>OZ019981.1:10590652-11790652 GCA_963970395.1 Ephialtes manifestator | reverse complement strand
CAAGTGATTAATCTGTCAATGTATATCCGTAATTTGGGTGGTGCCTCCTTCCCCTTAATAGTACTGCAACAGGAATATCGAGCATCATTTGCCAGCGAAGCTCATTTTGATTCAAGACCGTATTGGAAACTCCTGCACTATACCAGGATTCACACATGGGTTGTCGTGAGTGAATATTATGGTAGAACGATCAGGAAGTCGGAATTGCTTATTTGCAAACGTCTCTCAAGTGGACACTAGCTTAGGTATCGCCGGTTCGTTGAGGCTTTGTTACGATGCATTCCCGTTCATCTTCATGTATGTATATGAGTCTCGCTGGACTGCCTCTATCAATAGAAAGACAGGATGTAGGGCAGCGACATGGTCAGAAGATCGGAAATAGCCCGAGGGACGGAAACGGTCAGAAGTGAGAGCACATAGGACGTTTTCGAGTCCGAGCTTAGATACATCGGTTCGCTCGAGGAATATTCTCTTTATCCCCTGAAGCGTTCAATCGATCGTTACTACGCTACAGCAGCCTGCAGTTGAATTACTGCTCGGGAATTCGCCAACTTAACTTTTGCGCAGCCCACGCTTCTTCCGCTTCTCGTCATCAGCCGCTCGGCGCCACGAGCACAATGGACGTCTCATTTTTTTACATCCTTTATACCTTGAACACAGACACACACACAGAGAGATCTCTGAATTAGATTCTCTACTTCTGAGAACTTTTTGTCACCCGCAGCATAAGTTTTCGGGACACTCGGAAAAGTTTGCAGAATTTTTACAGCACCGCACACATTTTTTAAATATTTTTTGAAATTATGTTTTGCCGTTCCAGATAACGGAGTTTCACCTCGTGAGACTTTAATCCGCATCTCGTGACGTAAATAAAAATAGTATTATCTTTCTTTTGCTGTCCTTTGCCGAGATTCAGGGGTATTGTGTAAGTGGTACAAACATTGGTAACGTTTTATAGCAAATTACCAAAGTTCGGTGAATCATGTTTTTTCAGGGTCTAAACGCCGTATTTTTAGACCCTAGTTCGAATTTAAATATGAAATAACATGTAAAATCCAATCTTCCGTAAGTACATAAATTCAAACTTAGGACTATAAATTCGAAGCTAAGAATTATTTATTGAAAAAATGTAGCGGCTGTAAAAAGAATGAGTTATTCATAGATGTACTAATGTAGAAAGTAGAAATTTAGCAGAATAATTTCATTCGAAAATAATTTAAGTAAAAATTATTAATAATTTCCTAGTTGAAGTTTTTTAAAAATTATTTCTTTCTTTCAAGCCTTAATTATTTCTGTAAAAAGTAACGAAAAACTTTGTTATTTCTAGAAAAAAACCCTTGTTTTTTTCTAGAAATAAGGATGCAAAGCAGAACCTTGCACATTGCTTCCTCATTATATTTCGCTTTTTACAAAGCAACCTCTAAGGGGACGTATGGGTATTGATTTTGGCTTCCTCATAGAGGAAGCATTGTAAAAAAGCGAAATATAATGAGGAAGCAATGTGCAAGGTTCTGCTTTGCATCCTTGTTTTAAATAAATATAAATAAGCGCACACTCTCGCTTTGTGAAAATATAATAAGGACAAACGGTCCAGAAACTCCCTCAAATACTCTATCTTCTCTGTTTTTTTTTGTAGAACACGATAGAAATCGGTGGTTTTCGAAATAGCATTGGAAAGCAAGGATATGGCTAGTTTATACGACATAAATCGCTACTTTTCGCAATATAGACTGTACAACATCGCTATGAAAATATGTTATCGTTCAACATTTTTGGGCTATATCTGACGTATTTTTCTGTTAATCATGAATTTGGCACTCATTTGACTTCCAGCTCGATATTTGATACCAAAATTCGCATCGCAGAAAAAAAATTCAAAAAATAAAAAAAGTCGAAAAATCTAAATCTCATAAAATTTTAACGTTTCAACCGATCTTAAAAAAATTTAATAGGGATCATCGGTGTATGAAAGCTCACGTGCATACCAATTTTGAGCTTAATATCTCGAAAATTAAAAGAGTTATCGCGTTGACAGACGTTTTTGAAAAAATTCAAAACCGCGTAAAAATTTAATGATCATGGGGATTTTTACAAAACTTGGTATGAACGATGAGGATTGATCCCTCTATCTATGGTGTAAATTTCAGCTCTATATCTTGAGGCGTTCCCGAGTTATAAAGGTTTACATTTTTTGAACGTGTAACATACACACACACACACACACACACACACACACACACACATACACACATACACACATAAGGTAAACGTACCAATGGTGGGACAGGTCCCAATTGAGGGACACTAAAGGGATATTTGTAGATACTAAGAGTTTAATGGATAAAATATTAAAAAATATCTCTTCCAATTGTATCTGTTATATATAATTAACATACGTGAAAAGATTTCATGTTTTTCATCGTAAATTGAAAATGTAGATAATAAGTATATTAGCGGATCTATGGTGTTCGAGCTTTTTCAGCAAATCCCTAAACCAATTAGCTAAGGAGAGCCGAATAATCATTAATATGATACCCCGGAGATTATAGTTCGTTCGAGACTTTCCATAGGTATTTCAAATTCAGAAATTCTTAAAGTTTAAGATTACACTGTCAAATGTTACGTACAATATCTTAAAACTCGTAATTTTTGTGTCCCGTTATTGGAGCTGACCGAATATACGTTGGCACCACTGTCCAACGTATGTTCCGCGACTGGGGCAAGTAGTAAGCAATCTCGCTGCGACCCAGAGCCGGGACACAATCGCACGATTGACATTTTGACGCGGATGTTGGGTTATGCGGTAGCAAAAACTTCATTGATAATTTACTAAAATATATATATGTATTTTATAAACATATATGTTTTATTTATTACATCATAGGTGTAAATATGTGTACCGCACATTTTTTGGCATTTCCTTTCAAGCAGATGCATTAAAATTTGTAGATGTCCACCGATACGCACATTTGGTGTCCTGGCAGCGGGACATGCACAAAAATACCCGTCCCGGCACTGGTACATCTGCACTTTTCAGCGTTTTAATCAATAACTATTTATCAAACAATCAGAAATATTTTCATTGTATAGTTTTTGGAAACTAGAAACTCTACTCTTGCAATTCGTTACCACCATTTGCTAAATAATTAATATATGTATGCAGAAATTGGCATACAAAACAAACACCGCCTTAAACGTCCCGCCATTGGTACGTTTACCTTACAGACATTTTTTCTAAATCACTTTTCTCGACGTTTTGGACTATTCTGAGTGTACTGACATGAAAATCTCGAAAAAAAAAAAATTTCACGATAACAAAGCTTCCTCTACGAGGAAGCAAAAATCATACAAACACTCTAAAAACTAAGCGTGTTGCAAGTGCGTTGTTTCCTATCTTTTACATTATGATGAGTTTTTACACACTTCCAGGCGTGTTCCTTTCAGATATCATTTATCATGTGAATGCTAACACGCTTGAAAGTGTGTAAAAACGCGTCACAATGTACAAGATAGGAAACAACACACTTGCAACCCGCTTGGTTTTTAGAGTGAAGTTTATTGCAGCACATTTGGATTTGCGAAGTCAGTAAATAATTGTTTTCAAAAAGTGGGCCCCAAAATCTACGGGCCAGAAGGAGGAAAGTGACAATCACTATAGTACCCAACTGTTTCTTAAAGAGCCATCCAGTGTACCATGTCTTCTATCTCAGCCTTCTCATTATTTCTACTTAAGGCAGGATTAAGGAGAGACGTAAGCTCCACGAGTGCGAGAGAGATAGAACGGTGGTGGAGGTTTCACCTCCACTTAAGGAGTTCCACATAGCCCAACTCGCCTTTTTAGTAGATCCTTACAAATTTCCCAGCAAGCTTTAGCAGTATGTCCTTCAAGTTCCCTTTTCGTCTTAATCTTCGGAGGGATATAGGTATCATGCAATATTTCATTAGCTAGGAATTTGAAGTTTGACAGTGCGTAGTTGAATTTCAAGGCATTAGCTGTATTCGAGAGAATTTGCATACGGATCAACGATATTGAACGGTTGTTTATACACGGAGAAAAAAGCTTAGTTGGGAAAACTTCCATTTTATGAGTTGGCTATAAATTAGTTGGTAGAACGATTTATTTAGCGACTACAACCATTTTTTGAGTTGAGACAACGAATAAGCGCTTGTCCCGACTCACAAATGCGTGGTTATTTGGACTAACGAAAATTAACCCGTGCAACCACTTTTGGAGTGTGCCCAACACATATTTTTTTCTCCATGTATTCATACAGGGAATAGCAAATGTTAGATACTAAATAAAAATTGAATCACCTTCTTAATTTGAATAACAGACGGACAATTGTCTTGATTTAAATGAAAATTGGACGACCTCCTTGATTTTTATAAAAATTAGCCGAACGTCTTAATTATTATAAAAATCGAACGATTTCCATAATTTTTATAAAATACCAACATTTTCCTTAATTTTTACAAATATCGTATGATTTCCTTAATTTTTTATAAGTATCGGATGATTTTGATTTGAATACGAAACCACCGATCCCGTTGATTAAAAAAAATCAGGCTCATGTTCTTCATTTTTCTAAAATTCGGACGATCTTGGGTTTACTCAAAATCAGTCGATGTCCTTGAGTTTAACAAAAATCGACAAAATTCTTTGATTTCGATAAAAGTTGAATCCTTCAGGGCCCTTAAGATGGCAGATTTAGAGATTTTTATTACTAGATTTCAATCTTGAAATCTAGTAATAAAAAATGGCGGCATCAATATGAACCATAAGAAAACCATGATCCAATTCATAAAAATCGGTAGTTAACTGGGAGGTTTTGAGGTTGCAGATTGTAAATTCAGTTTGTCTGTTGATGAAGGTGTAGACCTTTACACATTTTCCAGCAAGCTTTAGCAGCATCTCCTTCAAGCTCCCTTTAGTCTCAACCTTCCGAGGGATATTGCATTTGATATTCTACAACCTAGAAATACGAAGTTGCGCATAGTTGGATTTCAAGGTATTCGCATATTCGAGTGATATTTGCTTACGGATCCGCTATATGAAACTGATATTCGTCTTTTTTATTGCAGCCAATTCAGCAATTGTGTATATCCATACGGGGAGTGGCGAACGGTAGACAGTAGGAAGCAGAAGAACGATTTGTATAGCTATATACTTCAATGGAAACTGTTTGTCCGGTGTGACGGTAGTAGGCGATACTTTTGTGGAGGTCGTCCGGGGTTTGCTTCATCAATCGTGTGCTCTCGCGACCGAGCACAGCATTGTTCTCGTCCGAACATTTCGTCCAACGAGAACGCCCGTACAAACACTGGCGTACAAAAACCCATCGTAACACGGACTGCAAATGCAGATAAAGTGAGAAAGACCCTGTGAGAAAAGGGAGTGCGAATATAATTCCCTGAATAACACAAGCATTGCATCCGTTGATGTGGGCACACACTAAATCTCGTTGACCTAATTGCCCTTAGTCATACCTATACAGTAAATTTATTTTATTAGACTCTTTATTCGCCATTTATTCAGCGACGTCCCGTTAATTTTTTAACCCACTTTTAAAGATTTATATTTCAATAAACCGCTAGAATAAAACTATGAATTAATGGCTTTGAACTGATAGCGGAAATTTCTTGAAATTCTTTAAATAAATACGAATGTGCAATTGCATAATTTATGAAAGACTTGGATGTGCCTTTTTGCGTGGTGAGTTAAAGCTTCGCGGTGAAGTTCGTCGTTCATTTTCGTGTTCCTCTGTGTGGGTTAGCGGCGGTGGAACGCTCTGTGGGCCAATTGCACTGTTTCCGGAACTAGCAATAGCGCTCTCGCGCTTTCCGGAAGATAACGGAGCCACTGCCTCAACGGGACGCTATAGTGCCATTTGCCTTGCAGTACAAGCAGCCCTTTTGGCACATCGCGCGGCATTTAGATCTTCCCTTAGGTGCACTCGTGTATAATGCCGGAAACATAACTTCGCAATTGAAACTCTTTCTCATCGTCATTATCTTCGAAATAGACCATTTTACAAATAGTATTATCCAGCAGTCGCGGGCGATATTGATAAGAAACAACCATGCTCAAGTCATCGAGTATTATAAAAATAATTTTTATACAATTAATTATTAAAGAAATTACACAAAAGTAAGTAATATAATATCATTTTTTATTATACGATGTACTTAAAAAATGTATTAAACAAATTTTTATGCAATTGAGTTTTTATACATTATTTAATCTCTAAACGTAGAATTCGAAAATATAAATAAAATTCAAACTATGAACGTAAGGTTAAGTAACTTATTTTTTATGTTCTCTCTATTTATCCTTCTCTAAAAAGTATGTTGCGAGATTTTATCGAATTGCGAGTTGGTCCATTGTTATCACGTTATTCGCGCTGTGATTGGTCCAAATTGGCGCGAGATCAGATCGAGAACGAGACCGAGTTCGTGTTTAACACGTTTGACAGTTGCAATTCTGACAGTTTTGTCAAGCATATCGGGCGCGCGAGGTTTGAATTCCCAAGTTGGTTGACTTTACAATATTTCGGGGGTTCCGGATTATGTGTTAATTGCGAATATTAAACTAGGCTTAAGATGTTGAACGACAAAGTGCGACGTAGGCTCTATCGAAGCAACAAAACCTGGCGTACGCGGAGTCACTACATGCGGATCAACAGAACAATCGTGAATAAGATGATAAGCGAAGAGATCGGGGAGAATTGAAATTCTGCAGTCAAGTAAATCAGACCTCTTTGTTCACTATTACTTTTAGCAAAATCCATGCCAGGTTTCCAGAATTGGAAATCCTGTATTTATTTCATTCAGCAAAGAGGTCTTACTGCTTTACTTAAAATGTAAAGCCCCATATAATGATGGGACTTTACATTTTTTTCTTAAGTCTGGAAATGCTCCAGACCTCGCAAATTTGAAGTTATCAAGCTAAATACTAATTTATAATTGAAAGAATGTTAAATGACAATTGGTAATCAATATGAGTCAAATCTATAAAGAGTTTCCGATTCGATAAGATTTGGAATTATTGGAAAAATTTGTTAGATCTCTTAATTTTTGGGAATTCTGATTATGTATATTAAGGTAAACGGCCCTGTTTGTGACCCTGCCTCGGTTTGTGACCCCCGATAGCTATTTTACACTGTCATAAATGTAATTTACGTTGAATTTTAACCTTATTATCGCCAAATTAAAGAGCTTTTTTAATAGTTTTTTTTTGCAATAAACAAATTTCGTAACAAATTATTTAGAAATACATTTCACCGGTGAAAGCCGTGGTATTGCGTCTCAGTGAGTTCGAACCGCCATTCCTAGACGGAGCTCACGTAGATGCATCAGTCGCGTATTTGATCGTTTCCATTCTTAAGGAAGTATAATACAACATAACAATTATATGAAAATGATCACAATAATTAGCTTTATCGACAAGAAATAGAATACTTAAGCTATTGATTAGTTTTTCCCGTAAACTCAAAGGGTCAATAACTCCCAACGTAATTGTGGTTATTGACGCGGTTGCTGACCCTCTCAATATTTACGATTTTTACTTGTTGCTGAAAATTAGGTTAGGATTGAATACTGTATAAATGTCAACATTTAACGTTATTATGGTTTCGTTTTTATTTAATTATCGATATTTTTTTCCAAATAGGAGTTCGAAAAACCCGGATACGTGTCAGAAACCCGGTACACACGGGGGTCAGGACCTACGGCGTCAGTGTCACAAACCCGGTACACGCGAGGGTCACAAGCTACGACATGAGTGGTTCTACAGGGTCAGGAACCCGGCAGTAGAAAAGCAGTATTTAAATAATGTTTTTATTAATATTCTCAACATTTTGCCTTTGAAGAATAGTCTAATCTGTTTCAGAAGGTTTTAATGCACGTATTGAAAACGTTCATTTTCAGTTTAACAATATCACGCATCTGTAAATAACAGAAAATCGACCCCGCTGCTCTAAATGTGTCACAAACTGGGCCGTTTACCTTATATGTATTAAATAAGATCGCTGCACCGACACACGATCTCTACTCGCGAGCACAGCGCGCGGAAGTTTTCTAGTTTCTATAAATTACATTATATCTCGTTTATGAGCCATATTATCGGTTACATTACTGTTGGGTTCGCGAATAATTGAATGAATAAATTAACTTATTTGGTGTTAATGCGCAGCGGTGTAAAATACCGACTAAAATAAAAAACAATTCAAGATTATAATGTTGAGGGATGTCACAATGACCTTATGAACATTTCCAGTAACCTTTTTGCCTCATAAAATATTTCAATGTTTAAGGGTGCAGGGAATCCCCGCGCGAGAATAGAAATAGTTTTATATATAAATACGTGTATGTACATAGCGAATGTAGGACGAGAAATTCGATGCACTGTCGATTCGTACTCGACCCTCTCACATCCTCCAAGTAATTGGCACCAGAGCGACGAGCTACAGCGCAGTTTCTCGTTGAATTCGTGTAAGCCACTGTCCGTGTTACCTCGATGAAATTTCCTCTCACTCCGGAACTCTTCTGTCATTCGGATCAGAAACTTTTCATCGAATTTTGTGCCCACAGCTTCTTTGGCCGACGTTTACTGCTTGCTTTTTCGACGACTCGATAGAACGAACGTTTTTTTGTGGCTGCTTTCTTCGATCCTCCATCTCGTCTCGCCGTCACGATTCAACGTAGGTTGACAAAGTTCGCACCATCTACCCTACACCTATCACTCAACTCACACAGTCAAGTTGACGCGTTTTTTTTTGTCGTTGCACTACGACGCGATGGGAAAAGTTTGTAATGTCGGTATAAGTAAGCAACAGCTGTAATGTATACTAGACTATAGGTATACAGCGGAGAAAGCTGAAGAAATGAAGGACATGATGAAAAAGGGTCTGTCGGTTCTAGGAGCTAATATTTTATTGCGAATCTCTTCGAATGGACGACCTCGTCGATTTCAATAAAAATTGGACAAACCCCGTGATTTTTTATAAAAAGAATGACTTCCTTCATTTTTCTAAAATTCCGGTGACTTCCTTCATTTTTCTAAAATTCGGGTGATTTCCTTCATTTTTATAAAATTCGGATGACATTCTTCATTTTTCGAAAATTCGGGGGACTTGCTGCATTTTTTTAAAATATGGATAATGTCCTTCGTTTTTCTAAAATTCGGGTGACATTCTTCATTTTTCGAAAATTCGGAGGACTTGCTGCATTTTTTAAAATACGGATAATTTCCTTCAATTTTCTAAAATTTGTATAACTTCCTTCATTTTTCTCAAATTCGTACGACATTCGTCATTTTTCTGAAATTCGGAGGACTTCCTGCTTTTTTTCTAAAATATCGAGGACTTTCTTTATTTTCGTAAAATTCGGAGGATTTTTTTCATTTTTCTAAAATTCGGAGGATTTTCTTCACTTTTCCAAAATTCGGAGGATTTTCTTCACTTTTCCAAAATTCGGATGGTCATGGTTTTAACAAAAATCAGACGATCTCTTAAGATGGCAGATTTCGAGCTCAATGTCAACATTTCGGACCTCACCAATGTGACCCATAAGAAAACCATGATCCGATTCTCATGAAAATCGTTTTAGGGGGTTTTGAAGTTGCTAATTGTTAATTCAGTTAGTCTTTTTCGTTGACATTAACAATTTTTCCAACAAGCGTTAGCAGTACCTCCTCGTGTTTGCATCCGCTATCTCGTCCCGTCGTCACGGTTAAGTGGGGGTTGTCAAGGTTCGCACCCGCTTATCACTCAACTCTCACAATCATTCATGTTATCGCGTTTTTTTGTTGTTGTTGAGCCACGACGCGATAGTAAAAGTTTGTAATGTCGATATACACTGAAAGAAAAGATTACTTGCCATAAACAAAAAATGAGTTGACACAACCAATCGATTATTATATTTCCCTTACAACGCAAATGGTAGTGCTAACGATTCCAATGATAGTCCCAACTATTCGAGTGGTAGTCCCAACGATTGGATTGGTTAACCTCACTAATTTCGCGAGTACTAAACGTGAATAGTTGAGATTAGTATTCGGTTTGGTTGAGGAAACTAATTTTTGAGACATTGTGTACAACAAATTGGAAACGTAGTTGTCATAACCAACCATTTCTTTCCGTGCAAGTAAGCAATAACTATAGTGTATACTAGACAAAGTATCCAACGAAGAAAAGGGATGAGATGAAGGAGTAGACGATGGAAAAGGATCTGTCGGTTCTATTGCGAAATTCTCCGAACCAACGAGACTAAGACCAAGAGTAAACGTACTGGTTTAGATGAAAGTTAACATTGTGAAAGAGTGAAAGATAAATGAGTCGAGGGAAGAAATTCAATAAAGCAGGTAATATCTCTCCTTGTCCAAAAGTCGTTGCTGTTCATCACTTTTTTTCGGTCTCCTAGTGGTCGGCCCCGAAGCAATTACGCGAATGATAACTCGGAGATTCAAAGAAGCTGAAGTTTGAAAAGACGTCAAGATCTTATTGCTGAACTCACAGAAGCGGTGAGTCTAGAAACGTGCGGAAGAGCCAGGAAAGAAATAGAATAAAGGTAGGACGCTGACTTTGCATCTTAAAGCTTAGTAGCTGGAGCAGTTTTATGCTTTGTCGTCGATACTTTTTTTTTATACGATATTACGGCGTGTTCATTCACACTGAAAGAAAAAAGTAGTTGTAAAAGCTGATCAATCGTCTCCGACAAAGAAATTACTTATAGATCTTAATAATAATCAGCTGACATCAGAACCTCAACAGAACGGTTCGTTGGGACAGCAAATCATTTGACAGCACCGCGATAGTTCCAGGAATGAAATCATACGTACTATTTTTTGCTACCGATTGAAAATAGTTAAGACTACGATTATGATTTGGTTTCAGTGATAAATATGCGGCACAGCATATGCTGGAATTCGTTACCGCAACTACTTTTTGTTTCAAGATTTTCATGTCATAAGTCACTCAGAATGGTCTAAAACAACGACAAAAGTAGTTCAGAATATGGAAACACATATGCTTCCACATATAAAAATGTCCATATGTGGAAGGTTCTACTTTGCATCCGTGTTTTATTTCTGTGTGATATGTTAAACACGATTACGACTTTTTGAACGTGTTGAACCTTAATTTTGCTAACAGTAAAACTTTTCACAGTATTAAATTCAGACAAACCGAACATGAATACTTTATTAGCCATAAATGCATAATTATAATAGGAATAAAATATACAAATTTCATTTATATATTTGTGAGTAAAATTCCTTGAAAATTTGTGAGTTATAATGCGACTTGATTCCAGACATTGATATTTTATTTATTTATTGATATTAACAGTGGATGGTGGAATGAAATATGTAAAAAATATTTGCAGTATTATTTTTAAGGCTTTGTTTTGGTTTCAATAACTTGTCTGAATTGATTATGGAGAGCTCTATGTAACTTTTATTTTGCTTTATTATTTTTCTGAACCAGGTGAGTTGTTGTTTGGTTCGACACGTCGATATTCTATTTTTGGTTGGTCGTATGTTTGTCACGCTCCACGAGCGGACACGTGGACCGAATTTCATCAAACTTTCCAGAATTCTGAGATACATCTCCGTCGCATTACTCAAACACGTATCATAAGAAAAAAAAATTAAACGTCATATACGAAAACGTAGCATCAATTTCACTGATGAAAAAAGCTAAAGCTTATCCGTTTTTAACAAAAATCGGTTCCTAGAAGTTCTTAAAATCCCCAATAAAGCATTGTCTTTGGAATAAGATAAAAAATGGCGTAAAGATTTTGGAGGACGTTATCTAAAGAGTTTGTATTAACAAAATGGTGGCGTCAATATGAATCATCAGAAAATCGGTACTTACAGAGTTTTTAAGTTGCTGATTATAAATTCAAAGTCAATATATTCGAATAAATTTTTGTTGGGATAATTTAGTTTTTTTTTAATGTTTGACCAAAGAAATCGCATAAAATAGACCATCTTCAAATCTTAGCTTATCCCTTTGCATCATAGTGGGTCACTGGACGAACCAACTATTTTCGCTCAGATTTATATGTTTTAAACTAATTTCTGCCAATAATTAACGAAGTTTTTCATTTCGGGAATGAAAAATGTATGGCTCAAAGGGTTATTGAGGTTCCATACTTTCAATTATAAATATTGTTTTCATGAAAAAATATTAGTTGGAGCTTTTAATTTCATAATAATTAGAATCGTCTATAACGTCGAGAAAAGTGGTATAGATAAAATGCCCTTATCTATGTGGGTGTTTCGGGTTTCGAAAATCCAATTGTGTTCAACTCAAAAATCGTTTTAGCGCCAGAGCTAAAATTTGGCGGGCAAAAGAAGCGACAGGCTCTCTTTGATTGTTGCAGTTTATGACAAAATGTATACAGGTGTTCAAATTTGCTGTTTTAGGATTTAAAAAAATTAAATACGTGGTCGTTCTAACTTGTGTAAAATTTGGGCGATTTTTCTGAATAGTTCTTCTCAAGTGAAGGTACATCGAAGATTGTTTCCTATTGATTTGGCCAGAATTGATAAAATGATTCCGATTTTATGTAGTTCTGAATCTTTTTCGAAAAGAAATATATCATTGCATTAAATGTCGTTAATCTTGAGATCGCAAGCCAAAATTTTCTATGTAAATGAAATAATATTTAGTGCCGATATTACAAGAATTTGAATTTCTCTTTATTGTTTCTTGAAGACTATATTTAGTCTTCAAGAAACAATAAAGAGAAATTTAAATTCAAAAACAAGTTTAGAATATTTTCTAAACTTGTTTTTTTTATTTGTTTAAAACAAGAGTGCAAAGTAGAACTTTGTTTATTGTTTCCACATTATATTAAAATTTTTGCAAAGGTGCGGAAACCAAAATTGATGAACACCCACAGAAACGGGTCCGATGGGTTTACTTGAATCGAATTTAAGATCTATTTGGCATTAATTGAATTTGTTTTACATCAATACGATTTATTTTAACGGAATAAATTCTGTCTGATCGAAATCAAATTTTATCAAGCCGGATATTAAATAAACTTCTCCATAAATACAATAGAATCATATTTCAATAAAATAGAATTTACTTCAATTTTAAAAATCGTATTAATTTCAAATAAAATATATTTGATCGAAACAAAATTTTATTTATACGTAGCATTGCAAAAAGGAAAAAACAATGTGCAGTATTTGACTCTGCGTCATTATTTTATATACCTAATTTTGCAGTTGCCTGTAGTATCTTGCCAATAATTCCATTACTACATCAGAACTCTAGTTTGTCATTATCTCTCCAAGAAGTTTACAAACGTGGGCCAAACTCGAGGATTCCAACAGAAATCGATTCAAGCAATTCGTCGCACGACGTGCCCGAGTTGGTGACACTGGAGATACGTTGACATGGACGAATTCTCCAGGAAGCAATATTCCCTATTGCCATATTTCTGGTAGAATCCTTCCTGCGGTATAGAAGCTGGAGAATCGCTCCGGGGTTTGGAGGAACTTTTCCACGGACTCCGGGGGATGCCCTGAAGGTGAACTGAGATGCGAGTAGGCGCTTACTCAAAGAAACAGGTGATGGAACTTCCGGGAGACTTTGCCGCTGCGACGAACACCTTCCGTCGTAGTTTCTTGTGTTATTCTTGCTGCTCGGTTGGCTGGATGTGCCTCTACTTGAGAATACAGTAGCTTTTCCTTCTGTTCTTTCTCTCTCAGTTTGTGTCGCTATGGTTTCTATAGTTTTGCAGTTGAATCTTTTCTCATCCTCCTCGTGCTCTTCGTTTCCTCCATAGCAAGTTGATGCTTTTGTCTCATCCGCACAGTTGCACTCAGTGCACACCACTGCTGACGACGTTATCACGTCCTCGTGTCCCACAATCGGACGGAGGATAATTCCTCGGAAATTCGACTAATTTGGTGGCGGTAATGCTGGGGCTGAGGTTTCCATTCTCAGCCACGTATATGCGACCTCAGACTCTGCTTCAATCTCCCTGATGTGCCTCTTACTTGTTCGGTAACTTCGTTGTGGCTACGTATTGCATTGTCTGACTTAACTCGATGGTGACTACTGGCTATATAATATTGTATAGTCCTGTGGTATAGCTAGTCTGACGTACAGTGACCGCATTCCCACACCGAATGGGTTATCCGGACACTAGAGGCCATAACTATTCGTTACTGGCTGTGCGCTTTGTGCTATATATAATGTATGAGGATCTATCTCTATGAGGAAGTATGATAATCAATTTTGGCTTCCTCATAGAGGAAGCTTTGTAAAAAGCGAAAAATAATGAGGAAGCACTGTACAAGATCCTACTTTACATCCTTGTTTTAATTAGATAAATAGATATGTTGTGAATCCGCTTTTTCTATTTCGTTATTCCGTTATTTTGTTATTATTGGAGCGTTTCCGAAAATAAATGTGATAACGTATATTTTAAAAAATAATTCAACATTCCATAAAATCAAATTTTCATACCGTTCGTCACTAAATTATACGTATATAATGGCTAAATATTGTTTCATTTACATACAAAATTTGAGCTCGCTATCTCAAGTTTTGCAAAAGTTACAATAGAGCGATGCAACTTTTTTGAAAAATTCAAAATTCCCTAAAATGAGAACCACTTTACCGATTCGAGCCAAATTCAATACCAAACAACATTGAGTGCACCTATCTTATAAACAACTATTAAACAAATAGACTAATTTTTACGAAAGTTAGAGCGCCCACGCCCTTTTCTCAAAAATTCTAAACGGCATAAAATCGAAATTTTCGCATAAATTTTGTCGAAAATTACCACAATTGAAGAGGGTCTGCTGCTACACTTATGTGCCAAATTTGAGCTCGATATACAAAACGGTTCTTGAGTTATTGGCGTTCGAATTTTCGGAGTTGTAAACATACATACACATACACACACACGCATACGCATACGCACACACGCACACGCACACGCACACGCACACGCACACGCACACGCACACGCACACGCACACGCACACGCACACGCACACGCACACGCACACGCACACGCACACGCACACGCACACGCACACGCACACGCACACGCACACGCACACGCACACGCACACGCACACGCACACGCACACGCACACGCACACGCACACTCGCGCACACACGCACGAACACACGCGCACACGCACGAACACACGTGCACACGCACACGCACACTCGCGCACACACGCACGAACACACGCGCACACGCGCACACGCACGAACACATGTGCACACGCGCACACGCACGCACGCACGCACGCGCGCGCGCACACACACACACACAAACACGCACGCACGCACGCACGCACGCACGCACGCACGCACGCATACACGCACGCACGCACGCATGCACGCATACACACACACATACATACGTACGGAGATTTTTTCTAGATCACTTTTCGGGACGTTTTGGACTATTCTGAGTGTCCTGGCATGAAAATCTCGAAAATCCAAATTTTTCATGAAAACAAAGCTTTCTCTACGAGGAAGCAAAAAGATGTAATGTTTATTTCAATGTGTAATGGATTGTGTATTCGCTTGTGGTATTATTTGTGTCGTTCATCTGAAATCTCAAACGAGACTGACTGTCGGTTTTATGATCGACGCTAAGTTAGTTCGTTGTCAAGTGTCGCGTTCAGTCAAACCCCAACAAAAGAGCAAAGCAACGACTCTCAAGTAATTAATCGCACGTATCTACTGGCTGCAGCGACGCTGAACCTTTTTTTATTTGCTATAGCCACCGGCCAATGTCGTTCTCGTTCTGATAATACCTCAATATGTAGCTGAAAAGCATGACGATAATTCGTAATACGATATTATTGCGACACGTTGGAAAATAATGAGGCTGTTGCTACTGCTGTTTACGTATTGCATTGTCTGACTTAACTCGAAAGTGACGACTGGCTGTATAATATTATATAGTTCTGTGGTACAGGTAGTCCGAGCTATAGTGACCGCTTTCCCACACCGAATGGGTTATCCGGACACTAGAGGCCATTAACTACTCGTTACCGGCTCTGGATCTTGCGCTATATATAGTGTGTATATATATGTATGTAAGTCAGTCATCAATTTCTTTACCATTTGATTACCTTCTCATCACATACGAAGTATGTAAAAAGAGAAAGTATTGCAATCTAAAAAAAATCGACCCATGGATTTTTGAAATTTATAATAGCCACCGCCCTATATCGCTCTGAAGTGCAATATCGTCGCGTGACGCGTTAAAAAATAATGAGGTTAAATAATAATATCTATCGAATCAACGCTACCCCAAACAACCCTAAAACAAAGAGGTTGGAAAACGCCGTGAAAACAACTGTTTAGCAACCGCGATTCTACCATTTATATCGGTTGTTTCATGGTGGTTGGGCGGCAAATTGTACGGCGGACGGCGATCGGCGATACGCCACGGTTGCCTAATCCAGCAGGGCTTCTGCTGCCGTTTCTACTGTCACGTGTACTTCGCTTCTTTAGAAGTCTGCCATCTATCTGGTGTATCTTTTACTTCCTTGGTAACTTCGTTATGGCTATGTATTGCATTGTCTGACTTAACTCGATGGTGACTACTTGTTATACATATAATATGGTATAGACTTATGGTACCGCTTTCTCACACCGAATGGGTTATCCGGACACTAGAGGCTATAACTACTCGTTACTGTTTCGGGATTTTGTGCTATATATAGTGTATACATACATGTATGCTAGGACGTTAGTGGCTCGCGCGTTAGAGCCCTCGCAATCTCTCCCGCCGAAATCAAAGTATTCACAGTAGCATGATATGCTATGGTTCAGTCGGTAACAAAACTGTAAAGTGTCATCCTCCACCACAATTGATCTTTTGGGCAAAATATGAGAAATACTGATTGCGTTTAAAGGACGGAAGGAAGGATTGAAGAACTGACAAAAATTCAGGCTTGGGGTCGCCTCTCCCCCCTTCGAGGTCCATTCATCCCTGAATTTTTCTAAGTCTCTCAATTCTTGACACGGCAGCGAAATGTTTTTATAATATAGAGCGATAAGTCACCCACCAAATGGCGTATTTACTGGCTGCAACGACGCTGAATCTTTTTTTTATTTACAATAGCCACCGCCCTATATCGTTCTCGAGTATGATAATGCCTGAATACGTAGTTGGAAAACAGGGCAATAATTCGTAATGCGATATTGTCGTATCACGCGTTGAAAAATAATGAGGCTGTTACTACCGCCCTTTCTACTGGTACGTATAATTCGCTTCTTTAGAGAGCTTTCAACTATTGGGTGTGTCTCTTACTTGTTCGATAACTTCGTTATGGATATGCATTGCATTGTTTGACTTAACTCTGTAGTGATTACTGGCTATATAATATTATATAGTCCTGTGGTACAGCTAGTTTGAGCTATAGTGACCGCTTTCCCACACCGAATGGGTTATTCGGACACTAGAGGCCATAACTACTCGTTATTGGCTCTAGACCTTATGCTATGTATAGTGTATATATTTCTATATAAGTCAGCCACCAACCAACGTATCTACTGGTTGCGGTGCCGCTTAATCTTTTTTTTATTTAATATTGCCACTGGTTTATGTTGTTATCGAGTATAATAAAGCCTGAATACGGCGCTAAAAAACAGGGCGATAATTTTTAATGCGATATTGTCGCGTCACGCGTTGAAAAATAATGAGGCTGTTGCTACTGCCGTTTCTACTAGTACGTGCAATTCGCTTCTTTAGACGGCTATGCACTTTATACTCTGGGCGAACTCCTGTGCGAACGGGCAACTTAACGAGATATCGGTGAACTCGACAGGGCACATAAATTTTCCAGTAGCCCTCGCGCCGGATGGCGAAAAAAAAAGAAAAGATGAACGCAGAGAAGAGGAATGAGAAAAGAAAAGACGAGGGTGAAAAGGAAGGCCAAGCTGTGCGGTTGCACGCGAGGATGCTGTTTCTGGACCTATAGCGTGTGTATAGTACACAGGAGAACGCATACTACAGAGCATTTAGAGGGCCAATGTACTTCATAAGGTAGAAATATTGCTTGGCCTAAAATGTGAATTATGTTTTATAAATTTCCATCTATTAATCTAGACACATCTCATATACACTTTTTTTTTTTTGACAAAGCAAAGAGCAGAAACTAATGAGGTTAACATACATGATGTGTAAATGCGCCCGAAACTAACCCGCCGTTGTCTGAAATTTTTAAAGTTACGCTCGGAAAATAGGGAAGCCATGATTTCCAGTCTACTCTTACGATGTAAAAGAAATATTAATGTGTGTTAAATATGGTACGCAAGTTTTAAGAGGTCCAATGAAGAACCCTTTTTTAAAATCAAACCATACAATTTAAGGGCACTATCGTGTTTTTGCCTTTTGGGTGTCGTGATTCGATTTCCTCTATGCAGAAGTTTGCATTTTGATATTCCAAGCAAAGTCCAATTCATTTCACTTCGATCTATTTTGCTTCCTCATAGAGAAAGCTTTGTTTTCGTGAAAAAAAAATTTTTCGAGGTTTTAATGTCATGATATTCAGAATGGTCCAAAACGTCGAGAAGAATGGTTTAGAAAAAATTTCTGTATATACACGGAAAAAAAGGCTTGGTTGGAACTACCAAGTGCTATGGTTATATATGCGCCAGACAATTAATTGGTTAGACGAACCAAGTTATTTGTTAGGTGACCAATTTCTTGGTTGGTCTAACCAAGTCACTTGGTTAGCTTACCAAGTCACTTGGTTAGCTTACCAAGTCACTTGGTTAGTCTAACCAAGAAATTGGTAGCCTAACCAAGAAATTGGTCGGTCTAACCAATTAATTGTCTGGCGCATATATAACCATAGCACTTGGTTGTTTCAACCAAGCTTTTCTTTCCGTGTATGTGTGGCTGTGTGTGTATGTGCAGATTTCCTTGTAAGCACGATAACTGTCCTAATTATAGATGTATCTTCGGCAAATTTGGCACGCAAGTGGGCTTGCGTGCCAAATTCAAATTTAACAGTATTTTGACGATTTTGAAAATATCGTTTTCACGCTATAACTTTCGCAAATTAAGAGATATCGGGCTGATATATTGTACGTAAATAGACTACCATCAAACCATGATGTTTACCAAATTTGGCGAGAATCGATAAGGTGGTTATAATTTTATTGCAACTTCAATTTTTTTTTTATGTCTGCAAAGACTTCAACTCCTGTTAATTCTGAGATATCCGACTGCAATTTTCGACATGATTCCACGTTTATTGATTATTAATGATGAATTTAGTCAAAGAAACTATCGATATGTCGGTAAATTTCGATTTTGGTGAATAAAAAAGAAAAAAAAAGCCGGCAGGAAATTTTTAAAAATTTTTTATATTGTTTACGGATTTATATTAAATTTTATTCACATATGGACTATCATCGAAAAACATTTGAGGACAAATTTGACGTAAATCTGTCTAGCTGTTCAAGTTTATGGCATTTTGAATTTTTCGAAAAATCCCATTCCCGCGCTGACTCGTGCAAATTATGAGATACCGGGTTCCAATTTGGTCCACATATGGACTACCATGGTACAAGGTTTTAGTACAAATTTGAGAAAAATCGGTTACACGGTTAAAATTCTTCGATAATTTGAATTTTTAGAAAAATGTCTAGAGAGCATAAACAAGCCTGCAAAGTAGAACTTTGCAAATTGCTTTTTCATTATTTTTCGCTTTTTACGAAATTTCGTCTATGAGGAAGCCAAAATCGATTAACATACTTTCTCATAGAGGTAGCTTTGTAAAAAGCGAAAAATAATAAGAAAGCAATTTGCAAAGTTCTACTTTGCAGGCTTGTTTATATTACCGAGAAATACAAATGGTCGATTGATGCAACGGGTCCAATGATGTCGGTTCTTCCCTAATTAGGTTAACACACAAAATGTCTAGACGCACCCGAACCAAATTCGGTTTTTTTTTCTGAAACTTTAAAAGTGATTCTTCTAAAATAGAAGAACGTTAATTTTCAGTCTCATTCGGAGTTTCACATTTTAAAGAATCAAAAGCCTCCCAGCTTTATTATATTTTCGTCTGCGATAAAAGTGGCTAAATGGCTTGCTAGATTTAAGCACGTAAATTCTCCACATACTCTCGATGCTCGGAAATTCTATATACGACCTCGTAGCCTAATTCCAGCTTACCAAATTTCGCGTTTTAGGTACCACTACACGAGATTGCTTTCTACGCTCTACCCGTATTCTAACACAAGATATCTTATTCCGCTTTCACCTTCTTGCCTTCCCTCTTTCTCTCTCTCTCTCCTTCTCCGTTTCTGGAAACGTTCGCATCCAATATACGAGGTATCAGCGTTACGTTACGAAAGCCTCGTGTTCTAGTCATGACACCCTATGCTCTACGATAAGATTAACCCTCGGGTGCTTTCCTGCGAGTTATACCAACGGCAACGAGCCTTCACAATGTTCTCTCCGCTTGTACATGAGTTATATCGGACCGTGAGAATCGAGGGTGCAGAAGAATCCGAGGACGAGGCTACAATGCCTATCGGGTGCTAGTAAACCAGTCGAGAAATTCGACGGTTCCGCATAGTTCTCCGATAGAACAAAAACAACCCTACAAACGCTCAATTCCCAATCGATGATAACCCAGGTGCTACATTCCCGCTTTATTGGAAAACAATGAATCTCTAGTTGGTCTTCTCCTCACAAGGGCTGCTGAAGTCGATAATAGTTATGTGTGGCCTGCTCTCGAGATATGCTTCTATGTAGGCGCGACAACTCGAGAAAGCCTATCTAAAAAAAATAAGGAATATATCACTGATAAATGGAACGAAAAGTTATAATTCATTGGCAAACGAGAGTGTCTGAAAGAGAAGAAAAACTTGAAAGCCATTGGGAATTCTTTCGGATTTTTTTTGTTTGCAAAAAAAAAACGAACATTATTTTTTTATACCTTTCATATCAAATTTTTTACAAATCTTATAATCGAAATATATATGATATTTAACTTCATGAGTAGTGAAAAAATGGCGGAAATGCCAGATTTAGGCTAAAAAAACAGAACTGGGGGTCATAGAAATTGGGAAATTTTTTTAGGTTATGCAGTTATTAACATGTTTTCGTTAAACTTTATATTGTATAGATTTATTTGCAAATAACTTTTGGGCAGAAGTTGCTATTATGCACTTTGGCGAGATAATAACATAATACGTCTGAATCTGAGAAAAATTTGAAAGCACAAATTTTGTTTTGAAAAATTCGTGATTTTTCAATGCTTAAAGTATATATTTAAAATATTCCAGTTATTTCTTTTATTGCACCGAGAGAAAAGATTTCATTGACGCCAAAGAAATGTGTGGATTGATTTGTTTTTTCATTGATTTCAATGAAATAGTGGATTTGAATTTCAAAGAAAACATTTAATTGCTTGTAAATAAACATTTACTTAGTGAGCATATAATAAAGAAACTGTTTCATTGTTTTAAAGAGACGTTTTCATTGGTTCAAAGAAACGTTTTCATTGGTTCAACGAAACGTTTTCATTGATCTTTCTCTCGCACCTAACCTCACGTTTTTGTTTTCCAGTTCTCCCGAGCGAACGGCTTCGAGTTTCGAGGAGCCAGAAGCGTAGCCTATTTCTGCCGTACTTCCTTACATACTCACAAAATTTGAGCTTTATCTGCCGCGTACTTCAGGAAAAAATAGGTTTCGAAATTTTGAGCTGGTAAGAAGAAGGTTTTATTAAATCAGAGACGATATCTTTGAAATCAATGAAAAAGGTTCATTGGTTTAAAGAAATGTTTCTTCGCATCAACCCGAGTAGAAATTTCCATCAGGCATGCCTACTGTCACACGAGGTGCAGATCAGTTTTAGGTACGGTAACCTTATTTGGGGCATCCGTAAATTCACCTGCTCAGGTCCATATAAGGCTAAGATATGGCATTCCTACTTAATAATGCCGTCTTTCTACCGGATAAGGCCCATGTCGGGGTTTACATACGGTAACCTCATATAGATATGCCATTCATCGACCTTATCCGTTTCGCATAAGGTCTTCCTGTGGCATTTGGACCAAGATTTTGTCCGATTTACCTTTACTTTCCCTGGTCAGATCCGCATACGGTCTTCGTATGGCATGGTTTTTTTTTAAATATGCCATAAATTTACATTATCAGGTTTGTGTAAGGGATAGATACGGCATTCGTTAAAAACATTTAAAAATTATTGTTATGCAAAATCAATCTTTTCAGCACCCTTGCGTGTGCTGGATTTTTTCACATCTTTAACCCATCGAGAAATATTCGAAATTTTCGCTGAAACTCACGTTTTACGGGACTGTACCGCTAGAATTACTTTGAAATCTATTCAGGTACTGACCGTCAAACGCCAGTACCTGGATGGGTGACCGCCCCATCATGTTTGAATTTTGAATATTTCGGTCGTAGTCACAATAAATGGATGTACAGTCTTGACGTGTTTTCATTTTAAGTATACTTCAAATAGACAATAAATATATAAACTTTCTAAGATGTCAATGGCCGAGTGGGCTAAGGCGCAGAACTGTCACCCAGAGAATCAAGGTTCGATTCCCACCAAATACAAATAAATTTACATGTGTTTTTTTCAGCAATTAATATGTACTAAAAACTAAATAAGGTCGAATATCCAATAGAAAGTGCAAAATAAATCGAATTCGATGAGCGCAGATAATTATTTTGTAATTTTTTGCTGTTTTTATAAGTAGGGGCTTAGTAGGGCAGCCTCTATCCGGCCCTTATCTGGAAAACTTAATCTGGCCCTGATCATGCGCTGCGTTACTATCCTGCAAGGCCCGTATAATGTCTACAGGCAGGGGCCTTAGATTTAAATCCGGCTACCACGCTAGGGCCTGATATTCCCCGTAGCTGAATTTCTACTCGGGAATGTCACTACTTTTCATTGAGTTTGAGATCATTCAAAGAAAAGATAGTATTGAAATTCAAGTATTTCATTTCATTGGCAAAGATTTCCGTGAATCAAATAAACTTTTTCTCTCGGTGTGCAGCCTTTTTAAAAATAATCATGTATAATCGACTTTGATCGCATTTAATTCAGTAAGTTCTAAAAAAAATCAGCAAAAACGTCAAACTTTAACAAAAAAGATATAAGATTTAGGATATTTTTAGAACTATAACGAACTTAACTGCACAATGGTTAGATTTGATAATCAGCACAAAAAACGAAAACTTCTGAAATGGTAATGAAAGTTTCTGGTAAGCTAATTTTTATCAACATTAGAAAATAAAAATAGAATTTGAAAAAATTAATAAATGAAAGCATTTGACTTTTGCAAAAAACGAAATTTTACATATTAAGATGATTTTCACTATGCTTTTCAACTGTTCGATGACAAGTTTTGTTAATTGATAAGAAGAATGAAAATAGTGAAGTTTTTGGTTCCAAACTTCTGTAGAAGTGAAGCTTTTAAAGAATTTTAGATGTGATTCATCCACCAGAATGAAGATTAAGACGCGTGCAGGAGTTACGATGGTGGTGAGACGGCGGTACGGTAAAAGTTTTAATCGTTTGAAGCACAGTGAACCCGCCGTTGGCGCCACGTCTTTTCCCCTTCGTTCTCGCAATTCTTGCTACATACACCTATCTGCCTATCTACTTCTTCACTCTTTCCCCGTATTATAGCACAGAAACCTTCCGGTCTGGCGGTCTCTCACGTTTTTCACGCGAGCAGCATCACTGGACGTAATGGTGACACGGAATTCGCTCTCATGAAAGACCGAGAACCGTGCACTGGTATATATGGTATATACGAGGCATTCTTCGTCACTCCAGACATTTTTTTTCGAAGTTTCTCAGATATTGTTCATAATTAACCATATTCGAAAAGTCCTTGAAATAACATTTTCAGAATTTTTCCAGATTTTAGAAACTATTTTTTTTATTAATATGTATTATCATTTTAATATCTAGAAATTGATAAGTCGCACATCGAAAATGTCAATACAATATAAGAAGATGCTTCATGAAATTTTGAATGCAATAAGTCATTTTAAAAAATGAATATTGCAAAGTTTATTTTCAAGAAAAAAAGGTTAATTGATTTTTTAAAAATCCAATCAGATTTATTTTTATTATGCTCTTAATTCTATATAATCTACAGGAAAATGTTCGCAACCTATAAAAAAATCAGTAGAGCCAACATTGAATATTTAAGCGACCCGAAAAACCGGTTATAATGGAAATCGTATGAAAACGATTTTTTTATTGATGACTCAAATATTCAATTTCCATACAACCAACTTTTTTTGTGATGCTACACACATTTCCGTAAATTCAGCGAAATTTCATATGAAATAGAAGATCCCATTAAGCGAAATGGAAATTAATTTAAATAATTCGTTAACAAATCTTTTGTAGATTCCGTACGTATCTCTGTAGATTCTATAAGAAGAAGAGAAAAAATCATGTCCGAATTAGTGAAAAAAAATATAATTTCCATGTTTTTTCTCTAAATAGACTTTTGCAATAGGAATAAAAATATAGGCATTAAAAAGTTCACAATTTTGGCCTCTAATTCAAAACTTCCAATTTATATTAATAAATATAATAATATAATATAAAAATTAATTGAAACAACTTCTGAAAGAATAATTTAGTAAAAACCTCAAAAAAATGTAGAAGGAATATTTTCAACGCGTACTTAAATATGGCTAATTACGAGCCATGCAAACTCTGAAAGAGTTTGATAAAAAAAAGTGGCTGAACTGACGGAGCCCATATATGGTTTGTATATACGTAGTAGGAGATCGCAAGGACGACGAGAAGCGGACAGTAAGGGTGTGGGATAATGTCGTCGTCCTCGTCGGCGTCGTTGCAGCGGCCACTTCCACTGGCACGAAATCTCTCCCTCGTCTTTTATATGAACCTTCGCCACACTGCACTGCCATAGAAAACCGACAGGCTCTAAGAACGACACGACTAGGTTTGCTCTGGAAATTCGAGCAGCCCTAGATAGTTACAACTGCAGAAAAAAAGGTCCAAAGAAAAGACTCGAGGCAAGGTGGTCTGAGAGGGAGAAATACGGTCCGAGTTAGTTGACCTTATCCGGTCTTTCAGTCCAATAAGAGAGACGTCACTGTGGCAAAAAATAATGTAGGTCACAGAAATTGGAATTAATAAAAAATTGATACATCGATTTTATTTTATTGCCTTTTATTTTGTCATTTATTTTAACTCTAATGTTTATTACATTTTTGTATAGGAATTGCAGCGTCAGACTCACACGAACTAATCGGTAACAGCCAAACAGTTTGAGGTCACCAATTATTTTTGTAACGCACGAAATTGAAATAAAAAAAAATATATTCCAATATTATTTTTGTGTGTCATTAAATTTTGTAATTTACTTTAACTTCGATGTTTAATTGAGTTGTTTGGTAGAAAACCTCAGGCTCAGCAACAGGCAATCGGCTTGCGGTTCGCAATTGATTTTGTAATTCACGAAATTAATAATAATAATAAAAATAAGAACATAATAAAAAATAATAATTTAGTTAATAATTTAGTTTGTTTTTTGCAATTGTTGTAAACTTCAATGTTCATCATGTTGTACTGTGACTAACTGTAGCTTCAATCCATGATCCAATCAGAGAAAGAATAAAAAGTCTTAAAGTTTTCAAGCAGTGTTATCGATGTTTCTACGACGCGATCTACGGCACGCAATAAATGTGAGTAAGACTGTTATTTTAGTGCCGCATCATTTGCAGTAAAAAATCAACGACCAAGAAACTGTTGCTGGTAACTAAGATAACATGAAGTCGTCTCTGAAGCGTCCGTAAGATGCTGGAAACTCGTAAATGACTCTTATCCATTACTGGGTACAATGTCGTTAGAGATCAGTGCTATTACGGACGTAGCTCCTTATATGAAAACTTAATAGGGCGATGGGCAAATTTACCAATGAATGAACAGATAAGCAATTCAATGCAAATATAGTATTAAACTACTCTTAATTCATGCTTAAAAAAAAAATTTAAATTATTATTAGCGTATTAAATAACTAATGGAACACTTTTTTTATTAACGCATTTAAACTTTAAAAAAACCATATATTGTTCAACATAATTAAAATATTTTTCTGGATAAGTGAAATAAGTCAGTTCTAACTTTTAAGGATTTACCATACATCAAACAGTGATTTAATATCATGCTTATGAATGTCTCTGTCAAAAAAGTTCCAGCACTGATTCACTGCAGAGTTCGATCCATTACTATTACTAGCTAATCAACTTAATATCTGAAAACCTGCACTGTACAAAAAAACTTTCTTAAAATTAATATAGTTGTATTGGAAGTACCATATGCATAAACAGTGCATTAAATTTCATAAACCTTTATATTGAATTTTCATGTGAATGGTATTGGAAAAAATGTAGCTTTCGATTACATTACGGCACAATTGTTTCTGGTTTTTCCATCGCTGCAAGATATTTTTCGATGAATGTGTTTGACAATTCATAGACATTACTTTTGATATTTAATGACCTTGTATATTAAATTTCATAAACATTTATATTGAATTTTTATATGAGCGGTATCTGAAAATTCAAATACATTTGTGTTGGAAATTTAAAATGGACATAAAAACAATTTAAAAAATATAAATATTAGTCGGACATTATTTTTTACATAAATTATGTCATCAGAAATTGTTGGGAATTGGTTTTCGCCACAGAAAATTTTTCGCTTACACTGGGGTTTGAACCTACGACGTACCTACCTAAGTATCTAACAACGCACGTGTATTAAATTTCAAATTAAATTTCAAATCAGTCACTAAAATTCCAAAAATGCATGTTGACTTTCATGTACTAATTTAGTAATGATTGATTTAGTAACCACGTGTTGTAATTTTTATATCACCGGTTTGGTAAAATCTATACACGCATACTAAATTTACTATGCAACTATATTAATGTTTATTTCCTACAGCGAGTTTTATAAATTTCTCACAGTTTTCTGTAGCAAAAACGCAAACATTTTTCATAAAGTAATATACCTATATAGACAAAATTGCAAATACTTTACTTGGTATTTTTCAATATCAGTAACTGTAATTTGAGTAACTTTGATCTTACATTTAATGGAACAATGTATATTAAATTTCAAATCGGGTACGAAAATTCAGAAAATGCATATTGATCTTAATATACCAATTTAGTATTTTCCAATCACCGGATTATCAAAATTCATAAATCTGTATTAAATTTACTATGCAAACATATTAATTCCGATGTCCTATACCAAGTTTTACAAAATTCATATACGTGAGCATAGGAAAGAATTCTTAGTTATCAGAACCAATTTCCTGATTATATACATGTAACATATTTTACTTAATTGTAATAAGACTACCGATTAGGTATTTGATTTCACCAAAACCGATTAGTAGGTTTGTCCATCGAGGATAAAGGCACCATTGAAGTGTATTTAATCAGAATCATTAATTTATACATCGAAGTTTTTTATAGATTGCAATGATTCAAGACTATACTAAACTGAACATTTAGATCGAAGTATAAAAAGAAAGTATAAGTGAATGTTGATCATATATAAACCTGCAGTAGTAATCACTATTACTGTAGTTTATTTACCGGTAGCTCCTTATTTATCCTTGTCTATTGAGTCAAAACCCGACTCGTTAATTAGTACGACAACTGATTAGTCGATAGCTCGAAAAATTAATTAGTCGGTAGTTCTAACAACTGATTAGTCGATTACTCCAATAACTGATAAGTCAATTGATTTAGCAACCATTTATCTAGTATTTAATAACAACCAATTAGTTCTCATCATAAATTAAATTTTCTATCGTACATTTAATTCTTCAGGTGGTTATGACCTATAATCATTTTTATTCCGCGTCCAAATTCTCACAAAAAATATTATAGGAAGTGTTTTATCCCAGCCGCAATAATGAACCCAACAATAATAATAACTGCATCGCTGTAATTGTTCGCTCTCTGCCGGGGTTAAACGATAATTGGTGATATGCTGGTGTGTTGCCGAGGTCACGATAAGGGCTCATTGCGGATTTGGTACGTTAAAAAAAAAATTAAAAATTAAATGAATACCGCTGTATATTCCCAATTTAAAAGGACGAGAAATACCAAGAGGGGCGACGTCGTTACAACGATGCTGTGACGTTACTGTGTTAGCGTTGCCTTTGTGGACTCACGATCCTGATGTGCTGGTCCAGTGCCCTGTTTCAAAGCGTTACGGGGACGAGTTTGCGGGGTGAAAACGCAGGTTAACACGAGGGACGAAAGATTCGTGGGCGAACAGTAGTCTAGAGTTTTTATTGACGAAGGGCTTACATTGGGTTTTTGGATTATATTTTCGAATAACAAATTTTTGTTAGTTTAAAAAAAATAATGATATAACATGGTGGCCGTTTTTTTCGTCGAAAAAAATTCCCTTACTTTTCCCTGATCGTAATTCCGACGATTTTCTATTTTTAAAAATTGATGATGCCAATGAAAATGTATCCAAAACAAGTACATGTCTTCGATAAATGATTTTTTTTTCCAATCAGCAATGAACATATTTTTTCTGTATCTATTTTGTAACCTTAAATTACGTAAACGATCTTTGGTATTAAGGTTTATTTCTTTTTTTTTATCATCATTTTTATAATTTGTTTTTGTCAAGATTTGTTCCTTTTATGTACTTTTTATCTTCTTATGGGAGATTTGGCGCCAATTTACGTTTTCCCAGGCCAATTTTGAGATTTCCTGACTTTTCCCTGATTCCCAGACCAATTTTTTTCCCTGACTTTTTTCGGTTGTCCCGGTTTCCCCTGATCGCGGCGACCCTATATAATGAAGAAACTGGGTTACTAAATTAATGTGGAGAGTAAACGAAAATTCGTCCATTTTTGTAGTCTTTTTAAAAAACATCTCTTTGGGTGGTGAAATATTATTTATTTATCAAACCTTGCGGACACATTCTATTTCCCTGAACAGCACAAAAATTTTCGAATAATTTCCACAATTTCCAACGTTAACAGGACGTGTTGAGCTGTGAAGTCTGGAATCGACAGTTTCAATTATTTTTGTGCCTGCCTATTGCTTTTATTATCGAAGTGGGTAAATTGAGTTTTGTGATTATTTTCTCGAAGAACAAATTATTGGCAGTTTTGGTTTAAAACAAATATAACGAAGAAATTGGTTTACTAAATTAATCTGTAGAGTTAACGAATATTTGTACATTTGTATAGTATTCCAACCAAAAAAATATCTTTTTGGGTGGTAAAATATTATTATTTGGCAAACCTTGCCAAACGTCCAGAAACTATTTCTCTAAACGGCACAAAGATTTTCGAATGATCAACACGATTTTCCATCGTTGACGGGACATGTTGAGTACTGAAGTCTGGAAATGTGTTTAACCGTAGCTAGTGTTTAACCGTAGCTGCAATAATAAACCCAACGGGTGGGATCCACGATAGCGAATTGCTAAATTAGCGAATTCCATAATAATGGCCATTCTAGATTCAGACATACATTATATTTAAATTTGCTATTTTAGCCATTTGCTATTTTGATGGGTGAATGTCAAAATAGCAAATGACCAAAATAACGAATGGCTAAAATAGCGAATTTGTAAATAATGAACGTCTGAATCTAGAATAGCCATCATTATGAAATTCGCTATTTTAGCCATTTGCTTATTTTGATCATTCGATATTACAGCGATGCAGTTATTATTATTATTATTGGGTTGGGTGGGGGTCAAAATAGCAAATGATGGGTGAGGCTCAAGATAGCGAATGATCAAAATAGCGAAGGGATAAAATAGCGAATTCAACAATATTGACCATTCTAGATTCAGATGTTCATTATATTTAAATTTGCTATTTTAGCCATTTGCTATTTTGATGGGTGGATGTCAAAATCGCAAATGACCAAAATAACGAATGGCTAAAATAGCGAATTTGTAAATAATGAACGTCTGAATCTAGAATGGCCATCATTATAAAATTCGCTATTTTAGCCATTTGCTTATTTTGATCATTCGATATTACAGCGATGCAGTTATTATTATTATTATTGGGTTGGGTGGGGGTCAAAATAGCAAATGATGGGTGAGGCTCAAGATAGCGAATGATCAAATTAGCGAATTCCATAATAATGGCCATTCTAGATTCAGACATTCATTATTTTGAAATTCGCTATTTTAGCCATTCGCTGCTTTGAACATTCGCTATTTTGACCCCCATCCTATTAAAATGCAATCAAAATAGCGACTGATCAAAATAGCAAATGGCTAAAATAGCGAATTTCATAATGATGACTATTCTAGATTCAGACGTTTATTATTTACAAATTCGCTATTTTAGCCATTCGTTATTTTGGTCATTTTTTATTTTGACATCCACCTATCAAAATAGCATATGGCTAAATTAGCGAATTCCATAATAATGGCCATTCTAGATTCAGACATTCATTATTTTGAAATTAGCGACTGATCAAAATAGCAAATGGCTAAAATTTCATAATGATGTAATCATCATTATGAAATTCGCCATTTTAGCCATTTGCTATTTTGATCAGTCGCTATTTTGATTGCATTTTAATAGGATGGGGGTCAAAATAGCGAATGTTTAAAGCATCGAATGGCTAAAATAGCGAATTTCAAAATAAATTATATAAATATTCTATATTCAGACGTTTATTATTTACAAATTCGCTATTTTAGCCATTCGTTATTTTGGTCATTTGTTATTTTGACATCCACCCATCAAAATAGAACATGGCTAAAATAGCAAATTACATATAATGAACGTCTGAATCTAGAATGGTGAATATTGTTGAATTCGCTATTTTAGCCGTTCGCTATTTTGATCATTCACTATCTTGAGCCTCACCCATCATTTGTTATTTTGACCCCCACCCAACCCAATAATAATAATAACTGCATCGCTGTAATTGTTCGCCCTCTACCGGGGTTAAACGATAATTGGTGATATGATGGTACCGAGGTCACGATAAGGGCTCATTGCGGATTTGGTATGTGGAATAAAAAAATGAATACCATTGTGTATTCCCAATTTGAAAGGACCAGGAATTCCAAGAGAGGCGACGTCGTTACAACGATGCTGTGACGTTACTGTGTTAGCGCTTGCAGCCTTTGCGGGCTCATGATCCTGATGCTGCTGGTCCAGTGCCCTGTTACAAAGCGTTACGGGGATGAGTCTGCGGGGTGAGAACGCAGGTTAACACGAGGGACGAAAGATTCGAGGGCGAGCGAGAGAGAAACCGAAACAGGGAGGGCGGTAGCCTGGAGAGAAGGGGTGGAGCGGTGGACGAAGAGGAGGCGAGGGTGGGTTAGCTTCGAATCGGGGCTTGCTTTCAGAGAAGTACGCAGTGCTCTCTCGTCTCGCGACCCGAGAGAACGAGACAAGATACCCGTACGCATATCTCGTCACTATCCCTTCACTGTGCTCTCGAATGCGTGCGCGTATTGTTCGTGCCTGCACCTGTGAATAACAAAAGTTAAAAAAAAAAAAAAAAAAAAAAAAAAAAGTTGAAGAAGAATCGTGAAACTTCGGTAATAATTTTACTCAGCGTCCTACTCATTTATTTCCTACAGAAATTTAATGTTTTTAAGCAAAGTTGCTAATTGAAAAAACAAATGAAAAAAAAAGAAAAAAATATTTTGTGAGTTTTTCGCATTTTTTTATGAGGCTATATTTTCGACAAATTCTCGACACACCCTCGCCCCGATGTGACCAAAAAATTTAACGTAAGAATGGATTAAGAACACTTTTTAAAAAATGTCTTTGAAAAATTATTTAATTAAACAAAGTAACGTTTTTAGTGAATTTCCTGGGAATTTTTGAAAGATGATTGAGGTAGAAGGATCGAAGGATCGATAACGAGATAGGATCAAGCTTTGGATCCAATCCAGTTTAGCTCGTTAGGCGTGTCTATGTGTGACGGATTTTCGGTGGCAAACACGCAAGGCATTCTCTCTGTAGCGGTTCTGCATGGGAGTGAAAGAGGAGAGTGAGATTACAGAGTACATAGAGAGAAAACGAGAAGCCGAGAGTCAACGAGAGAACCTGACTGCTGCGGGTTCTATATAACACTCTTGATGTTCTGCTGGTGGTCGTGGGTCGGTTTGTCTTTCTGGTTAACGCCGCGATTATGCGCCCGTCTGCACACGCCCTCCTCAGCCAGCATTCCCTTGAAGCTCCTGCTGCTGCTGTTGCTACTGCTCTTCCGTTTGCACCCCCCACCGAGAGTTAAGTGCTACCGGGCTGCGAATGGAAATAGAGAAGGGTTAACCGATGTGGCCAGTACAAGTCATTGGGAAGAGGTACGCCTCGGTAACAAGACATTGCGGCCACGTCCTCACTCTATTTCCCTAACTACCCAAAGACTTTCGAATGATAAACACGATTTTCCATCGCTTACAAGCACCGAAATCTGTTTTCTTGGGCATTGAAGTCTGGAATCGACAGTTTCAATTATTTTTGTACTTTTATTGTCGAGGTGGGTAAATTGGGGTTTTCAATTATATTTTCGAAGAACAAATTTTTGTTAGTTATGTTTTGATAATGATATAATGAAGAAACTGGCTTACTAAATTAATGTGCAGATATACACATTAATTTAGCGAGATTCTTAAAAAATGTACGATTACTCTTTTACTCGAGTAAAAGAATAATCGTACATTTTTGTAATATTAACAAAAAAAAACATCTGTTTGGGTGGCAAAATATTATTTAATTGTCAAACTGGCAGATACATCGAGATTCTATTTCCTTGAATTGCACAAAGATTTTCTAATGATAAACACGATTTTCCATCGCTTACAAGCACCGAAATCTGTTTTGTTGGTCATTGAAGTCTGGAATCGACAGTTTCAATTATTTTTGTGCTTTTATTGTCGAGGTGGGTAAATTGGGGTTTTCAATTATATTTTCGAAGAACAAATTTTTGTTAGTTATGTTTTGATAATGATATAACGAAGAAACTGGCTTACTAAATTAATGTGTAGATCTACACATTAATTTAGCCAATTTTTAAAAAAATGTATGATTATTCTTTTACTCGAGTAAAAGAATAATCGTACATTTTTGTAGTATTAACAAAAAAAAACATCTTTTTGGGTGGTCAAATATTATTTAATTGTCAAACTTACAGATACATTGAGATTTTATTTCCTTGAATTGCACAAAGATTTTCGAATGATAAACACGATTTTCCATCGTTTACAAGCACCGAAAGCTGTTTTCTTGGGCATTGAAGTCTGGAATCGACAGTATCAATTATTTTTGTACTTGCCTTTTGCTTTTATTGTCGAGGTGGGTAAATTGGGGTTTTCAATTACATTTTCGAAGAACAAATTTTTGTTAGTTATGTTTTGATAATGATATAACGAAGAAATTGGCTTAATAAATTAATGTGCAGATCTACACATTAATTTAGCCAGTTACTCAAAAAAAAAAAAATCTAGTATAAACAAAAATATTATTTAATTGTCAAACTGGCAGATACATCGAGATTCTGTTTCCCTGAATTGCACAAAGGTTTTCGAATGATAATTTTCCATCGTTAACGAGCACTGAAATCTGTTCTGTTAGCCACTGGAGTCTGGAATTGACAGTTTCAATTATTTGTGTACCTGCTTATTGGTTTATTGTCGAGGTGGGTAAATTGGGTTTTTCGATTATATTTTCGATGAACAAATTTTTGTTAATTGTGTTTTGATAATGATATAATGAACACTGAGAGAAATTAAGATGGTACTGGTAACGAATCAGTGATAATTATATTTTATTAGTCCAGGTGACGATTTTTGTAGTTACATTACGTTACTATTAATGTAATTACGAAAATAGTCACCTGGACTAATAAAATATAATTATCACTGAATAGTTATCAAGACCATCTCAATTTCTCTCAGTGAAGAAACTGTCTTACTAAAGTAATGTGTAGAGTAAAGGAATAATCGTACATTTTTGTAGTACTTTTAAAAAAACATGTTTTTGGGTGGTAATATATTACTTATTTATCAAACCTTGCGGGCACGTCGAGATCCTATTTCCCTGAATTGCACAAAGATTTTCGAATGACAAACACGATTTCCAACGTTATCGAGCACTAAAGTCTTTTTCTACCTTTTTCTACCTGCCTATTGGTTTTCTTGACAAAGTTCTTAAATTGGGATTTTCGATTATATTTTCGAAGAACACATTTTTGTTAGTTTTGTTTTGATTATAATATAATGAAAAAAGTGTTTAACTAAATTAATATGTAGGATAAAGGAATATTCGTACATTTCTGTAGTATTAAAAAAACATCTTTGTGGGTGGTAAAATATTGTTTATTTGCGAAACCTTCCGGGCATGTCGAGATCCTATTTCCCTGAACTGCACAAACATTTTCGAATGATAAACACGATTTCCAACGTTAACAGGACGTGTTGAGCTCTGAAGTCTGGAATCGACAGTTTCAATTATTTTTGTCCCTGTCTATTGCTTTTATTGACGAAGTGCTTAAATTGGGTTCTTCGATTATATTTTCGAACAACAAATTTTTCTTAGTTTTGTTTTAATAATTATATCATGAGAAAACTGGCTTACTAAATTAATATGTAGAGTAAAGGAATAAGCATACATCTTTGTGGGATTTAAAAAAAAAACATCTTTTTGGATGCTAAAATATTATTTAATCGACAAACCTTGCGGAACGTCCAGACCCTATTTCCCTAAACAGCACAAAGATTTTCGAATGATAAACACAACTTTCCATCGTTGACGGAACGAATTGAGCACCGAAGTCTGCAACCGACAGTTTCAATTAGTTTTGTACGTGTCTATTGCTTTTATTGTCAAAGTTGGTGAATTGGGGGTTTTTAGTTATATTTTCGAAGAAAAATTTGAGCCCGATTCAAAGCAATTTTTATGTTAGTTTAGTTTTGAAAATGATGTAATGAAGAAATTGGCTTACTACATTAATCTGTACAGTTAACGAATATTCGTACATTTCTGGAGTATTTAAAAAAAAACATCTTTTTGGATGTTTAAATATTTTTTTATATGTCAATCCTTGCAACTACGTTCAGACGCTAATTTCCTAAACTTTGAAAAGACTTTCCATAGTAATAAAAACAACTTCACGTCGTTAATGGGAGTTCTTGACTTCCAAAGCCTGGAATCGACAGTTTCAATTAGTTTTTACCTGCAAATTGCTTTTCATGTAAAACTGACTGAATTGAGTTTGTCACAAGGTTTTTCGATTCCATTTTCGAAGAAAAATGTTAGCCCGATTAAAAACAAGTTTTTGCTAGTTTTGTTTTGAAATTGATATAATGCAGAAATTGGCTTACTATATTAATGTGTACAGTAAACGAATATTCGTAACAAATATGCAGTATTTAAATAAATTTTGGCGATTTCTGGAATATTTAAAATAAAGTAATTGCCTGGTTGTTAAAATATAATTAACAATAAAATGCAAAAATGAAATCGCTGGAGATTAATATTTTATGCGTGTTTGTGTATTGTAAAATGATAATTATTATTTTGGACACATTTGTCCAACTTACCAAAAGACGTTTTATTTTCTGCCATAAAAGTTCCAGGAATATGTACGATTTGCTTTAAAGTTTCAAAAATCAATGAAACCAAAATGTGGATTTCGTTTTGCAGCGTTGACAATTCTCGTAAGTGCTTCACTTTTATGGTAATAGATCGATCGCATTCAATATATATATCTCGAGAAAGTATCGCACAGTCTTTCTTCAATTTCCTAAAATGTTTAAAATTGCGCACAAAAAAAAGTCCTAACTATGCACTTTCCTCCTGTCAAATTGATGTCGGTTCCCATAACAGAAGTAAATGCATCGGCCATGGTCCGCCATGCAGTTCGATAGCACCACAAAACTTTTTTATGCATCAAATACGAAAGTTAGATCAAATATCCATCAAACATACGTTCCATTTGACTCTACTATTTCTCCGGCTGTTTCATAAATTCGACAATATTTCGTTTTTCCACTTCCCGATCAATAGAACATAGCAAAAAAAAAGAAAGACAAATCCGCTCGTAACTTTTTCCATACGTGGAAAACTGAAAAATGATGTGTAGGACAAACGTGAATTGATAAGACGTTAAAAATACACCGAGAGAAAAAGTTTCATTGATTCACGGAAATCTTTGCCAATGAAATGAAATACTTGAATTTCAATACTATCTTTTCTTTGAATGATCTCCAGCTCAATGAAAAATAGTGACATTGTTTCGAAGAAACATTTCTTTAAACCAATGAACCTTTTTCATTGATTTCAAAGATATCGTCTCTGATTCAATGAAACCTTCTTCTTACCAGCTCGGAATTTCGAAACCTAATTTTTCCTGAAGTACGCGGCAGATAAAGCTCAAATTTTGTGAGTATGTAAGGAAGTATGGCAGAAATAGGCTAAGCTTCTGGCTCCTCGAAACTCGAAGCCGTTCGTTCGGGAGAACCGGAAAACAAAAAGTAAGGTTAGGTGCGAGAGCGAGATCAATGAAAACGTTTCTTTGAACCAATGAAAACGTCTCTTTAAAACAATAAAACTGTTTCTTTATTATATGCTCACTAAGTAAATCTTTATTTACAGGCAATGAAATGTTCTCTTTGAAATTCAAATGCACTATTTCATTGAAATCAAAGAAATATTTCGTTGAAATCAATGAAAAAAAAATCAATCCACCCATTTCTTTGGCGTCAATGAAATCTTTTCTCTCGGTGTAGTAAATCAAAGGGGATTTTCGGCAAGTTCTATTTTCCGCATATCTCTTTTACTCAGTGCGTGCACATTGTGACACAATTTTATTTCTTTTTTTTTCTTTTCTTCTATCTATATAATGTGGCCACATAACTTTGAATCTACGACAAGAGCCAACGCAGCCGTCGACGCCGTCAACGACGAAGCTGCCGCGTCAGAGCTTTACGTGCCATAAAAATGCGAAAGGGCGTAAATTTTTAGAGCACGAGTTGATGCACCTGGACTATACGTTACGTACGACATTGCGTGCGAAATACAGAACTATACAGTTATAATACGACTGCATAGCTTCGCTGATGCGAACTATGAATTCATGGCAGATATAACGTTTGGTTGCACGCTTTATTCAGGCGATAAATTTTTCCTTACAATAAAAACGAAAAGTCGAAGAAATTCTAAGCACATATGGAAAAGAAAAAGCGGAAAGTTGCTTTCGCTCTCTCTCTTTCTTTTTCTGTGTGCTTTTTACTTGTGAACTCATTGGTCGAAAGCTGGATTTCGCGGATCTCTGTATCCAAGCGTTGATCCCGACTTTCCTTTTTCATTTCGAGCCCTTTTTGCCTCAGAAAGTCGCTTCCATGCGCAACGGAAAAAGTTAACTCAATACATTGCAGGCAATACTGCGTTCTGCACTGTGACGTTTTATTGAATTTGGCGTCTCTTGGTCTCCAGAGAGATTCGAAGAGCAAACGAGATCAAGCTGTATCCGGAAAGTCATGGACTGCCTGTTCAGCGCAATATTGAAAAAAATTAAGGCTAGTTCATCCAGTTTCTGAACAAGATTGCGCGAAAATTTTGTTTATGAAAAATGAACTCTTGTAATATTTGCCATTTTCAGAATTTCCACTGCTTCCCACACGGAGAAAAAGGCTTAGTTAGATCAACCAAGCCGCTTGGTTATATATGCGCCAACTAAGTTATTGTTTGACCAACCAAGTCATTGGTTAAACCAACTAAATCATCTTGGTTAGTCAATCAATAACTTGGTTGATTAACAAATAACTTGATTGGTCTAACCAATAACTTAGTTGGCGCATATATAATCAAGCCTTTTTTTACGTGCACCGAGAGAAAAAGTTTCATTGATTCACGGAAATCTTTGGCAATGAAATGAAATACTTGAATTTCAATACTATCTTTTCTTTGAATGATCTCAAACTCAATGAAAAGTAGTGACATTATTCGAAGAAACATTTCTTTAAACCAATGAACCTTTTTCATTCATTTCATAGATATCGTCTCTGATTCAATGAAACCTTCTTCTTACCAGCTCAAAATTTCAAAACCTATTTTTCCCTGAAGTACGCGGCAGATAAAGCTCAAATTTTGTGAGTATGTAAGGGAGTACGGCAAAAATAGGTTAAGCTTCTGGCTCCTTGAAACTCGAAGCCGTTCGTCCGAGAGAACCGAAAAACAAAAAAGTGAGGTTAGGCGCGAGAGAGAGATCAATGAAAACGTTTCTTTGAACCAATGAAAACGTCTCTTTAAAACAATGAAACTGTTTCCTTATTATATGCTCACTAAGTAAATCTTTATTTACAGGCAATGAAATGTTCGCTTTGAAATTCATATGCACTATTTCATTGAAATCAAAGAAATATTTTGTTGAAATCAATGAAAAAAAAAAATCAATCCACTCATTTCTTTGGCGTCAATGAAATCTTTTCTCTCGGTGTGCAAGTTGAAAATTAGACCCTCTTCAAAACCTGAATGTAGCAGTCTCGCGGGGTAAACGGAGGTTCCTCCATTCCTTTGACACTCGCCTAAACCTTCGAAAATGGCAGATATTATTCGAATAGAGTAAACGAAGTCTATTGTAGACTGAAATTCTTATGTTTGGACCTCCAATTAGGTTGTACAGAGTGAGATGAGGATCTTAGATCCTTGTATAAACCTCCAAAAGTGGCATATTTTACCCATTTTAATTCAACGTAGGATGTTGGAAGGGTTTAAATTTGAACTCGGGTCGTACTGCAGGAAAGATTAGGGTGTAAGAATATTTTTTGAAGCGAAAAATTTGAGGTTCGTTGGAAATAAATTTTTAATGTCATCTCAATTTTCGAATGATTTATAAAAATTGCAGTAGTCGCGGAACGTTCAAACGAAATTTACGAACCGAGGCTGTTCTAATGGTAAGCCAAATTCGTTTTCCTCCAAATCATATTTTCGTATTCGCTTCCCGAGATAATTGCATGAAAGAACGACGAAATTTATTGAATTTCGCGTCTGTTGCGGGAAATTTAAAACGAGATCAGGTTTTATCAGAAAAATCATGGACTGCCCGCTCAGCGCAATATTGAGAAAATTAAGGTTCGTTCTACTTTCAGAACGCTGTTACACAAAAAAATTTCAAATGAAAAATTAGCTCTTGTAATATTTGCTGTACTCGCCACAATCTCAAGTGTTTATACTGCAATGGAAAATTGGGATAAGGTGGCACGATCTTAATTCAACCACTTTTTGATCAATCGATGTCATGATGAATAATAATAACATTTTTTAAACTTAAATAAACATCACGAAACTAGGCTGTCATCATCTACAGATAAAATTGTTTTTTTTTTTTCCAAATAATATTTTCGTGTTTATTTTTCAATATAATTGCATGACAAAATGGTGAAATTCATACTCTTTGAAACGGCTTAATATAAATCCCATTAATATTATAGATGCTAAAGTATGGAATTACATAATTGGATATTTTTTGTGTCTCGTTCAGGAATTGTCTTTGTTAAATTTTTTGTGAATTTGTGATAGAATTGTTATCTAATATTTTACAGAGTTGTCCGGGAATATACATATATATTTTCCGTAAAACGAGTGGACGTTTAGTAGAACGGTATTTGGACAAATCTGCAGTGAATGAATTAGCTGATCCGCTGAATTAACGATGAAAGGTAGAGAAAACAAAAGGTAGAGTGAAACCGCGTAGCGAGCTAGCAATGAGATATATCGAGAGCGCAGAGCATATATTTGACTCTCGTGCCGACTTGAAATCCGATAAAAGTGTTGAATCAACGCTCTTTTCACTGGCAGTGCCGAGTAAATAGGATCGTTGAGACTGCTCGAGTTCCGAGGTAAAAAAAAAGGAAACTAAATAAACAAAATTTCAAATTAAATGTCATCGCATTAAGTACTGATTGATGGACCGATAATTAATTCGGAATTTAGTGAAACAGATGTAATTGGTTTAACGCAAAAGTCACGAACACTAGCGTGGCCATATCTCTTTGTTGGCAGTTTGTAATGCGAAACTGAGATATTTCACAGCGCTGTACTGTGTATAGATTACTTTGATCAATTAATCAACGTTCTATAGCAGAGCGAAATACCTTAATGCATACAGCGAAGCGCGCACCGCGCCACTTTGCTCCTTTCGTCTGACGTAAGTAGACTAAACTACTTGGCTCTCTCGGTTGAGTGTACTCAGCCGCCGATTCAGACTTTTTGAATTCAGCGGTCACAATCCACTTAGAGCAGACGAAGCAGAATGCTTTAAAAGCTTCATCAGCGATAAATCATATTCCGTTCTAAGCATATTCTCGGTGTGTCGGTTTCGCAGCTTTCGTGTCAAATTCAAGGCTGCTTTAATGGCATGCTTGACGATATGAGACTTGAGAGTAAAGTGATGAATATGAGTCTCTAAGGAGATTTGTTCTGTATCTTCTACTTCTAACGGTACCAATCATCGGACACGTCCTAGCTTTCGGACACTTTTCCGTTTATTTCAGGTTATTACGAATTTAAATATCAAAAAGCCAAAATTTTACACTGAGAGAAGAGTTTGTTAACAATTACACAAATCTTGGTTAAATATGGCGAAATGAACTATTTAGTTATTCTTGTTGAATCTCACTTGAGCCAAATAAGATTTGTTAACTATTAACAAATGTCAGCGAGCTTCATTTGCGACAAGCAAATTTTATTTAGCTCAAGTGAGATTCAATAAGAATAACTAAATGGTTCATTTCGCCATATTTAACCAAGATTTATTAACTGTTAATAAATGTTAATAAACTTTTCTCTCAGTGTAACATGAAATCCGGAGTTGTAAAACCCTAATTATTTTTTTAAAACAAAATTGATGCTACAATTGGCTTTGTGATTATATTTTTGTAATAATAATTTGGAATGATTATACTATGATGGGTAAACTTTTGAATAGAGGCAAAAAATATTAATTCCCCATAAAATTTCAAGACAGTCTTATTGAAAAAATGGAGAAATTCTGTTAATGCATTGCTTAAGTAATGGAGGCATGTGGTTGTCCATTATTCTCACAATTTCTCCCAAAATATAATGAAAAATTCGATTTTTCTTAAAGCTATGCAAAAGTTCACATAAAATTTTATAATCGCCACAGGTTATCATTACAAATTCGTAACAACAAGACAAACTGTTCCGTAAAGTTTATATCGTAAAGTAATGGGGACTTACAACACTGATGAAATTGTATCCACATTTTTTAATTGATGAACAAGAAAAAGATTTTCAAGTTCAGACATGGAGGTTTATTTTATTATTTTACTTTATTCTAAGACGGACGATTCTAGTATCTGATACGATTATCCCCAGGTGAACGATCTAATTATCGGACATCAAACAAATTTTTAAGACGTTAGGTTAGCCAGTTTTCTACATAACTTATTTCAAGTATTCTTTCATGTGTATAAATATTTGTTATAAATATAATCGATAAATAACCAAGATACTTTTGTTTTTATTCCGAACCAACCGTGTTTGTATACCAGAACTCTTGATATTTATGATTGTTTGAAGGATCGTTACATTAGATGAAAAACAAGTCCGAAAACTGGCCTATTTTGTTACTTTTGTACATAATTCGAAAATGATTGAATATTTTGACGATTAATTCGTAGGTTTTTGAAACTGAAAGGTATGAGCTTGACTTTGATTTCAGTCATTTTATCTGAGGCAGGACTTAACCGTCCGATCATTAGTAGCTTTACCTTAGAGAGGAATCGTAATTCGGTGGCAGAAATTGATTTCCGGAAACACACACTATAAAGGCATGGCACTAAAATATTGTCACTTGTAATACCACAAGAGCTTTGAAATTATCGGATATTTCCTGACAGGTTCGTTGCCAACAAATGAACGAGTCAAGTTTTCCAGGTTAAAAAATCACGAGCGCGTAGCGCGAGTGATTTTTCTGGAAAACTTGACGAGTTTATTTGTTTGCAGGGAACCTGGAGGGAAATATCAGATTAATTTCGAAGCTCGAGTGGTATTCGGGGGATTATTTTTTCTATTCAAATTGCGACAAATGGAATTGCACCATGAGACAAAAATTATCATTCGGACAAGGAAATTTCATAATCAGAACAAAAACCTTTTAATTCATGTTTAAAGGATTGCAGTTAAATACACAATTGTTATAGACATTTGTATATTGATTCCAGACTGAGGTTTTCGATGTAATCGTATTAACAGGGACATTTCCCTTTACTTTTTCATCAATAGTTTGCAAGGATTCAACTCCAAACCTACTCATATCAAATAAAAATCCTTTGACTGCCACAATAAAATTCAATCTGTCAGTTTGACAGATGGTTGACGCGGCTAAATGATTTTTTGTTTTATATATATAACCAACACGCAAAATTATCAAAAAATTATCACTTGTAATACCACAAGAGCTTTGAAATTATCGGATATTTCCTGACAGGTTCGTTGCAAACAAATGAACGAGTCAAGTTTTCCAGGTTAAAAAATCACGAGCGCGTAGCGCGAGTGATTTTTCTGGAAAACTTGACGAGTTTATTTGTTTGCAGGGAACCTGGAGGGAAATATCAGATTAATTTCGAAGCTCGAGTGGTATTCGGGGGATTATTTTTTCTATTCAAATTGCGACAAATGGAATTGCACCATGAGACAAAAATTATCATTCTGACAAGGAAATTTCATAATCAGAACAAAAACCTATGTTGCATCCAACACATATTTTCTCTCTGCACAAAATGCAGTGAATTGCGCCCAAATCGATTTTTTACTCTTTTCTGTATTTGCCGGGACATTTTGTTTTATTTTTTTAGCGATGTTCTGAAGCGATTCATCACCAAATCGCTTTTTTGACTCACTCATATTGACGACCGTTAATAGTACCTTGACGTTTTAAAGATTCGCAGAGGTTACAAGTGTCAAAAAAATTATTGTTTATCGCTTAGCAACCGAGCCGGGAAATTTTCGAAAAATTATCGATATAATTTTACCCTAGCTGTACCACGTGATGTTGAATACCGCGCTCTGATTGGTCGAAATTGGAGTTGAAAAAATAATCAGTATAATACCGTGTAGCTTGCCCCGCGTGACGTCGAATGGTGCAATTCCATTGGTCGAAATTTGGATGGGAAAAATAATCAAGATTATTTGTCACTTCTATCGCTCTTTTTTCAAAGTTTGGTACTATGGACCATCATTAAAGTTGATTAATATGGACCACCTAAAAATTGCTAGGAAATTGTTTGGTATACTCTGCGAACTCATTACATAAGAAAAAGTTTTTCAAAATCAATCCTTTTTATTCGGTATATAAGCTACACTGTTAGAAAAGATTGGAAGTTTTTATTCATAAACTCGTAATCGAAATTTAATATAAAATTGTGGTATAAAATTCATGTACTTTTCCAGCAAAATTAAAGCAAATTATTAAAATTCAAGTACTTTTACTGTTAAATTGAAGTAAATTATTGAATGTGCTGTACCATACATTAATTTTACATTACACTTGTAAACTAAATTTAATATACTAGTTTATGAATAAAAACTTTCAGTTAAAGTGCACTAAATTTCAAGTAGATTTTTTTTAGTATAGTATAACCCATGTATTAACTTTTTTTTGTCTAATTAAAAGTTCGCAATTCTTGTAGTTTCTGCGATGCCCTTCAAAGTGCTACCCGGAAAAAAGTTGCAAATTGTGAATTGGTTTGGAAAATTCTGAAAAAAATCTCATAAATCCAGTGTTACGTATAAAAAGGTTCAAGCATCCACTCATCGTGGACTGACTTCTTCTTCTAAACTTCTTTTTCTTTAATAAAAAAGTTCTAAAAATTTTTTTTTTTCAAATTTAATTTAAAAAAATTGATTTTGATTAATATGTTCGTTTTAACAAATTGTAGACAATTGAAATCGGTTTAAAAAAATCCGCAAAAAAAAAACAGAATGCCTTCGAGAGTTAGAACAATCGTATAAAGAGTCGCGGGCTAAATCCGAAAGGTTAAGGGTCAAACCCAGGTCGAATTGGTGTGGAGTTCCGCTTGCATTGTTGCGATTTACAAGATAATATCACATCTACATCTGTATTATTTTTAAGATCGCGTAAAAATACATTAAATAATTTAGTATTTTGTTATTATTTACTGGTTTATTTTGCTGTCACTATCACAGTTTTTATGATTGAATTTTTTCCTGAGTATCTTATTTATCCAAGTATGAAATAAAGTGTCAACTCTTGATTGCGAAACATCAAGCTTATTCGGTCTTTCCGTAGCATTTTCATCTTGGTTCTCGCTTCGACGGTGAGAAAAATCTACATTGAAAGTGGAAATGCAGTGAACGGGCATGGAGGAGGTTTATCCTGGGCTTGGAGGGTGGCAAGGGTCTAGACAGTGCGACAGGCGAGGACCAGTGGCGGGTCACATTTGTCATTGGGAATTGCAAAAGTTGCTTCCGTCTAACATTTTCCCTCTCCCTTTATCTCGTCCAGTCCGTGGACGAGATAAGGGTTGTTGGAATTGTCAACACGTTAGATTTACAATCTCACGTTTATTTTTGTGAGTCAGAGAGTTCAAGCTGTGCGAAGTTCATTGTGCGAGATTCGTCGACACAGACCAAAGTTTTCAGTTTCGACCAAGCCGCTGGTCTTCCGCGTAAGTTTCTATCCCAGGATAAAAAACGTAATGGAACTATATAAATGTCAAAATTGTCCTCAGAACACCAACAATAAGATGGCAAACTTTTATTTCGTCGGATGCTGCATTGAAGTCGAAATAAGTAAATAAAAAAAAGTGAATTGCGTTTTAATAATGTATCCAGTAGAGTTATGAACTGTTCAATCAAAAATGTTCTGTTTATACAGTTTTTTAATTTATTAAGATTTCTCGTAGAGGAAAGTTGAGTTTTCGTGCAATTTTTCTTTTTCGAGATTTTTATGTTACGGTTCTTAAAATGGTCTGAAATATCGAGAAAAACAGTGTAGAAAAAATGGCTAGTTGGATGGTGAGGCAAGTCTAGAAAAATGAACCCCATGAATTTTCTGGATTTTCTGTTTTATCATATTTTTGTTTGTTTTTTTTTTTTGTGGACCAATTTGTCCGTGGAGCTATTTTTTATCAATATAGCTGAAATTTGTCAGAAAGGATATTTCGTCCCGAATTTGGTGAAAGTTACTAGATGCATTAGAATTTGATACAATTTCGTATTTTCTTTTACTTATTATATTAATCAATTTTGCAAAGTTGGGCCTCAATAATTTTGCGTAGGTTAATGTGGAAGGTCCGATTTTACAAACTTTTTTTTATTACACAGTAAACATTGTACATGTGTGGAAGAATGAAAAAAAATCCCAGTAATTGGAACTGAGGTTGAGAAAGAAATTTCTGTAAAATTGAGAATGCAAATATGCCGTCACGTCCTTGTATTAAGACTGTAGAAATTCTTGAACGAAGAAAGAAAAAGTTTAATGACTACTTCGCGCCAAAATAATGCGATTATTCTCAGGCACGAGTTCGTTACGTACCCAAGGCCGAGTAAAAAAGGTTAACTGGGGTTGAAGGCACATAGCCGCGAAAGAGAGGTCGTAGTGGTTGATCGCAAGCACGTAGATTTTTCAAACATACCCCTCCCTCGTATTCATGTACGTGACACGAATTCTCTCCTTGCCCAGTTGACTTCGACTTTATAAATATTTCGTTTTACATACTGTATAGAACGGTGTGTGGCATAAGAGATAGTGTGTCAAGGAGTAAACCAAGAAAAACAAGACTACATTTTTCTTCGCAGTCGACCAGGCACCAAATATACTATGGAATATTTGAACAAAAATGTAAACAGAATATTTTTTTCATTTCGAATAATTATAAGAAATTGTAGAACTAAAATGATTAAAATGTTCGTGAATAAAAGTTTAATTTTCAATAATTTTATAAATATATATTTTTTTATTGTTGCTAGCTTTTCCGAATTATTCATGTACGTTCGATCGTATAAATATTGAGATTACACTTAATTGAAATATTGACCATCTTAAGCATAATTAGGTAAAAACTAATCTAAAATAAGGCGCTTTATTTGTCAAAAAATTATGTAAAGAATGATAAAAAAAATTGTTGTAATTTTATACGATTATGTAAGTTGAACGAAATAAGTTCATACGTCAAAATAGACAGAACGAATCACACATGTGAAAAGGTCAGCGACTCTTTTATCGCACCCGACGAAACCTCGGAAATGAAAAAAAAGCAAGCTCATCACATCCCTCGAGACCCAATCTTTTTCATGGGATATGTGGTGTAATTCTGTTTTACGAACTCCAAGAAGGAAAACGGTATTCGGGTAGCAAGATCTTGATAGGAAGAGAAGGGTAGCAAGGGTGTCGTCTTGACTAGGAGTCACACTAATCCTACCGAGAGAAATGGTTATGGAATGAATGATGTTCTTGGTAGCAAGAGAGGGTGGCAGCTAGAATCGGAACAATGGAACACGACGAATGTAGTAGGAAGGATATAGTATTCCAGAGACGTGTTTACGTTCGGTAGTTTCTGGTTAGCGTTTTTCATTATTTTTGTACTTCTTTTTATATTTCTTCGGTTTTTAATATTTGTCTTACTTTCAGTATGCGTTGCAGCAAAATACTCGTATTGTCCACGTTAAAAGGAGTGAGGCAGACCCAAATTGCTGACATTCATTCAGAGATATCCCTCTCGATTATCTGCTGATATACTTTTTTAAAAAAGTTGCTACTAGCGTATTCGCAACACGTGACTTTCTCATCACAATTGTTACTGGCGTGAAGTTTTTATCGTGAATTTATTGGGGCATAGTGACTAACTACACGAATAGAAATTTGTAAATTTCGCACATTTATTGTAATCTATTACATTTCTCGCTATAATTTGTCAAGAACGCGTTTTTAAATTTGAGTTCAAGCTACGATCTGCACTCGCAAGGCGGTGCGTGCGATGTTCGCGCCTCACTTCACATCTCTCTTTCGTTTGGTGGTATTATTGTCGGCACTTCGATAGTTTGACAAGTCGGATTTATATTTCAATTATTCATATTTCAAAAGTTTCGAATCTTATGGCGTGTATGAGGCCTCCGCAGGATTTTGAATTCGTATAAAATGCTATGCGAGTGATAAAAACTATGATACGATGAGTGCATGAGTGTTTATAGTCTAACATCATGACTGTGAATAAACTCAAATATTTTTTTTCTTGCAATTTTCACTTTCCTTTTGATCTAACATATGGTGTGAATATTCATATTATATTTCTCATTGAAAACTGCTCAAGATCATTGATAGTAGTTCTTCTGTTTAGTGAATGTGTAACACAATTCATATTTCAGGCAATATAAATTTTTCACAACATACAGTTGCAGAAGTCTTATGTGAGTGATTGATAAGACCACAAAATCTTCTCTGTACTAAATCTCTTGTTGTTCATTGCTCATTTGCTAGTAATTCTGTCCGTATGTATCATACCAAAGCATAATAACTTTTATATTAGCTTGCGGTCCAAAAATAAATAAATACATTTTTTTTCTCACTATTTCACTAGCAGTGAAGATTTTGGATTGGATTTCAATACCTAAACTACATTTTATATGCAAAAGGCAAACACTAAATTTCATTGCGGTCCATAGATTTTTTCAGAAGTTATTGTACTTTCGGACACAGATGCCGGACACAGCCAGACAGACAAACAGACAGAAATTAGTGAATGTGTTTTTTGGAATCTACAACACTCAAAACATGTATTTCCATCAAAATCCAAGAGACGAATTTTTTTGGATTGCAATACTTTCTCTTTTACATACTTTGTATGTGATGATAAAGTGAAAATATATTCTTTTGAAACCTGAAGCAAAGATTTGTGTGCTCTATGACAAAAGCATCTAACTCTTGCAAATAAGCGATAAAAAATTCATGAGTTTAAAAAAATTCTTTACGCTTTCCTGAGATAACTGGTAAGCCAAAAGTATCTAAAAAATGCTCAATTTCTTTTCTTAAAATTAATGAATTTATGATTATTTTATGAATTAAAAAAAAAAATTAACACTCGAGTCTGACATTTTGCCAATTTCACCTTTATCTAAAAGCGTTACATTTGCAAACGAATTCTTGTGACATACAATTGAGCAATTTCTAGAAATTTTTGACTCACCGGTCATTTCAATCAATTAGTCATTTGCATTAGTTACATTGTTAAAAATGTTTGCGAATTTACATTATCCGAAATTTGATTCATCAGCTGATATATTAATTTTAATACACGAGTGTAAAAAAATTCCAATTTTTTATATTCAATATCAAAATTCTCAAATCAAATTTTTAGATTTCCAAAGGGTTTGGCAGAAAATACTGTATTTGTACATTTCACTTGCATGTCAAATTTAATATACCCGTTTATGTAAAAGAGCTTCCATTACCCAAAATGGAAACTTTTACAAAACATTTTTAGATGTTTTATGCCATAGAGCAATAAAATCTTTGTTTCGAGGTTTAGAAAAATATATTTTCAAAAAAATGATATCAGCAGACTAATAAGTGACAGATATATCTGTCAATGAATATCAACAATTTGTGTCTGATTCTTTCTCCATAAGGTAGTTCTAGCGGTACACAGTCCGGCCAACGCAAGATTCAAAGAGAATTCGAACACTTCTCGATGAGACCAAAATCTGAAAAAAAATCAAACTTATGGAAGGTGCTAAAAAGATTGATTATGCATAATACATCCCAAAATGTTATTTACAAATTTAAGAAAAAAAAATGTTCACCAAATCACCCGTCATCCTAACTTTTTATTTTCAAACAAAAATTCTTTGTTAATTGTTTTGAACACGTATGATTTTTTTTCAGCTATTTGTATAATTTTAGAAAATTGCTCTTTTTAACTCATTCAATTTTAAAAAATGTGTGGAAGAAGTGTCCGGATGATTGATCAAGTGGACTCAAAAACACAGTTCGAACATTTTAAAAAATGCAATTTAAAAAAAATTACACAAAATTCTGAAAAAATTCATACGTATTCAGAAAATTAGCAGAAAATTTTCATTCGAAAAAAAAAATAGTTTGACGGGTGATTTTTTTTTTCATCAATTGTTAATAGCTTTTTCGAATACTTATAATGCAAAATCAATCATTTTAGCACCTTCCATATGCTTGATTTTTTTCATTCAGTTTTTTATTCCAACTACAAGTGTCCGAAATTCTTCCTGAATTACGTTTGGCCGGACTGTACCGCAAGAAATATCTCAAGAATGTCATTTCGGAAGTCGTTTTACAGGTGGTTATTTACCATTAGGTCGATGTATAAAAACTGTCCTTGTATTTCACGCGTGGTACTCGAGATCCCACTACGTGAGAGAGATGAAGGGTGAATGAATCAAATATAGGATGAAATAAAGGGAATGGAGAGAAGGAAGAAAAGAAAGCAAGAAAAGTATGTGGATGGTCGAATTGAGGGTGATGTTGGCGCGGCAGACCTCAGGCGCTTAAACTTTCTACGACCTATACAGTATACTGCCTTACGAGCGCTGACCGGACGTTTTATTGCGTTCGTGACTAGCGCCCAGGGATGATAAGAAATAGTGTGTTGGGAAAGGCCCAACTCAGTGAGTCCTCTTACGGAAAGATAACTGCTAAATGGCAAATGCAATGGCAAACAGGTGGCAATTTTTATTGACAGATAAATCACGTATTCGAAATACTTTTTTTTATTCGAATAACTATTCTAATATTTTGAAAATTAATATATGTATTGAATGTTTTTTTGCTGACACGGTATATTAAATTTTCATTTAATTATTATATTAATATCATAATTATTGTAATTTAATCATATATTAAATTTTTATTTAATATACATATGAAGCATTCTCTGTCAATTCAGCCACTTTTTTTCGACCCTTTCCGATTTGCCCTGTAATTGATTATATGAATGTACCACTAAAAGACACTCTATGTGAATTTTTCCAGATTGTTTATTCAAGTGCAAATATCTCAGAATTTTGAAGTTACTGAAAAAAAATATCTGCACATAAAATTATTCGTGTGGAAGTTTCGAAAAACGGGGGAATTATTTTTTTTTATACCGGAAGCTCGATCCGTACCACTCTGATGATTTTTTTGCAATATCTACAGTCAAGCAAGAATACTCTGTAATTTTATTAGCCAAAAAAAGTAACCTTTTTTTATAAAAAACAATAATAATGCCCCCGTTTTTCGGAACTTTCACACAAATGCATTTTTTAATACCAGAAGATCGATCGGTGCCGTTCTAGCGATTTTTTGGTGATATCAACAGTCATGTAGCAATACTCTGTAATTTTTTCAGTAAAAAAAATATCCTTTTTTTAATTAAGAAATAATTCCTCCATTTTTCTGAAGAAAATCATACTCACAGGAACGTGACAATTATTCGGAATATTCCGCTCGAAAGCTAACAACAAACGACAACTTTTATGTGCTGACATTTCTTTTCAGTAACTTCAAAATTCTGGGATATTTGCAATTGAATAAAAAAGCCATTTTCTGAAAAATTATTTTTAAAAATGTGAAAAAATTCACATAGAGTGTCTTTTATTGGTACATTCATATAACCAATTACAGGGCAAATCGGAGAGGGTCGAAATAAAAAGTGACTGAATTGACAAAGATTGCTACATATATGTTGTCAAATTCCAATAATTATATTATAAACACAACTTTTATGAAGTGTTTAGTATACTGTATATCAATTTTACAACCATTTTTTTTTGTATATTGATTAATATTTGTATATTAAATTTAATATACGCGTATCCGCAAAAAAAACTTACAATACTTTGTATTAATATCCATACAAAAATTTATAACAGTGTATAAGAGGTAGTAAAAACAGAATGATTTTGATCATTCTGTTGTTCGTGAATAAAAGTTTCATTTTCGAATTCATTTTTTTTATTGCCAGCTTTTCCGAATTATTCGCAAACGTTCAATGTTAAAAATATTGAGATTACACTTGATTCGAATATTTCCCAACTTAAGCAATATTAGACAAAAACCAAAACTTCCATGTAATCGAAAATCAGATTTTTTTTTTGGTTTTTTTTTCTGACGTGAGTATTTCTTATCAGAAAAAGATATTGAAAATCAATATGTCCCAAACTTATGCAGATACCAGACGTAAGGTCGAATTTAGCCCATATCTTTGATCTTGAGATTAAACTTTAGACCGAACTTGCGACTGAGAATTGTCTCCTAAATCAAATTGTCTGCTTGTAAAAATATATAGGATGGTATGAAATATAATGGCAATACGAAATTCAGCTCCCGGAAAATTATTAGCCTCCTGGACATTTGGTACATAGAAAATGGGACCCCAAAAAATTATACAAAAATAAAATAAACAAAAATGTGATAAAACAAAAAATTCAGAAAAATTTTGGGGCCAATATAAGTATACAAAAATAAAATAAACAAAAATGTGATAAAACAAAAAAATTCAGAAAATTCTTGGGGCCAATTTTTCGGGGTCTTTTTTCCTTAACGTCAATTTTGTACGCTGTTAAAAAAAAAGAACGCTAGAATGAAGATACGATGGAAATCTGGTGGTAATTATGGCTAATAGCCCTGAGATGCTTCCCAGTGATTTGCAAACGACCCGATTGAGTAGAGTAAACATAAAAGGTGGTGCAGTCGATTTATTATTCTTTGGAGGTCGTGTAAATTGTAACGGGAGCGTCGAAATGTATTAAAGAGTAAAAAAAGAAGAGACTTTAAAGCGCTTTCTCACCTCCCCGGACTAGGATTTTATTACATTCGTGACTCGGGTTAAGAGGTTCAAGGGGAGGGCACAGGTTAACATATGGGATGGCCAGGCGGTATTGGGCGACAAACAGGTGGTAATTGCGTTGACTCAACCGAAGTATATAGCGTGAAAGCGCGAAGAACGACACAAGGCTCTCTGCTCTGCTACTCTCCACCCCCGAGTGGGGTGCAGGCGAATGTAATCGGGAACTATATACGAGACATTTCACGTCAATGCGAACACACTATTTTTGAATAGTGAATAGAAAGTGCTCGTAAATTTTTATGACGTCGTTCGAACAAACGAGAATATCATAGTATTATTTTAGTATTCAAAATCGCATAATCTAGCGAAAAATCAATTCAGAATTGTTATGATCTGGAAATGCTACACGGAGAGAAGGATCTGATGAAATTTACCAAGCGCTATAATAAAAATTACCAAACGTGCCTGGTATTGGGAAGCCATAGCCGCCACCTGACGAAAAGTACGAGAACTATGAGAATTTATACCATATACATAGAATTTTTAACCAAATTTCGTGGTAATAATTCTCGTAGTTCTCGTACTTCTTGATAGGTGGCGTCATGGCTCCCGCGTACAAGGAATTTACGATACTTTTTACTAGAAATATGATAAAAAGTATCAGATCCTTCTCTCCGTGTACCAACTATTAACTAGTAAAAAGAATTATTTGAAAGGAATTGAGACGATAACAAATTTAAAAAATGATTCAACATTATCTTATTCGAAAAATTGCACACGTTTAGATTGGGAATAAAATTTCGTACAATCTTAATCGTAATGGACATTTAAAAATCAGTATATCGTGTCAATTGCGATATTCTATTTTCGAATGGTGAATAGAAAATATTCGTAAAATTCATGACATTCAGATAGATAAAAATATGCAGAAATTATATGAGGATTCTAAATCGCATAATTTTGCGAAAAATTAATTCATAATTGTTATGATCTGGAAATGCTATTTCTATTAATACTAAGGAACATTAGAACATCTACATATTATATACTCAAGCTTTTTTTCTATGAATAATTTACAATTTACATATGCTTCAAGAGCGAAATGCCATATTAATTTTTTACCAAACTGTGCTATTAAAAAATTCGAAATAATTTGTTGATATTCTTGACTTTATCGAGATTCTTGATTTTATTTTCAATCAAAATATACTGCAAGGTCGAAAAACCATATTTATTTGTGACCAAACTATGCTATTAACAAAATTGAAATAATTTATCGATATTCTTCACTTTATCAAGATTATTTATTTTTATTATCAATCAAAATATACTGCAAGGGCGAAAAGCCATATTTATTTGTGAACGAACCGTGTTATTAACAAATTTGAAATAATTTATCGATATTCATTACTTTATCGAGATTTTTGATATTTATTTTCTATCAAAATATACTGCAAGGGCAAAAAGCCACATTTATTTATGGCCAAACTGTGCTATTAACAAAATAGAAATAATTTATCGAGATTCTTGATTTTTATTTTCTATCAAAATATACTGCAAGGGCGAAAAGCCATATTTATCTGTAAACAAACCGTGTTATTAACAAATTTGAAATAATTTATCGATATTCATTACTTTATCGAGATTATTGATATTTATTTTCTATCAAAATATACTGCAAGGGCAAAAAGCCATATTTATTTGTGAACAAAACGTGCTATTAACAAAATTGAAATAATTTATCGATATTTTTTACTTTAACGGGATTCTTCATTTTTATTTTCAATCAAAATATACTGCAAGATCTAAAAGCCATATTTATTCGTGACCGAACTATGCTATTAACAAGATTGAAATGATTTGTCGATGTTCTTGACTTTATCGAGATTCTTGATTTTTATTTTCAATCAAAATATACTGCAAGGGAAAAAAACCATATTTATTTGTGAACAATTAACAAAGCTATTAACAAAATTGAAATAATTTATCGATATTCTTTACTTTATCAAGATTCTTGATTTCTATTTTCAATCAAAATATACTGTAAGAGCAAACGGCCATATTTGTTTGTGCAAAACAGTGCTATTAACAAATTTGAAATAATTTCATCCATATTCATGACTTTATTGAGATTCTTGACGTGAAATGCGTTATGTGTGTACCTATACACCGTTTTCTTCGTGCTGATACTCTTTGACGGAAAATACGGTACAAGCTTAGCTATAGATAGCCAGTAGTCTTGAGGAAGCGAGGAATCGATGCTCAACGCTAGGACGTGATCCTTTTTCAGATTACAAGCTTCCCTCGCGGATTATTGACTCTGGTGATTCTCTACGAATGGTATAAAATGAATTTTAAAAAACCTCTTGGCTTTATTCACTATTCAGAGAAGAATATCCCTCAGATATTTTCTTTCCTACCGATATAAGGCACCGAGTAATAATATTGTAACGACCTCAAATATCCAGAAAAACAGCCATAAAAAGATTTTATCGATCTCTCAGCTTTATTGCCAGCTGATGAAATTACATCTGACGGTCTTTCGTAGCATTTTCTTTTGCTATTCTATTCATTCATTGTCTGCCACCAATATGTCTTGTTTAGGAATCCTCCAGCATACGTGGAATGAATTTTATTCAATGACGTAGAAGAGAATGATTTTCGGATTTCTTCGAACGCGCTATGTGCAGAATTATACCATAGGAATTTAATTCCAAATAGAAATAACGTAATGGCTATTCCAAAGAATGAACCTTGTTCCACATCGTTTTTATAGAACGAATCGTTGAATCTATTTGAGCGAGAACTTTACGTGGGAGAGAAGCGCCAACTTTTTGTTTTTGTATTTCCTTTCGTAACGCCACGTCTGAGTTTCATCAGACTTTTTCGCAGATAAAAGGTGTTTGTTCAAACTTAGACTTTAATTCCAACCTCACACCACATTTTCCTCTTTTTGTTCGAGAAAAAACTTGTTAACGAATCTCGTCACGTTGTGTGAAATGCGATCGTTGGGCTTTCTTTATAAATTCCAGTGCTGCGAAGCAGGTACTTAGCCAGCTCGTCCATTGAACAAGATGATTGCTGCCGGGACGTTGGAATTTTTTATTTCTCAATGGACTGCCTACGAATTCGCTCATAACCACTTCTCGTTGAATATCATCTTCGTCCTTTACATGTTAAGGCAACTGGATATTTCTGTAGAATCTTGAATAGTGACGACATAAGCGACAAAATGTATGAATCTGTAGGGAAGATCTTCAATCATAAAGGCTCAATTTACATATCAATTATAAATAAAAAAAAGGTGAAAAGAAATGTCAACCTGACATTGTGGTATCAATCTGCTTATTATATAAAAATTTATGACGTGTATAAATGTTTTGCTGGTGGAAAAAGAATCAGGGACAACAAAAATATTATATTGTGCGCTTATATTTTAATTTTTATGTGTGTCCAATATTGTATTTTATGACTCAAAATCTTCGACACTTTACATGTATTTTCACTTGTAATATCACAAGAGCTTTGAAATTATCGGATATTTCCTGACAGGTTCGTTGCAAACAAATGAACGAGTCAAGTTCTCCAGGTTAAAAAATCACGAGCGCGTAGCGCGAGTGATTTTTCTGGAAAACTTGACGAGTTTATTTGTTTGCAGGGAACCTGGAGGGAAATATCAGATTAATTTCGAAGCTCGAGTGGTATTCGGGGGATTATTTTTTCTATTCAAATTACGACAAATGGAATTGCACCATGAGACAAAAATTATCATTCTGAGAAGGAAATTTCATAATCAGAACGAAAACCTTTTAATTCATGTTTAAAGTATTGCAAATACACAATTGTCATAGACATTTGTATATTGATTCCAGACTGAGGTTTTCGAATTAATCGTATTAACAGGGACATTTCCCTTTACTTTTTCATCAATAGTTTGCAAGGATTCAACTCCAAACCGACTCATATCAAATAAAAATCCTTTGACTGCCACAATAAAATTCAATCTGTCAGTTTGACAGATGGTTGACGCGGCTAAATGATTTTTTGTTTTATATATATAACCAACACGCAAAATTATCAAAAAATTATCAGTATAATACCGTGTAGCTTGCCCCACGTGACGTCAAATGGTGCAATTCCATTGGTCGAAATTTGGATGGGAAAAATAATCATAAATATTTCGATAAATACATAATAGAGTCATTCAACTATTATCTTGGGTGTTACATGCTAAATTGAAATTCAATTGACTGACTCACTAATAAATTATTTTTTTAAAGGAAAATTCACTTGAACTACATTTTTCGTCGATAGCGTGAAGATTCGCAAGTTGCTTGGCACAATTACACAGGGTCATTGAACATTTTGAAAATCTGGAATGAAAATTTTTATTTTAGAATGAAACTCAATTTCTCCTTTTCCATTCGCTACAAAATTTTGCATCAAGTAACCCAATGTTTTCGTTTACGATAAAACGCGACAAAAGCGACAATGTCTTTCAATGAATAAATTAAAAATAGTAAGGCAGTCATGCTTGGAAATGTTTCATTTAAAAGTTACTTTTTTTTCTTTATGTTTTAAATGTATTTTATTTATTCGTCATATCGATCTTTTAGTAACAAAAAATGGTATGTTTTTTTTCTCAAGAATATTACAATATTCGCCCCAATATTTCCATGATTAATTGGGGGCTTTATCATTCTGTGATGTTAAGGGGAGGGAGTCAGATCCAAACTGCTGATATTCATTGACATATTGCTCACCCCTTTTTAACTCAGAAATAAAGATTTTTTACTCTACGGCAAAAGCATCACGAACATTACAAATGAGCTATAGGAATTTTTGAGTTCCTAACCTTCTTCATACTTTTCTGAAATAACCGGGATGCCAAAAATTTCTAACAATTGCTCGATTCTACGTAAGAAGAATTCTTCGGGCATGAATATAGCAACTTGAGATAAAGTTAAAATTGGCAAAATGCCATAGACTCAAGGGTTAATTAAAAAAATTATTTTCATTGAAAAATTATGACTTCTCTACACCGGGAGGAAAGGTTTCATTAATTCACGGAAATCTTTGCCAATGATATGAAATACTTGAATTTCAATACTATCTTTTCTTTGAATGATCTCAAACTCACTGAAAAGTAGTGACATTGATTCGAAGAAACATTTCTTTAAACCAAAGAACCTTTTTCATTGATTTCAAAGATATCGTCTCTGATTCAATGAAACCTTCTTCTTACCAGCTCAAAATTCCGAATCCTATTTTTTCCTGATGTACGCGGCAGATAAAGCTCAAATTTTGTGAGTATGTTAGGAAGTACGGCAGAAAAAAACTATGCTTCTGGCTCCTCGAAACTCAAAGCCGTTCGTTCGGGCGAACCGGAAAACAAAAAAGTGAGGTTAGGTGCGCGAGAGAAATCAATGAAAAACGTTTGTTTGAACCAATGAAAAAGTCTCTTTAAAACAATGAAACGGTTTCTTTATTATATGCTCACTAAGTAAATCTATTTACAGGCAATGAAATGTCCTCTTTGAAATTCAAATGCACTATTTCATTGAAATCGATGGAAAAAAAATCGATCCACCCATTTCTTTGGCTTCAATGAAATCTTCTCTCTCGGTGTAATTTTTAGAAAAAAAAGCAACATTCATTTAGAAATTTTCTCACAAAAATATGAAGAACATTAAAAATCTATAAATTTTCTACAGCTCATTAGAAATATGGATGCTTTTGCCATACAGAAAAAAATCATTGTTTCAGGGTTTAATACACCCAGCGAAAAAGTTTCATTGATACACGGAAATCTTTGCCAATGAAATGAAATACTTGAATTTCAATACTATCGTTTCTTTGAATGATCTCAAACTCACTGAAAAGTAGTGACATTGATTCGAAGAAACATTTCTTTAAACCAATGAACCTTTTTCATTGATTATAAAGATATCGTCTCTGATTCAATGAAACCTTCTTCTTACCAGCTCAAAATTTCGAATCCTATTTTTTTCTGAAGTACGCGGCAGATAAAGCTCAAATTTTGTGAGTATGTAAGGAAGTACGGCAGAAACAGGCTAAGCTTCTGGCTCCTCGAAACTCGAAGCCGTTCGTTCGGGAAAACCGGAAAACAAAAAAGTGAGGTTAGGTGCGAGAGAGAGATCAATGAAAACGTTTCTTTGAACCAATGAAAACATCTCTGTAAAACAATGAAACTGTTTCTTTATTATATGCTCACTAAGTAAATCTTTATTTACAGGCAATGAAATGTCCTCTTTGAAATTCGAATGCACTATTTCATTGAAATCAAAGAAATACTTCGTTGAATTCAATGAAAACAAAATCAATCCATCCATTTCTTTGGCGTCAATGAAATCTTTTCTCTCGGTGTAGAATATAGATTTTTTTATGATATCAGCAGATCTACAAGTGCAATACCTGACAATGAATATAAAAAATTTGTGCCTGACCCCCTCCCCTTAAAAAGACCCAGTGTGTGAGTGGCATTCCAGTCTCCTTCTCGCGGTAATTCGCTGCTATGTAAGGTGAGAAGAAAGGAAAAACTGAAAACTAAGATGCTCGACTCGAAGCGTTATTCTTCAATTCTCCTCTCTGCCACTTTTCTCGAGACATGCCGCGACGGTGGATATCCTTTATTCGCTTATATCCAAGGGAAACGCTTTATTTCCGGATATAGGTCCCTGCGATCCAAATCCTTCTTTTACTATATGTTACGGCGTTGCCATACTGAAGAATATCGCTCACGTCGTTCCTATACGTTGCGCTCAGTGTTCCGTGCTGTTCAGATCCTGGATTTTCTCACGTTCTCGCCACTATCACCCATTATTTTCGCGTTCCCGTTTGAACGTTCACGCCTTTGTAGCATTTCGCGAATTATAAGAAATCTTCTTTGCTCATCTACCCATAAAGTCAACAATAATTTATTAAAAAATGGTCATTTTTCATAAAAATGTGATTTATTATTATTAAACTTTTTAGGCATTCAATGTATACTTTCGTTATAATTATAATAACGTGTTATTTTAGTCTCTTCTCAACGGAATGTTACTGATAAATACATTCTAAATAATTTTCTGAGACTTACATTTTTTTATGAAGTAAAAAAAGTAGTCAAAAATATTATAGAAATATTGTTTACTGTGCATTTATGCACTTTTCTGGCTTTGTGTACTTTATAGGTTTTTTAAAACAATTATGGAAACTATTATAGAAACTATTATAGAAATATTGTTTACTGTGCATTTATGCACTTTTCTGGCTTTGTACACTTTGTAGGTTTTTCAAAACAATTATGGATACTATTTGAATAAAATGTCATTTTATTTGGATTAAATAAATTCGGTTTGAATAAAATAAAATTGTCTTCAGTCTGTCTTTGAAGAAATACATTTATTCATTGACCGGCTCAATAGGATTTCTTTACATGAAATCAATTTTATTTAATTCATATTTAATGTCATTCTAGTCAAAACCTTGATTCATATTCAATGTCACTCTATTCAAGCCTTGATTCATATTAAATGTTATTCTATTCACATTCATTGAACCGATCTCTCTCCTTATGAATAGCACGGAATAGCGAGATTTTAGTGCATACTGGACCATATTACAAACTATTACAATCCCGTAGGGCATCGCCAAACAATTGCTTCCTCGCATAATCAAACGCCTACAACACACTCCACTGTTCTCTATTATCTGAGTAGAGTACTCTGAAAGGGAAACAAACGAAGAGAGAATTCCCAGTTCGTGACTAAGCCTGAGGCCAAGAGTGCTAGGATAATTCGCTATATATACGTAGAAGAGAGAATGAAAGGTAGCGAGAGATGAGTAGCAAAAAAAAAGTCAAGGACGAATATGAAAGTGCCGGAAGCAGCAGGCGGTACGGTAAAAAATTAAATTTAACTTTACCCGTGAAGTAGACTCGTCGCTTTTTCTCGTTCAAGCCGTAAAGTCGAGGGAAGAATAGTCGCAGTAGATTGAAGTGAGTGTTGGAGAAAATGGATAAACTCAAGATATTGATAGATGAAACTATAGCACTAAAAATCCCTCGCAAATTTTTATCGAGCAGAAATTTCAAGAATTTTAGCGCCAGATCTTTTGAGAATTTGCGAGGGTAAAGTTTTTACCGTTGTGGGTCAAAACTTTAAAACTCAATGACCAGAGAAATCTGTTGGATATAAAGCAAATATTCTGGTGAATTTTTTTTCCATCACGATTGGGGAAAAAATTGCACGTGAATTCCGTAACGCTCCATCGGCGAACGCAGAACAAACTCTATTATCAAATATTCCCCGGTTCATTGGACCGGTTACATCGACGAACAATAATGGGCGTTCACCTGGTAAATAATAACCGGGGCGAAGTGGCACATTGACATAATGAAATTCGATTCTGCATATTTGAAGAATTAAAATCCTGAAAAAAATTTATCATTTCTCGCAAAACAAAGATTTATACTGCAGGATAAATTTTTTTTTTTTAAACAAATATAATTGTTTTGTAATATGTTATAATTTCTTAATCAGAGCTGCAAACTTCGATAACTTTATTTCATAAGTATTTATCTTATAATTGACTTAATAGCCAATATTTTGTTACTATTATCGACAGCTTTTGTAAAAAGACGATAATATGATTTACTAATCGCTATAAAAAGGTAATATTCAGAAAAATGCACGGAAATTTTCTCGAAGAAATTATTTAATGATTGAAACATAAATAAGCGGATGCTCAATTTTCCATAATAATTTTTCTTAAAAGTTTAATTAAAACTAATTTTCATTGCAGTTGTACAAAACATTAAAATACTTTTTTAGAATTTTCGCATGAAATTATGTAAGATAATAATTGTGACAACAATGTCACCATAAAATTTTGTTTTCCAAACTGCAATCGCAACTTGCAACTTTATTCATAATCCTTTAAGAACCAAATAGGAACCTTTTTACTTATATAAGAATATATTTTTCGTTATATGTTACACTCAGAGAAATTTTGGAAATCCTAGCATATACAAAGTGACAGCTATTCATTTTTTATCCATGCAGCGTTTTTTTATTTATTTTTTATTACGCTAACTAAGAAATGGTTCTAATTATATTTTTATAGTTGCGACGGCTATTTTCTGGTTATCGTAAAAAAAATCGTATGAAAAAAGTCGCATAGACTTCAAAATTAATTGCTGTCACTTTAAAATTACTAACCCCAGAATTTTCTCTGAGTGTAGAAACTTTTCTGAATAAAAATAGTGCAAAGTGGCACTTTAGAAACTTGTCACTTTTTTATTTCTGCGTTTAAGTTCGATTTTCTATTCGTAACACAATTTCACTGCTTGTCAATTTTTTGGAAATTTCTGGACAAACATTAAAAAAGTTCCATCTCTAAATATTAAAAAAAATCTCTACCCCGGATTCTAGCGTCTCGAATACTAATAATGGAAACATCCACAACTTTCTATTTTAAGGATCAACGTTTTAGCTTCTCTCCAATTTTGTCACTATTGCATTAAATTATTTCGAGTGACAAAAAAGCTTTTTAAAATAAGTTGATATTTCACGCCTTCAAATACTTTATAACACGAATTATTGAGGACCCGAGAGAGTTTCGAGAAAAATTGTGTCATTTCGCCCCGCTGTCCTTTGCCACATCTATATAGAAGGAAATAGCTATCGAGGCTGTTGCTGGTGGTGCGAATCCACTGCTTGATAGATTGGAATTTCCATCGTTTCCGTGGGGAGGGTTTGCCGCGAGAGACTCGCTGTATCCTCTGGACAATCGACAAGGATTCTGGGCGGTTCACGTTCAATGGTCTGGAACACTGTGAACTACCGTCATGATCGAAGCCTCCTCTATCGATGCTGTGGATTGCGAATTAATCAGTTCCGAGTAACTACAATTTCGAGACTGGCTGGTGAAACAGCGGCGTAATACATGACTTTCTGTAGATCGAGCTAAGTATAGTGCAAGACAATTCAGTTTCTTCCGGAATTGCAATTCCGATAATCGGAGCTTCCCAATCTAAATAAAATGAATGGTACTGACGCGTAAAACTACCAGTGGCTGTTCGTTCCTCTGTGCACAAAAAAGATATCCAATTAATTTTTATTTTAACCCAGTAAAACTTCTTTATCTTCGGTATTTCTTTGTCCTTATTTCTCCTGCGACCTCCGTTCACCTAAATAAAAGGCCTTTAGGAGCCGCGCAAAGCGAACTCGTAAATTTCAGTGAGAAACATTTGGAGCATTCGTAGGGTTGGTGTTGGAAGTTGTAGTTAAGACAACACACAGAAAGAAACAGAAAAACGAAAGCGCGATTAATGGCCAACAATTCCCAACGTGATGAGCCCAAGGAAAAGAAAGAAAAAGAAAGTATATTCATGAAATAAATTGAAAATATACTTGAAATATGTTTTTTCCACTCTTAACATGTGAGGAAATAGACACCAATACAGGAATTTAAGTGGCCAGTTTCGAGTCCAAGTAGTGCCGATCAATTAGTCAAAAACAGTTCAAACAATTTATCTTTTTCATATAATAAAATCAAGATTATTAAAACTTTCTAATCTGTATGAAATTGGGAATAAATTTGCCGATACTACAAAATAAATGGATAAATTAACAAAAAAAAATTATAATGACAAGTCATTCCGTAAAATGAGGATCCAACATTTTTAACAAATCGTTTTTGTGCTTACTTGTAAAACAGGACAATTTATTAAAATAATTACTAACTAATTTTTGTGCTTAAAATTGACAAAATGTTGATTTAGTTTATACTCTGTAATACGCCCAGGAAAATCAATTCACCAACCAGAGTTGTAAATCCCCATTAATTCATAAGATATAGTTTACAGTACAATTTGTTTTGTAATTATGATTTCATAATAATAATATATAGTGATTATAAAATAGAATGTAAACATTTGAATAGCTGAAAAAATACTAATTTTCGCTTTAATATTGCAAGAAATAGTAGAAAAAATGGAAGAAATAAATAATGCATAATTTATTTTTTTCCATTTTTTAAAAAGAATTACCGTGAATTTTTATTGGAAAATAATAATTTTTGCAGCCATTCCAAAGTTTAATCATCGTATTACAATCGCTACATGTTATTATTATAAAATCATAATTATAGAGCTGTTCGTATCATCATCATTATTTCTATAAGTATTAGACATTTACAACTCTGTCACCAACTATTGATAGTTGGCCCATGCGACTATTTTTATAACTACATTAACTTTCTTCAACTATTCGATAGTTGCGGTAACGACGATCTTAGTTACGGTAACTATTGCGAATTCCAAAATCCAAAAAATTCTTTAACCTTCCACTTCTATTTACTGTCACAAAACCCAGATATTTCTTTCAGCTGTTCGTCATCACACAAAAAGACATCCAATTAATTTTTATTCTGACCCAGTAAAACTCCTTCTTCTTCCATATTTCTTTGTCCCTATTTGCCTACGTTTTTACCCAGCAGAATAAAGCCCTTAAGAAGTCGCACGAAGTAAAACCGTAAATTCCGGTGAGAAACCCTTAGAGAATATGTCGAGATAGTGTTGGTAGTTTCGGGCCGGTGATTTTCTTTGGACAACACACTGTGAAAAAGAGCAAGAGTGAGATAGAGAGAGACAAAAAATGAGACCGATGAAGAGGCAAGGCTGCGTCTTGGGGAAAGGTAGAAAAGGTAGTCGAGCCGTGAACAAGCACGGAAACTCAGAGTGTAAGTTGAGAGGAAGGCGACGAGTGAAAAAGAGACAGGTGGAAAGAAGTACTATCTATAGCACGTGGAGGGGGGGGGGGGAAGCGAAAAAAGCAAGCCAACGGCTGAAGCTGATGAAAAAAAAACGTCTACGTGGTAGGAAAAAGATAGAGATACGAGAAACAACACGAGTGTTGAAATGCTCTGAGGAACCTTATTTTTCCAACGGCCTTATAACGCTGACTGCACTACTGTATACGTTCGTGAGAAAGTAACATCCGATTCCGGGTCTCCGCAGGCAGTAGAGCGTTCCTCGTTAATTCACTGGAGCGTTTCGGTGTAGTATGTACTGCTAAAGTACTAGAGATGCCATACTTATACAGGGAAAACCGAAATTCAGACCCTGAAATAATTGCTTCGACGTCATTATACCAAGACGAGACAAGAGTCTCGGCTGCTCGGCTGCGTTCATATATTCAACTACTTTCTGTTGTGCTCTCGGCGCGCTTCCAGCTCGACTATGCGCCATGGGAACTCGACGTTGGGTTCATACGTCTCGCTACAGAGAGAGAATAGAGAGCTGCAAGTAGTACGAGGCTGTGTTTAGTCGGACATCCACTAGTTTCTGTCTTTGCCAGCCTTTTCTTAACTGACAGTAACTTTGTCTGCTGTGATGCTTCAAGAAGACACTTGAACAACCTAACATTTGGGTACAAGATGGAATATATTGAGTGAGGATTCATGGGCATCGTTTGTTGAGATGTAGATGGCATATGAAGGATTAAGGTAGTTCTTCCGCAGCACCTAGCCAATTAACGTCATTCAATAATATGAGATAATTGAAAATAACAATATTACAGCATCTCAATAGTAATATCGTGGATGCCTTAGTCGGACATCCACTAGTTTCTGTCTTTGCCAGCCTTTTCTTAACTGACACTAACTTTGTCTGTTTTCCCGAGTTAAAATGTAAACCCTTCCAACACCCTTTGTTGAATTAAAATGAGTAAAATATGCCACTTTTGGAGGTTTATACACAAGGGTTTAAGAATCTCATCTCACTCTGTACAACCTAATTGGAGGTCCACCCAAGTAAAAAAATTATATATAGTCCGACATATGGATTTGGACATATATATGTCTGTATAAACTCTATATACAATCTATATGCAATTTATATATAAGATCACCTGTAAAGTTGGGTTTACGTATAAATTGTAGATAAATTGTATATAGATTTTATAAAAAATATATATGCCCAATTCTATGTTTAAAACTATATATATTTTTTATATACTCTATATATAATTTTTTTACTTGGGCAACCATAAGAATTTTAGTCTACAGTAGACTTTGTTTACTCCATTCGGGTAATATCTGCCTTTTCCGGAGGTTTTGACGAGTGTCAAAGGAATGGAGGAACCTCCGTTTACCCCGCGGGACTGCTACATTTAGGTTTTGAAGAGGGTCTAATTTTCAGCTCGGGTTGTGATGCATCGAGAAGATACTTGACAACCTAAACTTTAGGTCTTAGATGAAATATATTGAGTGAGGAGTCATTGGCATCGTTTGTTGAGGAGTAGATGGCATATGAGGGTTTAAACTAGTTCTTCCACAGCACCTAGCCAATTAACATCATTCAATAATATGAGATAATTGAAAATAACAATACTGCAGCATCTCAATAATAATAAAAATATACAATATAATTTTGCAGGCATGAAGTAATATTTTTTAATTATTTACCAATTTGGCTAATATCGCGAGGACAGTGACACTTCGACCTTGACAGTTTTCTTAAGGTGTCGCAATTTTGAGAAATTATAGTAAAAGGAACTCTTATGCTATTTGATTCATATTTATTCAACTTCAGACATCAGAGCAAAATATTTGATAGAGAGGGAGGCTGTAAGTAGTACGAGGCCGTTTTCAATCGGACATCCACTAGTGTCTGTCTTCGCCAGGTTTTTTTAACTGGCACTAAGTGTTTCAGTTTGGTGCTGAATTGAGAAGACACCAGAACAACCTAAACTTTGGGTGTTAGATGAAATATATTGAGTGTGGCATATGAGGAATTAAAGTAGTTCTTCCGCAGCACCTAGCCAATTGACATCATTCAATAATATGAGATAATTGAAAATAACAATACTGCAGCATCTCAATAGTAATAAAAATATACAATATAATTTGGCATGAAGTAATAATTTTTAATTATTTACCAATTTGGCTAATATCACAAGGACAGTTCTTAAGGTGTCGCCATTTTGAGAAATTATAGTAAAAGAAACTCTTATGTTATTTGATCCATACTTATTCAACTTCAGACATCAAAGCAAAATATTTGATAGAGAGAAAGGCTGCAAGTAGTACGAGGCCGTGTTTAGTCGGCCATCCACTAGTTTCTTTATTCGCCAGGCTTTTCTTAACTGGTATCAAGATTGCCGGTTTGGTGCTGAATTGAGAAGACACCAGAACAACCTAAACTTTGGGTGTTAGATGAAATATATTGAGTGACGAGTCATTGGCATCATTTGTTGAGGAGTAGATGGCATATGAGGGATTAAAGTAGTTCTGCCAATAGTAATAAAAATATACAATATAATTTTGCAGGCATGAAGTAATAATTTTTTATTATTTACCAATTTGGCTAATATCACGAGGACAGTGACTTCGACCTTAACGGTTTTCTTAAGATGTCGCCATTTTGAGAAATTATAGTAAAAGGAACTCTTATGCCATTTGATCCATATTTATTCAACTTCAGACATCAGAGCAAAATATTTGATAGAGAGAAAGGTTGCAAGTAGTACGAGGCCGGTTTTAGTCGGACATCCACTAGTTTCTGTCTTCAGCAGGCTTTTCTTAACTGGCACTAAGTTTATCAGTTTGGTGCTGAATTAAGAAAACACCACAACATACTCAACTTTGGGTATTAGATAACATTCACTGATTGAGAATTCATTGTCAGCGTTTGTTGACAAGTAGATGCTATATGAGGTAATCCTTTTACAACACTTATTCAAATTACATCATTGAACGTCATGGAATTCTATTTTCTCGAAATCGCCATTTTAAGCAGTGGCAGTAAGGGAAATACTAATGATCCATACTTATTTAACCATAATATAGATGAACAAACAAAAATTTTTTTTTCAGAATCACATCAGTTCTACTTTTTTCGATAACAAGAATCGCACAAACTCGTTTCAATATTTCGACTTCCGATGTGCCATGTCTTTTTTAAGAGAGGATAAACCATCGAGACCTCGACAATTTTATGTATTATACGCCATTTTGAAAAGAGTAAAATTTTTTTATATATAAACCAACATCTCATGAAAGCACAACTTATGCCAGGATAAAAATTTTTTATAACGCCTGAATTCTTCTGGATTTTTTTCATACACAGATATAAAGTAGGAAAAGTAAAAGAGAATAACGTTTACGAGAGGCGCAAACAGGGTCATTCGCCGTTCTACTTTGCCGAAAAATAGCAAAACCCACGCGCGAGCATAACACTCGTCGCGCTCTCTTTATCCCTACAATCTTCCTTCCCACTCGTTGTTTATGCCAAAAAATTTGTCTTCCTCTCGGCGCGACGTGCATGCGCGTTACGTTCGCGAGCAGCCAATTTCGGTCTCTCGTGAATCTTTCATATCTGATTCGTTGGCCCTGCGACATAACGATGTACCTCCGGCACCATCACCGCAACCAGAACTCGAGTATCGTAGGAATAAACCAGAGCGAAAACGGTGGAAAGGTCAAGACGTGGAATCAAGAAAGAAGCCAGAGATTTCCGGTCTTTCTCTCAAAGAGAAAGTAGAGTAAGGCAAATTAATTCGCCGAGTAGTATGGAAGTAACGGGTTGGGCTTGAGGCGAATCCCGGGTTAATTCGAAAAGTTTCGAGTGCTCCTCCTCAGCCAACAAGGAACGAGGATAATAAGAGAAAGACGAGTAAGGAGATTAGAGATCTTTGAATGAGAATATGACAAGAAGTCAGCTGAGTTGATGGCAGTGCGACGAATTTATGGAACCATAACTCTAGATATGTTCCCTTGATGAATTGATCGTATATCCTACGAAATATTACTGCCAATTCACGGATAATCCATGCACAAACTGGACTCATTACAGGCAGGCGTTAAATATGCAAACAGCCTGTTGAATACGCAATTAGCCGTGCTCGACGCTACTTTCTCTATCTCTCTCTCTTGTTTAACACATTACGCATACTGAAGTGCGTGTCCGTGCCTAAAAGCATAATTACATCACGCCAGCCGCTATTTGGATTTATGCAAAATTGTAGTATTTCTACTTTCGAGAGAATCAATGAGGAAATACTGTTAAACCTCCGTGTGTATGCTACACCGAGAGAAAAGATTTCATCGACGCCAAAGAAATGGGTGGATTGATTTTTTTTTCATTGATTTCAATGAAATAGTACATTTGAATTTCAAAAAGAACATTTCATTGCCTGTAAATAAAGATTTACTTAGTGAGCATATAATAAAGAAACAGTTTCATTGTTTTAAAGAGACGTTTTTATTGGTTCGAAGAAACGTTTTCATTCATCTGTCTCTCGCACCTAACCTCACTTTTATGTTTTCCGGTTCTCCCGACCGAACGGCTTCGAGTTTCGAGGAGCCAGAAGCGTAGCCTATTTCTGCCGTACTTTCTTACATATTCACAAAATTTGAGCTTTATCTGCCGCGTACTTCAGGAAAAAATAGGTTTCGAAATTATGAGATGGTAAGAAGAAGGTTTCATTGAATCAGAGACGATATCTTTGAAATCAATTAAAAAGGTTCATTGATTTAAAGAAATGTTTCTTCGAATCAATGTCACTACTTTTCATTGAGTTTGAGATCATTCAAAGAAAAGATAGTATTGAAATTCAAGTATTTCATTTCATTGGCAGAGATTTTCGTGAATCAATGAAACTTTTTCTCTCGGTGTATCTGCTGGTTATAGGTTATGTAAAAGATGTATCCTAGATCTACAAGATATATCTTTCCCACAAATGTTTTGTTTCGGATATATTTTAGGATATCTACAAAATTGCCGTATAAATATATGCGAGTGAAAAGTATAACTGAGATACACCCGAAATAAATTAAAAATGTATTTTTAGTTATATTATCGTCCCCAAAGTTCTATATGGCAGATATATTTACGTACATATTTCTTTTTTATGGAGGTTGACAGATGCCTCACTTCCCGAGTTGAAATTTAGACCTTCTTCAAAACCTAAATGTAGAAGTCCCGTGGGGTAAACGGAGGGTCCTCCATTCCTTTGACACGCGTCAAAACCTTCGAAAATGGCAGATATTAACCGAATGGAGTAAACGACGTCTAATCTAGACAGAAATTCTTATGTTTGGACCTCCAATTAGGTTGTACAGAGTGAGATGAGGTAGAACTTCATTTAAAAAAATGAGGTTCTACCTCATGGCATATTTTAATAAATAGCATATTTTACTCATTTTCATTCAACGAAGGGTGTTGGAAGGGTTTAAAATTTTAACTCGGGTTGTTTATCTGCTGATGTCATTTAAAAAATAAGTTCTTTTGAACCCTGAAGCAAAGTTTTTTTTTGCTCTATGACAAAAGCATATAACTATTGGAGATTTGTAGGTTTGCAATCTTTTTCACACTTAGTCTTAATCACAATTAGTCACCGGAAAATGGGCCCCGGTGATTTATCCCTCAGGGAAAGTAGGCCCGTAAAACTGGCTCCCATAAACTTTCTTATTCGATTTTTTGTTTTATCATATTTTTCTTTGTTTTATTTTTCACGATTTTTCGGGAGTCAAATTTATACCCAGTAACCCAAAAATTTCTAATAATGGGTCAATTGTACATAAGAAGAATTCTTCTGGCATGAATGCAGCGATTTGAGATGCCGCCAAAATTGGAAAAATACCATAGACTCAGAAAAACAAAAAGCTGCATTCATGCCAAAATAATTCTTCCTATCTAAAATTAAAAAACCCCATAAATTTCCTACGGTTCATTTGCAATAGTTCTACGCTTTTGCCATAGAGAAATTTTTTTTTAATTTCAGGCTTCTAAAGAATATATATTTTATAGTAACATCATTAATTTTTAATGCGCACACTTGAGCCAACAATTCATAATTTTCACTTGTAGTTACCAGAACTCCTACAATATCTTCGATCGAATAACCTCTCTACAAAACTCCAGAATATATACCCCCATCTACAAATTGCCCAAAAAAAAAATGGCCGACCACGATTTCGTAAAGCTTGCCAAAACTGTATTTTCGATTTATATCAATTTATTCTGCTTCCCACGATGTCCGTGTACCTGCGTACAAAATACGATGCAGTGCAATAAACTGTGGTAACGAAATCTCAAATTTACGATCGCGTGTCTCTATCTGGATTACGATTATTTCATGGGATTATTGTTATTGTGTAGCAAACGATAAATTAAATTACATTTTCGGGTGAACTTTGCTGGGTGGGAAAGTGAATGAATTTATATTTAGCTGTGGGATGTAGTGTATTTGCGGTGATGCAGTATGTAATATTATTATTGTAATTCGGAAACGAGTACGCGGTCCAGACGCCGTTTTCCCGCGAGAGAAATGCCCAAGGTAGGCCGACGAGGAACACACTCTACGGGCAAACCAGTTTACTCAGCAAACTATACCCCGACTCACGTGGGAGCTGTGATAATAATTGTTACAAGGCTCCGCGGGCTTTCACTTGTGTATGCACGCAGGAGAAACTAACAGCAGCAGGCAACGGTAGAAGCAGTATAGCACACACTAAAGGGACGGAGAATCCGGCGTTGATGTTGGTACACGCGGCACAGCGAGCGTATAGTGATTAGGGAAATTCGTATACGGGGAATTAAACAAGGATAATAAAGCGTTTTGTAAGCCACAATATTCCGGGGCCAAGAATTTTAACATCTCTACACCTTCGTACCCGTGAATTTATACTTGTCGAAAATAAATTAATTCAGTTTTATATATTTTATATATTTTAGAGATGAAATATGTATTTTTAGTGCAACGGTTATCTAATTAACTATTTTTATAATTTTTAGGTTTTTAAAGAATTTTTGAATTTTGTACACGAAAAAATAAGGGTTTGTTAGAATAACCAAGCGCTTGGTTAATTACCGCCTGTAGATTAATTGGTTACACTAACCATGTCGTTGTTGGTTACGCTAAACAAGTTACTGGTTAAATTATAATGAACTTGGTTGCGCTAACCAAATTACTGGTTGTATTACAATGAACTTGGTTGCGCTAACCAATTACTTGGTTGGTCTAATGAATTAATCGGCTGGCATATATATATAACCAAACGTTTGGTTGATCCAACCAAGCTTTTTTCCCGTGTATATATATATCGCGATTTATTTGGCGATAACAATGTTTTAATTGTGTTTTTATAACATTTTAATCCAAATTTGCTACGAACAGTGCTTTTATTTGGGTGATTATTTCTTTTCTTATGGAAAAAAGGCTGCAAAGTGGAACTTTGCAAATTGCTTCCTCATTATTATTGGATTTTTAAAAATCTACCTCTATGAGGAAGCATGTTAATCTATTTTGGCTTCCTCATAGAGGAAGCTTTGTAAAAATCCAATAATAATGAGGAAACAATTTGCAAAGTTCTACTTTGCAGCCTTGTTTAAAAAAAATTTTAATAGCATTAGTTTTGAACCCCTTGACAGATTCTCGCCAGATTCGAACTGATGCTTAGTTTACCCACAATCTATTTGTGAACCAAATTTGAGCCCGATATCTTAAAAATTGCAGAAGTTAGAGCACAAATAAAAAATTCAAAATGCCATAAATTTTAAACCCCTTAAAGGATTGACGTCAAATTCACTCCCAAACTTTATTTAATAACAGTATACCTGTGGACGAAATTTGAGCCCGATATCTTAAAAATTGCGAAAGTTAGAGCACGAACAAAAAATGTCAAAAAATTTAAAAATGCCATAAATTGTGAACCCCTTAACGGATTGACACCAAATTTAATCCCAAACACTATTTGATAACAGTCCACTCCTGGTCCAAGTTTGAGCCGGATATCATAAAAATTGCGGGAGTTAGAGCCCGAGCTAACATTCTCCGAAAAATTCAAAATGCCATAAATTTTAAACCCCTTAAAGGATTGACGTCAAATTCACTCCCAAACTTTATTTAATAACAGTCTACTTGTGGACGAAATTTGAGCCCGATATCTTAAAAATTGCGAAAGTTAGAGCACGAACAAAAAATGTCAAAAAATTTAAAAATGCCATAAATTGTGAACCCCTTAACGGATTGACACCAAATTTAATCCCAAACACTATTTGATAACAGTCCACTCCTGGTCCAAGTTTGAGCCGGATATCATAAAAATTGCGGGAGTTAGAGCCCGAGCTGACATTCTCCAAAAAATTCAAAATGCCATAAATTTTAAACACCTTGATGGATTAATTCCAAATTCAATCCCATACCTCGTTTAACGAAAGTTTACTCGTGGTTCAAATTTGAGCCCGATATCGTAAAAATTGCGACAGCTATCGTGCTAACAAAAAATTATGCACATACGCACACACACACATACATACAGACATTTTTTCTAAACCACTTTTGTCGACGTTTTAGACTATTCTGAGTGTAATAATATGAAAATCTCGAAAAAAAAAAAATTTTCACGAAAATAAAGCTTCCTCTATGAGGAAGCAAAAGTACTTGGAACACAGGACGGAAAGTGGAATCCGCCGCAGTTTTGGGTGTTTTCTAAAGCGGGTTTGTTCATTTTCTTTGAGTGTTTCATTGTTTAAAATTTGCAATTAATGAAAATATACAAATTATTTTTATTCTTACATCATGTACCGTAGAACTTTGATTATCCAAGCCTCCATTATTTGAACTATGACTTATTTTATCTGAAATCCTATTTTTCAAATCATGCCGAAAAATAGCGATGTTATTGTCGAGCACTACTTTGTTGCACACGCATTTAAACTCGCATTGTGCTTCTATATGTTGCTCCGTTTGCAAGTCGGTAGATTTCGCGCATATATAGTTGCAACCGTGTACAACCTTCTACAGTGCGAAGTCATTTCGACCCTAATTACTTCAATCGAGGTTCTACTGTACTTCAGTCAAGATAAAGCGCCGATTTTCAAATACAATAAGTGTAATCAGCTGCTTGCTAAAATGCGTATAAAATAAATAAACCATCATATAATTTTGGATTTCTAATATACTCAAAAGTAATGAAATTTTCATTATTATGGTTACAAACTACATAAAAGTTGGCAAAATTCATTTAATCTAATTGAAACGAATAAAAAATGGCGTTCTTCGATTAACAGGTTTAAGACTTTTAAATGACATTTACTGAGGACTGCTTTACATCTTTTCCAAATGAAATTATCTTTTTTACACTAAATTATCTTTATTCCACTGATAATTATATGAACAAAAACTTCAATTTTCCTAGAGTAATAATTGTTCATATTTTTTCAAATTTCCTAGAGTAAATAATTGTTCATATTTTTTCAATTTTCCTAGAGTAAATAATTGTTCATATTTTTTCAATTTACCTATTCATTACACTTTCAATTTATTTAACAACTTTGGTAATAATTTCAACAAAAAATTTCACAAAATTATTATTATTATACTCATAATTATATCGAAAATATCTACTATGAAGTAAAACTTCCATTTTGCTAGGTTAAATAATTTTACTTGTTTTTTTTTCACTCACCTATTTTTATACATTTAATTAAGTATTTTATGTAACTGCACTGAAAGAAAAAAGTAGTTGGAAGAACCATCTCCAGCATGAATAGTTGCAGCAACTAACTCGCTCCTGTAACCAATCGCAGCGCTGTTTTCACCAATACAATAGTTGTCATAACCCACTGAGTAGTCGTCATAACCCACTGAGTAGTTGTCATAAACCACTGAGTAATAACGCTATTTCAACTCTTTCGAATGATTGTCGGAACTCATTTATTGGTTTATCCAACTACTTTTTTTTCTCCGTGTGATTTGGTAATTGTTTCCGGATTGGCAAATGTACAGAACGCTTCGATGCTGTACAACGGCTCAGCCGAATAATTAGCCGAATGAGGCTGTAATAATCGTAGCGATCCAACTTCCATAGCAATTCGACGTGGCATCCGCATGCGGGTGAATCCAGGATAAAGGAAATGATGATCATTTGCGAAGAGATGTACACAATGAGCGAGATGGCCAGTTAGTCGAGTAGTTGTGTCGAATTCGCTATATGATGTTGCTTGTACTGACGACGCTTAACGTGGAAACGACGTACACGCGTCATCCGCGTCTCGTAAATCTGTCGAAAAGCGATAATCGTCGGGACCTCGATTGTGGGTCAATTGCGGTTAACCACAGGACCGACATAGGAAGAACGAAGGATAGAGGGAGAGGAAAATAGGCAAAGCCGCCAAGTCTCGCGTAACCAACGGAATAACGATCGAAAAGGATAACGAGCCCGACAATGGCTGTAATCGTGAATATCGTGCGATCAAGAGCAGCTTTCACCTCCATCCCTCGTTTCTCATCGCCTTCAGAACACTCTCAAGAGGATTACACAAAGCTTATTCTCTTACACTGTTCTCTTCGTGGATAATTAACTGAATCGTTAGTAATCGTCGAATGTTTTCGACGTGCTAAAAAGTCATAATTCGCAAACAGATTACATTTTTTTTTAAATATTCTTAATGCTGTTGGATGTGTATCAACCAATTTTGTTTAGTATGTTTCAAAAAAAAGATAAAAATTGTTTACTTGTTAATGGGGATAGGACATCAACAAAAAAAAAAGTAGACGTTTAGCTTAAATGTATGCAGTTTGTTCGTATGTGCTAAACGCCCGTGCAAAATTTCAATTTAACGGTAGTGAATGGTCTTCGAGTAATCAGCACCTAATTTTATTTGATGTTATTGAAAAGAATTTATGAAAAGGGAACAAACGATGGTGGTGAACAATTATGGAGCTCGCGCTTTTTGTTGGAAAATACCAAAAGCAATTTAAAAGGGCAATAATAAGGTTTTCTAGTGCTTAAGTACAGGTATATAATGCATTCACTTATATAAGGTTTTCATAATATCCTTAATAAGTCTAAAAAACCGTATGGTCATAATGACCACTATTGAACAGTTGGAAAAAATAAATATACCCTGGAAAGTAATCACATAGTCTTAATATTAATAGAATTTACGTGTGGTTGATAGGAGTCCCACGATTTATCTGACTGTGATATCGAGCAGAGTTGTAAATGCCTAATACTTATAGAAATAATGATGATGATACGATCAGCTCTATAATTATGATTTTATAATAATAACGTGTAGCGATTACAATAAGATCATTAAACTTTGGAATGGCTGTAAAAATTATTATTTTTTCAATAAAAATTCACGGTAATCCTTTTGAAAAAAATGGAAAAAAAGAAATAATGCATTACTTATTTCTTCCATTTTCCCACTATTTCTTGCAATATTAAAGCGAAAATTAGTATTTTTTTCAACTATTTAAATGTTTACACTCTATTTTATAATCACTACATATTATTATTATGAAATCATAATTACAAAACAAATTCTACTGTAAACTATATCGCATGAATTAATGGGGAGTTACAACTCTGATATCGAGACATTTACCTAGTATATTCATAACCATTAAGAAAAAAAAAACATAGCAAATAATGAACTTTTCCTTTACGAAGCAATCATAATTTATGATTTATATGAATATATGGAAAATAGTGGCAAATAAAGTTACAGTGTACTTAGTAATTATATCTCTACTCCAGAACGTTGACTACTACGTGAGTTCGAATAATCAGGAGGGCTCACAGTGGATGAGAGTGATTCTTCCCTGAGGGGGAAGCTTTTTGGTAGACTCAGCAAAATCCGGCCCTTGGCTCCAGGATTTTAGTGGATTTTTTCAAAATCTGACCCTCAGGGACTTTCCCTGGGGGAAAATTTATAAAATTCCGACGCTCAGAAGAAGCTCCTTGCTGGACTTTGAAATGTTGGTCCTAGGAGAGTTTGGTTCACCCTCTTATGCAGGGACGTTAACATTTTTAGAACAGAGAAATATGTGCACTATGAAATTCCAAATGAAGTCCCATTCCAATTAAAATACTAGCAAATTTATTGGCAAATGAAAAAAAAATTACGATTGAAAGTAATAAAGATGTTTAAAAAAATAGCTATTCCTCCGATGTAGTAAATAGATTGGCTGTTGAAGGATAAGCTGATTTATTCAACCGCTTTTAAATAAAATTGCAAAGTAATGTGAACCACATGTGCTACATAATAAAAAAATTGAAGATTAATAATAAAATTCTAGTAAACAAGGATGCAAAGTAGAACCATGCACATTGCTTCCTCATTATTTTTCGCTTCTTACAAAGCTACCTCTATGAGGAAGTATGTTATTCAGTTTTTGGCTTCCTCATAGAGGAAGCTTTGTAAAACGCGAAAAATAATGAGGAAGCAATGTGTAAGGTTCTACTTTGCATCCTTGTTTTAATTAGATAAATATACATGTTGTGGATTCGCTTTTTCTATTTCGTTATTACGTTATTTCGTGATTATTAGAGCGTTTCCGAAAGTGAATATGACAATGTATATTTTTTAAAATAATTCAACATTCCATAAAATCAAAAATTTTATACCATTCGTCACTAAATTATACATATATAATGGCTGAATATTGTTTCATTTATATACAAAATTTGACCTCGCTATCTTAAGTTTTGCAAAAGTTACAATAGAGCGATAATGTCAATTTTTTGAAAAATTCAAAACATCATAAAATTTTAACGGTTCAACCGATCTTAACCAAATTCAATAGCGATCACCGGCGTATGAAAGCTCACATTCATACCAATTTTAAGATCAATATCTCCAACATTGAAAGAGTTATCGCGTAAACAGACATTTTTCAAAAAATTAAAAAACGCGTAATAATTTAACGATGAAGTGGATTTTAACAAAAATCTGTATGAACGATGAGGCTTTATCCCTATATGTATGGTCCAAATTTCAGCTTGATATCTCAAGGCATTCCCGAGTTATAAAGGTTTACATTTTCCGATCGTGTAACATACACACATACACACACACACACACACACACACACACATACACATACAGACATTTTATCTAAATCACTTTTCTCGACGTTTTGGCCCATTCTGAGTGTACTGACATGAAAGTCTCGAAAAAAATGTTTTTCATGAAAACAAAGCTTCCTCTATAAGGAAGAAAAAGGGACGGCGCCAGGTGTATTATCGCGGTATGCTAGCATCTATTTTCAAACTATTTTCATCTGTTAGATACACACCAGGAGCTAGACGTTTTATTAAAATCACAGGCCACGCGTCGAATTTTACGCCTTAAAACTATGAAAACTGTGGAGAATACATACATAAGTATAGCGTTGTATAAAATAGGAGAATCCCGTTGGCGTGGGATTGCCAATTGATAGTGGAAACTTCGACGAACAGCGACGAAACATTTTTAGAACAGAGAAATATGTGTACTGTGAAATTCAAAATGAAATCCCATTTCAACAAAAATCCCAATATTTGATAAATTCTAAAAAACAATTATGATTAAAATGAATAAAGATGTTTTAAAAAAAAGCTATTCCCCCGATGTAGTAAATAGATTGGCTGTTGAAGAGTAAACTGATTTATTTAACCGCTTTTATAAAATTGAAAAGTAATTTGAACCTCAAGTACTAGATAATAAGAAATTGAAGATTAATAATATAAAATTCTAGTAAAAGGGTACGGCGCCAGGTGTATTATCGCGGTACGCCAGCATCCGCGAAATAACTTGACGCTTATATTGTCGGAAACTATTTTCGTCTGTGAGATAAACACCAGGAGCGTTTTATTAAAATCACAGGCCACGCGTCGAATTTTACGCCTCAAAACTATGAAAACTGTGGATAGTAAATACATAGGTATAGCGTTGCGCAAAATAGGAGAATCCTGTTGGTGTGGGATTACCGATTGATAGCCGAAACTTCAGCAACACGCGAGCGCCTCGTTCAGGATTATCGATATTGGTTCTCTCGCTTTGCCGCACCTAAATCGAAAGTGCTTATCACACTCTCGAATTTTTAGAGCTTTTTCTCTTTTCGTTCGTACGTACACCGAAGGAAAAGAGAGATTGAGAGAGGAAAAGAGAATAAAATGTTGTTAAGCCAACAGGAAATGACGAAAATTATATACGAAACAATTTTTATGGAGAAACAGGATGAATATGTAGTTCTACACGCACGAATACGAATATAGGTTTGCGTTGTCGTGATCGACGTTGTAGTAGATAATTGAGTTTCGCACACACACACACACACACACACACATACAATCTGAAAGCCTCCAGCATTGTACTATACAAGCTCCTACTACATTATTAAAGCGCCTGTCGATATGAACAACATTTTAGTTTATCGCACCGTAAGATTTTCATCAAAATTGTCGTTAAACGCTACTCTGAAAATAATAGCCATCTGGTCAACGTATAGTGATGGGAACAGTCGCTGTATACTGAGAAAAAAGTTTGCCTGAACTTAATAAGATATTGATTCAAAATTTTACAAAGGAAAATTTGGTAGGTACAAGCAAGTTATTGGTTAGGCGTATTAAATACTTGGTTGTCTTACCAAATCCTTGATTATGTTAAGCAATAACTTAATTGTGCGCACTAAGTTTTCGTAGTAACATTTTTAACCAAGTTTTTGGTAATTCTGATGAAGCCCATTTCTGAGTGTACAAAAGCATTCAACACCTTGAATCGAGCTACAAAAAAATAACTTATGTGCGACTAAAATATTTTTAAAATATTTTAAAACATTATTTTTGTACTCGAAACGATAATTTGGTGTAAAGTTATGACGATTTTTTTAATCTACATTTTTAGGTTGCAAAAGGTCAACAATGTAAGGAACGTCGACCTTTATTACGGCTTAAAACTATCCAATCAATAATTTTCATTTAAAAATAAACAAACCCATTACAGTACCTCAGCAAAGTTCTGAAACGGCCAATTAGGGAATGAATAAAGCATTTTGCCTAGTTTTCTGAACAAATAATGGTTTGAATGCTCGTGAAATTCCGTCCAATTTCTCAGTCAGTTTACCCACTTCTCTCTATGAGAGGCATAATTTTTTTGTATTAAATCAATGTTTCCGGGAACAAGTGAATTTTCCACGTTAGAAATTCAAACGCTTATCGAAAACTCTCAGGTATTTAAATATCTGTTTCAGGAACGAGTAAAATCTTCTCATCAACTTTCTCAGTCAGTTTACCCACTTCTCTCTATGAGAGGCATAATTTTTTTGTATTAAATCAATGTTTCCGGGAACAAGTGAATTTTCCACGTTAGAAATTCAAACGCTTATCGAAAACTCTCAGGTATTTAAATATCTGTTTCAGGAACGAGTAAAATCTTCTCATCAACTTCAATCCAAGAGCCTCGTTTCCGTTGCCATTCTGAAGGTGAACATTAATCCGAAGATTGAGTGCCACTGAATTGCGTCCTATTTTATTTTTTGGTCATTCCGAAGCATCGGAAACGGTGATCGAGATTAAGCAGAGACAATCCGCTTGAGCAGCGAACCGTAGTTATCCTTTCGTCTTCGTGGTGGGCAAAAGAACGTTATAGAGCGGACCATATCCTAGGCAAGGAAAATCCAGATACTCTTGGCCTCTACTTCATCGTCTTCCTCTGTCGGGAGGCAGCAAGAAATGACGAACGATGCCGAGGACGAGTTTGGCCGAAGTGGTACGTCGTCGTCGTAGTGCAGAAGACGAAGAAGAAGCAGAAGAAGAAGAAGAGGAAGAGGAGGAGGAGGAGGAGGAGGCAAAGAGAAAGGGAAGACGACTAGGCGGATAGATTTTCGCCTCAGCAGAAACATCAGCGGTAGAGACGGTCGACCCACGATCGGCTCCGCTAAGTACACCGAAGGAGGCGAAAGAGGACGAGGGAAAAATAGCGGGAATTTCAGGACTCCGTTCCGGTGTAGCGAAGCAACGGGCGACTGGCTGAACGCATACCGCGAGTTCTTTGTCGTCGCGGATTCGAGAACGGGATAGTGGAAAAAAAGAGAGAACAAGTGAAAAGGGTAGTGAGGAAAAAGGAAGAACCTGGAAATACCACCGGTGGAACAACTTGAGCATCGAGTAGGTTTTTACACCCTCTGTAGCTTCGGTATCTCGTCTCTTGTTCGCCCAGTTATTCTGCTCATCACTTTTTTTTTTTTTTTTTGTGACCTTGTTCCTTCCGTCCGTGGATTTTTTTAGTGTGTGCACATTCCTTCGAAGCCATCACTGTCGCTGTCACTGGTGATCGTTCATTCTTTACTTGCTCCCTCATGTTGCCTCTCGATCCCAGGTTTAACACTTTGGATTTGCAGACTATAAAGCTTCCTGTAGGGTGAACGACGCTGATTCGAAATTTGCATAATTAATTAATTGGATGTCGATCGGACAGTCACACATACTCACAGATCTTTACACCGATAATCACAAGCGTTACGTGAAGCTCTGATCAGGGATTGACAATATTCGAATAAAAATGTATTCAGAAAACTCTTCCACTTAAATAACTGACAATAATTCGTAACTGAAACCAATAACACGAATTTTTTTTAAATTAATTTAATTTACTTTTTGGCATTTAAGATAAATATGACGCTCATTCAATTTTCTTACACTGAAAACAAAATGTCAGTGATTCAATAAATCCATCGTTTGCTGGCTGCCAAAAACAAGCGTTATCAACTTAATTTAAATTCCAATTCCTCCAATTCCATACGAGATCGAAACAGTAACTCTAAAATAAGCAAATAGTATATTACACACCTAGGGCAGTAAAGTAAGAAATGTCGACCTCGGCTTCGCCTCGGCCGACAATTACATGTGATCTGAGGCTTTCTTATTTACTGCCCGAGGAGTGTATACGATTTTTCTCATCGACGGAGCCGAAAACCGGGAACTTCGTTCCGCGCAGCGGAACGAAAGTTGTCGCTTTCGGCCCGGAGGTGAGAAAATAATATTTTATTGTTTCAATGTTAAATGGGATTGAACGAATAAGAATTAGAGTTAATTCAAAAATACTTCTTTTGGCAGACGATGGATTTATTGAATCAATGAAATTTTTTCAGGGTACAATTACTCATAGTTACTTAGAGCGAAATGTATTTTGAATACAATTTTATTCGAATGTTGCCTATCCCAGGCTCTCATTATATTCAGTTCCCACACACTGAGAAAAAAATCGTTAAAACCAACAAAACGGGTGCTTGCGGGCGGCGAAAAGAATATTCTTTTGATCGAATGAAATATGTAATTGATCGAAGCAATAGCTGATCAATGCAAAAATTATTTGATTACCATTCCCAAATATTTTGTTCAATCGACAAAATATTCTTTTCGCCACCCGCAAACGCACGTTTTGTCGGTTCTAACTATTTTTTTTTCAGTACAGGTCCTAATTATTTTCTGCTTCCCTATGGACCTCATAATAATCAAGCCCCTACACGCAAAAAAATTCTTGGTTAGACCAAGCGCCTGGTTATATATACGCTAGCCAATTAATTGGTTAGACCAACCAAGTTATTGATCAGCGCCACCAAGCGCATTGTAATATAACCAATTACTTGGTTGGCATAACCAACAATCTGATTGGTCTAACCAAGAAATTGGCTGGCGCGTATTTAACCAAGCCTTTTTTTCCGTGTATGGGCCTCCCACACTGAGAAAAAGGCTTAATTAGAACTACTAAAAATTTTGTTCAAAATGTTAGCAAGAAAATCTGGTCGGTACAGCCAAGATATTGATTAACATAACCAATAATTTGGTAAGACAACCAAATATTTAGTACGCCTAATTAATAACGTGGTTGCGCCTACCAAATTTATCTCGGTAGCATTTTTTACCAAAATCTTAGTAAACCCAACCGAGCCATTTTCTCAGTGCAGGCCCGATTATTCTCAGCCCCTATTAGCCCTACCTGAAGTAAGGCTTATTCTAAACCTTCTTTAAGATCTTGTACCCTGAATATTCCAAGTCCACATGTACCCTGGATATTTCAAGTCTCCTTTTCATGAGCATGAGCTGCACGGAAAGAAAAGGAGACTTGGAATACTGAATACTCCCTGAAGTAAGGCTTATTCTAAACCTTCTTTAAGATCTTGTACCCTGAATATTCCAAGTCCACATGTACCCTGGATATTCCAAGTCTCCTTTTCTTTCCGTGCAGCATGAGCTGCACGGAAAGAAAAGGTTAGTCGAAGTAACCAAAAAATAAGATGATACAACCAATCGATTATTCTATTTCTCTTACAACTCAAATGATAGTGCCAACGATTCGAATGGTAATATCGACGTTTCGAATGGTAGACTCAACGATTAGTTCGGTTACGCGACAACTAAGCGTGAATAGTTGAGGTTACTGTTCAATATGTTTGAGACAACTAATTTCTTATATCTCGTGTACAGCAAATTGAAAACGTAGTTGTCACAATCAAACATTTCTTTCTGTGTGCACTTAGATCTTATGAATTCTATGGGTTTCCAAGCCAAAGAATTTAAAAAACAATTACTGCACGTGTTATACTAACCATCGCACCAACCAAAATAAACAAGGAAAAAACAAGGGTGAACCAGATTATGATACTAGAGTTTGCAGACGTACCTAACGCCGTCAGAGATTCGAATATTTAGCTTAAACACAAATAGTTACAGATGCAACGGAAAAACAAAAAGTATGTTTGAGTTGCAAAATGTGTATTAGTAGCGGTACTGGTATTTACACTGCTAGAAAAATTTGAGCGTCAGGTAGGCTTTCACATTCTTTACATCTTGGATACTTTTGTCCCTTTTTCGCTCAGTTCCTCTGTTCATCGCTTTTTTTTCTCTTTTGTATCTCATATCCGTTGTTCTTCTACTCTTTAAAGCACAAGCATTTGAAATCCGCTGTCGGTATCACTAGCATCCCTTTACTTTTCCTTCTTTACTCCATCACGCTTTCTCTCCCTCTCTCTCTCTCTCTCGCTTTTTCTCTCTATATGGCGTTTAATAGCGAGCATTTACAAAGTCAAAATAAGGAACATACACACTACACAAGAATTACCATTTAATATCTCGCACTTGCAAATGAGTACATATGAGTACATTTGCAAATGAGTACATACGATGAACACACACACAAGGTAAATATAAGGGAAATGAAACAAAATGGACGTTTCAGATCGAGCGTTTCTATTGAAAAAAAAGAGTGCAAGTAGAAAAGGGAAAGAGAGAAGCCAATCAACAAGGAAGCATTTTTATCGCTCCCTTGTTTCTTCCATCTGTGGTCCTTTCACTATGTATGGCACAAGTCCTCGAAGCCTTCACTATAACCACCAACCATTCATTCTTCTTTCTTTGCTTCGTGTCTCGCTCATTCTCCCACTTTCCATCGTCCTCTTTCGATCTACGCTTGCATTTGCGTACACACGAGCGCTTCCTTGCTTTTCAACGTGATAGAGCGATGTCCCAGTGGGATGGGAGACCTTGGTCTTCGCTCGAACGGACCGGAAAGCAATTACCACCCGACAATCGTTGCCTTTGACGGGCAATTACGATGTGCTACTTGCACTACTTGTACTATCTATTCCGAAAGGGCTGTAAGAACTTCGGAGTTTTCGCTCTTCCTCCCCTCACTGATTTACGTTTTTACCATTATTTAACTTCCGTTCATTCCACCCAAGCGAATTTTACAGATCATCGTCATTTACATTTTTAATTAGAAAAATTGAATACCTACCCGTGCAGAAATATAGTTGGGGCTCCAACTTGGCCCTTTCTAGATTGCCCTAATTGTAGTAGGGGCCCTACTAGGCTAGTCATGCTTGAATGTACTACCCTTTAGAGGCTCAATATGGGCGACCCTAGTGAGGGTTCCACATTTAAGCCTGATTAGGCCCCGAAGTTTGCCGTGGCCACCTCTGTTGAGCCTAGAAGGGTTCTAGAGTAAATTCCCTATTGTGGATGCCACGTTTATACCTAAAAAGGCCCCTTATTTAATCGCGGCTACCCGAACTAATTTCTGCACGGATAATGTCCGACATTTCATCTTTAAGTGGAGGCTGGAGTAGATTTTCATACCGACTTTGGTCGGTAAGTTTCCCGATTAGGACACAGGTGGCGCCGACGTAGTCTAGTTACTTTTGGCAAAAGATACCGAAACTCCCGAAAAGCAAAATGGCCGCACACCATATGTCAACAGACCTTTGCTGTAAGATATAATTGTTTCTGGAAATTAGATATGTAAAATCAGACCGGACGTCAATTCTGTGATAATTTCTAAATATTCTAAAACCATCAGAATATTAACTACACAAGCCAAATCCATATATAGTGTATACTACGGTCGCATTGCAGAGGCTCGGAGCTTTTGCCAAAAGTAAACTAAGGTATTATTTAGGGAGGTATGGTCAGCCGGTTCACGATACCCAGAATACATTGCGTGGCACCAATAGTGATAACATTAACGGTAAGTTAGTTGGCATTAGAAGCGGCGCGGGGCCACTTCTTTTTTTTTTTAAAGCCACGCTTCTTTTTTTTTTGTGCGCCATGAATATTGTCACTATTGGAGCCGCGCAATGCATTCTGGGTATCCTGGACCGGCTGACCATACCTCCCTAAATAATACCTTAAAGTAAACAGACTATGTCAGCGCCACCTGTCTCCTAATGACGGAACTATATTCATGCTCTTTGGCAGCTCCGAGCCTGTGCAAAAATCAAACAGTCTTTGCAATCGTAGTATATACTATTCGTGGATTTGGTTTGTGTAATCGACATTCCGACCGTTTTGAAAGGTTCAGGAATAATCAAAGAATTGGTGTCCAGTGTGATTTAACACATCTGAGTTCCAAAAACGTTTATATCTTACCTCAAAGAACTTGTTGACATTTCGAGCGGCCATATTGGTCTTTGAGAGGTTCAGTAATATACAATTTTTTACATTTCTTGTATGTTTTGAACAGTAATTCGACCGGACACCAAAGCATGAATGATTTTATTACATCCCTGCAAAATTTGACGTACATTTGTAGCATATTTTTGATGAATAGTGTATACTACAAAATCGCCTATTTTTACCGCCCAAAGTCGGTAAAAAAAACTACTTAAGCATCCCCTTAAACGCCACATAGAAATAGTACAGTGATGTTTTCAAACTTATTTCAATTCATCAAATTATATTTAGCCACAATCGCATATTTACTCCAATAGCTATTTTACAAATCATTTTTGAATCATTTTTATCCCCATATTCTAGAAAAATTTTGCAATCCGTGAAATTACATAAAAAATTGAACCTATATTTTCACTTTACTAAAAAAACGCATTGAAACGTGAGAATTTAACAAATGTAATTATTGCACTATTTTTTTTAAGTGTCATTAGTTCACTTTTTTAATTTTCACAAGTCTCAAAAATTTAAGAAATATAATTTTGTTTAAGGGCCATTGAAGTATTAAAGAAAGAAAAGAGTAATTTTTTAGCGAACCGACAATTTTTCTAATATGAAAAAAATAATACGTAATAACACTAAAAATTCTGGTGGCCCTGGAAATAATGAGGAAAAACTATGATACTTCTTAGTCCGTGCGAGGATCTTCATAACAACATTAAGTTTAAATATCAAACATACGATAATTATGGTAAACTGAGATAAAAATAGTTGAGATATTTTTTACTTCCCAGTCACACTTTTAATACCAAATTTTTCTTATTAAATTCTTAGAATTATTTAGTCTGTATTAGTTTCAATGTTTTTTCGTTCGAGTGGTGTGTCTTCTGGAAACCTTATACTCTGTTGATCCTAAAATCTTTCCAAGTCAAGACATGACTTCAAGAAACATTTGTGAAATAGTCTCGAGTGTTCTGAAGGCGATCCTTCAAAAGGGGCGAATTTTTGCGATATATTCTTGAATAAAGGGAGCTGACATTAATGTAGACTGATCGTTCATGATAAGAGAGTCCAGAGCGGAGTGAGTTTTTTCACTTCCGGCAGCCACCGTCGAGCATGATTGATCCCCAATCAATTACGTTGAAGTCCCTTCGTTTCATACAGCCTCTCATCCCTCTACATCTTTGTCAAACATGTCGTACGGAATGCAATAACTTGTTTCATCATCTTGAAACTAACAGCAGGCGTTACGACAAGAATTTCTTCACGGGAGGGAAGCTTAAAACGTGAACAATCTTCTCGTTTCTTTTTTTACAGAACTAATGCTGTGAGTGGTTGGTGTTTTTTCCAAGTGAAACTGTGCTGATTTGGGTCCTGCAAAAGGATCGGAACTGGCAAAACAGCTTTTAAGAAAACGGGACTGAGATGGTCAAGTCTCGTAACAGCGGTTTCAGGCCAGAGCTGGTAAGACGAGACGAGATGGCGTCAATTACGACAACAACGGGACACCCGAGGCCGGCAAGGATCGATCAAAGGGAACCGTTTATTCGTTAAGAGTGCCCAGAAACGCCAGGCCAATTAGAAGGGTGAGAAGGAGGTCGCTCAGGCGGAGACAAAGCTTCCTCTCCTTCTCCTTCTCTCTCTTTCTCTTTCTCTCTTTCTCTCTGTCTCCATCTCGCTTTTATTCTTTCTGGCTCGAGTTGTGCCAACGAAAAGAGAAATTACGAGGACAGAAAAAAAATAGACTACGTAGTAAGGAGGAAAAAGAGGGAAAAGCCGACACAAAAGCACACCCGAGGTAGACCTCGAAGACAACTCCACGACGGCAAGGAGAACGACTAAAGAAATGGCAGCCGGTAAGTGCATCACGATAAAAAAACAAAAACGAAGAATTAGGAGTTTGTTTTGACGCTTAACTCGTGATAAATGTTATTCTTACTAATGTTATTCGTATACTATTGAGAGACAATTATTAATGCAGTGCTGGGAAAAGTAGGAATCAATAAAGAATGAATATTTGAAAGTATTTTCCTCGAATATGTGTTTCTATCCGTTGGTATTTTTATAACGTACAAGCTTTATTAAATAATTTATAATATAGTAAATTCGGGTTTGAAAGTATTTATATGATTTAAGAAATCAATTTCCTGAAATACAAAAACCAATATTATTCAAAATAAATATTTGTATCAATTATTTAAATTCAAGTAATCGTTTCAATATTTATGATCACTGGTAAGTGCATTATGATAAAAAAAAATCCCGAAGAATTAGAAGTTTGTTTTGACGCTCCACTCGTAATAAATGTTATCGTGATGTGGAGGCAACATTAATTTTCTTTTTTAACTTGGCGTCGACTCGCTACCGCGACTTTTGATTCTTCAAGAGAGACAATTATTAATTCAGTGTTGGGAAAAATAGGAATCCATAAAGAATGACAATTTGAAAGTGTTTTCGTAAAATGTGTTACGGCTGGTTATTTTTACTTGAATTTTATTTACGTTGCGATAATATTTAAAAGTAACTTCTAGTTTGAATTAATTAATCATTAATAAACACCAATATTATGACATTTTCTTTGTTCGATTCAATTATGGGGTTTTATTAAAACTAACAATTTGAATTGTTATAATAGATACTACATATTTCAAATAGTTAATTATCCCGGGCTCAGCACTAAAGTGAAAATCTATTCGATCACAAAAAGCAAAGAAAAAAGCAACAGAGCCCAGGTACTCGGCGACAAATTTATCGTCGGTATTTCATTTCACGCTGGAATACCTAGAGTTCCAAGCAGTTTTATGAATATCGACTAGCTCGTAAAATTTCGTATCAACCTTCAATTTTAGTGCGCCATTCCAGATTGTATCGACATGAAACTTCCTTAATTCATCGATCATATTTATGTCCTGAGATTCATGGCATTCTCTATGGGATAATTACAATCGAGGCAATAATGCAATATGGAGCACGAACTTGATCCTCATTAGGATGCAATCAAGGGGAAAGCTGGTTGACGATCAATCTGGGCACTAGACGACTGGAGGTGTAATAAGCGAAGGGCCTTGTTGTTGTTGTTGTTGTTGCTGCTGCACGCTGAGGCTCTAGTGTACATGGTGACACGTGTAATCCTACACATGTACGCCAATCCCATGCTGTACACGGCGAGTATGGCATATGAGACATTGTCGAGGGCCTGCGGCAATAACATTGCACTATATAGCTTCCTACAAGCTCCATCATAGCCTGCGGAGTGCACAGGACCATCCGGGACATCAAATAGTCGAACCACGAACGAGCTGCTCGATAGTACGCGACGCCTTCCGCAAGGACAACGCGAGCTCTTCCGGCGGCTCCTTCACTATTCCTCCCTCTTCAACTCACTCTCCTACTCCTCGAGGGGACGATTAAAGATTCAGAGCTTTCTGCTGCATGAGCGCAAGAGCACCCAGCCAGTTCTATGCTTGGTTTACTTGCCAGTAGAACAGAATCACGACCGAGCTTTCTCTCTCTCTCTCTCTTTCTTTCTCTTGGTGTTATTTTTTTTCCTCTCTCTCTGTCTCTCTCCATTCTCTCGACTCGAAGGGGGACAATACATCATCCGGCTGTGGCCCAGATTCCTCGATTACGCTGGGGCACGATCGTTTTTATAAGCGAGATGGAAATTATACAATAAGTGGTAGGAAAATAAAAACGAAAGGGTGCAACGTGAAATGTTCTATACTTTGCACTGGATTTGTAAGCCTCTGTTACTTTAAAAAATAGTATTTATGGGGAAATCTATTTTATAATAGTCTGCAGTGTTTATGGAAAGGTTTTAAACTTTTCAATGTTTTTCCTGAAAAACAATTTTCAATAAAGTTTCAGTAAAAGTTGTGAAAAAATAGAGAAATATGGATAACAATAAGTGGTAGAAATGTAAGAACGAAATGGTGCGACGTCCAACGTTCTATATTTCACAACAGAGTTGTAAGCAGCTATTACTTTCAAAAATAACATTTATGGTGAAATCAATTTCGTAATAATCTGCAGTGCTCATGAAAAGATTTTGAACCTTTCAATATCTGCCCAGAAAATTTAATTTCAGTAAACGTTGCAAGAAAATAATCCATAGCCATTCAGTTTTTAAAGTATTGAGAATACTTTTTAAAAAATAAATAATTATTATAAATCAATTTTACTTTCTATAAATAATTATTTATAAATAAAAATAAAGGAGTATGCGTAAACAATAAATGGTGGAAAAATAAGGAAAAAAGGGTGCGACATACAACATTCTATGCTTTGCACCAGAGTTTTAAACCCCTATTACTTTGGAAAATAACATTTATCGCGAAATCATTCTCATTATAATCTGCAGTGCTTATGAAAAGACTTTAAACCTTTTAATGACTGTCCAGAAAATAAATTTTCAATTAAATTTCACTGAAAGTTGCAAGAATAAATAGAACAGTATGGTTAAACAATAAGTGATAGAAAAATAATAACGAAAAGGTGCAAAGTGAAACGTTCTATACTTTACACTGGATTTGTAAGCCTCTGTTACTTTAGAAAATAGTATTTACGGAGAAATCAGTTTTATAATAGTCTGCAGTATTTATAAAAAGGTTTTAAATTTTTCAATGTTTTTCCTGAAAAATAATTTCCAATAAAGTTTCAGTAAAAGTTCTGCAAAAATAGAGAAGTATGGATAACAATAAGTGGTAGAAATGTAAGAACGGCATGGTGCGACGTGCAACGTTCTATATTTCACAACAGAGTTGTAAGCAGCTATTACTTTTAAAAATAACATTTATGGTGAAATCAATTTCGTAATAAACTGCAGTGCTCATGAAAAGATTTTGAACCTTCAAAATCTTTTCAAAACCTTCATTTCAATATCTGCCCAGAAAATTTAATTTCACTAAACGTTGCAAGAAAATAATCCATAGCCATTCAGTTTTTAAAGTATTGAAAATACTTTTTAAAAAATAAATAATTATTATAAACAAATTTTACTTTCTATAAATAATTATTTATAAATAAAAATAGGGGTGTATGGGTAAACAATAAATGGTGGAAAAAAAGAAAGGATGCGACATACAACATTCTATTCTTTGCACCAGAGTTTTAAACCCCTACTACTTTAGAAAATAACATTTATCGCGAAATCATTTTCATAATAACCTGCAGTGCTTATGAAAAGACTTTAAACCTTTCAATGTCTGTCCAAAAAATAAATTTTCAATTAAATTTCACTGAAAGTTACAAGAATAAATGGAGCAGTATGGTTAACCAATAAGTGATAGAGCAATAATAACGTAAGGATGCGACGTGCAACATTCTATGCTTTACACCGGAGTTATAAGCAGCTATTACTTTCAAAAATAACATTTATGGTGAAATCAATTTCATAATTACCTACTACAGTACTTATGAAAAGATTTCAAACCTTTCAATGTCTGCCCAGAAAATTTAATTTCACTAAAAGTTGTGAGAAAAAATAGAGAAGTACGGTTGCCTATTTATTTGTTAATGCATTAAGTATATTCCCGATATTTTCAAGAAAATATCCGTATTTGGGTGATTCTCTAAAATTTATTTTTCTTTGCAATTACTAACAAATTTTTACATCTTTCTATAAAATCTGCAAATAATTTGCGCGGAATAAACAATTGAGCCAATTATTCTACAAAAATTTATTAAATAAATTTATGGACGTTTGCAATTCTACCTTGTACGACGCTCAGAGAAATTGTGATAGTCCTGGTAACTTAAACTGACAGCTATTAATTGAATATTCCATGTCACTATTTTATAATTACAATAAACTTTTTCCAACTATTCAATAATTACAGTTATTATACAAACTTAACTTAACAAATATAATTAAGATTTTATAAATTATTATTATTTAAAAAGTTGTCAACACCAGATTTTTCTCTCAGTAATTGTCATATAGTTAAAACTTACACAAGTTCATGCGACAAGGCAATTATCATTTAATTTTTAAAAAATTTAATTGTTTCTTAGTTTCCGCTTAATTATCACAACAACGTGTGAAAACAGGAGAAAGGAAAAGTACAATAATACAGGAATTGCCGGGGGTTTAATTCCAGCAGGAAACCATAAAATACTGCAGGTCTTTTACAACCCTATAGTCGATAGAGTAATGAAATACGATCGACAAACGCGTAAAATGAAACTTGGTGGTTTGCGAATATCTAATTACGTTCGAATGACCGGTTGTAATTTTAAATGTTATTACTCGTACTTCAAATTATACAAAGCAATTTCGATCATCTTTTTCGTAGTTATTACAACTAACAAGTTGTAATGGAACGCAGGAACTTATTTGATCGCAATTAACACAAGGTAAATTTTTTATGGTTAATCGTTCCGTAATAAGCAAGACATTAATTTGGCGAAAAAAAATCAACAAACTTTTCTCTCGAGCTTTCCCGTCCCATAGACACCGAAGCGTTAAAATAAATGGACAAGGACGCAAAATGAAAGTTCATTGTTTACAAATTATTTAACAAGTGCCAATAATCCACTGCTATTGTTCATTTCCGGGAAACATAAATTATTACTTCGACAAAAAATGGATATCAACTGAAAATCATGTTTTTAATTATCGCAACTAACACGTTGAAAAAATAAGCCAATAAAATTATTTGATCAGAATGAGTTAAATTATCGATGATTAATCGATACGCAATAACAAAGAATTTAGTTCCGTTTAATTAGGTCGACAAAACCATAAAACAGGGCCTGGCTTTTACGATCATATAGTCCCCAAAGAGCTAAAATAAAATGCAAAAAAAAAAGTACAATGAGCGTCGATGGTTTATGTTCTTTTACGAATGTTTAATTAAATTCGAATAGCCTGCTGTAAATGGTGTATATTATTGCGGGAATGTATAGCAAGGTTGCTCGGATAATAATCCAGGTTTTGTGAGGAGAGAGAGAGAACGACTACTATTATTATTATCATCATCATTCACTGCAGCCGTTTTTCAATATTTCATAATTATACATGAAAACTGCGGGTGTGATACATCCTGTATTTTCGTAGTACTTGTGTGCGTACTGTCGGGGAAAGGACGCCGGCAGCTGCACCGTTATTAAATTTCGTAGGGGTAGGCAAATTTGAAAATGAATCTCTAGCAGGCACCTCTGCCACGAGCCAGTGGAGCCCCATGTCCGGTACAGCAAGTTCATTGCTGCTATTTCGGAAGATACAGTGGTTCTTGCGGGTGAAATTTTTTGGGTTATGAGTTTGAAGAGAAAATATTTATGAAATTTTATATGACACAGATGGTGAATCCAGGAAAATTAGGGTGCGGAAAGTTAGCCTCAGAAAATTAGTTTGGTGAAAGTTAGCCTCAGAAAATTAGTCTTCTGAAAGTTAGCCTCAGAAAATAGGGTCAGGAAAAATAATCCCCATGAGTTTCCTGCACTGAGAGAAATTGAGATGGTACTGGTAACTATTCAGTGATAATTATATTTTATTAGTCTAGATGACTGTTTTCGTAGTTACATTAACAATAACGTAGTTACGGTAACAGTGAAGAGAGTTAATGTAACTACAACCATAGTCAACTTGACTAATAAAATATAATTACCACTGAATAGTTATCAGGACCATCTCAATTTCTCTCCGTATGGATTTTCTGGTTTATCACATTTCGCTTCCTAATAGAGAAAGCTTTGTTTTCATTTTAAAAAATTGCTTTCAAGATTTTTATGTCAGAACACTCAAAATAGTGCAAAACACCGAGAAAAGTAGTTTAGATAAAGTGTCTAAAATTCATGTCCATAACTCGTGAACTACTCGACCGAATCAGCTCAAACTTTAATGTCATGCATTATTATGAGATTTAAAAAAATGTCCGTCAATGCTCTAACTCCAACAAATATTTAGCTATAGAGCTGAAATTTTATGTTTAAATAATTTTTATAATAATAATCTGCATTGCTAATAAAACAATGTAATAATTTTCAAAATGCTTCCTAGAATGTGTGTGCGGCAAAACTTTTTCTGACGTGTCTAAAATTGCAGCACATTTCCAATGAGTATTGAACAAAAATTTACATCACAAGAATTGAAAATTGGGTTTTTACGCACACCTCGAGTGCATAAAACGTTCATTATCGCACTTGATGAAGTAGAACTAAATTTTCATGAAATTTTACTAACAGTCGTGAGAAAAAATAGAGGAACACGGTTCCCCATTTATTTTCCAACGCATCGAGGTCGGCCCCATTTCCGGTATTCATGTCTAGTTCATTGCTGCTGTTTCGGAAGTTTCGGTAGTCCTTGCGACGGACAATTTTCGGAGTACAAGTTTGGAGAGAAAATGTTTGTAAATTTTTATATCACGCAAATGGTATACAAGGTTGCGAGCGCTTATTTCTACGTAAGCGTGAGATCGATCCCAACGGCCCTGTAAGGAGATACGGCGAGTGAATCCCGAGAGTCCGATCGAATGAAAAATTCAAGGGATAGGGCTATCCATCCTGCGAACCGAGAAGGGATGAGTAGTGGTGCAACGCTCCACTCGTGATCGAGACGAATAACGATCGCGGGACTTATCGAGAAAGTAGCGAGCTACGAAAAGATAGAGGCTGAAGTATCGAAATAAAAGATAGTGAGAGCTACTGATCCTGCTTGTGCACCAGTCGATGGATTCAGGTGCGGAGCTCCAATGCTTCGGTTATATATAATACAGTGTATATAATACTGCAAAACCATTTACCATAGCACAGGCGAACGTGAAAAGGGCTCTTTCATACTGAGGACGCTTCGCGAGTTCACTCGACTCACGTCACAAGACAGGCGCCATTCTTTACTTTAAGAAATTATTCAAGATCTCTTCCGTTTGTGCTAAGATGACGGTGGAGGTATTGTCGCAGCTAACAATTTTTGGCTTAACCAAAAAATACATATGATTTTTTTTATTCAGTCTACAAAGTTTTAATACTTTATTCTATCATTGAGTAAATGAATTGATCATAATTTTTGCGATAATATCGTTAAAGGCCTTATAATATCGCATAAGCAATAGTAGGAAACAAAATTGACATATATATATACTAGAGAGAAATAAAATTGACAAAAATCTACATTTTGATTTTGTTTCCTGCGAAAAAAGAATCTTTATCTTCATGTCGGAAGCAATTCAGTAATTTTCAGAAATTTTTTGCTTATTTTGGAAAAACGTAAAGAAATTTTAAAACCCATAAATTTCCCATAGATCATTTGCAATACTTAGGAACTTTTGCCATAAAACAAGAAATCTTTGTTTCAGGGTTCAAAAGAGTATAATTTTTTAAGAACATCAGATAAATGAAATGAGATATCTGTCAATGAACATCAGCAAATTGGATCTGACTACCTTCCCATAATTTGTCTCATTTTTCTAAAACAAAGCCCTCTTTATTTGTACAACTAATAACAGAACATAAGTGCTCTTATTTGCTCAATAAATCCGTCTCCTATTTGCACGGGGTGGAGACCGCTAATGTCATCCACGAAGAGGTTCAAAGCATTCCAACAGTGTTCCACCTTGGTAACTTCATCAGATGGTTATGGATGTCATGAGGAGTAGCGTGCCTTCTCTTCGAAGAGTAGAGAGTCTACTTCCCTTCCTCTCACTAAGCGCCTCTGTCGTCTCCACCCTGATGGCAAAGTTTCGCCATAGTACGCCTGCAAAACTTTCAGTATCCGTTGATAAATGAGACAGACTGTTGGTAATAGAGCCGGTGTATGAGGATAATAACATAAAAAACGTTCAACCGCTGACACTATTTGGTACAGCGTGATGTAATAACGAAGTAAAGTCCAGGTGTTGCGTAAACCTTTCCACCGTTACTTTTTGCTCTGTGGTCGTCTAGTAAACATTTGTTTTTGAGCTTGTCATCGTGGTCGGGTCGCTGGAAGGTTGAAAACTCAATCCATCTCTCGTTCCCACGCAAGTATCATTGATAGCCGCACCAGACGAGAAATTGAGTTTTTGTTGTTATTATTGTCATCATTTCTCTCGCTCAGTCTCGTCTACCGTTGGATGATATCAGGGGCCGAATTTGTCTGAATTTCATGAACATCGATCATGTTCAAGTTGCATACTTGAAAGCCAAATGAATTTCGAACTTGATGGGCTTCCAGCAGTTAGTAGTTAAAATCTGTATGTACTGTAACGCCGCAAAATTTCGCGTTACAATAATTAATATCGTCCTCCTCGCTCTTCGACTCAAGGGCAATCCCGCAGGGTCAAAATAGGAAACTTAGGATATCTATTAAGTATTTTTCGATTATTACTTTTTTTATGTACGACGACGAGAGAGGGACCGTTCGACGAAAGGAAAAGAGAGATTGTATTTTGACACATTAAGCGTGTCCCGGCGGCTTCCGGAGTTAAATCGGAGGATATTGCGAGCTGATCGCTCGCCAAACTACAACTACAGCCTCCACTTACGTTTTGGTAATTCTTTCAACACCTAATGGAGAAGGCCTCTGATTGCCTCTGATCGCCTCTGATCAGCATCTGCAGCACATAACATCAACGCAAGATTCGAGCTTACGCACTCGAAAAGGTTGAAAAGGGCCTAGCGCATGGTTGGTAGTGTAGCGAGCTATCGAACCATGATGCGCACCGATAACAGCTACGCTAATTTGTCAATTCGCCTAGCGAGGCGCCAGGTCCCATCCCTGCGTGAGAGCGTTTCAGCGTTTTCCCCCGATTAGGGCAATTTTGAATATCTAAGGGTAGGGAGCAAAATTCGCGAGCAAGATCGATCGCGATCACTCAAGGCTTTTTCGTGGATATCGTCGAGCGAGGAAGACGTGTCGCCAAATATTAGTTATTGTTACGTGGAAGTGCGTTGAATCTCCGATGAGGAAAACTGTCCGAGGAGTAACTCATTCGTCATCTCTCGTCCCGGTGAGCTTCATATAGTTATTTTATTATTTTTCTGGTCTCTCAATGGTATTAGTGTCATGGATTTAATCGCGAGTGTTACCATTGTAAAATAAAGTTTGGTCGTGCCGGTCGTGTTTGACTCGCCGCGTGGAGAATAATTTCGTAGAAGATATTTGTAGTGTGTTGTTGTTTTATAACGAATTTTCTCTAAACGTGTGTGTGCTTCGTGACGACTTCGAGCCATTTTTAATGTAAAATCATTGTGTGAAACTTAGAGTCTCCGTGAATAATTATTTCTAGTATAATCAGCCGTGTGCGCGAATCGCCCTTAAGCCGTCGTCCCGGAAAAGCCATAGTGTTAAGTGTGTGTGTGGTCCGTATGTGTGCCCTTATTACGTGTTACATTTTTGTTAAATAATTTCATTGGCCGAGTCATTTATCGCGTTCAAATGTTTTGTAATGTTATACGCGATCGTCCCGGTTCTTGTTCATTATTTATTCGAGAATGTGTGAGTGTGAGTGTGAGGGAATGGTCGTGATTAGTTGTCGGGTAATTATTTAAGGAATTATAATTTATTTAGTGACGAGAGTGTGGCACCACTTGATATATTTTACGTGGATATTTTTATTAATTATTTGTTTCTTCCAATTCCTTAATCTTTTAAATAAATTAAATTGTTGTGAGTCCCGTAATTAATTGTGTTGAAATTATTTATTTATTAGTAACGCGAACTCTCAGTAGGTCTCCCCCCCCCCCTACGTATTGCAGCTGACGCCAAGCCTGGGCTGCCAATTGTCACTTGTTAACATTGCTTCTCTTCCGGCGCGAAAGCGCCTGGCGCTCAGTTTTTCGGAACGAAAAATAAGGAAGATAAGTAACCATGGACAATTTAAGGTTGTAGCAAGGGTTTTCCTGCGTTGGGTAAAATTCTCGTTACAGTACACCGAGAGAAAAGGTTTCTTTGATTCAAAGAAATTACATTAAATTCCCAACCTATGAAACATTTCTTTGAAATCAATGAAATAATATACTTAAGCTAACATTGTATTTTCTTTGAATGATGAGAAATTCAATGAAATGTAGTGACATTAAATTAATGAAAATTTTCCTTGAACCAAGGAACTATTTTTCATTGATTTGAAGGAAATCGTCTTCGAGACACTAAAATAAAAACGTAATGTATAGAATGACATGTCAGTTCAATGAGTAATAGTGCTAGTGTAATGAAGACCAAAAAATAAAACAGCGTGATATAATAATGACGTAAAGTTCTGGTGCTGCGTGAACCGTTACATTTCTTTTCCAACTTCTCAGCCATGCCCAGGTCTCCGGAAGTTTATAAACTCAATCTATATCCTTTTCCTACTCAGGGATAATCGATAGCATTACACTGAGAAAAAAGATCGTTAAAACCAACAAAACGTGCGCTTGCGGATAGCAAAAAGAATATGCTTTTGATAGAATGAAATATGTAATTGATCGAAGCAACAGCTGATCAATTCAAACATTATTCGATTACCATTGCCAAATATTTTGTCCAATCGACAAAATATTCTTTTCTCACGTTTTGTTGGTTCTAACGATTTTTTTTTCTCAGTGTATGAGAGGAGGAATTAAGTTTTCGTTGTTATTTTTACGCCGATGTCAAATCATTAAAAGTTTGTTTCGGAGCACTTGGCATCGAGGCGCTACCTTATCTCTTCATAATTTCTCTCGCTATTATTGTTACGCTCTGCCTCGTCAACTGCCATGTGAATCACAAGCCACTGGATTTGTCATGATCAAATCGTACGGATGAAAAGTAATCGAGTGTCGAGCTAGAAGGACAATTCATATCTCTTTCCCACTCAAGAATCACCCGCACCCTTGTCAGACGGGAAATTGAATTTTCGTTGTTATTATTATTATTTTTCGCACTTACATTTTCTCGCTCTGTCTTGTCATCTGTCAGATGAATGAAGAGCCAACAAATTCATCATGTTCAAGTTGCACGGTGATAGGTAATCGAGTGTCAAGCTTGAAGGGCTTCTAGCTTCAGTACAATGATAGAATAAAAACATAAAAAACCGTGTGAGCATTTACTATTTCGATATAGCGTGTACTGAAAGAAAATATTAGTTGCTATAATCAACAAATGAGTTGACACAACCAATCGATTATTCTATTTCCCTTACAACTCAAATGGTAGTGCCAACGATTCGCATGGTAATACCGACGATTCGAATGGTAGTCCCAACTATTCGAGTGGTGGCCCCAACTATTCGAGTGGTAGTCCCAACGATTGAATTGGTTAACTTCACTAATCTTGTGAGAACTAATCTTGAATAGTTGAGGTTACTATTCGATATGGTTAAGGCAACTAATTTTTGAGACATTGTATACAGCTAATTGGAAACGTAGTTGTCACCAAACATTTCTTTCCGTGTTGTATAATAAGAAAGTAAAGCCTAGATATTGTATGAACCTTTCCACCGTTATTTTTTGCACTGTGGTAGCCCAATAAATATATTTTCAAGCTTGTCAATGCAGTTAGATCTGTGAATGATTTCTAAGTCAATCTATACCTCCTCTCCACTCAAGGATCATTGACATTCATGACAGACGGGAAAATAAGTTTTCGTTCTTACTGTTATTATTTATCTCGGTAATATTTTCACGCTCCATCTTGTGAAGTGTCAGGTGAATGAAGAGCCAACGTATTGGTCGTATTTGTGAAGACCCTCAATTGCATATAAGAAAACGATTCGTATTAGATAAATATAAATGTGACATTAGCGCAGTGGTTATCTCTCTTACTCAGTACCTGAATAATCCGGGTTCGATTCCCGGTGATCATCATATATTTTCTCTCTTCGATACTTCGTCAGTCCATCTGCAATGCCAATATCTACACTTTCCCAAACTCTCCGCTTGGTCGTTACATGTTTAAGTCATACAGATGAAAGGTAATCGAGTGTTAAGCTAAAAGCGCTTACGGCTTAGTGCAATCGTAAGATAAAAACATGTAAAAATGTTCAAGCATTTACTATTTGGGTATAGCGTGGTATAATAACAAACTAAGGACCAGGTGTTGTGTGAACCTTTCCACCCTAATTTTTTGCACTGTGGTAGACCGGTGAACATTTATTTTCCAGCCCGTCAACGCGGTTCGGTCTGTCGAAGGGTTCAAACTTACTCCATATCTCTTTCCCACTCAAGGATCATCGACATACTTGTCAGGCGGGAAATAGAGTTTTCGTTGTTATTATTACACTGAAACAAAAAAGTGGTAACAACGGAAATTTCGTTGATCCAATCTCTTCCGGAGGTTATATACGGCAAATAGAAGAATAAACGAGTAATCGAGTGTCGACGTGAAAGGGTTTCTAAACAGTTATCAGTGTTTTACTAGGATGAAAGCATAAAAAACGTTAAAGCGCTGACACTATTTATAACAGCGTAGTAAAATAACTGTAGTAACGTAGTAAAAATTTTTTGCACTGTGGTAGTTCAGTAAACATGAATTGGCGAGCTCGTCAACGCGATTAGATCTCTGGATGATTCCAAATTCAATCCATATCTCTTTGACACTCATGAATCATCGACATTCTTGACAGACGGGAAATTGAGTTTTCGTTGTTATTATTATTATGTACCTCACTAATATTTTCACCCTCCGTCTCGTGAAGTGTCAGGTGAATGAAGAGCCAACATATTTGTCATGTTCAAGTCGCACAGATGAAAGGTAATCGAGCGTCGAGCTAAAAGGACTTCCAGCTTCAGTGCAATCATAAAACAAAACGTTAAAAACGTTTAAGCATTCAATATTTGGGCATAACGTCGTAAACTAACAAACTAAAGTCCAGGTGTTGTGTGAATCTTTCCACCCTAATTTTTTGCACTGTAGTAGTCAGGTGAACATTTTTTTTCGATTTTCAGGCCTGTCAACGCGGTTCGGTCTGTCGAAGGGTTCAAACTTACTCCATATCTCTTCCCACTCAAGGATCATCGACATACTTGTCAGGCGGGAAATAGAGTTTTCGTTGTTATTATTACACTGAAACAAAAAAGTGGTAACGACGGAAATTTCGTTGACTCAACCTATTCCGGAGGGTATATACGGCGAAGCGGGTAAAGAGAAGAATAAACGAGTAATCGAGTGTCGAAGTGAAACTCGGGCCTCTAACAGTTATCAGTGTTCTGCTAGGATGAAAGCATAAAATACGATAAAGCGCTGACACTATTTATAACAGCGTAGTAAAATAACTATAGTAACGTAGTAAATTTTTTGCACTGTGGTAGTTCAGTAAACATGAATTGGCGAGATCGTCAACGCGATTAGATCTCTGGATGATTCCTAACTCAATCCATATCTCTTTGACACTCAAGAATCATCGACATTCTTGACAGACGGGAAATTGAGTTTTCGTTGTTATTATTATTATGTCAGGTGCATGAAGAACCAACATATTTGTCATGTTCAAGTCGCACAGATGAAAGGTAATCGAGCGTCGAGCTAAAAGGACTTCCGGCTTCAGTGCAATCATAAAACAAAAACATTAAAAACATTTAAGCATTCAATATTTGGGTATAACGTCGTAAACTAACAAACTAAAGTTCAGGTGTTGTGTGAACCTTTCCACCCTGATTTTTTACACTGTAATAGTCCGGTAAACATTTTTTTTTCGAGCCTGTCAATGCAGTTCGATCTTCTGAAGGTTCCAAACTTAATTCATATCTCTTTGCCACTAAATAATCGTCGCCATCCTTGTCAGACGGGAAATTGAGTTTTCGTTATTATTATTATTATTCATCTCGCTAATATTTTCACGCTGTGTCTCATCAACTGTCAGGTGAAGCGAGAGGCAACGAATTTGTCTGAATTGGAGGAACATCGATCATGTTCGAGTTGCACAAGTGAAAGGTAATCGAGTGTCGAGCTGGAAGGGCTTCCAGCAGTAACCAATACAATGTTATATATAGGTGTCGTATAGGTACTACTAACTATGCATGTGGACGAGGGAGAGAGGCGTGGGTACACTCGAACTGGTGCACAGAGTGCACAGAGCACCACTTTGGCACCAGGCCGTCGCCTCCCTCGGTCTGTCTGTCTCGCCCTCTAGGACCACACTCGTGTTCGGTATACACACGCTATATGCGAAATACACCCTATATCTCACTCGACCCTCTCAGTCAGCAATTCACTATTTCTGTAGTCTAACCCCTCTGTCTCTCATGCCATTCTCAAGCTCTTTGACCGGGAGACACTTAAATCCGTCTGAGAAAAAACTCAGCCCCTACAAAAGAGGGGAAAATTCCAAGAGTCCACTCTGCGCTCGCCCCTTTAAGTTCAGCGACCTAAAAACTTTCAATTGATGCTCCAAAGTAGCCGCGATAGCAGAAATACAGTTCAAATGAATTATTGACACAACGCCATTCAATAATCAATACTATATAAAAATATTTATTATCTTTGCTATGTGCTTTGGTTGTTTCATTATTGTAATAGTCGGTTTTAATGGGTATTACTAAGTAGGTAATTACTGTGGTTAACATGGTTTGTTAACTATTCTACTGAAATCGTAATAAACGCTTAATTAGTTCCAATTTATAACTATTTTATGCAACCACAAATATATGCATGGAGCACCAATCATCCGTTTTCTCTTCAGTTGTCAGAACTACCACTATTTAACCGAGCTTAGGGGAGAGGCGACGTCATTGGACGAGATTAATCAATGAACCAATTCCGTGTCTCAATCATGCGATGATAAATCGCATGCTCACGCAGTCCCTCACAAGTGATCACAGTCACTAACAGACGCTCGGAAAGAGGGACTTGAGTGCCTGTGAGTGTCTGTGATATTGTGACGGATTATTCTAAACTTAATGGACGGAAATTAATGATCGGTTCGTCAATTTACGATGAATTAACGTAACTACACTGGAACCTCTCATGGAGTACCCTCTCGTAGCGTGCATCGGCGAATGGACATTTCGCGTGCCTGATTGGTTCTTCACTCTGTTAGTTTACATGTCGCCGCATTATTAACTGTTAATAGTTAATAAGGCATTAATAATAACATTATTTACTATCAATAGTTAATAATACGTTAGTTAATTAATTGTTAAGTACGCAATGAGAGGATCCACTGTATATCGTTATTTTTTTAATCACACACACTCATAGACAGACACAAACACTTACATAGCTGATAACAGGCTATCGGGAAAAAAGGTCACATGTGTGTCTGTTTAAATACTGCGAGGGCTGTGTATATTATAATTTTTTATATATAATATAATTGTAATTATTGCGTTTGTAATATATAATACAATTAGAAATAATAATGATAGACCGCAGGATTTTTTAATTTCGCAATTCCCGCGTAAAAAGATGCGGAGTCCAGGATAGAATCCAGGACAGAATCCAAGATGAAGTCCGGCCATTCCAGGATGGACTCTGGGCAGTCCAGAATGGAGTCCAAGATGGACAATGGGATCGGATTAAATCCTATTCTCCATCCTGGGCTACCCAGACTCCATCCCGGCCTGCCCAGACTCCATCCTGCACACATCATTTTTACGCGGGTTCTCATTCCAACCGATGAGTCAAAATGTTTGTATTCGATATGTCTGTGGAAATCGTTACAAGTACTGTGAATACTGTGTAAGTGTCTATGGTGAATTCATATAACTCAGTATTCTTTCCGTCCAACTGGATAATACAATTGGAAATAATGATAGACCGCAGGATTTTTTAATTTCGCAATTCTCTTTCCAACCGATGAGTCAAAATGTTTGTATTCGATACATGGAGAAAAAGGCTTAGTTAGATCAACCAATGTGCTTGGTTATATATGCGCTAACTAAGTTATTGGTTGGACCAACCAAGTTATTGTTTGCCCTACCAAGTTATTGGTTAGTCAATCAATAACTAACCAAGTTATTGTTTGCCCTACCAAGTTATTGGTTAGTCAATCAATAACTTGGTTAGTTAACAAATAACTTGGTTGGTCTCACCAATAACTTAGTTGGCACACATATAACCAAGCCTTTTTTGCGTGTATGTTTGTGAAAATCGTTATAAGTACTGTGAATACTGTATAAGTTTCTATATATACATAACTCCGTATTCTTCCCGTCCAACTGGATACTACAATTGGAAATAATAATGATAGACTAGAAGATATTTCTGTTTCGCAGTTCTTATTGCAACTGATGAGTGGAAATCTTTCTACCCGATGTGTCTGTGAGGGTTTATGTTATACTATGTGAGTGTCTATGATGAATTCTTCTAAATCTCCATATAAGCCCGGAGGACTAAATTATTCCAAGGCACCTACAAGATTTCCATGCGCCTAATTATTCCAAATCCCGCTGTGTGTCCCCCCCCCTCACTCAGACCGAAATTACTCCGTGCCGTCCTATGAGCTAGGAATATGTTACTCTAAGTTACCATATGAGTCTTACCGCAAGCTTTAATTATTTTAAATCTCCTTATTGAACCCCACTCGGGTTCTAGCTATTTCAAGATTTGTAAACTCAACTATACATTCAAAGCTACAACAATAACCTCCTAGTGGCAAATTGTAAACTAACGAATGTGGCTTGAGCTCTTGCAGCTATACGTAGTGGCTCAATCCTGGTTACAGCTGCCAATAACCACAATAACATATGAGAAAACAATGCAAACATATTAACAACACGCGGAATTAAGCGATCCATTTATTACACCTTACATTCGTAAATCTATCTATTGACGACATCGAATGTGTATAAAAACTTATCCGGAGAATTTCAAGTGTTTTTCGTTAAGTGGTCCAATGGTGACAATTTTCCTCTAGTTAAATTAGCCACTTGAGCGCTAGTATCAACCAACCAACCGATTAATGTTCTGTAAAATTTTTAAACTTTCTTTCAACCTGATATTAATATTTCCAATAAATATGGAGTCTCAAAGATTTTTCGTTAAGTGGTCCAATGATGACAATTTTCCCCTCGTTAAGGGAATGCTGGAGTAGACTTTTTTGCCGACTTTGGTCGGTAAGTTTTCCGATCAGGACACAGGTAGCGCCGACGTAGTCGGCTATTTATTTTTGGCAAAAGATACTGAATCTCCCGAAAAGCAATATGGCCGCACACGATATGTCTGCTGACCTTCCTGGAAATTAGATATGTAAAATCAAACCGGACGTCAATTCTGTGATGATTTCTGAATATTCGAAAAGCATCAGAATGTCAAATACACAAGCCAAATCTATGTATAGTGTATACTACGGTCGCGTTGCAAAGGCTCAGAGCTTTTGCCAAAAGAAAACAGACTACATCGGCGCCATTTGTGTTCTAATCGGGAAACTTTATTTGCGCTCTTCTTGACCCACTCTGATCGCGGACAGACTACGTGAACGTAGTCTGGGTTTTGCGTCGACTCCTTTTGTGTAATTGACTTTTCGATGCTCGTGGAATATTCAGAGAACGTTAAAGAATGGACGCACATTCGAGTTTAACGTATGTCAGTTCCAGAATCTTTTATATCTTACCAAACAGGTGATACTGTTAAACCCTGACGGCTATTTTGATTTCGGGAGGTTTAGTAATATACGATTTTTTTCTTTTATTGTAGGTTTTCACCCAACGTTGATATTACAATCGTATATAATTTGAAGCATGTGTGTAGCATATTAACGAGGAATAACCAGAACTACGAAAAAGCCTGTTTTTACCGATCAAAGTCGGTAATAAAATCTACTCCAGCATCCCCTTAAATTAGCCACTTGATCGCTAGTATCAAGCAAATAACCGATCAATGTTTCGTCATTTTTTAAAACTTTCTTTCAACCGAATATTAAGATTTCCAATGAATACGGAGGTTTAAGGATATTTCTCTAAGTGATTCAATGGTGACAATTTTCACCTAGTTAAATTGGTGAACCGATCGCCAGTATCAACCAACTACCTGCTCAATGTTTCGTCAATTTTTTAAACTTTCTTGTCAACCTGGTGTCAAGATTTCCACCGAATATGGAGGTTGTTCGTCGACATTCTTCTTAGTCTTTCATAAATTTATTCAATGAACCATTCGCTATAAAATCAGTATGCAGAGTGCAACCCGAACCGAGAGTTCACTCAGCGTCAACGTTCTCTCAACCGGCGTACACTATACGGCAGATAGTATAGTATATATACGGTATTCCTGAAGCAGAGGAGTGGTATCCACGCTTACATTATCCACTTGACCCGCAACTCACTCCTGTGGGACGGTAGATTTACCCTGGTGGTGCTGCTTCACCACCAGCTTTGCCACTCTCGCACCGCCAGAGCAGAGCGTAGCTGAGTGGAATGTAGGCCAAGATTGCGAGATAGGATTGTGGTATTACTTCTCCCCCTAGCCGCTATAAGTTTTAGACGGGCGCGGTGTCTCTGTGTGGTACGTGTCGTCAACGGTTTCACTGTACGCTCTTCTTACTTGGCATTTACACTACGTGCATCCCAAATGTACACTAAGCCCTGATAAGGTCCTGGAGTTTCAACAAAATATTGCTTACGCAGCATAGAAACCACCGCAACTCCTCCGCACGGAGAGAAATAAATGGTTGCCCCGACCATTGGCGTAGCTAAATACGCTCCAAGCGATTAAGTTGACTAGGTTAACTAATTTTTTGGTTATACCGGTAAACTAGTTGGTTCTGACACCGAATTCGTAAGTTGCCAACCAAATAATTTGCTGGTCCATTCAACTGGTGCATCCCCCTAACTAATTTATTTATTTCTGTAACCAACTACACGGAGAGAAGGATCTGATACTTTTTACCATATTTCTAGTAAAAAGTATCGCAAATTCAAGGTACAAGGAGCCATGACGCCACCTATCAATAAGTACGAGAACTACGAGAATTTTTAAAAAAATTCTATGCATATGGTAGAAATTCTCATAGTTCCCAATACCAGGCGCGTTTGATAATTTTTACCATAGTGTCTGGTTAATTTGATCAGATCCTTCTGTCCGTGTAGTTTATTGTCTCAAGCAATTTTGTCACTTCCCGCGCAAAAAGAAAAGTATTAAAACGGTATTAAAAACAGTATGAAAAGTATAATATCTCAAGTATGATCTATTGGACTGAATTAATATTAGAAAGTATTAAACCGTATTATTAGTTTTCAGGGTCCGGATTGATATGTCCATGGTTTTCAGTGTCCAGGTCGATATTTCCATCGCTTTCGATGTCCAGGTCGACCGGCCCATATTTTTAGTTGTCTAGATCGATTGCTCCACAGTTTTAGGTGTCCAGGTTGATATCTTCATAGTTCTCGGTGTTCAGGTTGATATCTTCATAGTTCTCGGAGTCCAGGTCGATGGATTCATAATGTTTGTTGTAAAAATTATATTTGTTTACAGTTTTTGAGCTCTATACAAAGTATATCTAGAGTATATCTAGACATCGAAAACTATGAAAAAATTAACCTGGACACCAAAAGCTATAGAGATATCCACCTGGACATCAAAAACCATGAAGATATCGACCTGGACACCAAAAACCATGGAAATATCGACCTGGATACCAAAAACAATGGAGATATCGACCTGGACACCAAAAACCATGAAGATATCGACCTGGACACCAAAAATCATGGAGATATCGACCTGGACGCTTAAAACTAATAATACGGTCTAATACTTTTTACTATTAATTCAGTCCAATATATCATACTTGAGATATTATACTTTTCATACTTTTTATAATACTATTTTACTACTTTCCTTTTTGCGCGGGTTGAAGCCTGTTCAATCAATCATTTTTTTTCGTGCGCTCCACGGTGTGCGAAGCGATCGGGTTCGGTTCAATTACTACTTGAATGTCAACAATTATTTTCATAACAATTCCTCTCTACCCTAACTGACACCGCTTAATTTTCCTCGCGATAGGATTGTGGTTCTTGGTTTATCTGTTATCTCAGGAAAGTTTGAAGAAGTTTTAAAACCGATCAGTTATTCTATAGCTCATTGGCAATAGTTTGATGCTTTTGACATAGAGCACAAAAATCATTATTTCAGCCCGCGCAAAAAAAAGTATCAAAAAAGTATTAGAATAATATAAAATGGAAAGTATGAGGAGTTTTTTTTAGTACTTTCATACTTCATACTCCTCATAGTTTTCATTTTATACCATTCTAATACATTTTCCATACTTTTTTTTTGCGTGGGATGGTTTGCAAGAATATATATTTTTAATGATATCACCAAATAAACAAGTGAGACATCTATCAGTAAGTATCAATAAATTGGGTGTGACTCCATTCCCTCAATTTTCCTCGAGATAGGAATTTGGTATTACTACAACTTTAGCCGCTGTAAGTTTGAGACGGACGTGTTTTGGTATTTACACTCGGTGCTTCCTGAATGTTCACCAAGCACTGATAAGGTCCTGGAGTTACAACAAAATGTTGCTTACGCGGGGTAGAAACCACCGCAACTCCTTCGCTCGACAATGTGTGTAGCGATCGTGTCTGGTTCAATTGCTACTTGAGTTACAAACTCGTGAGGCCGCACTAATTATCGAGTCTCCTGTTTCCCTACACGGAAAAAGGTTGCAAAGTGGAACTTTGCAAATTGCTTTCTCACTAGTTTACAGTGTTTACTGAGCAACTTCTATGGAAAAGTATTGTTGATCGATTTTGCCTTGTTCATATGGGACGTTTTGTGAATCGACTCTCGCAAAATACGATAACAATTATCGTATACTGTATGGTATATTTAGGACAAAATTTGCGTAAACAGTTGCGATTTAAAGACAAAAATGTTGAACCATAAAATTGTAACCAATTTATCGTTTTACGGCGTATTGGATTCAATTCAGTTCGATGTTACACCATTTGCACCATTTCGATTTACACCATTTACTATTAGTGCACCTGTGAAACAAATGCGATGTAACATCGAATTGAATTAAATTAAAGTACAGACTAAAGTAAAGACTTTAGCTGTTTTTTTCTGTATCAGAATCCAAATTTGAAAGTTACTAGAGCAGCGGCTAACCCTGGGATCAAATTAAGGGGAGGGAGTCAGATAAAAAAAATTGATTTTGGAAATTCAATATCGTCCAAATCCTATTGCATATAAAAATGGCCAATGCACTATATTGTTGGTACTCGATGAAAGGATTTTTTCTGTCGTCTGACTTGCATATGCTTTTCAATATTATCTTAAGCAAAGTTCTTAGGTTTTCCATTCTGCGCATGATTCAGATCAAACTACTAGACAGATTGAAATGGTTGATGTCTCATTTTCTTCTTCATGAAAAAATACACCGGCTAAATGGAGCAAATGTTAATAAAAGGTAATATTTTTTAAGTGACATAATTGTTAATAAATAAATGTTATACTATTTTCTAAATCAGTGAGTAACTTTTCTTTCAGAATGAAAAAAAAATAGTTTGCTCCATTTAGCCGGTGTATCTTTTCATGAAAAAGAAAATGAGACGTCAACCATTCCAATCTGCCTAGTAGTTTGATCTGAATCATGCGCAGAATGGAAAACCTAAGAACTTTGTTTAAAAAAATATTGAAAAACATATGCATGTCAGACGACAGTAAAAAATCCTTTCATCGATTACCAACAATATAGTGCATTGGGCATTTTTATATGCAATAGGATTTGGAGGATATTGAATTTCCAAAATCAATTTTTTTGACCTGACTCCTTCCCCTTAATCTTTGACAATCAATGTACCAGAATTTATATCTAAAATAGGAGAAAAATATCTTACAAGCGTTGTTTAATGACGAATTAAAATAAATAAAAATGGTCATGCAAAAAATATCGTAATTTACAGAAGATAGAGAGTAAAAAGACTTTTTTTCATTTCATACAACGGTAAAAACGTTTTCTGAATCTTTCTTCGAAATATCCGTCTCGACGTTTTAAACTATCGTTAAATAAATGTTAAAAAAAATTATACAAGCAAATTTTTCTCTGAGAGGAAGAAAAATTGTATGTCAAATGGTAGTTTAATATATATTAAATATACTTTTTACAAAAAAATGTAGGTATTCTATATTTTTTGAAGCATTTTTAACGCATATAAACTGTAAAGTATATTAAAGAAACATACTTGCCCAAAAATTAATTGAACAATGTATGTAAAGCATATGAAATACATCACAAATATGTTTGCATGAGAATATTTAAACCTACGTTGGATATATTCTCAGTATATTTTTGGAATACGCTTCTTTTTCGTTGAAGTTTAAATTAATAAACTCATCTCGGGTATTCATAGCGGCGTGTAATTCAATATAATTAATTACTCCTCGGAACGTCGATGTTTCAATGTGAGAAGTCGTTGATGTCATAATTTTAAGTGGGTTAACCCACTTACAATTATAATACATAGTTCATTAACTATGTTCCCACTTTTAAGAACGTCGAGAGGTGCTTGACATCGCACGTGAGGGCGGAGACACGTAGCATTAACCATTCCCATTATACCCTACGTTGTGATATGTTAAATTCTGGCCGTGACAGTTTGCCTGGGGAAGTTCCCTCACATGAAGGGTCCGGAAACTCTTGTGGGCTCGGTTTCCGATGCTCGACTACGGAAGAGCGCCACCGTGTCTTAAGGTCGTGACGCAATTAAATTAGCATACGAATTAGAATGTTAATTCGGAATAATGCTTGTGTAGAGTGGCTCCCTTGACACCTCGAACGACCTTAACTGGACTTCACTCAAGGTCGTTCGGACAAATGCGTGAAAAAAACTGAAATTTTCAGATCATAATCGAATTTTTTAGAGTTAGGCCTCGTCGTGACACAATTAAATTAGAATACGAATTAGAAAATTAATTTGAAATAATGCTTGTATAGAGTGAAATTCTTGACGCTTCGAACGACCTTAAATGGACTTCATTCAAGAGTGTTCGGTCAAATGATTGAAAAAAACTAGAATTTTCACATCATTATGGAATTTTAAAAAATTTGACTTAGGACCGTGATACAATTAAATAAGCATACGAATTAGAAAATTAATTAAAAATAATGCTTGTATAGAGTACCTCTCTTGACGCCTCGAACAACCTTAAATGGACTTCACTCAAAGGCGTTCGGTCAAATGATTAAGAAAACTAAAAATCACAAATCATTATCGAATTTTTTACAGTTAGACTTAGGTCGTGACACAATTAAATTAGAATACGAATTAGAAAATTAATTTGGAATAATGCTTATATAGAGTGACATTCTTGACGCCTCGAAAGACCTTAAATGGACTTAATTCAAGAGCGTTCGGTCAAATGATTGTAAAAAAACTAAAATTTTCACATCATTATGGAATTTTTAAAAATTTGACTTAGGCCGTGACACAATTAAATTAGCATACGAATTAGAAAATTAATTTGAAATAATGCTTGTATAGATTGACTCTCTTGACGCCTCGAACAACCTTAAATGGACTTCATTGAAGGGCGTTCGGTCAATTGGTGGGGAAACTAAAATTTACAAATCATTATCGAATTTTTTACAGTTAGACTTAGGTCGTGACACAATTAAATTAGAATACGAATTAGAAAAATAATTTGGAATAATGCTTGTATAGAGTGATACTCTTGACGCCTGGAAAAACCTTAAATGGACTTCATTCAAGAGCGTTCAGTCAAATGATTGAAAAAAACTAAAATTTTCACATCATTATGGAATTTTTAAAAATTTGACTTAGACCGTGACACAATTAAATTAGCATACGAATTAGAAAATTAATTTGAAATAATGCTTGTATAGATTAACTCGCTTGACGCCTCAAACAACCTTAAATGGACTTCGCTCAAGGGCATTTGGTCAAATGATTGAAAAAAACTAAAATTTTCACATCATTATCGAATTTTTTAGAGTTTGGCTTAGGTCGTGACACAATTAAATTAGAATACGATTTAGAAAATTAACTTGGTATAATGCTTGTATAGAGTGATACTCTTGACGCCCCGAACGACCTTAAATGGACTTCATTCAAGAGCGTTCGGTCAAATGATTGAAAAAAACTAAAATTTTCACATCATTATGGAATTTTTAAAAATTTGACTTAGACCGTGACACAATTAAATTAGCATATGATTTAGAAAATTAATTTGAAATAATGCTTGTATAGATTAACTCTCTTGACGCCTCGAACAACCTTAAATGGACTTCACTCAAGGGCGTTCTGTCAAAAAATTGAGAAAACTATAATTTACAAATCATTATCGAATTTTTTAGAGTTAGGCACAGGTCATGAGACAGTTAAATTGGAATACGAATTAGAAATTTAATTTGGAATAATACTTATAAAGAGTAACTCTGTTCACGCCTTAAACGACCTTAAGTGGACTTCAGTCAAGATCTTTCGGTTAAATGATTGAAAAAACAAAAATTTTCATTATCGAATTTTTTAAAGATAAACTTAGGTCGTGACACAATTAAATTAGTATACGAATTAGAATGTTAATTATAAGCGAACTTCACTGAAAGTCACTCGGTCAAATGAGTTTTCGGTCAATTACGTAAAATTCAACGTCCTACATAACGGAATCTTCAAACTCCTACATAATTTGAGCTCGATAGTTCATGTTTTACCAAACTCAATATAATAACATCATTTTTTAAAATACTTAAAAACGCCATACAATTCGAACCATTTTTCCGCCTTCGATCAAATTTAATACCAAACAACATTAAATGCATCTGCACTTATGAAAAACCATTTAGTAAAATATCGTATATTTCACGAAAGATAGAGCGAGCATTCCATTTTTTTAAAATAAAATCTATCAAATATAAACTTCTACATGTAGGCCAAATTCCAGCCCAATGGATTGAATGGTTCTGGAGTTATAGGCGATTCAGTTTTCGAAACAGTAAACACACATACATCGCTATGGACAATTCTGAGTATGACGACATGAAAAATACGAAAAAAAAAATTTTCCGTGAAAACAAAACTTCCTCTATAAGGAAGCAAAAAGAGGTAAGCATGAGATGGATTTACAATAAACTGCTATTATTTTTTATTAAGGAAAATAATTATGTCAAATTGAGATCATAAATCTACGTATGTCCAGAAAGTGCCATTTTTGAAATGCGCTAAGACGAAATATCTTAAAAAATTTCAAAGCAATTGTGATATCGAAAAAGATTTTAATCTTTCAAATGTACAATTAAATTTCCGCGCAATAATTGTGCTCAAATTAGTCACCAAACTTAGTGTCAAATGGATCTCAAAATAGCTTTAAACTTTTCTAAGATTTTTCGTTTTAACGCGTCTCAAAAATGGAACTTTTTGAGATATGCCAATTTATGATCACAATTTAACATAATCATTTTAACGCGGGGGTTTTTGTCCAAAATTGTTGCTTTTCAACTATCAATAAAATAATCATTTGCTTTTCATAACGAGATAATGGAAATATGGAGCTGATGCAGATAATCCATTTTATCGGTACATTAAATAAATTCCCTCAACAGAATAATTCGCACTAGTGATGCCTCTGGCAAAAGTTTTGTTCGTTTCACGATATTCCAGAGCGGTCAGACGGCATTTTCACTCGAATGCTTATTTACCGTGACAGAATGTCAAAATGCTATGTACTCACAACTCATAGCATCACAACTCATCGGAGTGCGAGACACATACGAGCTATCAAAGATCTAATCACACTCGAGAGCGAGCATGCGGTGTGACGGTAGTAATACTAAAACCGAACTTGCAGCGGGAAAGCCCAAGCACGCTCACGCTAGGAATCTTCCAGTTAATGATTTAGTTCTCAGGAGATATTTACCCATTTGAAGTTTAAAGTCATGCGAATACGAGATACTATAGCCGCGAAATACGTATGCGCACTTAAACTGACCTAACAGCAGTTTCGACTATTAACAAAGTTATGACGTAGAACTGCAATGAGGAATCGAGTTACTACAACGACAACGTTGCGACGAAGTAGTATAAGCTCTTACTGCTACTGCACTACAATCATCCAACGGCCTCGCTGATACGTGCTCTAATACTTAAGAAGACTTTAGGGATAATGCCCCTAAGCTAAAACCTACGATACGTGACAGCGACTAATGGAAGTTCGCGGATACCTTAAAGGTCTCACGCCTGGAAACCATGATCGGATATCGGATTAGGAACGGAATTTATCCACTGAGAAATGTCTTCTCCGTTAAAAATTTTGTTGTAAATCAAGATTTTCGCATACTGATAAAAATTTGTTCTACATTAAGATATTTCGATGCTTTTAAGAATTTTATTTCCAATAAAAAAAATCGGCTTCTATTAAATAATTTGTTCCCAGTTAAGAAATTTGCCTGCGCTTAATAATTTTATTACAAATTAAGAAATTTTATCGCTCTTAATAATTTTATTGCCATATTAATAAATTCCGCGTCTATTAGACATTTTTATTTAAATAAAAAATGTTGACGTCTGTTACGCATTTTTTTTTTTTTTTTTTTTTTTTCACATTAAGTTTAACCATATAATTAGCTTATCAAAAACGTGTATTTTAGGATTTTTCCGCCTAACTGAATAATAAAATTTTGGAAATTTTGGGCACGATACTTTTGTTTCGCCACCAAACTCATTCTTATTCGAACCGTTGAGTTAAAATGTTTGTATCCGATATCTTTAGATAAATAAAAAGTAAAAGTATTGCAAACAATTTTTTTGAGGCATTTATTCACTTAATTATGAAAGCTCGACAACAGGAAAAGGTGAAAAGAAAAAAGACGAAACTTCATAAGTGGTTAAACACTTGGAGGATCGAGTGCCATCGTAGAGGTCAACAACTTTTATCCGCTTTGGTCAGTCAATATCGACCACGCTTTTTTTCAACTCTCCAGCGCTCGAAAACCAGCCAGATTGAGAGATTTATCTATAGATCAGACTTGAACGATTTTACTTTCCCCATTGTACTTTAGGGAGTGAGATGAAAATATATTAACGAATATAACAGATTCGCCACACTTAAAAAAAAGTTGTTCAAACTTCCATTACGCATAAAGGAAGCTCTGTTACATAAACTGGCATATTAAATTGGCATGCATAAGCGAAATGTAAAATTACAGTATTTTCTACTAAACCCTCTGAAAATTAGGAAATTAGTGGAAGCCCGAGTAGAAATTCTGATACTGGCGCAACAAGGGCGTTATTAGGTAGGCCGCATTTCCTTACCAGGCAGTGTCAAGGCAACCGGACTGGGCCCGCTGCCAAAACGTAACATTGTGGTTGATACGGCCATGATCAGGGAGACTGTTAAGGCCATGATCGGGGAACTGTTCAGGCCATAATCGGGGAAATTGCTCACACCGTAATCAGGATGCCTAGTTCGAGCCGTGATCAGACTCGAGTAAGGATCCTACCTGGAACTTTCCAGGCAGGAAATTCATAAATGAATTAAAACGCGTGTTATATTTTTGTTTTCTTTATTACTTTAAGCTTTTCAACTTAAACAAACGTTCATAAAACATTTAATGTTAAACAAATATATATTCTTTTTGTACCTCTGGAAACATGGAAACTGTAGGTACTTATCTTATTTTGCGAGAAAAACAGAAAGCTGAGTTAAAGCGTGCCAAACTTGCTCCGACTTTTCGATTGTAATGTTACCTTAAAAAAAACTCGCGAAATGAATAATAAAGAATCGGAACATACATCTAGTAAGGGCCGCGTATGGTTTTCTGATCAAAATTGGTGCACAAGATGGCGCTGGAGTTAATACGGAATGATAATGTATATCTAATCAGGACCGCGTACGGCTTCCTGAACAAAGTATGCACGCCAGATGGCGCTTGGGTATTATCAAACACCGCTCTCCGCATCAAATCAGGTCCCTGTAAGACATTCCACAGAAAGGCAAGCCTTGAGATTTCCCGATCGCGGCCTAACTAGTCCTCATATTTTGGTCTTAATATTGCAAATTATAATTATATTATAATTCTTATTGGCTTACATAATACTTTAATTTCAAAGTCCGTCAGCCTTTAGGAAATTATTTATACAAATTTGTAATTTTACTACACTTTTGTATTAAATTTAACATATCAACTGATGAATAAAATTTCACGTAATGTGAGTACACAAACATTTCCAAGAGTTCCATAAAATATTATACCCATACGGCAAACGTATGACTGCTGCTTGATATACGTTTTTCTCTAACAAACATATCCACGACACTTTTCACAAACAAACGAGCTTTTCCGAGATTTCGAATAAATCCACTCGAAACCGCGGCCTTCGTTGCGCCTCGTAAGAAGCATCAGCACAACATTGCACTTCGCAACGACCAGGAGGCAAGTGCTGCACTGGAGAATGGAAATAAATCGGAATAAATTTAAGGGGCTGAAGTGGTAGCAAAACCAGCAAGAGAAGGGACTGCATCTTGACTCTTGAAAAAGCATGTTCGAGTGTAGCTGAAGGATAATGGATTTTTTTTCACAGGGTTAAAAAACTAGAAGCCGTAAGGTCGGCGAAATTCTAAGCATTTGCAAAACAAAAAAAAATTTAATGTTGATATTATTGTTGTATAAAAAAATGAATAATATGAACTGAATATTCAATTAAGGAGTGTTTCCAGCTTTTGAAATGCTAAGAGGCATATTCTATTTTGAAGAATTACAAAAAGAAACATTTATCTTCTACTCGAATATAATTTCTGGGTGAGCATTTTTTCTAATCATTAAAAAAAATCATTCAAACTATGTAATGGTCAATAATCTGAATATAAAATAATATTTGTTTTATTTACTGCTTAAATTTAATCACCAGGATGCTCTATTAGTAGAAATCAATAAAGAATTATTTCTGATTTTACTCGAGGGTAAGGCATAATATTATATATTTTTAAGAATATTCCATTTTTTAAATAACTTCATGTTATGTTACAGAAAAACTTGGGTCAAATTCTAGATATAAACAAAATACAACAATTATTTGTTAAACCATTTAATTAAACTAATAATTTTTATGTAAAACTAAGAATTGACTAAAAATGTTCAGTGCAATTATGTTCTAAATTCCAGTTTCTGCGGATTTTCAATTGTAAACACGAAAATGATTAGAAGACGAACAATTTCAATTGTATTTTTACTGTATCGTCAGAGTTTTAGTTATTATTTCAGCGTAGCGAAATTTTTAACTGTATTTTAAAACATCTCTGATGCAACCTATTATATTGGTTTCCTATTCTATCCTTCAGAGCTGATGAAACTCAAACGAGCTAAGATGGCAAGGAAGAGGTTTGAAAAATGGGTTCCTTCGTTCTACGTTTGTGGATATAAGCGTGTTAGTTTAAGCGTAAAGCTTTGTGCCTGGCATTCTTCCTCTCTTCGGTATATCCTGTTCTCATTCTCCAAGATATGGCTGGCCAGAAAAGAAATTCCAACGAGTAAGCCAGACGAGGAAAATCGTATATATCGGATTGCACAGCAGTACGAAAAGAAAATCATTTTCTCAATATACACGTAGACCGAAGAATACACAGATAAACCACCTTTGGAGCTTTTGCAATAATAAATCCGGATTTACGTAGCCTTCACGTGCACAACACATGCATTATACGCTCTTGAGGTTCTCCCTGTATGCGTAGCTTCCTAGATCGAAAACAGGATCCCATTTACAGCGAGATTTTATCGCATATCCCCAAAGAAAGCGCTATTTTTCCGTACGCCCTTGAGACTTACACCGAGAACCCCATAACTATGGAAAATTCACCGTGACACCCTCCAGCAACAACAGCGACGATGATACATAATTTTGTGCCTCTGGTATCTTCTCGAGAACATAAAATAAAAAATTTCAAGTCGTTACACCTTATCAATATTACATTACACGACGAAAAAGAACGATTTTTTATAGAATGACTCAAAACTCAAATGTGAGATGAAAGACTGAGAATCATAAGGTTTTTTACTATACATTCTGAGATGAAAGGTATCTCAGATAGAGCACTGAGCGAAAAATATAATTGAATACAACAAATCTCCCAAGTAAATCATTTATTTGGAAACATTTTAATCATATTAATACAATATGTATTTGAATCCATCGTATATTTCATTTTGCTATTTTCAAATATATTATTTAGTCCATTCAATGCAATATATTGTTGATTTGACCAAATATATAACTGCTTCAAATATCAGATATTTGAATCAATTATCGTTTTTCAAGTAAATTGATTTGGTGTATTCAATTATATTTTTCTCCCTGTGTATGGTATAGTAGATGTTGAACATTGACGAACCGCTTAACGGAAGAAATCATACGAAAAGAGGATCTCATTTTTAGCAAGATTTTATCGCATTCACCGTGAAAGCCTCCAGGAACAACAACGACGATGATACATAATTTTATGCTTCTGGTCTCTTCTCGAGAAGATAAAATAAAAAGTTTCAAGTCGTTACACCTTGTCAATATTATATCTCTATATATTTTTTACTTTTATTTTTTATGTTGCATTTTCCCCCGTCTGCAGGCATTACACCTATTACAGGGTCGGCCCGGGTCAGTAGCCAGGGCCCCATGCGGCCGCATCTGACTTCTACCTCTATATCGCATTCGCCATAACATTTCTGCTACACTGAGAGAAAATTATGGTATTAGTAATTATAAAGTGACAACAATTCATTTATAGTTGGTAGAACAATTTTTTTATAGTTGACACAACTATCAAATAGTTACTGCAACTAGCAAATAGTTACCATAACTATTTTCGTAGTTATCGTAACTATAAAAATAGTTGCATGCAATAAAAATGAATAATTGTCACTTTATAGTTGACTGTACTATTACGATTTCTCTGAGTGTATGGGCATAGGAAAACTGCGGAAAACCTATGCCGATATAGCCAGTCTCGAGTTCGCCTCACGGCACCGAAGCTACGACACATTTTGTCGAGAATGTAAACACGGACTACAGCTGTATACATGTGACCTCGCAGGTAGAAACACTTGTGTGAGTCTCATGTATACATCCGGAGCTTCATCGCGCCCATATTTATATTTTCGACAAAAATCGACGGCACCGGAATTCGAACCCGCGACCTACCGATGCTCTAGACTAGAGGCCAGTACACTAACCACAAGACCACCGCGCCGGTTTTTCAATTCTTTCTTAAAAAACACATGGCACATCGAACTCGAAAGACTGAAGCCACTTTTCGAGTCTTCCTATTGGTCGGTGACGGCTGTTCCGGAGCCAACTTCATTCTGTTCAGGCTGCCGCGTATGGCGCGCATTTTGAACTGTCGCTCTCGCTGTTCTGCCATGGCCGCTGCAGAGTCACGTATCGCCAGTGACTACAATGGCTGTCTTTTTCGTAGTTGTGATATTGAATAGAACTATCTCCACACAAACAAAAAGTAATCGATGTACAGATAATTTTTTTTTCCATAGAGGTTTGAAAGGTTCTCTTTTTTATTTCTAAACAAAAGTGACGCTGATCTTAGTAATGAATGGTGTTGTTAATCCGTAATTCTTTTGGAAATAGAATTCGTAAGATAAATAACTTATTGTTTATGTTTTTGATTGAGAATAATAATTTGCAGCGATTATAATATCTTCTCTTAATAACACAGCACATTGAAAGTAATTATTTTGTGGGATGAAACAGGAACGCTGTCCATTAGATATGAGTTCTGAGGAATGTCTAATAAAGCTGCCTTTTGATAGTGTCTGAAATTAATGGTGATTGGTAGAGCGGTCTTAAAGAGTATATGTAATTATTCTATCAAAACTATGTCATGAAAGTACCGTAATTCTGACTATTTGCTATATTGGGTAAACATATACATTGATTCTTCAGGATCGTTTGAGCTAAAAAAAAAAACGCGAAGTCACCAAAACGTAGCACGCGCGGAGCGCGGGCGTTGTTGCTAGTATTATATTACACGACGAAAAAGAAGGATTTTCTTATAGAATGACTGAAAACTCAAATGTGAGGTGAAAGCTTGAGAATCATAAGGTTTACTGTACATTCTGAGATGAAAAGCATCTCAGAATGTATAGTATAGTATAGTAGATGTTGGACATTGACGAACCGCTCAACGGAAGAAATCATACGAAAGTACTGTCGCCTGGAGGTTCCCTCGGGCTTATGTACCGAGCGTATAACTACTTCCTGTGTCTGACGGACCATAGTATTGACCGTATCTACTGTGAGGAGTCACATTTCATCTTCTACCTATATTCGTAGTGGCTTTTCTCACTCGCTCTCCATTTTCTGGGCCGCTAGGCGTGTAGTGGATACAACCGAGAGTGGAGGATCGTCGTAGAGGCAAATCCTCAGAGGCCATCATCACAGTTACTGAGCACGTATTCACTAAACAAAATGCCACTTATTTTCCATTCAGTGAGAAAAATGCAGTCTTTGACGATTGAAATCTTGTCTATGGAATCAAAGGGCAATAGATGATGGTTTTTTTTTAATTCACAAAAAAATCAATCAGCAAAAATGGTGAAGAAAGAATATGCATACTTTGCATCCTTTTTTTAAATAAATTTTTAAAAAACCTAAGTTTAGCGTAATTTTAGTCGTCAAGAAATAATAACGAAAAACTCAAATCACTGTATATTTCGAACCCTTTTACCAATCTTCACAAAATTATTTATCTAACATTGCTGAATATTCTTCCGTACAAAATTTAGTCTCGCTACCTCATGTTTCGCAAAAGTTGATATAATAATGTAAATTTTTCGAAAGTCTCAAAAGTTCAGAAAATCCGAATCACTTTTCCGATTCCGGCCAAATTCAATAGCAAATAACATTAAATGTACCTGCGTGTATGAAGAACTATTTAGTAAAATATTGTATGTTTTGCGAAAGTTAGAGCGATAACGCCCTTTTTTAAAATAATTTTAAAATCTATAAAATCGAAATGTCCTCAAACGTTTTTTCAATAATTGCAACAATCAAAGATGAGCTGCTGCTTGACTTGTGTGCAAAATTCAAGCTCAAACGGTCCAACGATTCTTGACTTGTAGGTGATTGCAATTTTGAAGCCCTGCACAAATAACAGATATTAGGGATTCCAGCTAAACTTGCCATGCTCTGACCCTAACCTCCCTTCAATAATTTTGAAAAATGGTCATCAAAAAGTATTTTAAAATTGAAAGGTCATGTACTTTTTTGTTTGGAGCACGACCAACATTTCCGACGGATAATTTTTTTGTAAATATTTAAATTTTGTCGGTATCTATATTTTTTTAAACGTTAATATCTTGTAAATGAACAGTTCCATCGAAAAATGTTCACGATATTTATTCATTTTGCAATGAGCTACATAATGTATACAAAGAATGTTATTTTATTTTTCCTAAAATTTTGTTATATAACTTTAAACAACAAGCTATCGTTTTGTTTTTAAAAAACGCAATTTTTAATAATTTTTATATACTTACAGAAAAATTCTGTTTAAAATTACGACATTTTTGAGACCCACTGCAAGATGGCAGGATTTTTGTTAGATTCTATTAATAACAATAAATGGCATATATAATCCATTTCAGATGCCACATTTTTAATATTCCTGTTTAACCATTCGGTGCTACCAATTTTTTTGTGGAAACAAATTGTTTTTTTAGATATGTGCGAATCACGAGAATGCATGACGATTTTTCAGACGTTACTATCTAAAATTTTCAATATTTTTTAAAAACATTTTTTAGAATCTCCGTTAGTTACGTTTTAATGGTTCTTTAGGTTCTTTCGTGTCTGCCATTCATTTATCGTTTTGTTGATATTTCAACTCAGCACTAACCACACACTCAATATTGCCAACTGATTTTATCTCTGAACGTATAAACGCATTTGCCGAAAATCTTCGTCAAAGGGAATGGAAATACTCGACAAAATTATGGCATTTCCCGGAATGATTTTCCACTGATAGGGTGTGGTCGATTTTCCGAATATCCAATACTACCGCTTTTCGCAGAATATCAAAAATTATTCAGCCGCCTTGGAATCCATATACTTTTTGGTTCTGAGCAGAGCTCAGTGTGAAGTTGTACAGATAAAAACAGTAATTTTATAAAATCGGATAAGAAATCTGTTTTTCATTTGATAAATATCATGGCAAATATAACTCGGCCTTTTGTACTTCACATATTTTACTGTGAAATTTGAAATATAACAAGAATATTATGTACATTTTTCAAAACTATATTTTTTTGTTGTATAAAAGTGGAAATGACAATAGAAAAGTGTACATTTGTTGAATTTAGAAAAAAAAATATTCCAAAAAGAAATAACATTTTTTTTTAATTGTAAAAACGGCATAGAAAATATTGTAAAATGAAAATTCAAAATCTACAACATATTATTTTGGTACTTTATTACCTAGAAGTTGATAAGAAATTTTTTATAAGACTTAGAAGAAGTTGTTGTTAAATAATTTTTTTTTAATTACTAAATCGTGACTTTATAACATACGACAAGACACGCGGTTTAATTACTGCAAACAAATTTTCGTTCAACCTACTGAATTCAGGTAGCTCTAAAGAAAATTCGGTTGCCTGCATTTTATAAATTTTCTCTCAATATACGTGTTTGTGTAAATTATGTAGGACACCAGCTGTCTCTAAACTAAACTATTCAATTTGGTTTACCCATATCCAGCCTTCGGAATGAGCCTTTTCCGATATGTACGATGCGGAACAGTGGATTAGCTTCGCCGGAAAGCTCTCTGAATTTATGTGCCCGGAACGTATATCTCGAAAAAGCCTCTACTCTGCTGATGTGATTGGAACGAATTTTCCCCCTCATTTACACGAAAAACTCGCTACTCCTTGGATCTCGGCTTCTGCACTATCGTCTCGTTTATCGTTGTTTCGAGGAGAGGGCTCTGGTGCTTCACTTTCTACTATAGTCGCAACTTTACAACAGGCAAGTCTCGTGATCTTTACCACGTCTCGAGGCTCACCCGGGGACTCAAGAATATCATCATAAATTCAGTGGGAATCGATATTTCCAGAGCAGAGCTCGAGAGTCTCGAAACGCGCTGGATGCGATGATGGCGAGGTACGGAAGCGCGAGGCGAAGCCAGGTGAAAAAGAACCACGTACGAAACTCATTGAAATTTAGTTCCCGGTCGGTGGGTCTAACTCTACCCATCCACGCCGACGGGCTTGCAATTTCTCCCGACAAATTGGTAGCTCCGCCACTAGCGAGGCACTCCTTTCTACTTTAGATGTCATAGGGAACATGACTGAGTCGATATATGCTGTAACTACTGACTGGAAACTACTTTTGTAACGAGTTTTTCTTTTTTCACCATCCGATGAGAAGTGAACGCGTGACTCTTTTACTCACGAACTTACTTTGATATGCAGATTATAGGAAAGTCACAAGTAGCGATGTGGAGTGGAGAAGCCATATATCGCGGTATTCCACGGGTAGCGGGTATTTTTTTGTACTTCAAGGATATCGTTTCCTCACGGAGAGAAATTGATGTGTCATGACAAACTAAAACGGTGACAACAAAAATCGTTACGTTAGGCTGACAAATCAGTTTTGCTATGCTGATAAATCTTTTGTTCGGCTGACAAATCTTGTTGCTGGGCTGAACAATTTTTTTTTGTTAGCCTAACAAAACGATTTTTGTTGTCACCATTTTATTCATCCCTGGTCTCAAGTAAAAAGACTCCCATGTAATTATGGATCTCACCTAATTCTTGGTTTTTCTTCAGACCTGCAGAGCGAAAGATTTCCAAAAAATATATTTTCCATACCTTCAATTGTATATAGCTTGGGTGTCAATAGACCAAAAATAATAATCCGAATTGTAAGAAAACATCTATAACTCCAACACTGAAAAAAAATATTCCTATTTTTTTTCAATCCTTAAGGTCTACCTAACTTCATTGAAAAATGTACTGAACACAATTCAAGATGTTATAAATGTTTGGTCAAACTTTCAGCTCGCTTCTTTTTTTTTGTTCGCTGTCAATTAAATTTATGATTTACACAAATTTGTTTCTACATTCAGATGTCATAGGGAGCACGACTGAGTCGATATATGCTGTAACTGCTGACTGGAAACTACTTTCGTAACGAGTTTTTTTTTTCTTCATGCGATGAGGGGTGAACGAGTGACTCTTTTTCTCAACAACTTGCTTTGATATGCAGATTATAGAAAAGCCACAAGTAGCAATGTGGAGTGGAGAAGCTACATATATGGGATATTCCACGGGAAGTGGAGATTTTTTGCACGTCAAGAATATTGTTTCCTTCTATCATATAAAAAGAATGATGTACAGTAGAGCGTCGATTATCCGAACGTCAATTATCCGAAACGTCAATCATCCGAACGATGATTTGGTTTATCCGAAACGTCAATCATCCGAACGATGATTTGGTTTATCCGAATCGTCAATCATCCGAACAATGATTCGGAAAATCGAAACTTTGTCGTTGAAAGTTGTCCAACGCAACTACTTTTCCTCAAACGATTGCGTGATTTGGCAGCGCGAAAAAGAGTTTCTGCCGTGAAACAGAAAAAAATCCTCGATTTTTTCCCCATGAAAATAGCATATTATATAGAGTCCGGCGGTTGTATCAGAATATATAATATATACTAACAATGATATATTAAAAATATTAATTTTCGATAAATACATACATATTATATGTATATGTATTATACGTATATATTCTAATATGTTAAGCGTTTCAGTTCCTCCCTCCCCCTTTACAAAATATTGATGTCCGGTCATCCGAATTTTCGATTATCCGAAAGATAGTCAGTCCCAATTAGTTCGGATAATCGATGCTCTACTGTATAGTTATAAACCTCAATTAATTCTTGGTGTTTGTTGAGACCTAAGCGAAAAATATCGTAAAAATATATATTTTCCGTATCTCTAATTGCGTCAATCGAGCAAAAATAAAATATGATCAATAATTCTCTTTTCGATAAAACAAATAGAATAATAATCCGATTTGTAAGAAAATATCTACAGACCCAAAAGTGAAAAAAAAAAAAAAATTCTTTCTGCCCTTAGAGTCCACATAACGTTATCAAAAATTTGACTGAACATAGTTTAATCTGTGCTAAAATTTCGGTAAAATTTTCAGCTCGTCTTGTTTTTAGTTCGCTGTCAAGTAAATTTATCATTTATGCAATTAATTGACAGCAAATTCCGGATCCGCCGCAAAAACCTGTCCCAATACTCATGGAATACCCCATATGCTGAACGCGTATTGCTTGAGTTTCACGTCTACGACGGCAGTTAAATGGATTTCAGAGTTTCATACTTCAGAGGTGAACACTTAACTCCTGAAGGGAGAGGAAAGAGGTTAACTGTTCGGCTCGTCGCACGTTGGCACATATAGCATCTAAGTAATTGAGGCAATGCAAATATGGTATTATCGTATATAATACATGGAAAGTGTAAAATGGCTCACTGCCTCGTCCTTATGGGGATTCAAATGGATTCTGAAACGTCGATATGAAACGATCGCTCAGAATGAAAACTGTTTGCCCCTCTTGAACTTTGATATCGGTTATACTCTCACTTTGTGTATGGCTTTGGTTAAAGCTATTTGTGAAATTAATCGATCAGTTTTAACGTATTAGATTAGTTGCGATTATTAATCAAATTAGTGCCCAAAATTCAACACAATCGCTAAAAATGGAAAACCATTTGAAAAACGGCTCAATTAAGTTTGTTTGAATCAAATCAATCCTATCAGGTGAGCCATTTTTAAAAATGTACTTTTTCTAATGCCTGCCTAATACAATTTTATTAAGATAAATTAGGATGTCATTGTATAAATTTCCTCACCACTTTTTCAACGTTTAATTACAAGAATTTTGCTATCATTTATCGAGTGTAAAAATAACGAAATTTATTCTAATAACCAAAAAATCGTTATGCTATTCGCGTTGATCAACCAAATTCCCGAACTTAGTATAACCCTTGACTCTATTTATTATTTCGGGTGAAATAATTGACTTACAGAATGGTAATTTTTTGGTACTCGAAACAATGAGCGTCATATGCTTGGTTTCGCAATATTTGTGCTATTTATATAAATTTAACAGTGCTATAAGTGCAGAATGTGCGAGCCCAAGTGAGCGAAATCCTAAATGACTCTTGGCTGGTTGGTAGAACGGACCTGAGGTACTTACTGTACGAGTATTGGTCCCATGGCGCTGCCATAGAACATTGGCGAGGATGAGCCTGGAGAACCGATTAACAAAATGTGTGGCGAGTCTAGTATCACCAGAGAAGCAATATCAACTAGTAAAAGACATGGAGAGTTGCTCGTATGCACGACAACGTGATTCTATTTATTATTTCGGGGTAATTGATTGTCTCGCAATTGGTAACATTTTGGTACTCGAAGCAATGAGCGTCATATTCTTGGTGCCGCAACATCTGTGCTATTTATATAAATTCTAACCCTTTGAGCCACACATTTTTCGTTTCCAAAATTAAAAAACTCATTAATTATTGTCAGAAATTAGTTTTAAACATGTAAATTTGAACGGATTCAGGTGGGTCGCTCAGTGACTCACTGTGACGCAAAGGGTTAAAGTGCTACAAGTGCAGTAGGTGCAAGCCCAAGTGAGCGAAATCCTAAATGCCTCTTGGCAGGTCGCTTGAACGTACCTGAGGTACTTGCTATACGAGTATTGGTTTCATGGAAATGTCATAGAATATTAGCGACGATGAGCCGGGAGAGCCTATTGACAAAAGGTGTAGGAAGACTAGTATCACCAGAGAAGCATAATATCAACTAGTGCGAGACATGGAGAGTTGCTGGTATGCACCACAACGTGATTCTATTTATTATTTCGGGGTAATTCATTGTCTTGCAATTGGTAACATTTTGGTACTCGAAACAATGAGCGTCATATGCTTGGTTTCGCAATATTTGTGCTATTTATATAAATTTAACAGTGTTATAAGTGCAGAATGTGCGAGCCCAAGTGAGGGAAATCCTAAATGACTCTTGGCTGGTTGGTAGAACGGACCTGAGGTACTTACTGTACGAGTATTGGTCCCATGGCACTGCCATAGAACATTGGCGAGTATGAGCCTGGAGAACCTATTAACAAAATGTGTGGCAAGTCTAGTATCACCAGAGAAGCAATATCAACTAGTAAGAGACATGAAGAGCTGCTTGTATGCACGACAACATGATTTTAATCCTTGATTCTATATATTATTTCGGGGGAATCGATTGACTTGCAATTGATAACATTTTGGTACTCAAAACAATGAGCGTCATATTCTTGGTTCCACAACATCTGTGCTATTTATATAAATTTAACAGTGCTCTAAGTGTAGGATGTGCGAGCCCAAGTGAGCGAAATTGTAAATGCCTCTTGGCTGGTCGGTAGAACGTACCTGAGGTACTTACTGTACGAGTATTGGTCCCATGGCACTGCCATAGAACATTGGCGAGGATGAGCCTGGAGAACCTATTAACAAAATGTGTCAAGTCTAGTATCACCAGAGAAGCAATATCAACTAGTAAGAGACATGAAGAGCTGCTTGTATGCACGACAACATGATTTTAATCCTTGATTCTATATATTATTTCGGGGGACTCGATTGACTTGCAATTGATAACATTTTGGTATTTAAAACAATGAGCGTCATATTCGTGGTTCCACAACATCTGTGCTTATGTAAATTTAACAGTGCTCTAAGTGTAGAATGTGCGAGCCCAAGACAGCGAAATTGTAAATGTCTCTTGGCTGGACGGTAGAACGCACCTGAGGTACTTGCTGTACGAGTGTTGGTCCCATGGCACTGCAATGGAACATTGGCAATGCTGATACCCAGACGATGAGCCTGGGGAACCTATTAACTATAGGTGTGAGAAGTCTAATATCACCAGAGAAGCAGCATCAACTAGTGAAGAGCTGCTCGTATGCACGACAACGGAATTCTATTCCTTGATTTTATTTATTATTTCGCGGGAATTAAATGACTTGCAATTGATAATATTTTGGTACTCGAAACAATAAGCGCCATAATCCTGGTTCTGCAACATTTGTGATATTTATATAAATTTAACAGTGCAATAAGTGCAGAATGTGCGAGCTCAAGTCAGCGAAATTCTAAATGTCTCTTGGCTGGTCGGTAGAACGCACCTGAAGTACTTGCTGTACGAGTGTTGGTCCCATGGCACTGCAATAGAACATTGGCAACGCTGATACCCAGACGATGAGCCTGGAGAGCCTATTTAACTATAGGTGTGGGAAGTCTAACATCACCAGAGGAGCAGTATCATCGAGTGAAGAGCTGTCCGTATGCACGACAACGTGATTTTATTCCTCGATACCATTTATTATTTCGGCGGGAATTAATTGACTTGCAATTGATAACATTTTGGTACTCGAAATAATGAACGTCATAGTCCTGGTTCCGCAACATCTGTACTATTATATAAATTCTACAGGACTATAAGTGCAGAATGTGTGAGCCCAAGTGAACAAAATTCTAAGTGTCTCGTGGCTGATCGGTAGAATGCACCTGGGATACTTGCTGTACGAGTATTGGTCCCATGCCATAGTACATGGCCGACGATGATACCCAGATGATGAACCTATTAACAATAAGTGTGGGAAGTCTAGTATCACCAGAGAAGCAATATCAACTAGTGAGAGACATGGAGAGTTGCCCGTATGCACGACAACTTGATTCTATTTATTATTTCGGGGTAATTAATTGTCTTGCAATTGGTAACATTTTGGTACTCGAAGCAAAGAGCGTCATATTCTTGGTTCCGCAAAATCTATGCTATTTATATAAATTTTACAGGACTATAAATGCAGAATGAGCGAAATTCTAAATGCCTCTTGGCTGGTCGGTAGAACGCACCTGGGGTACTTACCATACGAGTATTGGTCCCATGGCACTGCAATAGAACATTGGCAACGCTGATACCCAGACGATGAGCCTGGGGAGCCTATTTAACTATAGGTGTGGGAAGTCTAACATCACCAGAGGAGCAGTATCATCTAGTGAAGAGCTGTCCGTATGCACGACAACGTGATTCTATTCCTCGATACTATTTATTATTTCGGCGGGAATTAATTGACTTGCAATTGATAACATTTTGGTACTCGAAATAATGAACGTCATAGTCCTGGTTCCGCCACATATGTACTATTATATAAATTCTACAGGACTATAAGTGCAGAATGTGTGAGCCCAAGTGAACGAAATTCTAAGTGTCTCGTGGCTGATCGGTAGAATGCACCTGGGATACTTGCTGTACGAGTATTGGTCCCATGCCATAGTACATGGCCGACGATGATACCCAGATGATGAACCTATTAACAATAAGTGTGGGAAGTCTAGTATCATCAGAGAAGCAATATCAACTAGTGAGAGACATGGAGAGTTGCCCGTATGCACGACAACTTGATTCTATTTATTATTTCGGGGTAATTAATTGTCTTGCAATTGGTAACATTTTGGTACTCGAAGCAAAGAGCGTCATATTCTTGGTTCCGCAAAATCTATGCTATTTATATAAATTTTACAGGACTATAAGTGCAGAATGAGCGAAATTCTAAATGCCTCTTGGCTGGTCGGTAGAACGCACCTGGGGTACTTACCATACGAGTATTGGTCCCATGGCACTGCCATAGAACATTGGCGACGATGATACCCAGGCGATGAGCCTGGAGAGCCTATTAACAATAGGTGTGGGAAGTCTAGTATCACCAGAGAAGCAGTATCAACTAGTGAGAGACATGGAGAGCTGCTCGTATGCACGACAACGCCGCACAGCCATCTCCAACCACTGCCACAGCTATTTCACGTATTCCACAGGACCCACGATACTCCCCACCGACAATGGACTATCTATATTGCCCTCGAAAGTCAATACTCGTAACTACGACCGGTGTGCCGTGCGGATGACCCTTATTAGTCAGATTCACGAGGAAAATAAATCGAATAAGAAAAACGCTGAAAAAAACAAAATCAGCGTTCGCTTAAGGAGAACATGGAGCTTAATACTGGTCAATTCTAACATCCTTAACCCTGTACATACACAAATAGAAGAATGAAATTGAATACAGAAAATATTTTCATTCAATTCAACAAATCGATTTTTTGAACGTGCGCAAGTGAAGGATGTATCTGAATCAATTTTATATTTAAGATAGTTCGATGATGAACAGTTTTTGCAAAAAGCATTTTATTTTTTATATTAAAAGAACGAGCTTTTCTGCGTCCGTTATTACTCAAAAAATTCAATTCGATCGTCCCGATCGCGAAATATTAATTATCGAAGTCCACTGTTTTAACATGATTGTATAAAATATGAGGAAGCAAAATGCCATTTTTAAAAATTGGCAACTAATTTATTTACAATAAAACCCTCAACTTTCCTTAAAATATTTGAATGAATCAAAAACAATAGCGAAATTGGATCAAAAGTGGTACATGGCGGATTCGTTTGTCGCACAACGTTACAATATCATTTTAGGGTGAGCCTCAGTGATAAGATTTTAGGATGAAAGGCTTTCAATGTTCAATAGAGCCTCCAGGGACATTCCGGCCACCGCGTGGTCCCTCAACGGTTATTGAGAAGCAGTTTGCTCTGAACTAGCAAGCTTTTCAACGACTTTTGACCCCTCCTTCAGATTTCCCTTCACTTCCTTTTCTTATACTCGACGAACGCGCCAGAATCGAGAATACCCTGAGGACGTCGCGGACCGGAGGCGGACATGAAACTTTATGAGGTATCGGAGGCCATTTTCGGTCCTATAGATTCACACTGTGGAAAGTCTCGATGCAGCACCAGGAAAAAGGAAATTCAGGCAAGCAGCCAGGCGTTCGGAAAACGGTATCCCAGACCATTGTGGTCTTTGACTAGGTCACGACAGAACGACGTGAGCCGATGGCTGCAAAGGCTTCGGGATCGTCGCTGAACCTCAACAGTCGTCCGTTACCACCTTCACAATTCTAGCAGGAACATTGCCAACAGCACAAAGAACGGTTGTAACCTTTTTTTTTAGAGCGTTGAGGGACGTGAAAAGAATTTTTACGGTGATGAGGCCGAGTGCACTTGTGAAATAGATGCTCAGGCTAAATTGCTTGGGGCAATTACAACCACTTGTTATTCGCTTAGTAAATTGATCCTCCAGCTAGTAGAGCTGGGAAAAATCTTTTTGAAAATACCTTAAAAGACGAATTTTCACCAGGGAAATTATTTTGCCTCCGCTCACCCCTAAGGGTAGACAAGTTTTCTTTCTATAGGTTTTTCCCCGTGACGCATAAAAACCCCCTCAGCTTTGCGCGTCAGCTTGCTGCCACGAACAGCCACCACGAATATAACTAAGGAAAATAAGAACATGAAGCGTAAAATACGATGAATCTAACGCTTTATATATTGTATATCATTTTGAAGAATTTTCATGTATTTGAGAAACTCTATAATACAGTTCATTGCCGTTAGTTTTGTAAATATTTGAGTCAATTTTTACAAAAATCTGTTAACCATTAAAACATTAGTGATATAAAAAGATTTCGAGTTACATGGAACCGAAAATATAGTAGATTCAATGCATAAAAAACCAATTCAAAAGTTTATGCGCCAGAGGCTTAAAAAATAACTTGCACCTTCATACTCAAATATTCCAACAAATAATCGTCGCAATTAAACACAAATGTTAATTGTGAACAAAAGCAAAAATTACAAAGAAATGACTAAAATATTTTAACACATAGTGAAAAGGTGAATAAATCACCGTAGCTTTCCTCAATTCATAATGAAACTTTTAATCGTGGAGCTCATCATCACCGCCCAAGAAAGTTAAACATTTATGCAAACCAAATTAAGCAAAAAGAAAAAAAGAAAGGTATAACATTACGTTTTTCACTTTTACCTCTCCAGCGTTCTTTATCAATTTTTTTTTTGCCTGCGGGGATGGGACGAGCACAGTAGAAAATGGGGTGGAAGAGGTCGAGTAACCAGACCTTATTAACGGTGCATAAAGTCGCGCAATTACGAGCTTTGAAGTCTCTCGGCCTCGAAACCTAAGCAGAAACGATGTTGACTAGGCAGAGGGACCCATAAGACATGCTTTTTGATGCAATATGTACCATGCACGTTAGGCATATTCGCGTAATACGCACAGCAACCATTCATTAACCATCTCGTCCAATATACCTTTGACATTTACGAGTTAGCAGAGTATGTATGTTCATAATTCAGGAAGGCAAGCCTGCCGCAGCTGCTTCTGCTGCAGTTCTCCAGCGTGTTGTTGCTCCACCTTATCCCGCAAAATGTAACGTACGTAGAATCGATAACCTCCCCTGTATGTCTCTCTCCCTCGCGGTTATATGATCGCGTACCTACATGTATGATCCAGTTATACGTATCGAGGAGTATCGTAATTTCCAAAGCTGTAAAGGACAACTGTCTGTCCTCCAGAATCATGGAGAGATATGTCCATTTCTATAGAATCGAAACTTAGAGCAAGAATGCACAGAAAAACCTTGCATATTGCTTTCTCATTATTCTTCACTGGATGTATTTATACCTCTGAGGAATAACGTACATCGATTTTGACTTCCTCGTAGAGGAAGCTTTGTGAAAAAGTCAAAAAATAATGAGGAAGCAATATGCTAGATTCTACTTTGCATGCTTGTTTTAAATCAATTTGAAAAAAAGATGTTTAGTGAAATTTAAGTCTTCAAGAAATAATAAAGAATTCCTACTAATATATATATTAATAGGAATTTGAATTTTATGGAGATCGGATTTAATTTTATGGAGATCGATAGAAGAATTTATAAACTCTTCTACCGATCCAGAACTCCAGAATCATGGAGAGATATGTCCATTTCTATAGAATCGAAACTTAGAGCAAGAATGCACAGAAAAACCTTGCATATTGCTTTCTCATTATTCTTCACTGGATGTACTTATACCTCTACGAGGAATAATGTACATCGATTTTGACTTCCTCGTAGAGGAAGCTTTGTGAAACAGTGAAAAAATAATGAGGAAGCACTATGCAAGACTCTACTTTGCATGCTTGTTTTAAATCAATTTGAAAAAAAAAACGTTTAGTGAAATTTAAGTCTTCAAGAAATAATAAAGAATTCCTATTAATATATATATATATTAATAGGAATTTGAATTTTATGGAGATCGGATTTAATTTAATGGAGATCGGTAGAAGAGTTTATAAACTTTTTCTATAGAATCGAAACTTAGAGCAAGAATGCACAGAAAAACCTTGCATATTGTTTTCTCATTATTCTTCACTATGTATCTAACATCCCTGAATATTATTTCATTTGCGTATAGAATTCAGGCTCGATACTTCAGATTTTGCAGAAGTTGATCCAGTTATACGTATCGAGGAGTATCGTAATTTCCAAAGCCATAAAGTACAACTGTCTGTCCTCCAGAATCATGGAGAGATATGTCCATTTCTATAGAATCGAAACTTGGAGCAAGAATGCACAGAAAAACCTTGCATATTGCTTTCTCATTATTCTTCACTGGATGTATTTATACCTCTACGAGGAATAATGTGCCTCGATTTCGACTTCCTTGTAGAGGAAACTTTGTGAAAAAGTGAAAAATAATGAGGAAGCAATATGCAAGATTCTACTTTGCATGCTTGTTTTAACTCAATCTGAAAAAAAGATGTTTAGTGAAATTTTACTCGTCAAGGAATAATAATGAAAAATGTAAATTTCTATTAATGTAAACTCTTCTACCGATCTCCATTAAATTATGTATCTAACATCCCTGAATATTATTTCAGATTTTGCAGAAGTTAATGCAATATCGACAATTTTTCAAGAAGATTGAAAAATCCATAAAATTCAAAACTCTTTTCCGATTATCGCGAAATTCAATACCAAATGACATTAAATATACCTGCACATATGAAAAACTATTTAGCACAATATCGTATTTGTTATGGAAGTTATAGCGTCCTCGACATTTTTTCAAAATTTTTTTTTTTAAATATATAAAATCAAAATTTTTGCATACATTGTGTCAAAAATTACAACAATCAAAGACGAGCTGGTGCTTCACTTGGGTGTCAATTTCCAGCTCAATCGATTGAGCGATTGAGTTATGGGCACCGTTTAAAACGTTTGCAAATTTATATTAGTATATAATAAATTTAATGCACGAGTGCAGTAAAATTGCAAATTGTATATTAAATTTACTAATTTTACATCTCACTTGCATATTAAATTCAATACGCTAGTTTCCGTAAAAGCGTTTCCTTTACCTGTAATGAAAATTTACACGACAAATTTTTAACAATGGGCGATTGGAATGCCTTGCACACACACACACACACACATACATATATATACGATAATTTTTTCTGAACTACTTTTCCCGATATTTTTGGACCATTCTAGGTGTCCTGACATGAATATGTCGAAATTTTTTTTTTCATGAAAACAAAGTTTCCTCTATAAGGAAACGAAAGAAGATGAACAAGGCTGCAAAAATGGAAATTGCACGCGACTTGCTCAATATTTTATACCGTTCCTGAAGTCATCTTTCTAATGAATTATAAACATATATGTTTATCGGCCTTGGCTTCTTTAGAAAAGACGCTGCATTAATCCTTTAACTTCCATCGTAGTATGTTTGCTACGTTGGAGGAATAGCTATTTTCCGAAAATGTTAGAAAAATTTTATATACAGTAAAGTCCGGAATAAATCTCATTTTATTATTTGATGAAAGAGAAAGAACTAAAATTTATACGTAAAAATGTAAAATGTAATATTTTTAAGGGCCATTTCGAAACAGAAAAAAATATACATATAGGACACTTTTTAAATATTAGAATCGTGAAAAACTGAAAATTTGAAAAAAAAAAACACCTTTTAAATTTTTACATGCAACTGTGACTTTCTTTCATAAAATAATAATGTAGAATGCATTTTAATAAGTTTCCACCGTTTGTACAAATTTTCCAAAATTTTTGCTTAAAAATGAAAAAAAGATATCGTAAAATATATCAAATTTAGCTAATATGCTACATTAACAATTAAAGAATTAATGCCATTCTACTTGTGAACTAAACCTGACATTTGAAAAATATTTTAGACCATTTTCCGGATCGTGACATGAAATATCGATATCTTTTTCTTTTTATGATACTAAAATTTCGTTCATGAATAATCAGAAATGATTGAAATAAAGGAAAAGGTCTGTATAAATCCTGGAACGAATTCGTCGAGAATTTTATCTCCGATATCCATTAGGGATTTTCGCGAAAATTACGCAACGTTCACTTAATTGAATCTACTATTCCCTCGAATCGTATTATAGCTTCACCCCCTTCGGATAAACCGGGTATCACACCGTAGAAAGCGAAAGGGCGTACTCGAGTGACGTAGCTAGAGCTGCTGCTTTTAATTCGATAGATATTGGGTTTTCCGGGTGAGCGATTCGTACGACTTTTCGAGAAATTCTCTTTTTCATCCCTCGAACCATCGAGATCCGGCCCTCCGATGCTTCGGTCAAAAGAAAAGAAACGGTATAGGAGTGTGGACGATCTGGATCGTCTCTACGAGAAGAGAAAAACGTAAAACCCTCGGCACTGCGGAAGCGTCCCCGGTTTAACGAGTTTATTTGCGCAGGCATAATTGGATCTTTCCCGACCGAATCACTAGGACTCACTAGACTGTATGTATATACATAGGTATTTCTCGTCTTCGCCTGTCGCTCTCTCTCTCTCTCTTGTTATCTTGTGTTTACGTGAAGATGTTTGCGTCTGGCGAATTTCACAGCCACCGTCACCAACGAGAAATTTCTGGCTTGGAAGAAATTGATGTCGGCATATCAATGGCCGTTACTCCTAACAACTCTCCAGTCTTTATTTCGGAATTGAAAAAAATGACAGGGAAGAAAAAGCTATAAAAAATTCCGATTACTTCTGCGAAAAACAAAAAATTTCTTTTTAGGATTCGTTGATTGATAAAGAAATAAATTCCTAATTTTGACTCATCACGAGTAATATAGATTTCTTTAAATTAAATAAGTAGATTAAACAGTGAATTATTTACTAATTACAATTATACTCGAATATATTAGGTTATAAATTTCCACTATTTATGACCGCGATTTTAACACTAAATAATAACTACCGATCTCATCATTAAATACCTTGATAGAATAAGATTTATAACTTCATTGTTTGAGATTTAAATTGGAACTGATTAAAGGGATTAAGAATGAAAGAAAGAAGGGATAAGCTGTTGGTATAAAGAATTCTTGATAATCGCGATACGGTCCAAAATAGCGCGCTGCACGCGCGGCCATCAAAATAGCAGTAAAGTAGAAATGATCAAGCTGACATGAATTAACAAAAATTTAATATCTAGCGTCTAGACAAGTTGTTTATACGGTGATCAAAAGCGCTTTACATAACTTTTATACAAAAGGCAAAAGCCTTTTGACTTTTGTATGAAAAATGCTGATAGAAAGAGAAATACCGAATGTATAACATCTAAACGCAAAAAAAGGCTTGGTTAGAACAGCTAAGCGCTTAGTTATATAACCAACTAAATTCTTGGTTAGAACAATCAAGTTATTTGTTAACCAACCAAGTTATTGATTGACTAATCAAGATGATTTAGTTGGTGTAACCAATAACTTGGTTAGACCAACCAAGTTGGTCTAACCAAATTATTGATTAACTAACCAAGATGAGTTAGTTGGTGTAACCAATAACTTGGTTCGACCGACTTGGTTGGTCTAATCAAGTTATTGATTGACTAACCAAGATGATTTAGTTGGTGTAACCAATAACTTGGTTGGTCTAACCAAGTTATTGATTGACTAACCAAGATGAGTTAGTTGGTGTAACGAATAACTTGGTTAGACCAACTTGGCTGGTCTAATCAAGTTATTGATTGACTAACCAAGATGATTTAGTTGGTGTAACCAATAACTTAGTTGGTCTAACCAAGTTATTGATTGACTAACCAAGATGATTTAGTTGGTGTAACTAATAACTTGGTTGGTCTAACCAATAACTTCGTTGGCGCATATATAACCAAGCGGTTTGGTTGATCCAACTAAGTCAATTTCTCCGTGTAACAGTTAACAACGATGATTAATTAGAATAATCAGAGTAAATAATAATAATTGAAAATAGGACGAAAATAATGGCCAAGTCATAACATTATTAATTGTATAAATATTAAACTGTGATTCGAAAAACAAATATATGAAGTCCTGGGATAATATGCAGTTTTATACATATTGAGGTTCAGAAATAGTTGTGATGGTTCTGCCATGTAAGAAGTAGAAACCAATAATTGGTAGACTATGCGACTATTTTTATATTAGCATTAATTTTTTTCTTTGTTGTTTTACATTAATAATGTTAATTTTTTTAGTTAGAAATTAAGGATATTGTCACCAGAAAATTGCCGTTTAAATAAAAATGGCCAAGGGAAAGAATGTTCGTTGGAAAAAAATATCACTAAGAAAAATAGCCAAAGGAAAAAAGGGTGAAAAACAAAACATTGACAGTGCCGCGCTAAAGGTTCAATATTAATTTGGAATCTATTATAGAGGAACACTTCGAGGGCCTTTTTTATAAAAACGAAATGTGAATTAACTTAAAAGAATCTAAAGATCACATCGAAAACTCCGAGTCATAATGGTTTTAATTAAAAAAGGGTCTTTTTAAATCATCCGTAGAAATACGGATTTTTCTACCGGTGTTTTTTTTTTTCCATCAACCTTTTATTCACGGCCATGTTTTGGTAATCCAATGATGTAAAATAATTAATCCACCATTAAATGTCATCATAATTTATCTTGAAGCATCCTCGACTTTCCATAACACACGGAAAAAAAAGATTAGTTGCCATAACCAAGAAATGAGTTAACACAACCAATCGATTATTCTATTTCCCTAGCAACTCAAATGGTAATACCAACGATTCGAATGGTAATACCGACGATTCGAATGATAATACCGACGATTCGAATGGTAGTCCCAACTACTCGAGTGGTAGTCCCAACGATTGGATTATTTAACCTAACTAATCTCGCGAGAACTAATCGTGAATAATTGAGGTTACTATTCGATATGGTTGAGGCAACTAATTTTTTAGACATTGTATACAGCAAATCGAAAACGCAGTTGCCACAACCAAACATTTTTTTCCGTGCAGTTATTTTTGTAGGTCAAACAGGAATTAGCAGAGAAGTTTGCTGGATTCAATTATTGTCGAACTCTTTCCGTGCTTGTTGACGTAAATCTACATAATTTTCAGTACACACCACAAAAAAAAAACGCAACATATAAAAATATTCCAACGCATTCATTTATAGGAAAAATCGGCGTACTCGTTTTTACAACCTAGCGAAGATTCAACCCAAACGAACAGAGCCTCGTTTTAGTGATGACCTCCATCAATATTCTCTCTCTTTCTGTGACACTTTTGCGATCCTCGTCCAGTGCTGAAACGCCGTTAAGGGTCAATCTCTCAACACGCACTAAATCCAGACATCATTTTCCACGCGATGTTTCTGGCCGTTTCATAGTCGTTTTATTATCCTGACAGTGAAGCAGCCGTAAAAAAATTCACGAGTACTAAAAGTTCTTTTATAGGAATGCAAAAAAAAATCATTCATCAAACAAAAACCCGTCATAAGGCAAAACATTTATGAAAAATTAAATAATATGGAATAAAAAATAAAGTCCTCATTTAGATATGATGTAAAATAACGCTGGTGTGAACTTTTTATTGGTTTTACCCATTATAGTGTTAACTTTAACACTTTCTGCGGTGTAAAATTGACACAGGCGGTGTCGATAAATTTAATCAATTTGATTTTTTTTATCAATTTAATCATTTATCAATACCTACGTTAGGATTTTTCTTCGTTCTACGAATAGCAATGTAACCGTAACACCCGCTCGTGTTAATTTGGCACTATTCGATGTCAATCATGTCCACATGGTGTTCACAATGGATCTAGAAGATCGCGGTTTGCTTGTATTGTTCTCGGCAAATTATGATTTTATAATAACAAAATGTAGCGATTGTAATACGATGATTAAACTTTGGAATGGCTGCAAAAATTATTATTTTTCAACAAAAATTCACAGTAATCCTTTTGAAAAAATGGAAAAAAATAAGTAATGCATTACTTATTTTTTATAGGAGACAGCTGTACATTGTAACGACGAGTGTCAAGCATTTAATGTAGCACAAAGCAGAGAATGTTTTAGGTTAGTTGTTGAATTACCAACATTAAAGCACAAGCATATGTTGTTAATCAACCATATGATACTACTGACATGTATACCCGAGTAGAAATTTCATCAGGCATGCCTGCTGTCACACGAGGTGCAGATCAGTTTTAGGTACGGTAACCTTATTTGGGGCATCCGTAAATTCACCTGCTCAGGTCCATATAAGGCTAAGATATGGCATTCGTACTTAGTAATGCCGTCTTTCCACCGGATCAGGCTGATGTCAGGCTAGATATGGTAACCTTATTTAGGGGTCGTCGTAAGTTCACCTGATCAGATCCATTTGAAGCCGAGATATGGCATTCTACCTTAAAAATGCCGTCTTTCCACCGGATAAGGCCCATGTCAGGGTTTACATACGGTAACCTCATATAGATATGCCATCCATCGACCTTATCCGTTTCGCATAAGGTCTTCCCGTGGCATTTGGACCAAGATTTTGTCCAATTTACCTTTACTTTCCCTAGTCAGATCCGCATACGGTCTTCGTATGGCATGGTTTTTTTTAAATATGCCGTAAATTTACATTATCAGGCTCGTGTAAGGGATAGATACGGCATTCATTAAAAACATTAAAAAATTATTATGCAAAATCAATCTTTTCAGCACCTTGCGTGTGCTGGATTTTTTCACATCTTTATCTCATCGAGAAGTATTCGAAATTTTCGCTGAAACTCACGTTTTACGGGACTGTACCGCTAGAATTACTTTGAAATCTATCCAGGTACTGACCGTCAAACGCCAGTACCTGGATGGGTGACCGCCCCATCATGTTTGAATTTTGAATATTTCGGTCGTAGTCACAATAAATGGATGTACAGTCTTGACGTGTTTTCATTTTAAGTATACTTCAAATAAATAATAAATATATAAACTTTCTAAGATGTCAATGGCCGAGTGGGCTAAGGCGCAGAACTGTCACCCAGAGAATCAAGGTTCGATTCCCCACCAAATACAAATAAATTTACATGTGTTTTTTTCAGCAATTAATATGTACTGAAAACTAAATAAGGTCGAATATCCAATAGGAAGTGCAAAATAAATCGAATTCGATGAGCGCAGATAATTATTTTGTAATTTATTTGCCGTTTTTATAAGTAGGGGCTTAGTAGGGCAGCCTCTATCCGGCCCTTATCTGGAAAACTTAATCTGGCCCTGATCATGCGCTGCGTTACTTTCCTGCAAGGCCCGTATAATGTCGCCAGGCAGGAGCCTTAGATTTAAATCCGGCTACCACGCTAGGGCCTGATATTCCCCGTAGCTGAATTTCTACTCGGGTATGGTTCCAAAATATGCTATATTTGAAATGAAAGAGATTACTAAAAAATTTGTTTGGTGCAATTAATTTAAGCGAGTTTTTTAAACAACATTTTCAGATTATAACACCTGTACAGTGTACAAACATTAACACCGTGCTGGTATTACAGAATTAACACTAACGTGGTGTTAATGATACGATTGATAGTGGTGTTAAATTGGTGTCATGATTATTTAACACTATTCGATTTACACCGCTTGTTAACACTACAGTCGGTGTGGACCTAGATAGACACCGACCTGGTGTCATTTTTAACATCAGATTTTTAACAGTGCAGCAGCTGAAAAATTACCTAGGAATTCTCGGTGTGAATAACAACGCAGATTCAAACGAAATCATTACCGAAGGATCTGCGGTAGGAGGTTGCTGAGCACGAACTGGGATTTACCAGACTGTATGCAAGGCTATTCGATTTCCCAGTCGAAGCTAATCGAATCAGGAGCCATCCTGAGAAGATAATTATCTTTATCGAGCTTCGGCGAAAACGTTAAGCTCGCTGTACTCCAAGTTTCGCTACGACCAAAGCTACCTGTCATAATAGCAACGCATCTATAGGTTTCCTTTTGTCCTCTTCAGAGGATAAGAACTTTAGATTACCCTTTAATACAGAATAATAAAACCTATCCTATGCACCTCTTCGCAAACAAACGCCCCAAGAGCTTACCTATTAAAAATGTATATATATATTTATTTTACTTGTCCTTACTCCACCGATATCTTGGTGAGAATGTAGATTAAATATTTTTTTTAGTTCTCTTGGTCACTCTATTCATTATTTTTATCTGCTTTTCCTCCATTGTCTGGATAATTCTCGGTATATAGTGTGTCTGCCGGATTCTCTTGTGAATTCTCACTTTTTTTTTTTCGTTGACCACGCAGAAGCCGATTGGATTTCTGTTGACGATAGTCTGGGCTTTATTGGACAAAGGGAATAGCGGGGAAGGACAGTAAATCCACAGGGCATTTATTAAAAAAAAGAAGCGATAAAGGTGGTGATGATGGTGGACTGGAGGACAATAAGAGAAACCGAGTTGCGGGGAATGCGGCGGTTTCTCCTCTCGATTTCTCGTCGTCGGGTTTTCTAACTGCCTGGAGAGAGACAGAGGAGAAGAGGCTTGGGCTTAAAGTCGTTAAGGATCTTTTAATGAGAACGGCGGTCGTGTCTCGGGATCTCTGGGCTTTTGCGCCTGTTCGTTCGCTCGTTTCCGACGAGCGAAGTGCTCGGAAAGCTCGAAAGCCAACACACGAGGGCTCGGACGTGCAGCTTGCTTGCTTCGCTATGACGAAGGACAGGATGCAGGGGAAACTGCAGAGTACCGACGTGCATATTCATGCACCGGCACCAGTATAATTCAATTTTGGGGCGGGACATCGGTAACGACTTCAATTATTCCATGTGTGCTACGTACACTCTGCGTGGCAAGGATCACCGGGGTAAAATGACACAATTTAGCTTCAAGCAGTTGGAGCTACTCGCCAGTAGGTAACAGGAAGAGATTGGTCCAAAAAACATCCGTAAGTGGATTGGTTAAACTTTTTATTTTTATTCTATCTCAGCACATTATCGATTCTCTTTTTTGGCTGGTAATAATTGAGTTAATTATTTATTACATTTTTATATTAATGAAGTTAATTGATATAGTTAAAAGTTAAGGATGTCCGTACAAAAAGTTACTGTTGGAAGAAAAGATCACTAACAAAAATAACCAATGGAAGAAAGGCTGAAATAAAAGAAGATTTATTTTATTACATTTATTTTATTACATTTATTTTATTCTTTCCTCAAAGATTAAGCTTCGTTTTCATAAAAGAATTTTTTTTTTTTTTGCTATTCTCATAGTTGTTGAGATTCAATTTGGCACATAAGTCAAGAAGCAGACAGTCTTTGATTCTTGAAATTCTTGACTAAATGTATGCAGAGATGCAGTTTTTATAGCTTTTTACATAAAAAAAAGAGTGCGATCGCTCCAACTTTCGTAAAATTACGATATTTCGCTAAATAGTTCTTCATAAGTGTTTGTTTGGTATTGAATTTAACGGTAATCGGAAAGAGGTGCGGATTTTATGGAAATTTTCGAATAATTGACGCTGCTGCATTCATTTTTGCAAAACGAGAACTAGCGAGCACAAATTTTGTTTGTAAACGGAATAATATTCAGTGATGCTAGATATATAATTTGATAAAAATTGGTGAAAGGGTTCGAATTATATAGGAATTTTTATTTTCGTTATAATTTCTTGACGACTAAAATTACGTTACAAATCCTAGCGAGTAGAACCTAGCATATTGCGTCCTCATTGTTTTCAACTCTTTACAAAACTTTCTTTATGAGGAAGCCAAAATTACTGAGCATACTTCCTCGTAGAGGTAGTTTGTAAAATGTGAATAATAATAATGAGGAAGCAATATGCAACTTCTACTTTTTATCCTTTGCATCCTCATTTTTTTATGTAATATAGTAAAAGGCGAGTGTTTTGGCACTCAGAGAAATCATGATATAGACCTAAGTGATTAAGTGACAGCTATTAATATGAAAAATAGGTGTACACAAAAATATTTATAAAATATATGTTCTCGAATATATATTTTTTGTTGAATATTTATTTGTGCGACAATTTATAAAATAAATTCAACGTTTACCATGTTGACAATTAAAAAAGTCAATGTAGATATAAAAATAGTAGGAGTTTGTAGGCTGCCTCTTAATTTCTGTGATTTTTTAATTCCTCAAATGCACGGAAGCGCAGAATGTACCTTTATACCGCTGTGCCATTTCACCCCGGTCGCTCTTGTATCAACTCGATCCCCATATAGGCATTTCTACAAATACGTGAAAAAGCGTTGTTGTGTATATAGCTGCACGCTGTGATTGGACTTTTTTAAACAGCCACTTTACAATTTAGTTCGGCTAAATGCCTACGTATGTAAGAGAAAAATCTAGTAATGGTGACTATAATTAGTAGATTTAAAAAACCTCAACTATATAACCACCCATTACACCCACAAAGTGCACTGAGAGAAATTGAGATGGTCCTGGAAACTAATAACGATAATTATATTTTATTAGTCCAGGTCACTATTTTCGTCGTTACATAAACAGTAACGTAGTTACGTTAACAGTGAAGAGAGTTAATGTAACTACAAAAATAGTCACCTAAACTAATAAAATATAACTATCATTGATTAGTTACTCTGACATCTCAATTTCTCTCTGTGTGTCCGGACAATTTATTAAGGGGAGGGAGTCAGATCAAAAAAATTGATTTGGAAATTCAAAATCATCTAAATCCTATTCTATATAAAAATGCCTAACACACTACATTGTTGGTACTCGATTAAAAGATTTTTTACTGTCGTCTGACTTGCATATGCTTTTAAATATTATCTTAAGCAAAGATCTTAGGTTTTTCATTGTGCGCATGATTCAGATCAAACTACTAGGCAGATTGGAATGGTTGACGTCTTATTTTCTTCTTCATGAACAGATACACCGGCTAAATGGAGCAAATGTTAATAAAATGTAGTATTTTTTAAGTAACATAATTATTAATAAATAAATTTTATGCTATTTTCTAAATCAGTGATTAACTTTGCTTTCAGAATGAAAAAAAATTGTTTGCTCCATTTAGCCGGTGTATCTTTTCATGAAGAAGAAAATGAGACGTCAATGATTCCAATCTGCCTCGTAGTTTGATCTGAATCATGCGCAGAATGAAAAACCTAAGAATTTAGCCTAAGATAATATTGAAAAGCATATGCAAGTCATACGACAGTAAAGAATTCTTTCATCGGGCACCAACAATATAGCGCATTGGGCATTTTTATATGCAATAGGATTTGGATGATATGGAATTTCCAAAATCAATTTTTTTTACCTGTCTCCCTCCCCTTAAGTAGATTCGCCAATACAGCTCAAACGTTAAAAAAATGCAATTTACTAAATTTACACAAAATGTTGAAAAAATGTATGCAGAAAAATGAACAAATCCTTTTCATTTTTTTTTAAATATAAATTGGCGGGTGATCTGTTGATCATTTATTTTTTTCATGAATTTCTTAATAACTTTATAGAATCATCCCCGCGCAAAAAAAATAGTATGAAAAGAGTATTAGAATAGTATTAAAATGGAAAGTATGAAGTATGTCGTATTGGACGAATTTATACTCCAATTATACTCATATTCAAGTATTAAGTATGAAATGAGTATACGAACAGTTATTCAAGTATCTTTTTTTCGAGTATTAAGTATGACATTTGCAAAATCAATCTTTTCAGAATCTTAAACGTGCTTGATTTTTTTTCATATTTTTATCCCATTGAGAAGTGTTTGAAATTTTCTCTGAAACTCACTTTTGGCGTGAAAATAATCAAAAATGCGGCTAAATTGTATTAAGGATAATTTAGAGATGTCTTTGATCGACTTTATACAAATTTTCACAGTGTTTCTACCAAAGAACGTGTCAGTTTGTCTTAGCCAATCGTTTTTTAGAAAAATAAAAAACATCTATTTACACAAAATTAAATACCTTGTACACTATGCGGTTGAAAATATTGTAGAATGCACAGAATTGAAGGTAATCATTTAAGCTATAAAATGCTACATACATTGCACCATTCATCGTGTACAAAAATAAAGTCATCCGTGAAACCGAAAGTTTCGATTTTCTGCGTGTTAATCAAATGGAGAATACAAACGGGCGTTTCGCTACCTCTAAAAAAATTTGTACGAAGCTTTTCTTTCACGAATTTTCAACAAAAAAGTTTTTTTTTAAGGCAGTGCAGTACATATACTCCGTTTACTTAGTTATGCCGCAGCAGCGGTGCGTTCGCCGCATGCGTGACAATGTATACGATATGCACGTACGATGGCAAGGCAACGGCAAACTTGCACCGCGTTCTCTCAGCTCTCTGTGTACAGAATGTGTGCACTGGATTTGCAGCCGAGTAAACTCACGGGGGCTCCTGTCGAAAGCTCTGTGACATTTTCGCCGAGTCGACGAGAATGTTTATTCAACAGACGGAAGTCACAATAGTATTCGACCTTTAGTTTCACCGCAACTGCGAGTACTTGAGAATCCGACATTAGTTTTACAGTCTCTGTCAACGACAGAACTCTCTTTATACTGAATACTTGCGCACTGTAACATCACGAATGAGTGCTGTAAAAAAATAATTGTATAAAAATTAAGAAAACTCCTAATTGAAGAAATGAATATAATTAATAAACAAATTGTGAAACAATAATCTTTCGCAAATTATAATCGCATTGAAAAAAAATAATAAAAAATTGGAATGAACCAAATCGGCGTACACCCTCGTTAAAATGAATTTTTAGATGTTATCACAAATATTTTGATTACCGCAAATATATTTTAAACAACTGAATCAAATAATTATTGAAGAACCTAAACATTTGATTCTCCTAAACGAAAAATTCGTTTGAACGCGAGTGTACGCTGATTTAGTTCATTTGTATCTTTTTTTCGAATTAATCTCCCGATTATAATATCAGAATGATTATTGTTTCACAATTTTTTGTTCAGATATTTTGTTTATTGATTACACTTTTTCGTATTGATTCAATTTTGATAAAATTATTTTTATTTCATCGTTTTTAATGTAATTCTAATACACCGAAAGAAAAGATTTCATTGACGCCAAAGAAATGGGTGGATTGATTTTTTTCTCATTGATTTCAATGAAATAGTGCATTTGAATTTCAAAGAGAACATTTCATTGCCTGTAAAGAAAGATTTACTTAGTGAGCATATAATAAAGAAACAGTTTTATTGTTTTAAAGAGACGTTTTCATTGGTTCAAAGAAACGTTTTCATTGATCTCTCTCTCGCACCTAACCTCACTTTTTTGTTTTCCGGTTCTCCCGAACGAACGGCTTCGAGTTTCGAGGAGCCAGAAGCTTGGCCTATTTCTGCCGCACTTCCTTACATACTCACAAAATTTGAGCTTTATCTGCCGTGTACTTCAGGAAAAAATAGGTTTCGAAATTTTGAGCTGGTGAGAAGAAGGTTTCATTGAATCAGAGACGATATCTTTGAAATCAATGAAAAAGGTTCATTGGTTTAAAGAAATGTTTCTTCGAAACAATGTCACTACTTTTCATTGAGTTTGAGATCATTCGAAGAAAAGATAGTATTGAAATTCGAGTATTTCATTTCATTGGCAAAGATTTCCGTGAATCAATGAAACTTTTTCACTCGGTGTACTTCACCATAAGCGCTGTGAAGTGAGTTACAGAATACGCAATAATGGCGGCCATCTTGTGGTATTTCGATATATTCGAACAGGCTTTTTGTTTAAACGCTTATACCCTTCATAAATCGCATATAGTACATATAATTCTTCTCTAATAAGTATGTTGCGACATTTTATCGAAGTGCTGAAGTTGATTCATTGTCATCGTATTATCTATGTTGTGATTGGTCCGAATTGGCGCGCGATCAGATCGGGACCGAGACCGAGTTCATGTTTAACACGTTTGATAGTTGCAATTCTGACAGTTTGGTCAAGCATATCGGGCGCGCGAAGTTTGAATTCCCAAGTTGGTTGACTTTACAATATTTCTCGGTTCCCGGATTATGTGTTAATTGCGAATATTAAACTAGGTTTAAGATGTTGAACGACAAAGTGCTTTACTAAAAATACTAAAGCCCCATATAATGATGGGACATTACATTTTTTTAAAGTCTGTAAATGCTCTAGACCTCGCAAATTTTAAGTTATCAAGCTAAATATTAATTTATAATTGAAAGAATGTTAGAGAACGATTGACAATCAATTTGAGCCAAATATATAAAGAGTTTCCGATTCGATAAGATTTGGAATTATTGGAAAAATTTGTTAGATCTCTTAATTTTTGTGAATTCCGATTATATATTTTATATATATTAAATAAGATCGCTGCATCGACAGCCGTACTCCACTCACGTGCGCAGCGCGCGGAATTTTTCTGGTCTATGAAAAAAGACACATAAACCGGTACAGAGTGAAACACATACTCCCATCTTTTTGCTCTGCAGGCAGTCGCGAGCAAAAATGTAATTAACAATAACAAACATTCTAACTATAAAAAGTAATTTAACGACGCAAACTATAAAAAGTAATTTGATGATGTCGACTCGACGAGAGCGACAACTACTATACACTGAGAAAAAGGCTTGGTTAAAACTACCAAGAACTTGGTTAAAAATGTTACCAATAAAACTCGGTAAGCTCAACCAAATTATTGGTTAACATTACCAAGGATTTGACAAGACAACCAAGTACTCAGTTCGCTTAAACAATAACTTGTTTGCACCTATCAAATTTTTTTTGGTAAATTTTTTAACCAAAATCTCAGTAAACCCAACCAAACTATTTTCTCAGTGTATTATACGCTTCGCAGGTCCATTTTCGTCTACTTTTGATTTGTCAAACGTATAGAATTCCAGGAAACAATAATTTTGTCGAATTAAATAGCATTCACTTTTTTAAAATATTATTTTGGCATAAAATTAATTTTATCAGTATTATAGCGTTTGATTAAAATTTACGCCATCATAGGTCACAGCATTGATCACGTAAAAAGTGGTGTATGTCCTTCGTCTGCCCTTCGACATGGATCAACTTTTTAAAAACATTTTTTTATATTTTTTTAACAGATGTACCAGTCGCCAATGCTAATATTGCCAAACATGTAGTCGCACTTTTATCCACCGGAGAGACATTCATTAACGCAATGACAGCCTTCAGGGATAGTACAAAAAAACATATGGACATATGGGGTGGTGGGTGGCAAAGCCCCTCGAACCTCCCCAGGATACGAGAACTGCAAATACCTCGATGGTATTTTATTTGCATTCCGTTTAACGAGAGGTAGCGACGTATTTCGATGCACTCGAATGAATGACGTGCTCAATTGCACCTGGTACAATAAAACGTTATATCTACCACTTAAGCATGCACGCGTGATTTCCACCGTCAGTTCGTCAATTATTTCCAGTTCTGCCGATCAATCCAATAGGACTTTGACAACGAATCTAACTAACTAACGTACATTAACAAGGTGCAAAAAAGTGTCTTTCATACTTAGCTTAAAAAATCAGTACATATATTGGATTGATCTTAAAACTATTTTTAACCTGGCAATTCTGTATAAAACAAATACTCTGGCTTTGCACAAAATCCAAAAAGTATTTTTAAAAAATCAACTAATTTATTAAAAAGTAAACACTTTCTAATTTTAGTTGTATTTAAGGTATGCAGGAGAGCAAACATTAAGAAAATTAATTAAGATTTGGATGCTGACAGTCGTAATGAAAAATCATACAAAGGTAATTTTTAAAAGTGCGCAAAAACTATGCACACCGAGAGAAAAAGTTTCATTGATTCACGGAAATCTTTGCCAATAAAATGAAATACATGAATTTCAAAACTATCTTTTCTTTGAATGATCTCCAACTCAATTTAAAGTAGTGATATTGATTCGAAGAAACATTTCTTTAAACCAATGAACCTTTTTCATTGATTTCAAAGATATCGTCTCTGATTCAATGAAACCTTCTTCTTACCAGCTCAAGATTTCGAAACCTATGTTTTCCTGAAGTACGCGGCAGATAAAGCTCAAATTTTGTGAGTATGTAAAGAAGTACGGCAGAAATAGGCTAAGCTTCTGGTTCCTCGAAACTCGAAGCCGTTCGTTCGGAAGAACCGGAAAACAAAAAAGTGAGGTTAGGTGTGAGAGAAAGATCAATGAAAACGTTTCTTTAAACCATTGAAAACGTCTCTTTAAAACAATAAAACGGTTTTTTATTATATGCTCACTAAGTAAATCTTTATTTACAGGCAATAAAATGTTCTCTTTGAAATTCAAATGCACTATTTTATTGAAATCAAAGAAACATTTCGTTGAAATCTTGGCGTCAATGAAATCTTTTCTTTCAGTGCATGTTTTATGCAACCTCAATTTCTGCTCGGTTAAAAAATGGTACGTTTCAACGCCTAAGCGTTGAAACCGTAAGCGTAACTTACAAACATTAAGAAAATTAATTAAGATTGGGATTCTGACAGTCGTAATGAAAAATGCATACAAAGATAATTTTTAAAACTGCACAAAAACAATGCATATTTTATGCAACCTCAGTTTCTGCTCGTTTAAAAATGGTACGTTTCAACGCCTAAGCGTTGAAACTGTATCTTACACGAAATCTAAATTTTGTGGAAGGTTTGGTGAAGTGACAAGACAATTTTCCCTACGACATGGAACGAAAAAGTAAAAGTAATTGCGCGGGCAATCGCAAGGTTGCGTGGTAACAGGGGAGAGAAGAATGAAACAAATGGAGAGATGTTCGCCAAGGTGGACAGGAACTCCTTTCTTATCCGAAAGCTCGCTTCCCACAAATATACATATATATCTGTTATTCTCCAGTTAAAGTGGAAAAAGAATTTGCGAGGAACGAGGTCACGTCGCAGAAGAAGTGACATCGACGTCTCCAAGATCTTCGAATGTCACGTTTCATTCTTTTCCCATTTTTTCCATTCCTTCACTTCGGTAACTCTTATCGTCTCTTCCGAGAACGAACGCGAACAGAAGTAATCAACAGCGGTGCAGCTTCCGTGGGCACCAGGATCGCACAGTTTTTTCCAACGATATCAGGCAGCGATTGGAACTTTGTGGAAAAGCTTTTTGACATTTTATCTTTATTGAGGCGATGAAGTAACGTCAGGTTTTACGGAAATAAAAAATATATGAATTATAGAAGTTTCCAATGCAAATAAAAATCCCACATATAAAGTTTGTGCATACTAGTAAAATATACAATTAGAACCATAATAGGAAAATATTAATAAATTTTAACGGAGATATATTAAAATATTTGAGACATAAACTTTAGACACATATCTTTGATAAAACTGAATGATAATAAAAAATATTAAATATTTGATAATAAATAATTTCTATTAATAGAAAATATTAAAAATTTAATCAAATTATCTTAAACATACTAAAACATATTTCAAATTCTGATATTTTTTTCAATACGAATTGTATTCCGAATATAATTTTTTTAAATTGTTTTAACATTTAGGTATAAATATTTCTAAGTATTGAAACCATAAATATCACTCTACCATTTTATTGCCTTCTACGATAAAAAATGTATTACATTTCCGTAATTGAAGGTTTTTTTTTTCTTTTTTTCAGGATCGGCGGTTGCCATGATAGGTGCCAATCTGAGATTTGGCATCGGGGCTTCTGGGAACGTCACTTCGAACGCGACCAAAGTATTTCAATGTCATCCAGGCGGAGTGACCGAAGCAACTGTAATATTCAGCCTGGGAGCCCTTGGAATGGGTGCCAATATTATTTTAATGACTCTGATACTAGCGAAACGTCAGCTCAGAAGGTAAATAACAATATCAGAGACCGCAAACACATATGGGTAATTCCACCCCGTTGCTGATAGAAACCCGTGTGCCTAATTTTTTATTTGCCTGAATATTTTATAGGATATTTACTACGATATGAAATGAAGATTTGTCAAATATTAAAACCCTACAATTTTTTTCTATTGAATAAAACACTTTTTTAATAATTAAATATTTTCACCTATATTGGTTATAAAAATAAAATAAAAAATACAATTGACCGAAAATCGAAGAACTCATTAATTTATATTAATAAGAAAAAAAATTGAAACGCCTGATAAATTTTAGTAAAAAATTAAGAGCGAAGGATTCTTCTATCAATGTCAAAGACGACCTTTCGTATTGGAATTGGGCAAAATCGGTAGAACTTTTGTAAAAATTTATCTACCGAGCAAAATCGGTAGAGTTTTTGTAAAGTTTGATCTACCGAGCTCAAATTTTCCACGTAGACAAAATGATGTTCAGTGTTGCTTCATATAGAATTTAATGAAGATCGGTAGATAACTTCAGATTTTAGAGGATCTTGAATTTTTGTTTATTAAAAAAAATGTCAGATGACTGTATTTTTTTATTCAATCGCCTTATAAATTTTAATTGAGAATTACGAGCGAAGGATTCTTCTATCAATGTAAAAGACGACCTTTCGTCATTTTGAATTTGGGCAGAATCGATAGAGCTTTTTAAAAAAATTTATCTACCGAGCAAAATTGGTAGAGTTTTTGTAAAATTTACAATGATATGAAGTGAAGATTTGTCAAATATTAAAACCCTACAATTTTTTTTTCTATTGAATAAAACACTTTTTTAATAACAATTGACCGAAAATCGAAGAACTCATTAATTTATATTAATAAGAAAAAAAAATTGTAGGTGTCTAATATTTGGCAGATCTCCACTTCATATCGTAGTAAACATACTGTAAAATTTACAGGGCAATAAAAATTAAGTGCACGGATTTATGGCAACAATTGGTAAAATTACCCAGGTACTGGTAGTGACATCAATATGTAACGGTAGAGAATCTGAGCGTGATGTACAAGTTCTGCTGTAAATCCCATGCATGCTCAGGTGACGATCAATATTTTAGCCAGGCCAGTGCAGGACCACAACAAGAGGACGTGGGACACCAGCAATACGTCAAGTCCCATAGTCAGATATGTGTCCTCCGGATATCCTAACTATAACCCAGACACTCGTCATCCCTCAAACGCCTGATCCTTCGCTCTCTCTCCTCTTCCCAGTGAAATTTCATAAAGTAGACAGCTGACAGGAGAGCCTGATGTACCTGTGACGTCCATAGGTCCTGATTACCTTCGCCCGCAGACAGGATACATCATCGTGATTTCACTCTAGTTTCCACGGAATCCTTTAGACCCTACTTACATTAAGGGGCCGAGTAAAGAAACAAAAAAAATACCAGATGACTGTATTTTTTTTTATTCAAACGCCTGATAAATTTTAATAAAAAATTAAGAGCGAAGGATTCTTCTATCAATGTGAAAGACGACCTTTCATATTGAATTTGGGCAAAATCGGTAGAACTTTTGTAAAAATTTATCTACCGAGCAAAATCGGTAGAGTTTTTGTAAAATTTGATCTACCCAGCACAAATTTTCCACGTAGACAAAATGATGTTCAATGTTGCTTCATATAGAATTTAATCAGATCGGTAGATGACTTCAGATTTTATAGGATCTTGAATTTTTGTTTATTTACAAAAATGTCAGATGACTATATTTTTTTATTCAAACGCCTGATAAATTTTAATAAAAAATTAAGAGCGAAGGATTCTCGGTAGAACTTTTGTAAAAATTTATCTACCGAGCAAAATCGGTAGAGTTTTTGTAAAATTTGATCTACCGAGCACAAATTTTCCACGTAAACAAAATGATGTTCAGAGTTGTTTCATATAGAATTTAATGAAGATCGGTAGATGACTTCAGATTTCATAGGATCTTGAATTTTTGTTTATTAAAAAAAATGTCAGATGACTGTATTTTTTTATTCAATCGCCTTATAAATTTTAATTGAGAATTACGAGCGAAGGATTCTTCCATGTATGTAAAAGACGACCTTTCGTATTGAATTTGGCCAAAATCGGTAGTTTTTGTAAAAAAAATTATCTACCGAGAAAAATCGGTAGAGTTTTTGTAAAAAATTTATCTACCGAGCAAAATCGGTAGAGTTTTTGTAAAAAATTTATCTACCGAGCAAAATCGGTAGAGTTTTTGTAAAAAATTTATCTACCGAGCAAAATCGGTAGAGTTTTTGTAAAATTTGATCTACCGAGCTCAAATTTTCCACGTAAACAAAATGATGTTCAGAGTTGCTTCATATCCAATTTAATGAAGATCGCTAAATAACTTCAAATTTTATAGGATTTTCAATTTTTGTTTATTATTTCTTGGCGACTAAAATTTCGTTAAAAATTTCTTCTTTGCATCCTTGTTTTTAATTTCGCACATGATCAAGAACAAATTGCTCGTAAAAGACAATTCCTTCTACTAGGATTAGCATAAAATATTATATAATAGGATTTATCTCCATGTCTTCTTTTTATTTAACATTCGTTTCCACGATGGCTTATTTTTTCATAACACCATTCTAAAAGAATAAAGCGGAGGGATTTTTCGCTAAGGCCCTTATTACATTTTACATTTAGAGACATGTAAAGTTTTTTCTTGTTCCAAAGTGTTAATTTTTTTTAAAAGTCTGTGCTTAACTAGTATAAAATGATGCTGCAAAGAAAATAGGACATCAGAGAAAAGAATCCTTCGAGCAATTTGTTTCGAATCACGTGTAAAGTTGAAAAAGCCCGAATCTGTTTGACGAAAAAATCGGTTGACCTAACTGACTTTCATATCGACAGAAAAATGGTTTGTTCCATTCCTCAAGGATCAAAATTGATTGAAATGTATAAGTGAACTGGGGGAAAAAATACCGTCAGCCGAAAATAATTTTTTTCTGTATCTTGCGGCTCCCTTAATCATCGCTTTTTGGATGCAATTGATTTTTAGTGTATTAATAAAGCTGATTTCAATACCACATTGAACAGAATTCAGCTCAATGCAATGTAAATATTTCATTTACATTTCAAGCATTACCGTTATTTTCGGTAATGAAATTTCAAGTAATTAGTCATTTGTAATTTAAATTTTATGAGAGATGTAATATCTACATGGTCTTTTATTTTCAAATTGTTATCAATCACATCACAACCTAATTACGTTGAGTTTACAGTTTATTTATGAAACGGATGTCAATTTATTCGCAATTGATTTTCAGCTTACTAATAAAACAGATTTCAATGCTCTCGACGAACGGAATTTGGCACATATAAATCTTCCATTTGCATTAAAAATAATACAATAGGCTTTCTTTTTATTCTTTCGAAATGAAATTTCGAGTAACCAATAGTTTTTTTAAGTCATTTCCATTTTCCAAAATACCGAAATTTTATTATTTACATCTAAACAATAAATTATTTTTTTCGACCAAAATAAGTCCCAACTAGAATGAAAAATCACTGAAATTTTTTTACAAAATTGCAAATAAATTTTTTTTAGATGCAATAATAATAAAAATAATAATTCGAAAGGTTATCGATGATTACATATAAATACTTTATCTTCTAAACTGCTGACTTTGGAATATTTACTGCACTTGTATCGTGAGTCTTTGCTCCTGGGAAAGCTCAATTCATTGGACAGCAACGCAAATAAACAGTCGGAAAGTTCTTGAACTTCAATTTACGTAAGTAAAACCACTCGTGTTGCTTTGCTGTACGTGTTATCCTGAGGTAAGCGAGACTTGTCTCAAAACTTTAGGTCACGAAATGAGAGAAGGGTACGAAGAAAGTTGGTTAGTTTCTCGGGTGGCTTTTCACAATTCCAATTGAGAAATTCCCAGGTGCAAGTTGCTCCGACACTTTGTATATGAGACGTTCTCCACCAGCTCAGCCACTTTTTTCCGCTCTCTCGGATCCGTTCCATAAGTGGCCATATATAGCAGTACTACTTAAACGGTTCATCTCTGAGGTTTTTTTTTTCAGATTTTTTCAGTCACTCGATTCCGAAACGGGACTCTTTTTCTTTAACTCGTATATCATCAAAGATTGAGGTCGGGCAAAAAATGTAAAGGCAAAAAAGTTATGTTTTTTCATAACCTATTTAATGCAATATAAGTTATATTTTTCATTGCATAAATAAAGCTATATTCAGCGAAAAAATGTAAAATATATATGTTTTTTTCTGAATGTAACTCCTTTAATTCCTTTGTAGATTTTACAGAGTATTTGACAGTATATATAGAGCAATACAATATATAGTGAAAAAGAAGAACTCAGATGTACCTCAATGCTCCTTCTTCGGTTAAATATTTTTTATACTCAGCAAGAATGTCGAGTTCCACGATGCCAATTTTTTTATATGCTATCAATACACTGTCAAATACTCACTTGTAATATCACAAGAGCTTTGAAATTATCGGATATTTCCTGACAGGTTCGTTGCAAACAAATGAACGAGTCAAGTTTTCCAGGTTTAAAAATCACGAGCGCGTAGCGCGAGTTTGCAGGGAATCTTGAGGGAAATATCAGATTAATTTCGAAGCTCGAGTGGTATTCGGGGGATTATTTTTTCTATTCAAATTGCAACAAATGGAATTGCACCATGAGACAAAAATTATCGTTCTTACAAGGAAATTTCATAATCAGAACAAAAACCTTTTAATTCATGTTTAAAGTATTGCAGTTAAATACACAATTGTTATAGATATTTGTGTATTGATTCCAGACTGAGGTTTTCGATTTAATCGTATTAACAGGGACATTTTCCTTTACTTTTTCATCAATAGTTTGCGAGGATTCAACTCCAAACCTACTCATATCAAATAAAAATCCTTTGACTGCCACAATAAAATTCAATCTGTCAGTTTGACAGATGGTTGACGCGCCTAAATGATTTTTTGTTTTATATATATATCCAACACGCAAAATTATCAAAAAATTATCAGTATAATACCGTGTAGCTTGCCTCACGTGACGTCGAATGGTGCAATTCCATTGGTCGAAATTTGGATGGGAAAAATAATCTGTAAAATCTGCAAAGAAATTAAAGCAGTCGCATTGACAAAAAAAAATATTTTCCACCTTTTTTTTCGATGAAAATTGTCTTTTTTAGGTAATAAAAAATATACATTGTATTAAATAGGTTATAAAAAAAGATACCTTTCCCGTTTTTACATTTTTTTCGTCCGATCTCAATCTGCCATGATGTACGGGCTGGAAAAAAAACCTCTCATTTTTAGAATGAAGTAAAAACTAGTAAAACTAGTAAATTTTATAAGTCTGAAAAAATTCACAGAGATTACCTTTAAGAAGTACTATTATATGGCTAATTATGGAGCAGATTCTAGAGGGTAGAAAAAAAGTGGCCTAGTTGAGAACGCCTGATATATGTTGCGGGTCGAAAAAAAGAGACGGTGTTGAATTACTTCGCTTTTTCCCCGCGAGTTTCAGGTGGTCTCAGGGACTGCTTTTCCATCAGGCGATGGTCGACTGTGCGAGAGCCGCAATATTATTGCCTCTTGGCTCCAGCATACTCAACTGTCAACCGGTCAACAAGTGTTCCCTCGTCGAGACGGCGTTTCTGCTGTTAGTTACTGTTTCGACGGTGAACATGCTCACAACTGTGCTGAACGACAGCCCGGTATTTCCAGAGAGCGACGAGGAGGCTGATCTGACTGCTCCTCTCCTAATGGACTCGCCACAGGTGAGAAAAAGACAAAACTAGCTCACCAAATTAAATGAAACATATATTTTTGATGGACGTTTTAAACTGGAGTGTGAATTTCGGGGCTTTTGTGTATGACATACGTCTATGCATGGTCCGGCGGCGATTGCGGTTAACCGGAGCACGACCCCCCGGACACAAATTGTTGGCTTGCGGTGAAAAAGCTCGACATTTGAGTGATATGCGTTATGGGTTCTATGTTATGCTAGGATGCACCGAAATGCCTGCTGGCGCTCACTGATTGCAACGGACTACTGCGTTTTTCCGATACTCCGCTCTGTAATAATATACCAGAGTTTGAAAGTTCGTTTTAATCGCTTTCCACTATAAAAATTCTGACAAAAAAACAATATAATCATTGTGAACTAAGCTGAACTAAAATTTGATAAATTTTCATCTATGATTATTAATAATTATTATCAGAATATTAAATAATTATAATAAGAAATTTATTAATAATAAGAAATTTCGAACGCAATAATTGTTATTGCGTTCGAAAAAAAACTAGTTGCAAATAAAATTTAATAAAATAGCAGTCATTTCCTTCGAAAGAATTTAATAAGACATAATTTGCGCCAAGACACCAGCGCGGTGTTCGATGATTTATGATATAAGACATTTTCTATTAGTTCAGTCACGAAAAACTTTCGAAAAAAAATTATTGATCCACGAAATATGTCTGTGCCCACTCTGTCAATGTGTTCTATAAATTTTTTACATATTGCTGTATGATATATAAAGTTATAAGTAAAATATATAGAATCCGCAAGTGTGAAAAATTATAATAACAAAAATAGTGACTGAAGTGACACAGATTGCCTCATATGTAAAAAATATTTTTTTTACTTGTATTAATTGAATTTGACTAAAATTCAATACCAAACAATATCAAATATATCTGCATTTATGAAGAAATATTTAACAAAAATTTGTAATTTTTACGGAATTTAGAGCAATTACGCTCTATTTTAAATTCAAAAAGGTATAAGATCTTAATTTCTGCAAACATTGTGTAAAAAATCACAACAATCAAAGACAAACTGTTGCTTCACTTGTGTGCGAAATTCCAGCTCAGTTTACCGCTTTGTTAAACCGCTAGTAAATTTCCATTATGTTTAAAGGAAGCTCTTTTACAGAAACTGGTATTATACTAAATTTGATATGCAAGTGAGACGTTTAATTATAATACTTTTTAAAAAAATAAATCCTATGAAAATTAGTAAACTGAATATAAAAATTTGTAATTGTACTACATTCGTGAATTAAATTTAATATATCAGTTGATGAATAAAATCTCCAGTACCTAAATTAGCTAACATTTTGAACAATGTTCCTCTGTGATGAAGCGGAAAAAGGGTAATTATTTTTTTAATTCGTTGTTGCAGTGTGTACTTTTCGGCACCTTCATGATATGGTTCGCCAGCATAACGATAAATCTTGGGCCGACATTTCTGAGTGGAGCGTTGGCGGCAAACACGGAAACGGGTCACAACGCACCGAGTTGTCCTCTCGTTCATGGACCCTTCCGTCACTACATTCTCAACGTTCTCTGGATCGTCATAAACGTAATATGCGTTGCGTTGACGCTCTTTCATCTGCGAAAATTGCATCGAGATCTTACGAAGGCGAACGTTGAAGCGGTATGTCTCCTTCCACTGTACTTCATTTTTATTTATATTTCTTCCTTTCGCGCTCTTCCTCCCTGCTGTATATCGTTTCCCTTAATTGATATTGGTCACGGATCATAAAACCGAGCTCTCACCCCGACAATTTCGCGCTCTTCACGACAATCAGGATCCTTTCGTTTTATCGATCCTCATTCTGCGTTCTGCAAATATATTCTTCGGTAAAATCGACAGCCGAGGCGGAAGAAGTCGGGTATAAAATGTTCATCGACTCATCAACAACTAAATCTTTTAGGAGACGTCGTAAGACGATTTTAACGTCCGCCTCGACAGTCCCGGCCTCTTCCTTCATTTCTCCTCCTTACTCAAGGTTCCCTAAAGAGGAATTGAGAGGAAATTCCGCATGACTGCGTGAGAGAGGAGACGAATTTTATTACTTCCTGTCGTCCATCCCTCAAGTAGTTCACCCATTCGTAGTGCTATCCCAGGATTCTCAGAGTAAAAACGTTTTTCTGTGGGACAGGTTCGAGTTGCTGGACTAGTGACAACTCTGGTCAACGTTACTGGTGGACACAGCGGAACGAATGGTGTAATTGACGGTGCAGGTGACGCAAGGAATGGCACAACTCCTAAGGTGAGCTTGATGTATGATTCTATCTTTCCACTCCAACTCAGCACTGCAAAAAAAAAAAGAACTTCGCCTTCTTATGATAAAAAAGAAAACAATAATTCACCGTTACGCTTTGGCGAGAGGAAGTTGCGAACCGTATTGTCTGACACGCTCCAATTCCTGACCAGAGTTGGCCAACTCTACTTAGGAGAAATACTGCTATAAGGGTCGCTGAAATGCACGAGAAAATTCATTTGAAGCTTGTTTTCCGCTGCAAATTCTCTAAGCATGCTGGCCCGACTCCGTTCGGTCCTCGTTTCCTGGAGATTCACGATCCCACTACGACTGGTTGCTGCTAATTAGCTCACCAATGTATTTCTTGAAAACTCGGGGAATTTGTAACGAGGCAGCTGATCATAGAGCTGTGAGACTTTGAACGCCTCTGGGTATTGCTGTGGAAAACTTTGTGTCTTAGATGTGATCAGCGCAAACTTGTTACAAACATAACTAAAGTTTCATTTCTTCTAGAATGTTTTGAAAAAGTATGAGAATAACATCAGCATATTGCTGCGCTCTTGTTTGTCTTGCAGCTTCGTCAAAGCATTTTTTTCTCAAGAAATCGGGATTTCGCGGAATTTAAACTGTTTAAATTAAACACTCAAAGCGTTCAACCATAATAAGATTAAACGTTAGTATTAAATTGCGGCTCGTCAGATCACCGTTTCCATTTGTACCGTCAACATTTTCTCGAAATTCTGCGTTCTGAAACATCGAATTATTCCGAGAATTTAAAGGCCTTCTTTAATGCCAAACAGCTTTGAATTATTTCCCATTTGTGAAATGTCTTTTGGCTCCGCATCTCAAGTTTTGATGAAGTATAAACTATCGAAGAAACTTATTTCATACAAATGTTCATCATAAAACAATTTCAGTATCAACTAAAACTAAGATAATAATTGATGAAAAAATAATCATTCCAAGTTTAATAAGTAATAACCCAAAGCATTCTAGAATCAGAGTTGTAAATGCCTAATACTTATAGAAATAATGATGACGATACGACCAACTCTATAATTATGATTTTATAATAATAACATGTAGCGATTGTAATACGATAATTAAACTTTGGAATGGCTGCAAAAATTATTATTTTTCAACAAAAAATCATGGCAATACTTTTGAAAAAAATGGAAAAAAATAAGTAATTTATTTATTTATTTATTTATTTAATATTAACGGGCATAGCCCAATTACATGTGGATGGGAGACCCCATCAACCGATACAATTATGTGTGACTCTGACCGGACGCACAATTAAGTATAACAATTACATAAAAATCAAAATTAAAAATAACACAAAAATAAATTCTTGCCTAACCTAACTATACTTAATTATTAATCATATGGAAATGTTGCAATAAGGTTTTTTTTAAATGCGAATAATGAACCCCCGAAGAGAGGAACGCGGACAGAATAAATATTACCTAATCTGCAGCAACGTGGAAGCCAACTGTGGAAAGCGTAATTAACACGGTAGAAAGGAACATCAAAAATTTCGCTATACCTCGTTCCTCTCTCAACTCCACGAAAACAGATCATTGAACAAAGCTCTGGCGAGTCGAATTTTCGGTTCACAATATTATATAAAAACATTAGATCCGCTATTGTCCTACGGGATTCCAACGAGTGCAACTCTAGGGCACGCATTATCGGTGTGTAATTGTGATCCATGAAATGCATCGGTGAGCCCAAACGAAAAGCAGCAAAACGGAAAAATTTATGTTGCACTCGTTCAAATAAGTCGATGAATGTGCGTTGGTGGGGGGACCAGATCACGGAGGCATATTCAAGTTGAGATCTTACGAGAGCAGTATACAGAATTTTCAGAGCACGTGGTAATGCATTAAGAAAGTAATGCATTACTTATTTCTTCCATTTTTTCCACTTTTTCTTCCAATATTAAAGCGAAAATTAGAATTTTTTCAGCTGTTCAAATGTTTAGACTCTATTTAATAATTACTACATATTATTATTATGAAATCATAATTACAAAACAAATTGTACTGTAAACTATATCTCATTAATTAATGGGGATTTACAACTCTGTCTAGAATACATTTTTCTCAATAAATCGGAATTTCGCAGGATTAAAAATTTCAGAAATTTCAATCATAATAAGTTTAAACATTAGTATAAAATTTCAAATCGTTAGATCATCATTTTCATTTGTACCATCAAAATTCTGCAATCCGAAAAAAGTTAATTATCCACAGAATTTACAGTCCAACGTTAATGCCAAACATCCTTGAACTTTTTTCTATCTCTTTTGACTCTGCAACTACTAAAGTTACTCTGCAACTACACTATCAAAAAACTTATTTCATTCAAATGTTCCTCATAAAACCAATTCTATTGAAAAAATAATAAATGATAAAAATAAATAATAATAAAATGATCGTTCCAAGTACAAAAACCCAAACTATTCTAGAGCTCTTAAATTTTTCTTGTGCATACAAAAAAAAAGTGCCTGGGTGAAAAGTTTCCTCTTCGGAGGAGTAAATACCAAAAGATGCATTACTACATTTTTTTTCAGAGAACGGGAGCTATAGAAGAGCACCGCAAGATGAGAAATTACCTTCGAAGAATAGAACGTGAGGGTGTTCAGAGGGTCAAGATGTTTCTGGTTATAACAGCAGCCTACGTAATCTTTTGGGGACCCTTGTTCTTTGTCACTCTGGTTCACCATCCTGTGATTGGCAACGCCACGGGCTACGAGGTACATAATTAAGTTGAAAACTCTATACCAGCTCCGGGTTACTGAGCAGCATCCTCTTGGGTTTCCCCAGCTATTCCTATATGTCTGCTATCACGCCTCATATCACGGCTTAACGGCTTTGATCAATGACCCGAAATGATCTCTAATAGCCGATCGCTGTCGACGAGGGAGAGAATGAAAAAAAAATGAAATAAAAAAGTGAAGACAAACGATGTTATTTTATACCCTCCAGGTGACTCTGCACATCGCTTATGTTCACGCGTTCGTTAATCCGGCGCTATTCCTCGCTCTTCATCGAGGCCTTAGACAAGGCATATCCGATGTCTGCTGCGGGTGCTGTGAGAGCATAGCACGATGGATTCTCGGTTCCACCACAGCCAGTCCTATACAGACCGCTCAACCACCAAGATACGAGCCACCCATGAATCTACCCTCGCCACCGGATCCGCCACTCATACCAGCAGCCGCAACTTCTTGCGATCTTGCCGATGTCGCTCTACTTAAGCCACCTTTGCCACCAGCCACCAAGCACTTTTTACAGGTAAATTTTTATGGGAGAAAAAAAAACATCAGTGAAATTTTAGAAAAGCCAATTTTGTATATGTTTTCTAAAATTATTAGATCTTTGCGTTTCTATGTAATTCAAATTAAATGTATTGGCTAGATTCACCACACTATATACTTAAACTATATGAAAGTTTCTATGACGAAGTGTTAGCCAAAACTTGGAAAAACGCAAGATAAAATATTAAACTTCACATTTTCACCACTGCAAACACCGAGAGAAAAGATTTCATTGACACCAAAGAAATGGGTGGATTGATTTTTTTTCATTGATTTCAACGAAATATTTCTTTAATTTCAATGAAATAGTGCATTTGAATTGCAAAGAAAACATTTCATTGCCTGTAAGTAAAGATTTACTTAGTGAGCATATAATAAAGAAACAGTTTCATTGTTTTAAAAAGACGTTTTCATTGGTTCGAAGAAACGTTTTCATTGATCTCTCTCTCGCACCTAACCTCACTTTTTTGTTTTCCTGTTCTCCCAAACGAACGGCTTCGAGTTTCGAGGAACCAGAAGCGTAGCCTATTTCTGCCGTACTTTCTTACATATTCACAAAATTTGAGCTTTATCTGCCGCGTACTTCAGGAAAAAATAGGTTTCGAAATTTTGAGGTGGTAAGAAGAAGGTTTCATTGAATCAGGGACGATATCTCTGAAATCAATGAAAAAGATTCATTGGTTTAAATAAATGTTTCTTCGAATCAATGTCACTACTTTTCATTGAGTTTGAGATCATTCAAAGAAAAGATAGTATTGAAATTCAAGTATTTCATTTCATTGGCAAAGATTTCCGTGAATCAATGAAACTTTTTCTCGGTGAATATATTTGTAGTTGGTCAATAAAGAATTGCAACTTCAGCTTTAGCAGTCGGTCAAGGAGCGAAAAATTTTTCTCTGTGTTTCGATACAATCTAGTCACTACATTGTAGGGAGTAAAAAGAATTATCATAATAACATATCATTAATAATTCGCTGTTTAATTTATTACAGGAAGAACAAATTTCCGTGCCAGATCCTTGGAGTATTCTCACGAGGCCCAAAAGCATCACAAGCCTCTATGAAGAAAAATTATCGAGAAGGCCAAGTTTACTTCTACCACCGCCGCCGGATCTGGATGACTTGCAAGCGACCATCAGTCCCACGAGCAGCGAAGCGCCTAGCGAATAGTTCATAAAAATTCATAATGTCCGTACACGGAGAGAATTTTCTTATGAAAATTACTGTACGACTATAGCATTACAAATTCAAAAGAAATGAGTGGGAGTAACTTTGAAGGTTTACAAGCGAGTTACGTAATTTTTTAAGGATTAATTCTCTCCGTGAAAGAGCGATCTTATCGACGAAAAAAAAGAAACGATTTATTCCGAAAAATCAGGAGACTTCAATGCAGGATATTTTTTTACGAGTTCAAACTTCAATGGTAGCTTGACGCCGATAAGGACAGCCGAGTTTACGATGGATTCGGCGGATTTAAAACTCCATTGCATCGTTTCTAGACATCAGAATTGCGACCCTGCCTATTACTTTTCGACACTGTTTATTTATTTGCTTCATAAATTATTCAATATCAATTATTGTTTTCAAACACCCTAACCCATTGGAAGTCAAATATCTAAACATTTTATTCAAAGCAGAAACAATTCTCGACGAATACTTATGTAAGGAAATTAATAGGTAATGAATTGAAGAAAAATGAATAGCCACATTCTTCAATAATTTCATATTCATCGCTTTCTTATTAAAATATTCTTTTATAACAAAAGCATTTATTTCTTAATGAAATGTTTGAATATTTCACTACCAATAGTGAATAGATCATCTAAAAACATACTTAATATAAAATTAGTTTTGTGGGTAATTCAATATCGATTATTGATTCTGAATGTCGTAACTCATTGGAAGTGAAATATATAAATATTTCGTTTGAAAAAAAAAGCGCTCGACAAAACTTATTTCAAGAAAATTAATAGATAATGGATTATAGATTCTTCAATAATTTAATATTCATCGTTTTCTTAAAGTGGTTTGCGCAAAGGATAAAATGCTTTTTTTTTTTTTAAATAAAATGTTCGAATATTTCGCCGCCAATTGTGAGAAGGCAATCCAAAAAAATAATTAATATAAAATAATTAATGAATGAAATATAATAAACTGAAGAGTAATGGGAGATTTGCAACTCTGCTAGACGTAATCTACTAAGTAGACTAGTTCATTAAAATGCTCTGATGTGCAAGGAGAAGACTAAAAGATTTTCAACAACTTATCCCAGTCTTCCTCGATAAATCCTGCGAAGCGTTGATCACCAATGGATTAATAAAGCTACGATAATTGCCACGTCTCCCTTTCACCACTTTTCAGCAATCAAAACGTCTCTACGGCCTCGCTCAACCGTTCGTCAATAAAATACGAAATGCAGAGATTTTTTGCGGTGACTATCGTATTGGAGCTCAACGGTAAGGAATCGTCGTTTAATTCACGATTCATTTGCTTCGTCACTATTGCTCAGGCAGCGTTGAATTGATCTTGGGACAAATCCTTACAGACTGAACACATTTTTCATCTTATTCGACGACTAATCGATGTATATCTGCGATATTTATTATTATGTTGATTGTTAATATTAGACCACCTTTCTAATCTTTGAACCCTCGCACGCGATGTACTTAATAATTCTCCCGTAATTTTGGCAGTGCTGGGCATAGAATCAAGACGCGAAATAATTTCAATCATCTCTTTTATCAATACTCAAAGTTTTCAAAGGTTTTGACAATTGGTCGTTTTTTTTTTACGTTGTATCAATAATTTATGCGTGGGTCCAGAAAACTCGACATTCCACATAAAAATTTTTTACAGACCTCAATTAGGTAGCGTCTACCGCGAAAAAAAGGGGAAACAATAAGAAATTATATCTCAATATCATAAAAATAATACGGATATATTGAATATAATTATTTAAAAGCTGTGTATGTAATTATTTGAGTAAAATATTTTCTACCCAAATAAATCTTTATTTGAGGTATTATTTTTTATATTTCATCTCAACAACTAATTTGCCCAGCATTGATCTTTGGACACGAATTTTTCGAGTAACGTGTTTAATATACGAAGAATGTGACTACTTGATTGTTGTGTGTCTATCGAAATATATATGTATATATATATATATTATTTGGTTGTACGGCAGCGATAACTAAAAAGCCCTCACGTAGTTAGCGATAGGGAAGAAAGTACTCTCGTATTAAATAGTTCCTCATAGTCAGGGCCAACGATAGCACTTACTGAATAATATCTGTAATCATTTTTACGATAAATATTCGTCGTGAGCTAATGACTAAGGAAATTCATAAAATCGAGAAGAAAAATCCCGATAAAAACAGCTCAGGCGCATCGGTAAAGCACAAAATCTAAAAAAAAAAGCCCAAATAAAAGAAAATCCAAGATGACTATTACTAAAATTGAAAGCCATTAATTCAGATAAACCAGGCCATATCAACAATAACAACTGGTTTTTAAACGAAGAGATATACTCCTGCTGCTTTTATAATATGTCAATGGGTGTCGAAAAAAGCTATTTACGTGTGAATGAGAAGAAACGCGGATTTTGAGGCAGTACAACCAATTTAAAGGAGTGTCAACATGCTCCATCCCCCATAAAGATCGAAAGAATTGCTCATTAAACAAAATAAAAAGACAAAGTATTCCGCCCACCGGAGTGTTAAGCATAAAATCGTCAATTAGAGAGTAGTTTGTTGTAAATGAGAATATTTAAAAGAAAATATATATTGCTGTCAGAGGCCAATGTTGTTGAGTGGAAAAAAAATGTACAAGTGTACATTAATCCACGTTGACGACGCATCTGTGCATCACGACGCTGGAACGTTCCCCGGGATACAAATTATAGTTTTATAACCACCCCGACAGTTCACCTCACCGCTACACCCTAGAAGTGCACTTTACTAATCACCTTTTGGGTCCATCTAATATTCTGTATCTGTGCGATGTATAATTGGATTTAATACCTTCGTGTCGTTTATTCACCTTAATTTAATTCCGGTTTTAGTTCCAGTTTCACGTCAGAATTCCAACAAGAATGAAAAATGTTGTATGCACGTGGAAAAGCAAGTCTCGTCGCACGAGCCCGTAGTTCGCGACGGTTTATCACTAATTGTATTAATAATTAATGAATGTATAAACGAAATGTGCCTAAAAGAGTATAAACCTAAAAGTAATATAACAAAACAAGTATAAAAGCAGATAATTAAATAAAGATGAAGTAGAAGAAGAAGAAGAATAAGGAGAAAGAATCGTGAGTGTGAATGTATTTCGGTTGTATTCATAGATGGACGTTTATTATCGGGTCACCATTATTGTAGTCATTCAATGCTTTTTCTTATCAAACAAACAAAATTATCAAATTTAATCGACGTCTGACTGTCTATAAATACAACCATCTAGACGGTAAAAAAATCATTTATGTAAAATGATATACGAAAATCGTGTATCCGTTATGTATCATAATAAAATGGATAAAACGACACGATCGAAAACCACTTGTTGTTTCTCTTGTTAATCGTTTCTCGACGACTTTCGTATTGCGACTACGAACAAAAGACTATAATGATAGTTCAACAACTGACACGGCGAAATACACCCGAAGCTTTAACGCTTGTTGATTCTTGCCGTGGTAGCAGCGCGTGAAGCCCCGACTGACAATCAGTAAGACAATGGAGAAGCAAATACAAAGGGAGTCTTGCAGAAGAGTAATTGCAGTAGGCAATTCTCATCGGTAAGTCTTTGCCGACCTCATAAACACCATAAATACATAGTAAATTGATATTGAATATTAATAAATCTTGAATGAAACGCAAAGAAAAGAAATAAAAAGCGCTTTTTAAGCACCAATTAAAATGCGCCTCTCGAAAAAAAAAATCATATATGGTCAAGAAGTCATGTAGAAAGTAACTCGATAATAATTTGATATGATGATTTTTTTAAATCACTTCAACTCATCTAATAAGGACAGTTTAAACCCTCATTTTCACACCTTGTGAAATAAAATTATGTGTTCATCGTGATATACTATTTCCCCATTGATTGTACGATTTCTTAATGTCGTTCAACATGATTTTTATGGGAAAACCAACTTTGAGAGATGCTGAGAAAAAAGATTACTGTTACACCCTGGCCATTTTTCTCTCTTTATATTCACTGTAAAAAAGATCTGCCTGAAATTTAGTGTACTGGAAGTTTTTATTCATAAACCAGTATATTAAATTTAGTATACAAGTGTAATGTAAAATTAATGTATGGTACAGCATATTCAATAATTTACTTTCATTTTACAGTAAAAGTGCTTTAATTTTAATAATTTGCTTTAATTTTACTGGAAAAGTACATGAATTTTATACCACAATTGTATATTAAATTTCGATGACGAGTTTATGAATAAAAATTTACAATCTTTTCTAACAGTGTTGAACTATTATCATTTTTATAATTTGTCCTTCCGTTATTCCCAAATGCTAATCCCGATTCAGTACCCATCGAATATTCACCTTCATATTTGTCTACCCGTTTCCGCATTCATATTATTGCAACAACTTGAATTCTACCTCTTTCGCAATTTCCTAGTAAGTTCTATGGTCCCATGCACCACGCGAAGCATTTTCGGGCCAGTCGAAGGCCACTAGTTATTCCTACTTTACTCTTACTCAAGCCTTCCTGCTTACCATCATTAAACCAACTAATCAGTCTTCAATCAATCACAAAACAAAAATGTCTTAAATATATTAAAATTGTTCAAGTTTAGAGTTTAAGTATAAATTAAATATAATAATTATTAACGCGTGATAATTCGAAATTTGAATTTCTACTCTTAATCGAGCAAGAAACTCTCGTCTCGTTAGTCCAAGACGTAACAATTACCAACACGGTAATAAAGTGCGGTTTGTAAATTGCGGAAATGTTATCCAAACTTTTTTTTCGATCTTTCAAGACTTACCTTGCGATAATTCTTCATTTATAATGTTATTATTGAGATCAATACTCTGTATGTATTCGGATCGTGTAATATAGGCAACATGTGTTGCATTACCTGATCGATTTTTAGAAGATTTAATTTCTGAGAATTTTATAGCATAAAGCTAGTCGATATCCCATAGTTTGTACCATGTTAAGATTTTCACTTAACTGATCGGTATTCACCCCTAATGGAATTATCAAATAAGCAACGTTATAATATAAAGAGTCATTTAATTGTCTCTCACAAGTCTAGATAAGGTATTGTTTTAATATTTCGTGTTTTACCATAAAAAAGCGAGTATCGATATTAAAAAAACTACAATATTTTTTTAAAGTGACGCTACAAGTTTTCTGTCAACGGTAAATAGGTATTGACTACGTTTATCAGTTGTGCAATCGCCGCAAGATTTTCTTGTGAGAGGAATGCTCGAAATTTTTCAACAAAATGTTTTGTTGCTCATCGAGATGTGTTCCACAATCTTAAATGCTATTATCGCCGTTTACGATAAAGTTTACGTAGAACGAACATTATAATCGCCATTAGTATATTGTGCAGCATGCAAAACAAATTCGTGCAAAAAAATTTTCGTTGCGACTTACCTGTTCGAAGCCGCCGAGGATCTCCGTAGTGTCCATCGCTGAGTTCACCACAACTGACTTCAATCGCTGCCCCGTCAGCTGCGCTAACACACGGACGACGCTGCTTTTTCCACAACCGGGTCCACCGACCTATTCGACGCAAAAATTCAATTAATCAAGCTTCTACAATGTGATTTTTCGAAATGAGCACCACTCAATAAAGACAAACCATTTAAATCACTATTCTAACAAAATTGTTTAGCCTATTCTAAACATTCTATTCTACAAATTAAAATATTATTCGTTTGATTAACAATACAATCATAGTTTTATAACTGTAATTAATTAAATATAATAATTTATATTGATAAGTTACATTCATCTAATTGTAAAATGATTTTATCCATTAGTAAAATAAATAAAAATAATCATTTTGCTTCCTCGTAGAGGAAGCTTTGTATTCGTGAAAATTTTTTTTTTTTCGAGTTTTTCATGTCAGGACACTCAGAATGGTCTAAAAAGTCGAGAAAAGTGGTTTAGAAAAAATGTCTGTATGTGTGTGTGTGTGATGTGCAGATTCCTTGTACACTGAGAAAAGGTTGTTAACATTTGTTAACAGTTAACAAATCTTGGTTAAATATGGCGAAATGAACCAATTAGTTATTCTTATTGAATCTCGCTTGAGCTAAATAAAATTTGCTTGTCGCAAATGAAGCTCGCTGACATTTGTTAATAGTTAACAAATCTTATTTGGCACAAGTGAGATTCAATAAGAATAACTAAATGGTTCATTTCGCCATATTTAAACAAGATTTGTTAACTGTTAACAAACTCTTCTCTCAGTGGAAGCACGATACTGTCGTAATTTTAGATGTATCTTCGTCAAATTTGGCACGCAAGTGGGCTGTCATACGACGCTTGAGATTGTAGTTGACACGAATCGGTTGGAAAATAAAAATTTTACAGCATTTTCAAAATTGTGAAAATATCGTTTTCACGCTAAAACTTTCGCAATTTAAGAGATATCGGGCTCAAATTTTCGACATGATTTCACAATTATTGATTGTTAATAATGAATTTAGTCAAAGGTTCTATCGATATGTCGATAAATTTCAATTTTAGAAAATATGAAAAAAAAAATGCCGTCACGAAAAAAAATTATTTTTGAAATTTTTCACAGGTTTATTTTAAATTTTGTTCACAAATGGACTATCATCGAAATCCATTTGAGTACAAATTTGATGCAGATCTGTCCAGCCATTCAAATTTTATGGCATTTTGTATTTTTCGAAAAATCTCATTCTCTCACTGGCTCGTGCAAATTACGAGATACCGGGTTCTAATTTGGTCCACATATGGACTACTATGGTACAAGATTTCAGTAAAAATTTGAAAAAACTCGGTTACACGGTTAGAATTCTTCGACACTTTGAATTTAAAAAAAATATGTAGAGCATAAACAAGCCTGCAAAGTAGAACTTTGCAAACTGGTTCCACATAATTTTTGGCTTTTTACAAAGCTTCCTCTATGCGGAAGCCAAAATCGATTAACATACTTTCTCATAGAGGTGTCTTTGTAAAAAAGCGAAAAATAATGAGGAAGCAATTTGCGAAGTTCTACTTTGGAGGCTTTTTTTTTAACATAAGCTAATAATATTTTCTTAGAATAGTAATTTTAATGTTCTTTTATTAAGTACCACAGATTCCCAATAATTTTTTGTTTCATTAATAATCATTCATTGAAATACATACGATAATAGGCATCCAGTTCATTTCGACACATCTAGCGAGGCTCCTAAGCACTGCAGTTTGATCCCGAAGCAGTAGCAAATTGTGATCGTTGCTATTAGAGTATTCTTCACGTGGTAGGCTCACATCGCCGAGATAAAGCTTTTCCTCAGTGACATAAGAAAGTGGTTGTTGCGGCGGCAGCGGATATTTCTCTATATCGAACAACAGTCGATATATTTCACGTACTTTTCGTCTGTCCTCTTGCGTTCTCATTCTATCAACGTAAATCAGCTCAACCGCATTTCCAGGGTTATAAAAAAATGCATCATCGTCTATTTTTCTTCTGGCAGCGGCTACGGTTGCTTCGCACCATCTTGTTATATCGCGCAAATTCATTTCCCAAGGCGAACCATTGAATGCCCAGGAAACACCAACTTCTGCGGACAATTTCGAATTGAATTCTACTATTCCGTTTAAAAGATTGGGTGGAATTTGTGGAAACTGTTTGGTCGCGATGAGCTTCAAATCGTCGTCTGTTAACGCGTCCACGTAGACTTGAGTGAAACGATTCAAGAATGACTTTGGCAAGCCTCTTCTCGCACCGCCTTGGCGCAGAGGATTCTGACAACCGAAGAGTTTTGTTCCCGGCTTCACGGAAAACGTACGCCCGAGCTCTGGAATGTAAATCTCGCCTCGATGATCGAGACAAGCGTTCAGACCCTCGAGGACCGATTGGGAAGCGAGATTCAGCTCGTCAAGAAGTATCCAGTCACCGGCTCGCAATGCCCGGAGAAATGGACCATCTTTCCAGGCAAATTGACCGCCTTTGCCGCCTTCAACAGGAAGATCCGCTCCAAAGAGATCGGACACGTCCTACAGCCGATTTAAAAATAGTTACGATGACATAAAATAAGAAAAGGGAATCTGAAGCGATGTGCATAAGACAAATCGTAATAGTATATTTCGATACAAGAGGCCAAAGGAGCGTTTTGCGCACTACTCGTGTGAAGACAGTATAAAGCCCCATATTTTTCTTTACGAGTGCAATGCGAAATCCGAGTTTGTCCGACGTTTACTGCATGCAAATAGAGCTGCAACTTCAAGCAGTGAGCAAAATCCAGGGAATAGTGTGCAAAATGAGGGAGCCAGTGCGCAAAATGTTTTGCGCACTAGTGCGTCAACTGGCCATTTTGCACGTCTATAAACGGTGAGCAAACGAGGATTTCGCATGCACGAGTAAAGAAAAATTGTATTGCGATATGTTTTCGTTGCGATTTCCCAAAAATAATAATCAAAGCTAACTATTAAGTCTAATGGTGTTTTTCAATTTTTATTTTAAAGATTGTATTTTTTTGCAACAATGGTGTAACTTTAAACGAATTTTTGTGAATATTTTACTTTTCTCGTTATCCCGATTCACAAGTCGAAGAATTTAATCCGTAATTCATTACCGACGTTAAAATGGGGTGGCCGATTTTATTTTTATATAGACGCTTCATTAATTTATGCGACTCAAAGCGTGTGAGAAGTAGACACTTCTCGCACAGAGTTGCATAAAGTACTGTAATAGTGTAGATACTTGATACTATTAATTAATCATTAAAAAATTATGACCGCCGTAAAATTCATCCATCGAAAAAAACTTCATAACCTTCATAACCAAACGGTTTTAATTACTGAACAGTAATTATCTTTAAGTATTCAAGTAGTCCACCCGAGAATCATATTTTGAGAAATCAAATGCGCCGTGCCGTATTAAGATTGGTGGAAAATTCTGTACTTTTCCTATTTTACATCGGACGAAAATGTATCTATCTGGAAATTACCATTAACCGATCAACGTTTTGGAAAATCATCGCTACGGATTTTCCCCTATATTATAGACACATCTTGTAATACAAATTATCCTTTATACAGTGAATTAAACGGTAAAATTTAGCAAAAAAAACGGAATTACATGCAACACTGATTTGGTTCGAGTGAAGCTATCCAACTTCTTTACGACCTCAAATACAACTGAATACAACTACTTCAGCAACTCTTCGTTTCGGGCTAGACATTGATTTCAAATTAATTTAAATTAACTCTGAGTCAGACCCAAATTGGTAATATTCATTGACAGATGTCTCATTCGTTTATCTGCTGATATTATTTTAAAAAATATATTCTTTTGAACCCTGAAACGAAGATTTTTTCCTCTATGGTAAAAGCATTTAACTATGGCAAACAAAAAAATCGCTGAAATCTGCTCAATTATATGTAAGAATTCTTCCGGCATGAGTGTAGCGATTGGAGATAAAGGTAAAATTGGCAATATGCCAATTAAAAAAATCATTTTTATAAAAAAACTATAACGTCATTAGTTTTAAGAAGAAAAAAAGCTAAAATTGAGCAATTTTTATATGGATTTAGGTAAATAAAAATAAAAATCCATACCGTTTGGTCACTCAAGTTTATTCGAAGCATTGCGTGACCGGAAGCTCTTGCGAGTGCAGCGACCAGGCTAGTTTTTCCAACACCGGGACTTCCCTCCAGCAAAAGCGGCTTGTTCAGCTGTAGGGCTCGCAGCAGTTTAAGTGTATTGGATTTTGTGGTGGGAGCGGTAAAGGTGAATGCTTGATCCTCGTCTTTGGCGTCGGGTCCCTTGGCGATGAAGAATGGCGCTATTCCAAACACACTCGAGCAACTCTCTTCCATTGTCTCTGCTACTTTCATCGAAGTTTCAATGGTACTTTGCCCAGTCAGGCTATCGATCACTTGTGACTTTAGAAATATCAGAGCACTGTTGCGGAACGCATCCAACTTTTCCGCGCTGAAAGAAAACGGATTTACTTAGAATAAAAATTCAATTTTATCTAAAACAAAGTTCAGGAATACTCTTTATACTTTGAAATGCTTTTAAAAATGCTGTTATGTTAGAAATGCTATTTATATTTTAAGAAAACAGTTTTTCTCACCTTTCCATTCCTGTCAGACCAGATCCAAGACTATCGATGTACGTAAGGCACGCACCGTGAAGATAAGCGTCAGCCATCCCCAATCGCGAGATTTCGTTTTCGTTGGTGCAAGCATTCATGAAATTAACCCAGGTCAAAATATCTCGAATGCTCACAGTGAATCTTTTACCGACTTCGGATTCTTTCAACCAGTCTACGAAATTCAACATCAACGTAGCAATTTTTTCTCTTTCTGTGGCAATTTGGGCATTCAAATTATGCTCGACTATCGCTTGCAAATCGCATCTTTCCACGCAACCCTCACACCAGATTTCGGTGAAACGATTTCTTAACGCTGGAGAAAGTTCTTTCTTTCCATAATCACCGCCGGGATTCATCGTTCCTATTTGCAAAATAAATAAATAGATAAAAAGTATTCACACAGATGAATTTTTCATACGCAACATTCGTCCATTAGATAATTCGAACAACAATTTAAAAGACGCCAAAGAAGGGGCCACCAACGAAAACATTAAAACTTACAAAAGGATCTCAATGTTAAAAAAGTGTGCAGAGTTTTAACCTGTTTTGTCAAATGTGTTGAAAATACATAGAAACAATTAAATAGAGGAGAGCCAATTTGCCTATATTAATTGACGAATATCTCATTTTTCATTCATTTAAAAAATATATATTCATTCGCTGAAACAAAGATTTTTTGCTCTATGGCAAAGGCATCTAACTATTGCAAACGAGCTATGGGACATTATTAAACTTTTTCACACTTTCGTGAGATTGCATAACTGTTCATCAGAACAATTCATCCGTCATGAATGTAGCTTTTGTTCTTAAAATTATTGAAGACATAATTTTTTAATGAAAATAACTTTCTAATCGACTCGTGTCTATGGCGCTTTTGCAATTTTACCTTTATCCTAAATCGCTACATTCATACCGGAGGAATTCTTTGTATGTTCATTTGAACAATTTTTACGAATTCGTAGCTTACGCAAATTCTCAGCAAATTGTGAAGAAGATGAAAAACCCATAAATTTCCTATAGCTCATTTGCAATAGTGAAATGCGTGTGAGATAGAGCTAAAAGATCATTGTTCAAAATTTTAATTTGAACAATGATAAAAGATCATTGTTCAAAATTTTAATTTGAACAATGATAAAAGATCATTGTTCAAAATTTTAATTTGAACAATGATCTTTGAAAATTACGAACAATTTTAATTGTTCGTAATTTTTTTCATAATGACACGAGCAGATAAATAAGTGACATCTGTCAATGAATATGAGCAATTTGGATCTGACTCCCTGTTCTATAACTTAAAAAACTTCAAATGGCTATAAAATCTGAACCAATAAATTTGGCAAAGAATTTAACTCGTTATGTTAAAATTTATGGCAGCTGGAGTGCATACAGACTTTTCCGCAAAATTCAACGTCTAAAAATTTTTTTTTTTTCATTAAGAATGTTCGCCTGTTTCACACTAATCAAATCAGTGCTAAATTTTTGTAATTGTTTCATTAAAATTTAATGCAAGAAATAACAATAGTAGAGAGTAGTTTAAATTTAAGCATGCACATTTAACCCAGAGAAAGATCAATAGTGCCGAATTTGCATACAGATTAACTAATTAACGTTACTTTCCAATGGGATACATTTTCATTCAGTTTTTTTCAAGAATAATCTATAATTTTTTACCACTTTTGATGAGTGATGGTTCATTCTGTTTCTTAAAAGGTGCTCTACAAATTGACCAGCTGGATATTTGATATTATTGATCGTTTAATAATTATAGCCTGTTGTTTAATAAAAATCAAAATACTTTCATAAACAAATAGTTATAATTATTAAACAATCAATAATATCAATTATCCGGCCGGTCAATTTGCAGAGCATCTTTTAAGAAAGAGAATGAGCCATCACTCATCAAAATTGGCAAAATATTATAGATTATTCTTGGAAAAAACTGAACGAAAATATATCCCATCGGAAAGTAACGTTAATCAGTTAATTTTTTTACAAATTCGTTACTATTCATTTTTCTCTCAGTTAAGTGTACATGCTTCAATACAAATCAACGCTCCACTAAAGTTATTTAATGCATTAAACTTTAATGAAACAGTTCCAAAAATTTAACACTGATTTGACTAGTGTGAAACAGTCGACCATCCTAAAAACGAAACTCTTTTCTCCATAATGCAATTATTTATTTACTATTATCATCTAAAAGCCACCGCGTTTACTAATAAAATATCCTAATTTACCCGTTTCAAATTAAAAAATGTAAACCAAGGTACTAAATATTACCGATAAAATGAAAATTCTCGTTGGCAGTAATAACACAATCGGATTCGTTGGAATCCGGAGAATCAACACTTTTCTCAGCTAGAAGAAGACTGCGTTCAGGTTCTACAAAAAAAAAAAACATCATTAAATGAAAAATATCCTCCTACAATTTTTCGTCTTCAACGTACCTAGCAAAGAATTGAGTCTCTCCAGAACGCTATCATCTGCCAGTGATATTTCATCAGCTAGGAACAAATCTCCCTTTCGCATAGCTGTTATCAACGGTCCATCGACCCACTCGAAAAGTTTTTGGCTATCCGGATCGGAATGATCTCTAACGGGTCTCAGATTTCCAAGGAAATCCGAGGATTCCGTGTGCATATGGCAATTAACACCATAGAGCTTCTGATCGCTCATCGCGGCGATTAATTGACAAATGGTAGTTTTCCCTCCGCCAGTTTCACCAACCAGCAAAACCGGCTCCTTGAATTGGCACGATTTTCTCACAAGAACCGCCATTCTTCTCATATGATAAGTCCAAACCACATGTTTAAATCCTGCAATTCCTTTGCCAAGTATCTCCTCTAGAATCGGTTTCGTAACCGTCGAAGTTTTATCGTTCAGCGTGAAAAGCGTAGCTGGATCTACGTCGCGTTTAAGATGCTTCTTTATCACTAGTCTTATCTCCTGAGTTTCTTCCGGTTTTCGTACTTTAGCAGCGAGAACTAAATACCCCTCGTCCGCTAAATGTTGGCTCCAATCGTAGAGTCTTTGTCCAACATCCGGAGCTAGTCTGTACCTCTCTCCCCACCGAAAAAGGTCCCTGAGAGTGATGAAACCGTGTTTTCCCTGAAACGCTGCAGTGCTTTTCCTTCTTACCTGCAGGTCCGTCATAACATTTATAATCTGCTTGCAATAAGACTCAGGCATGTTGCATCTTTCGTGCAAAATGATCTGCAGTTCGTCCGCAGGTATTTCATCGAAATGCAACTCGACAAATCGATTTCTAAAGGCTCGGGAAAGTACTTTACGACCACCGTACAAGCCCGGAGGATTCTGCGTAGCAAATAGCATGAAATTTACGTGTGCCTTTACGACCTGCTGAGTCTCCGGTATAAAAAGTTCCCTGTTATCGTCGAGAACTCGATTTAATGCTTCGAGAACGTCGCTAGGTGCCAAGTTTAACTCGTCGAGAATTATCCAATGTCCTTTTCGCATCGCTTCTACCAAAACTCCCTCTTTAAAGACCAATTTTCCAGCCTCGTCGGCCACGTAGCTTCCCACGTATTCCTGCAGGTCTGTGTGCTCATGATTATTTATACGAACACAGGTGTGTCCGGAAGCTTTAGCGAGATAAGTGATAAGACTCGTTTTTCCCACTGAAGTGTCTCCTTGCAAAAGTACCGGCATTTTTCCTATCGAAACAACTCTCACGAGATCCCGAAGATTTCTTCTGACGGAATTCGTGAGAATATAATTTTTCGGTACTTCGGGCTCGAGTTCTCCTCTTATCACCCAGTAGCCCTCAAAATTAATGTAATCCTCTTCGGAAGTGCATCGGGGCTTTGGTATTGGAGAGCCCAGCACCGCTTTCATCATCTTCACGTCGAGAATCGCATGTGTTATCATTTTCTGGACTATCGGATAGGAATTGTGATCTAGTTGTGTGAGGAAACTCAGGCAAAAGGCTTCGTAGAGAGAACGAAGAACATTTCCGCAAGGATTGGTCGCTGCAACGCTCAGAGCTCGGCAGAGAGTTCTCAAGCTGTAGTGAGGTTTGTGACCCGTGCCATCATAGAGCGAAGCGACGGCTTCTTTACGTACGTTAAGATACATTTTGACGATAGCTTCTTGCTTGATGGTCGGTAAATTAAGATCGCCGAGATAGGAACTTACCAAAAGATGTAAATCTGTTTTTTCCGTTAATTCGTCGACGTAAAATTCGGTAAATCGATTACGCAGCCCGACCGGAAGTTCTTTTTTGCCCACGTCGGTCGCTGGATTCATGCAAGCGAAGATCGTAAAATCGGGATGTCTTTTTATCGATTCCCGATCTCCCCTTTCGAGCAGCGAGAGAGAACCTGTAGATCCTTCTAATAGACCTGAGAGACACTCGAGAGTTTCAGAAGAAGCTAAATTTATTTCGTCCAATAGAACCCAATGACCCTCTTGCAATGCTTTTATCAAACTTCCCTCGAGGAAAGCGAAGGCAAGTGAATAATGTGTTTTTACTTGCGTTTTCAGCTTTTCCAGCTTCGTCAAAAGTTTCTCCCACTTCACTAACAGGTCGAGCTTTCCCTGGGCGTCAATTGGCTCCTCCTTTCGTTTTCTCTTCTCGGAATCTCCGTTTGTCTTACTTTTTGAAGATTCCTCTTCGATTTTCGTCTTCAATCGTTTAACAGCCGCTGACGCGCTGTGGCACATAAGTCCTACGAGTGTTTTCCACCTGTTTTGTTTGTAACACATCGCCACGTGTTCGAGAAACTTTTTGTTTGGTTCCAGCGCGAAATAGGAGCGAAAAAGCATCTCAAATTCCTCTCTCGTTGGAGTTATCAAAAACTTGAAATCGACGGGTTTATAGCCTCCGAGGAGGTCGGCGCTTTCACTCTGCTGATTCATATTTATAACAACGAGCTTGTGACCCGTGCTCCTCGCTAAATATTGGACTGAACTAGTTTTGCCAGTTCCAGTCTCGCCGACCAATAACACGGGTTCTCTCTGCGCTACGCAGCTCGTCACACGTTCAAGAAGCGTCGCCGATGGTCTCGTGAACGAGAATTTAACCTTGGAGTGCTCCAATTGCGCGTAATTAATCTTTTTGCGTCGAACCTTAGCACGTCCAGCGACAAAAATCTCGGAAAGCAAATTAATCGTCGGTTTGTGTGTATTACAAAAATATTCGGCTTTAGTTTTAACGATACCCAGCGTGTGACCAATAGCCGTAGCCAATTCTAATCTCTGAGTCTGACTCGGCACGGAACAGCAGAATATATCGATAGCATCTTGAAAAATTTTAAGAGCCGAGTCCGGCGATGATACTTCAAAGTCTACGATGGCTCGAGTGCACCATTTTATTAAATCTCTCGTGGAAGTCAGTCTTCCCGTTTTCATGGCTAAATTTTCGCTGGTGGAATTCTCACCGCCGTGATTTCCCATCGAAAAGAGCAGGAAAACGTCTACCATTCTTGTTGCTACGGTGGTTAACGACGGGAAGAGGGTGCTGACCACGTTTACGAGCTCCTGCCTTGATAGGGGATCCATGTGAACGCAAAACCAGTGTTTTTCTAAGAGATTTGCGGCGCCGGTTGATTGACGATGCAGCCCAGAAGCTGTGGAAATCAGACGCTGCGTAAGGAAAAGTTGAAAACCGCTCTTCGCGTAAATCGTGTCGCGGTAGCCGGGAACCGACAGCGTTCCAGTTTCCATGAGATTACTAAGAACACTAGCGACGTCCAGTGCCGCGCTGTCGATGTCCTCGAGAAGAAGCCATTTTCCGTCGAGAACCGCCTGAGTTAGAACGCCAGGTTGCCAAACAAATTCGCCAGGAATATCCGTGCATCTGTAAGTGCCGAGAAGCATCTTCGAGTCTGTTTGGTCGCCAAGCTGGACCTTCACGAAGTTGGAACGACCGTGGCCGGTTATATTTGCTAGATACTCTATCAGTGCAGTTTTTCCGCAGCCCACTGCACCCTGAAGGCAAATGCAACGGCGAGAAGCCACAGCCAGCGCTAAACTTCGAAGATTGGACTCCATTGATGGTACAGGGATCAAATTTAAGGCTTCGGGACGCTGAGAGGGATCGAACACTGGCAAAAGAACGCCGGCGATTGATACTAACGACTCTGAGGTCTTTGCCACTTCGTTCACTTCTTCTGTTTGATTTCCTGTGGCTAATATCGTACTTAGACACTCGGCCTGCTGGTCAACGAGAAAAAGCTCCGGGTCCTTTATCAGAGACCTCGCGCAAGCTAATCTTGACGACTCGGACATTTTTAATACAATTCCCACACATTTTAATGCAATCCTGAAATGAAAATGAAATTTTCATTGAAATCTGTACTTTGGAATTTGTATTTGTATATGAATAAAATAATAAAAGCATTCTAATATATCGGTAATATATATATTTTGATATACATATTTTAAAATATGGGGTAAAACACGTCAAGTCGGCCACACGAATTTTTCATTTCAATAAAAAAATTTCAAATTTGTCGAGGATGTTGGTCTGGCTGAAAACAAAAATTACAAATCTTTTCAGATTTTTTTATCGCATATTTCAGCCGTTACAAAAAACTAAAAATAATAATCGTTAATTTTTAACGCCAAAACAACAGCTCTCGCAAAAAAATGACGCGAACAAAAAATTTAAGGTATTTAACGTTCTTTTCAATAATTTTTTTGCAAAATATTCCTACTCTGTTTTATGCTATTTTTCAATGGAATAAAAATTTTTTTTCCTCCAAAACTGCATTCCCGATTCGACTGAATTTTTTACATTTTATTCCTTAATATGTCTAGAATCTGAGAGAAAATTGGCGACATGGGCGGCGATTTCATTCCACTGTTACAGCTCTTCAAACGATCGAATACTACGGCAATCTAACGTGTAATTGCTCTGTACGTTCAACAGACTGTCTACATAATAATTCTACAGCCCGCACTGCATTTTTTGCATCGGATATTTTTCCCTCTTCAATTTTTGGGTTTTTTATTACATTTATTTTATCGACTGATGGAATTGAAACTTTTTTCCTGATGACACGTAATTCATCATCATGCTCTTTTCTGATCAATCGAAAATTGTCAAAACGTGGTGAATGAATGTTTCTTGAGTTCAATATTCACGTGCTCAATATTACACGACCATCGTTCTGCATTGTGAACACAAAGTGTGGACGACAGGTACGGGGGAATTTACCAATTGACCTAATTAAAACAAAAAAATTTTTAATTAAAAGTAACAAAAAAATAAACAAGTGATGCGGGCTTTAGATTATTTCTATTGACACTCTCAACCCTGCTGAACGCAGAGGGCAATTACACATTAGATTACCGTCATATTCGATCAGTCGAAGAGCTGTAACTGTGGAACGAAGTCGCCGCCCATCTCGCCAATTTTTTTTTCAGATTCTTAACATATTAAGGAACAAAATGTAAAAATCTCATCTGAATCGAAAACGCAGTTTCGGAGAAAAAAAATATTGAAATATTATTTAATTGAAAAATAGCATATTAAAACGGAGTAGGAAAATTTGCAAAAAAATTTGTTCAAAAGAACGTTAGATACCTTAAATTTTTTGTTAACATGATTTTTTGCGAGAGCCGTAGTTCTGGCGTTAAAAAATTAACCATTATTATTTTCAATTATTTGTAACGGCTAAAATATGCAATAAAAAAATCTGAAAAAATTTGCAATTTTTGTTTTTAGCCAGACCAACATCCTCAAGAAATTTGAAAACTTTTTATTGAAATGAAAAGTTCGTGTGGCCGCCTTGACGTGTTTTACCCCATATGTTTTGCAGTAAATTATTTTATCATTTTTGTATCAAGTTTCCACTTACCATTTTATAGTATCATCTTTGTCAGTCAAAAATTCATAAAATTCTGACCAATTCCATTTGTGCTTGAAATGCTCAGGTGCAGCTTGCAATATGTTGTAACTTGCTGTTACTATTTCAAGAGTAGAAACTTCTCTTACTACAAAGGGAACATCTTTTCCTTTATGCCTCTTTGACATTGCAGCTATGTTGTGCGATATACAACTAAACGGTGCTGTGTTGACTTCAAAATAATGCAAGGCAAACCTGTTGAATAAATGTATTCATATTGATATATTAACATTGTTATTTTGTTCAATATTCAATCTCATCTCAAACTCACTGCCACAAATAAATAGATTTTTCTGTAGATTATTACACAAAGTCAACAAGTAAATATTAGGATGGAGCTACTAAAAAAAAGTATATTGTCGCTTACACAAAACATAGATAGAAAAAAAAGCAAAAAGTTGAAGAAAATGATTTTTAAAAAAAATACTGGAAGTATATCAAATAAATATATTTATCCTGAAGTATTAACATCAACAGTCTATTAATTACTGAAGCTTGTCTGAATCTATGTTACACTTGTAGTATTGAAATAAGATTTCTACACAACTAAACCATATCAAATAAATTTTTATTAATAATAATTTCATCAGATTTAAGAAATATCAGACAAGGATAGGACGTTGGATGGTATATAATCTGGATTGATACATTTAGAGAATGGATATGAAGAATAAATATATTCATATTGATATATTAACATTGTTATTTTGTTCAATATTCAATCTCATCTCAAACTCACTGCCACAAATAAATAGATTTTTCTGTAGATTATTACACAAAGTCAGCAAGTAAATATTAGGATGGAGCTACTAAAAAAAAGTATATTGTCGCTTACACAAAACATAGATAGAAAAAAAAGCAAAAAGTTGAAGAAAATGATTTTTAAAAAAAATACTGGAAGTATATCAAATAAATATATTTATCCTGAAGTATTAACATCAACAGTCTATTAATTACTGAAGCTTGTCTGAATCTATGTTAGACTTGTAGTATTGAAATAAGATTTCTACACAACTAAACCATATCAAATAAATTTTTATTAATAATAATTTCACCAGGTTTAACAAATATCAGACAAGAATAGGACGTTGGATGATATATAATTTGGATTGATACATTTAGAGAATGGATATGAAGAATAAACAGATTAATCATTGAGAAAAATTATTTCAGCATCTGATGAAATAATTCTTCAGTTATATTAAATGAAAATAAAATAAAATATATTCAGAAGAATAAATATATTCATATTGATATATTAACATTGTTATTTTGTTCAATATTCAATCTCATCTCAAAACTCACTGCCACAAATAAATAGATTTTTCTGTAGATTATTACACAAAGTCAACAAGTAAATATTAGGATAGAGTTACTATAAAAAAAGTATATTGTTGCTTACACAAAAGATAGAAAGTAAAAAAAATGATTTAAAAAATATACTGGAAGTATGTCAAATAAATATATTTATCCTGAAGTATTAACATCGACCATCTACTAATTACTGAAGCTTGTCTGAATCTACATTAGACTTGTAATATTTAAATAAGATTTCTACTCAACAAAACCATATTCAATAAATTTTTGTTAATAATAATTTCATCAGGTTTAACAAATATCAGACAAGGATAGGATATTGGATGGTACATAATCTGGGTTGATACATTTAGAGACCAGATATGAAGAATAAACAGATCAATCATTGAGAAAAATTATTTCACCATCTGATGAAATAATTCTTCAGTTATATTAAATGAAAATAAAATGAAATCTAAAAATTCATGCAGACTCATAAATTTACACAATATGGATATCATGAAAAAAAACATAATTGTAGCACAAACTAATAATAGAAGGTAGTAAAAGGTAAATACAGAAAAAAAAATACAAGTGAATATGAACCAGCGTAAAGGAAGTAAACACAGCGTAACTCATTTTCCAAACTTCGTATTATCTAGAATCTCAAGAACTTACCCCAATACATCAGGATTCAATGGAATCAGTGTTCCTAAGACAACACAGTTCAACCTGTGCAACATATTCGATTTGTGTGTATTTCCCAGCGGTATGTCATCAATTTGAATCGCTTGTGACAGAAGTACCAAAAGGTACTGCGGAAAGAATAGCGAAACATCCTTAGAGCTCGCTGGTTCCATAAGAAATTGGCACAATAATTCCAAGACTCTATTGCGATCATTTTCGCTCAATTCCTGAGGACAAACATACAATTTCTTCGATGATTAGTCTTTAAACTTGCAAAACAAATGAATTCCTTTCAAAGTCAAATATATATTTGCCACACGAATAATCGTCCGAATATGCAGAAGTCGATTTTGGTGCGATATGTTTATGAAAAATTATCGAAATGTCAACGAAAACGCTGTGCGTTCGATAATAAATAAACAAGTGACAAGTGCCGCGCACTTACCTGCGACAGAAGATAACGCGCAAAAGCTTTCTCGTAATTGTCACTTCTTTTGCAGAAGAGTCTCAGATTGTCGAGCAGCATCCTGTAATTTTTACGGCTGCACGACGAACATTGACTTATTCAAAATCACTCGCACTTCTCACGAAAAAATTTATCAAACGGTCGGTCGCGCTTGAATTGTAAAGGTTACGAAGGTATCGGCGAGCACGTGTTCGTACGCGCGTGTCGCTCACACGAACATGTGCTTCAAGCGGTTTCCTCTACCAACACACAGTTATGCGGCTTGTAACGAGATGTGTTCGGAAATATCAACCGACTGTACCGTATCATTAGCCAATGAACAAGCATCGTTCTTGACATCTTTTACGATGAAAATTCAAACGATTATTCGCGCCAATTGCATGATACATATATTATTGCTCTGTTGTTATCAGGTGTGATAATGGCGCAAATACGCACAGAATTTAACGTTATCAGTGTATCCAAAACTTAAGGCCAAATGTTGTAAAGAAGAAATAAATAAAATAAAGGAGAAATCCGTCAAATAAAAAATATTATTATTATTATTAAAATAGTAACAGAAATAAAAGATGAATGCAAAAAAACGTATATTATTGTTCCGTTGATCTTTCATTTCTTTTACTATTTTAATAATAATAATAACAATAATTTTTATTTTACGGATTCACTGGCTTTATTTCTTTTTTATAATCACACGAGCCTTTTATTCATATCTTAAGATTAATTGACAACATTCTTAATTTTGCTGTTTGTTTTATTTAGTTATTTATTTAATTTTTTCACCATTTTTCGTATTTCAGTACAACCTCGACCGCTTGCATTCTAAAGATGTAAAAAGAAACTCCAGTATAATTCAACATAGGATATTTTTCTCTCAGCCTAGATAGTCGTAAGATCGCTGGATTCATTGCAAAATTTGATCGGTTTGGCGCCTGGTAGAATTTCACGATGCGAATAATTATTATTATTTTACCAAATAATCAAAATTATTATTGGCGCCAATTGTGTGGTGGATATCGTTGCGCTCATAATCCCGTGTGATAACCCTAGCAATCTTAACAACCGTCGTTTGCAGCTGATTCACCGTAAAAACCACCGTCAAACAACCGGTTAGTTTTTTGCAAAAAATAAACCGGAATTCGGTCGTAGCAACCGCGAAAACACCTGACCTAACAATGTTTTTCGGTTTTCCATGGTAAACTGAAAAAAATGACCGCATGAAATTTTTGAGCGCAGTCGTTTTCACGGTTGTTACGACAAAATTTCGGTTTTTTTTTAACGGTAAAACGGTAGTTGTTGAGATTGCTAGGAAAGGCCGCAAAAACGCAGTGAATGAAGCTGCATCTTGTCGCTTCCAAAGCGAAAAAAAAAGAATTTGTGTATACGACCATCAACATTCAGTAAACATATACTCGATTATATATAAATTGTTTATTAACGAAATAATAACAAATATTGATACTTAGAAATACATTTATTGTAGAAAATTACATTATAAATTAATCAGAAGGTGAATAATTCTTTGTGTTCGTTGAATTCACTTTGAATAGCCTTTTCGATTCCCGGTAACGTCAAATTTGTGACGGCAATGTTGAAGCTGACGTAGACCGGCTTGCCGCATCTTTTGGCAAGTCGTTTTGCCAAACTGGCGGAAAACGTGTCCTCGTTCGTTCCCATAATCCTCGTCGCTACTGGGAGGTTTTCATACCTCGAGACCATCGCTAACGTGAGGTCACTCATCTTGCCGTCATTTGCCTCTCCTATCCAGATATACAGGCTATCTTTCATCTTCATGATGCGGCAACTAATTCTAACCTCGCCGACTTGCGTCACAAAATCGTGAAATTCAAAGGTGCAGGGAAGCAGCTCTAATTTTTTCTCTTCCACCGGTTCGTCCCCCATGGCTTTTGCACTCGTGAATGACAAACCACCACGAATGTTTTCGTTAGCCGTTCAACGACTCTACTGTTGAACGACAATGCTCGACTGTTTTGTATGAACATACGAAACACATGTCAGTGGCCCGGCATTGCGTTCAAAAAAGTATCAAAATTTACTTAAAAAAGATGGCGGTTTTTAAATAGTTACCCATTTGATACATTAAAGACATACCAAATTATACATTTTTTATGTTATGTTAACGATATTAGGGTACAATTATTGTTTAAAACATCCTACAACATTCGTAGGAAAGTGTATAAAGATTTCATAAAAAAAAGTTTTCTATAAAATTTTATTAGAAACGCCACAAAAAAGGAACGGAGAAAGCAGTGAGCTAATATTTTTCGTAATATATTCATATGGAAAAAGATTCGTTTTTGTTTTTAATATAATAACTCTACATTTTATTTACTAACCCGCCAAATATTTAAAAAAAATAGATATCCAGTTATTTATAGTATGAATGAATAAATAGAGCGAGCTGAAAATTAATTTTATGGTTTCCTGTTGAAAATTACTGATAGAAACCGATCGAAATAGCCAAAAACTGCATAGATCCTGATACAAAATCTTATCTGGACCTACGTGATTTTTGTCCAATTTTAATCAGATTTTATGAGTATTTTTCAACAGGGTTATAACGCCGTGTACTATATTAGGTAAAATTCCTGTCCACAAGTGCCGTCCTCGTAATAACATCAAAATCTGATGTCAGTAAACAATTGAAAAAAGAAAACATAGGTCAAATTTAATTAATAGCTCCTGAGATAAAAAAATTGAACATTTTGGAGCAAATATTATTTTCTTTATCGAAAGAACGACATGCTGAAAACAATGAATACCATAATAAGTGCTGAAGAGACTTTCGGACGCCTTGACGAAAATTGTTAGCCACGAAACGAAAGGTTTTGTGCACGTTCCGTGCTTCCAGTGTAGAAAAATGTTTTCGTTAGCCGTTCGACTATACGTCAATGCAACGAAACGATCCAGCCGTTTTTTATGAGCATACTAAACGCAAGTCAGTGGCCCGGAGTTCCGTTCAGAAAAGCATCAAAATTTACGCTCGCAAGCCAAGTATTGCAAATGATGTCCATATTTAAATATTTACCTTTTCGATACACGAAAAACATAAGGAATAATATATTTTTGTATTATCTTAAAGCCATTTTAGGATATTCTACAACATTCATAAACATTGAATATTTTTTTTATTTAAAAAAAAAGTATTTTTCTCTGCAAAAATTGATTAAAAACGCCACAAAAGTCAGATTAACAGAGAAACCTCTCGGACAATATTATTATTATGAAAATTTTTACCACATTCCTATGGAAGAAAGATTCGGTGCTGATTTGAATAAAACACTTCATCATCTGATATCTAATTATTATAATGCGAATAAATAAATAGAGGGACACAAAAATTCAAAATTATTTATAATATAAATGAATAAAGAAATAAATAAATGGTTCCAACGCTGTATACTATATAAGGTAAAATTCCTGTCCACAAGTCCATCGTCCTCCTAATGACATCGAAATCCGATGTCAATGGATGATTTTTTAAATAAACGCAAGTTTATATCAGCTTCTGCGATAAAAATAAAAATCTTTCGAAGAAAATGTTATTTTCTTGAGTAAAAAATCGGCATGCCAGACGCAATGAATATCATTAATATTGAAGAGACTTTTCGGACGCCCTTGCGGAAGTTGTTAGCTTGCGGGCCGAAAGGTTCGGTGGACGATCCGTGTTTCCAGTGTAGAGGACCCCTCTTTCGAACAGCGGAGTGCGCAAGCGCCTCGAGATCTTCTGGTTAGAGTATCCATTTTGATCACATGTGAGTATCCCGAGCTGTCCTCGATTTCTGTGAAAACTAATGGTGCTAATTGCTTGAAAAGCCCGAAGATCATTAACATTGCTACAGTGACAAAATAGCTGGTTTGTATTGTTAAAAAAGTGCGGTCCCGTGATTGATATTACGTCGATAGAATAGCGAGTTGAGCGGCGGATGACAACGGGTCCCCCGCTGGCCAATGTGGCTGGCGCTCTTTCGCGCCATCTTCGCTATTATTTTCATGAAAAACACTCTCTGGAGTACGAAAAACGTGTTAAAACGTTGAATTTCACGCCGGTTCGTGAATTTCATCGATATCTCATTACGATAACGGTTTTAAATCCTGCGTAAAGTCACCGGAAAGGATTCTTTGGTTAACCCGGGTTGGGACCTCGCGTTTCGTCACGATTGGCGTGCGCGAAATGCACGCGTTTTTCTTTTACTCATATCTTTTCGGCTTGCTCGTGCCTATTTTTTTTCTTCTCTTCTCCTTCAAGCCGGAGTCATCACTGAATTGCGTCGTTTGAACGCGTGTACGATTTTGTGAAACTCACGAAATTCCGATAGTCGCTGCGGTGTCGTCGCCGAAATTCCGCCGTCAATGTGCCACATGGCCACTTGCCCCTCGGCTTCTCGCTAGTCACTCCAACTTTCCGGTCATATTAGACCTATAGGGCACAGCTGTGTCGCTTACCTCTTATTTACTACGTTTCGTTTCTTCTCACGCGAATAAACTCGTGCGATAAAGTTATTTCAAAAGAAATTGATCATTGACTTTTGGTATGTGTCATAATGTAATCAATTTCTCTTCCCACTGTACTTTGCTCATAAATTGTAGTTACACGCTGGGTTATGAGGTCTCTGTTGTGTTGTTTTAATTTGCTAGAAAAAATGAGCTCATTGAAAGTCTTTTGGTATCTCCAGGAGTGAAATAAAGGCAGGAAATAAATCAATAAGAATTTATAGTCTTAGAAGCAATCGTTAATTATGCATATCGTAATTTATTCATAAGATTTGTACTCTCGGAAAATGTGAGGCACAATATTTTTTAACAGCATGATATTTTTGTAATATTTTCTTTCGCAAAAGGATCTGCGTAATGGCAGTTCCATTGTGACATATGGTAGAGGACTATGTGAGTTTTCTGATGCATCTGGCGTTCTCTACACAACTTGTAATCATAATTTTCTTTTATGACTGTTTTGGAGTATTTTACTCTGTATTACGCTTAAGATTTGGAAGAAAGTCTCGAAACTTAATTTGTAATGGCAGGATGAATTAATTTTGCTTTCAGACCGCCTCAAATTCAACATGGCAGATATCGAGGATACTCACTTTGAGACTGGCGACTCCGGTGCCTCGGTGACATACCCTCAGCAATGTTCGGCATTGCGCAAGAACGGCTTCGTCATGTTGAAGTCACGACCTTGCAAGATCGTGGAGATGTCTACATCCAAGACTGGTAAACACGGTCACGCCAAGGTTCACCTTGTGGGAATCGACATATTCTCATCCAAGAAATATGAAGATATCTGTCCATCCACACATAACATGGACGTGCCCTTCGTTAAGCGAGAGGACTATCAGGTGAATAATATGTGAATCAACAATTCTTTTTTTAACAATACTAACAATAATAACAATTTACATTTAAATAGCGTTCGTGGAATGTTATAATCTAATTTTTATTAAAACCCTTCATAATTAAATTATCATTTGGGTTCGCTTCTCTCATTCATGAAATTGAAATGGTTGATGCATTGTTAATGGATTTCCAGTGTTTATCAAATTTCTCTAAAACGATTGGACGAATACTACAATAGATATTGTGAAAAATATCTATTTCTTCAATGAATGAAAGGTGTTAGGTTCACCGCTAAAGAGTTAAATCAATACATATTTCTCATAGTGAAAGAAATTTTTAAGTCTGACAGATAAGAGTAATTCATAATTACTCTATTAGTACTCTTATTAGCGTAATTCATAATTACTCTTATTAAACAAGCTTAATTATTATACTCTAATTGCTACTTGTTTAATTTATAATTGATGTAATTCATCAAAGTCATGCACTGCAATCTCATTATTATAAATGTGATATTCCGTGAAATAATCGGAATTATTATTATTATTATTCCAACTAAAATATCGATTTTGGCCTAAAATAACTTTTTTTTTTTTTTCTCTTTCAGCTGACAGACATATCTGACGACGGTTACTTGTGCCTGATGGCTGATAACGGTGACCTTCGTGAAGATCTCAAGATCCCCGACGGCGAGTTGGGTACTCAGTTGCGTGCCGATTATGACGCTGGAAAAGAACTGCTGGTAAGTTGACTGAAATTACGGCGTAAAATATCATAGCGGTTTTCGCGATAGTACGGCCGATATTTCAGCCCTAAATACGTAGAAATAATAGCAATTGAGTATTAAGCGAATGCCAATAGAATACTGATTATAATTTTCGAAAATATGAAGTAATCGAATTTTTGTTTTATTTTATTTTATTTTATTTTATTTTTTTTGTGATTTTCACAGTGCACCGTACTAAAAGCCTGTGGCGAAGAAGTGGTGATTGCCATCAAAACCAACACTGCCCTCGACAAATAATTGTGTTCAGTTGCAACCGTACACAACCTCACTACCCGCTTAGGCCAATCGACACCTTATCATTGGTAAAAAAAATAAAGGAGAGAAATAAAAACAACAAAAAAAAAACAAAAAACAAAAACAAAATAAAATAAAATAAAACGAGCCAACAGTTCCAACCAACAGCAACTCAGCAGGGGAGAAAAAAAACACGCTAAAACCGTCTTTTTATCAAAGTAATAATCACTTACTTACTGTTATCCGAAACGCAAAAATAACGAGATAGCAACAGCGACAAAAATACATATGCTAAAGTTTCAAAGCAATGTAAGTAAAGACAAAACAAACGGTAAACTGGTACGATGCGGGGCAGCTTGCGTCTAAGTTTTAGAAATACACACACACACATACACACACACACTCTCTCTCACACACATACACATGTTGTTTGTTATATAAGAGATACGGCGAAAACTTTTCATCAAAGGGTTGATTGAAAAAAAAATAAAAATTGGAAAAGCCTTTACACTTCCTCAAGTTTTTTTTTAAACGTTTTTTTTATTATTATTTTGAATTGCAAATTATTGCCAAGTAAAAAAAAATGAAAAAAATAAGTATAAAGAGCAAACGAGGTAAACAAATTATTCGACAGCTTTGGCAAACTGTATTAAGAGACACATTAAGGTTAAAAAAAAAGACACTGTAGCCGGTCAAGACCAAGATTATGCTGCGGACTGCTAAGAGGAACAATTTTTCATGCAAACTGTAACGCAAAGAGCTTGAAACAATGAGTAAAGCAGCCGGGAAACGTACGAGACGACGATAAAATTGCACCGTCTCGTAATTCTCTCAGCGTTGCCTCATTGTCGGTGGAAACGAAAGAGAAGTTTTTTTTTCTATAGACTCTTGCCGTTTGATTTTTCTATCGAAGTTAAGATTCTAGGAGCGCAAGAAGAGTCTGGCAATTAATAGCGATAACTTTTTTATAATAATGGTGCGCGCGCAGCGAATTACTCTGTGACTAATATACAGAATTCCGAACGAATTAACGTACAATCGAAATGGTGAGGCTAAGACAGAAGCGATAGGAAGAAAAACCGACTAAAAAACATTCTTTAAAACTGGCGGCCCGCGAAACTCGCAAGACCGATTTATTCCCTTGGCCTATAAAATTACAGATTGAACGAGATGGAAGGGAATGAAAAAGTAAAAGAAACGATATACTTTCAAGTCTTCATTTCGATGCGGTATTTCAAGCGGATATTGCGTCTCTCGAATGAATATTTTTACATGTAACTTCAATCGTAATCTATGTGAATGGATGTTGCTCGCAGCGCCTGGTTGAATGAGAGAGAGATAATCTATCTGTATCGAAGTAGTTTCGAATTGTTTTCCAAGAAAGTCGTACGTACTTATCTTTATGTGTGAGCTTTCCTTCAAAAAGTAGCAAGAATCGCGTTATTGTTGCTGCTCCATCATTGCAAAAAAAAAAAAAAAATACTATGAGAAAATAGAGAACAGACTAAACGAATAACGGGGTTGGGACAGCAAATTTTTCTTTATTCGAGTCACAATTCAACATCGAATTTAATAAGATTATTCGGGAGAAAAAAAAAAGATTATGAGCCTGCGCGATGTTTTTCTTTACTTTTCAATCAAACGCTCTCCCATTTACTTGTCTGTCTGTCCGTCCCGAGAATCACATATTTCCTTCACGTCTCCTTACACTGGATTTGTATAAAAAATTGTTCCAGAAGGTACAGCCTAAAAAATATTTGGGATTAACGTATAAACAGAGATAAGAGACCGAAAAAACTGAGAAAAATTATATAAATTGGTGTAATCAGAGCTTTTTAAAGGAAGGTATCTTTCGAAAGTTCTCTCTCTCTCTCTATCTATCACGGCTCCCACACGTTTGTTTATCTTAGATTTACAAAAACGCTGGATTATTATCATGGATTTTACGGGGGAAAAAATAGTCCGATCTCGCGTTCATCGAGAAAAAAAAATGCAAATTTTCGATATTAGTCTCTATCCCAAATGACGAACTAACAAGCGTCTGCCTATCCTACGTACCTTCCTTCGAAACTTTGGTATGCGATTATAGATAACAATCTAAACTTAGCTATTGTAATCAAAGTAAACACAATACCTAACAATTAACAAGAAAAGTAAAAAAAAAACAAAAAATAAATCAGCGTCTGTATTACACGTGTGCTATGTTGGACCAGGCACATCTAATAATTTAAATGTGCTTTGTTATGGACTATAAACGAACAAAAAGAAATACTACGAGAAGAATAAATTGCATCCTGTGTGCAAATGCACTCAGGTGCAATGCGGATGAAAGACAGTGCGTAAGTGCTTTATAATTGAAAGATACTAAATGAGTTTAGAGACATAGATAAACTGTGAAGCGCAAAACTTTCAAAAAAATTGCGCTTGTAGACATTTTAATGAGTGCATTTTTCATTCTTTTTGTACTTTATCGAAATCAGAACGGAAATTAATTTTTATTCTTTAAAAAGCGTTAATGTAACGCGTCGTCGCCTCGACAAAAAAAACAACTACTACTTTATTATTCAAGTTGTAATTGCCGTTGAATTAAAAAAAAAAAATAAACTAATTGGCATCTTAGTTAAAATGATGTCTCAAGATTGTAAACGAAGAAAATCGTGCGACAAACATATATTGTGAATTAAATTTATATATATATATTATATATATAAAGAGGCGACTTTCGACAAAAACATAACGATACAAGAAAAAAAAACGACAATTTATCACAGATCGCAAATTCAATGTTCATATTGAGAAGAAAAATAAATAAAAATAAAAGTAATATTACAAATTTAATCTTAGATTCACAAGGGATATAATCTTTTCTCATTATAAGAACAGATGTTGATGTGACGAGCGATACGATGTATCCAATAATTGGAACAAATAATTATATAACGAGTCTCTGAGGATGAGAAGCTAGTACGCGTTGTCTCACGATCAGCTTTTTTTTTCCAAGATAAAACACAATGTACTAGTGAGATGTTGCACAAAGTTTATATCGTCCGATTGATAGACGATTGCGAAGCGAAAAGTACGTAGAATCGAGATCACAACACGCGTCGAAGGATGTCAATTAAGAATCGAGAGAAAGAGAGCTAGAAAAGATAAACGGACAAGCCCCGCGAACAAGAAGTTTGGTAACGAAAAAGAACAAACAAAAAAAAAAAAACGTTTTTACGATGTTCCTGCGATTTTTTAATTGTATGCAATGTTGATCACGAATGTGTAAGTAACAAAACTGTATGTCCTTGCTGGTGATTTGAAATAAATGCTCTTTAAGTAGGTGCTAATGTCGTTCAATCAAGGATAGCCAGGTAAGTTTTCAATCACGTAGAAATCAGTGAATAATTTTCATGTTTTTTTTTCTTTTTTTTACCCTTTTTGGTTTATAATACAAATCAGAAATCTACACACTATTATACCTCCGGATTAACTACAGGCGGTGGTTCACGCTTACCTGGCGCGAGTCAACGCTGTGAAATGTTTGTTTTATTCAGGCATAAACCTTCGGTCGAGAAGAAAATTCGCTGGGCAGCAAATTTTGTTATTATTTTTGTCATTTATACGCGACTTTTATTATAAAAGGATAATTAAAAACAATTCCTACTACTTTCAAAGTAATAACATCTTTTTTTATATAACGATTCGTAATTGCGACTGTAGAACTGTGTGCTGAGTGGAGATTAGTATACTGGTATTGTATTTTAGGATATCTATAAATTAAAATCACCGGCAGTTTGCTCGAATTTCGTAGGAGTTTTTGCGATGCGCCAGTTGCGATTTGACCGTGTCGTTCTCGAGGCCTCGCAGCGTGTCTTTCAAAGACACTTCGGAGGCCCGCAGAAGAGGCCCCCTTTTTATATATATTTTTTTTCTTGAAAAAAAGTCTTATGCAAGACTGTTACAACACTACGCACCTATCTACTGTGCTAAATATTCAAAATCGTTTTTCAATCACTTTTACAGATTGGTCGACAGTGACGAATTTTTTTCATAATTTTTTCTTGGCATAGAAAAAAAAATAACAGTGAATCGTGATTAATACATACAGTGACTTATTTCAATCTAGAAAAACGAGCATTTTTAAAAAGACAAAAAAATGGGATGGATCTATAGTATATTACGCTACTAGGGAGGGAAAGTAGACTATGTCCAACCGCGTGTAAGATTACGTGGTAAACACGCGGTTGGGGATAGTCTACTTTCACTCCCCAGTGGAGTATACTATTTTTCATCATATCTGCAGCGGAAAGTTCGAATTACGTAAAGCTCGTAGGGCGGGAAGTTGAACTTTCCGCGCAGGTATGGTGAAAAAGTTGTTTATACTCTCGGATGAATTAGGGAGTCTGAAAGCATTTAACAATTAAAGAACTTCGTAGATTAGCTGTCCATTAATTTTTGACAAAACGGAAAGCGTTTTTTGTTCTATCGATGTTAAACTTTGATTACAAATCCGTTAAGATTAATTGCTCGTAACTGTGTTTTGATCATATAAAAATGTTCAGCAACCGCGCATAAGCAAATGTTCTTAAAAATAGAGTTTCTATACTATTTTTTTTTAATTATTTTTTTTTCAAATAGTAAAAAAATCGATCGAAAGCAAATGTTTCTGTAATTTGTTACGCTCGGTTACGGAATTTCTTTTTCACATAATCAGAAAAATGTTGCGAAAAAATTAATCGTAAGGGATTTTTATACAACTCTGTTTACTGATTCGAAATAACTGAAATATGCTTTTTTGCCCGCAATCGGTTGATACCTCCTGCAACGAGAACAAACCGCAACGATAACGTCTATAAAAGTTTGTAAAAACAATTTTTAATATTTCGTACAATTTACAAGTGCGTCATGTCGTAACTATATCAAGGAAGGAGTCCTATCAAAATCAGTGATATTCATTGATGCATATCTTATTTGTTTGATTTCTGGTCTTACATGAAAAAAATGCTCTATTAACACCCTAAAATAAAGAATATTGTTCCGTGTGATAAAAAACTCTGGCTTGTCTAAATCCCCTACAATCATTTTATTGGTTTTACACCGCAGTAACGTAAAAAAAAACCGCTAGTTTAGATATTCCCAAATAATTTTTAGTGGTGCGAAAGACAAATGCTGTCGATGTCAATAAAAAAACAATGCTTCCGGTATTCTTCTTTCATTAATTTAAGAGAAAATTAAAATTGCGGAAATGTCATGGGGTTATATGATTTTAAAAATTTTTTTAGGAAAATATAAATTCATCAATTTTTATATTAATAATAAAGCTAAACTCATATTGTAAGAATATTATTCAATGCCCAACTGAGAATTATTGAGGATTTTAGCTGAAGCTAAAAAGAAGCTAAAAATTCTTGGTCTAAAAGATTAACACATTTTTTTTTCATATAATGCCAGTCACCAAATGAATAAGTAATCAATGAATATCCGTGATTTTAATCTCACTCATTTTCCTTAATACGATAGTGAATTACGCTGAAGAGTCATAAAATTCTCTCGACAATACTGACAAAATTTCTATCTACTCACTGATTGAAAAAATCTTCTCAATCCCCGAAAAAATTGATTAAAAAGTACGATTATTCATCCGAGTTTGAGAGTGAAAAGAAAAATCAACACTTCAATATTCACAAGCAACGATTCGGATACCTTCTTCTCTTTCGAATAATCACAGTATACATCTTTATAATCTTCAACAAAGTGTACCATCAAGAAGCTCTTGGTAACGACGTACTCTATTATTCGGCTATATTAAGTGGAGGGAGACAGATTCAAATTGCTGTCATTTATTCGCAGGTATCTCATTTGTTTATGTGCTGACGTCACTAGAAAATATATATTCTTTTAAACTCTAAAACAAACATATTTTTACTTTATGGCAAAAGTATCTATCTATTGCTAATGAGCTATAGAAAATTTATGAGTTTTTTAAATCCTTCACACTTTCCTGAGATAATCGGTAAAGAAAAAATGTCAAAAAATTGCTCTATTGTACATAAGAAGAATACTTCCGGCATGAATGTATTTTTTGTTCTTAAAATTAGTAAAGATATCATTTTTTTTATGAAAATAATTCTTTTTTTTAACTAACCCTTTAGTCTATGGCATTTTGCCAATTTTACCTTTATCTCAAATCATACATTCATGCCGGAAGAATTCTTCTCATGTACGATTGAGCAATTTTACGAAATTCTTTCCTTACCCATTATCTCAGGAAAGTGTGAAGAAGTTTAAAAACTCATCAATTTCCTATGGCTCATTTGCAATAGTTGGAAACTTTTGCCATGGAGCAAAAAATCTCTGTTTTAGGATTCAAAAGATTCGATTTTTTTAAATTACATCAGCAGATAAATACGTGAGTTATCTGTGAATGAATTTCAGAAATTTGTGTCAGACTCCCGTCCCCTAATAGTATTGTAAAATTGCAGCGTTAAACAAAGTCGATAATGAGTTAATCAATTACACGTTTTTTCGTGTTAATCTAGTGGATAGACGAAGAGATGAGAAACGAACCAAGGCACCAAGGCTTTTAAAGGAGCTTCTCAAGAGGATATTGTCACGAGATGAAAGTGATTGTATAAATAAAGCGAAAAGATAAAGAATAATTTCAAACTAAAGAAAAAACGTACGTATAAAAGCATTTGTGCTCACTAACGTGGGTGTATTCGTAACAAAATGAAATTTATTTATAGAAATACATCTTCTATCCACCTCGTAAACATAACATATTTTAATGCCAGCGAGTGTCTGAGCAGCAGCGATTCCAGTTACGAACAAACAATAACGTAATATAAAAAGAGTGAAAGATAAAGAGAGATAGAGAGAATGAAGAGTCCTCTTCAGTAGCCCCGTAATAAATTCCCTGCATTTTTTCTTTTAAATCTAGAGACAAATAACAAAGTGTAGCAACTTAATGGGTGTTTGATGTTTCGAGTCTTCGTGTTACTAGGTTCTTTTTTCAGTTGTTTTTCATGTTGTTTCGTTTCTGTTGTTTTTTTTCTCTCTCTTGTTTCTCGTGTTTCCTTTTTGTTGTCTCATTCCCTAATCACAATCGTAATCGAAGTTCTCTTGATTATCGTTTGATCAATTGTTCGCGTTTCGCCTCTGAAGTGCCGCTGCTAAGTCTTGTCTCAACGCAGCCTGCTGCCTCTGATCCGCCAGTGATTGAAGTGACCTCAGACCGTTGACAATATCCTTCGTCTTGCCGAAATATATTTCATTCAGAGTGTTGCGAATTTTGTTCTCCATGTCCTCTACCATGCGACCAATGTTCACAATATGTGGCGATGTTTCGCTCGTCGCTGCGTCTTGCTCCACCTGAAAAAATACATAATCAAATGTTCATTATTTATTCAGCTGATTCGGTAAATGAATCGATGTTAAAAAAAAAGAATCACATTTTTTATGCCATTATTTCAACGAGAACTTGCATTTAAGTCAAATGTGCAATCAATCACCATAAAAATATTATTTTTTTTACTCATGCAGTACATCAGAATGGTGTGAGAAGAAATATACATTTGTTTACTTGTTTTGATTTTGTGGTACAAAATTATTGATGTCAATTTATTTGTGGGTCACAAACAAGAAAATAAAATAAATTCGAAAGTAATGAGTGATTACAACTCCAATTTCACATAATCTGGGCTGATTTTAGAGCATGCGAAATTTAGGGGTCCATTTCAATGAAAAACGAAGAAACCAAAAGAAAAAAATTAATTTTTCTTTTTTTATTCCCCGTTTTGAAATAAAAGTAACCCTCGAATAGGGTCGGAAAAATTGCTCAGATCACGTGGAATCATGTAGGCATTCCCATATAATATTCAGTAGCCAAATACGTAACATTTTTTTCGATTATCACTGATTTTGACCTGATTTCCTTCCCTTCTTGCAGCGATGATTAGGATTATTTACCTGTCTAGTCAAACTACCACCCAAGTTCATGGTTCCCGATCCGTGCTTATTCGTTTGAAGCCAGAGCATGGCTGTGGAAGTGAGTTTGTAATGGGCCATCCGTCCTGTGGATCTCTCCTGTACTTCCACCACATGTATTGAATCCCAGCATCCTTTGATTTTTTTGGACCCATCACCAGCCTTTTTAATTAAGATCACACCGGCAAAACCGTGATCCAAGTCCCATAGATATACAGACGAGACACCACCTTCGAAGTATAACTCGCGATATTGGTCGAATGCGTGATTTGCATCTATCTCCAACTTTCTCAACCTCTCCGACGGCATCGAGCCATCTTCCAGCGGAGGGTCGTACGTATTACTCCATGGGGACCTGCATATGAATTAAAAAATATTATTAGTCTCATCTGGAATAAAATATTCAAACTTGCATCTCAATATATAAATTCTTAATATTATATTTATACTTATTAAAAACTTTAAAAAAGGGATTAAGTTGCGACGTATCTGACTCCAATTTATCACAGTTTAAGTTTACATACCTTTTATTGATATCCACAAGCACAAGCCAAATTTATAAACAACTATTCAAATTACCAACAGAATAATTGTGGTCAATTTAACAGAAACGGTTGCAACAAAAAAAAAAATTAAAAAATTATCAGTGCAATTTTTTTTATTTGTCTGGTGTATATTTATTTTTAACAGAATAATGATTTTATTAATTTAGTTGATTCTATGAGAGCACTTGACATATCTCTGCCATGCATAATACAATTCCTACAGCCTAACTAATTTACTTGAAGAAATAGTCTACAAAAATTATTATATTAATTTGGGCAGGTGGTTGAAGATCACAAAAACATGAAAATAAGAGAAATAAATTGGCTATGAGACAGACTAGTTGTAGTGCAATTTAAGTAAATTGTATGGAAATATATGAATATAGAAATTGATCTTAAATTGAAAGAGGTGGCTAATAAACCTGCCAAACAAATTTAATAAAGAATAATTTTGTGTATAAAGTGTTGTATGGAATGGACAGAAGCTGCTAGATCCCAGAATCATGAAAATGAAAAAAATATACTAACTGTAGGACAGATCATTCTCAGTTCAATAACAGAGAACTGTTCAGGAATATTCAAATCCAGAAACTAATCTTAAATGGTTCAAAGAATGCTCTGCTTAACTAATTAAAAAAATAATAATTGTCTATATTTTTAAATATAGACAATTATTATTCCTCTATACAGTTTCAAATTCCTCTATAAAGTGAATAGAAGATGCCACAGATGACATTCAAACATAAGAGAAAAAAAACTGGCAATAAAATAGACTATTTATTGTCCAATGTCAGTATTTCCTACAGAAATATATAAATATATCACTGACTGATCAGGATGAGTCATACTCTGCCTAATTACATATCCAAAAGTTACTTCTTGCATGAACTCTTGTATAAAATATTAGGCTAAAATTTTCAACATAAACTGACTAATATTCAGCCATAATTTGTGTGAAATTTTGCAAGAATCTTTATAGTAAATGAAGAGTATGCAAATACAGCAATTAATATTACATCGCTTAAAGGAAGTTAATGGCTTGCCTAAGAAATTTACCAAAAAATAATTACCCACATATATTTTTATAAAAAGTAAATAGAAAATAGCACAACACAGAAATTGAAAAAAATGGGAAACCAACTGTAAGACAGATTAATTATGATCCAATGTCAGGAAATGCTACAGAAAAACATGAACGCAGTGATTGATCAGGGACAAGTCATACTCTGCCCAATTACATATCCAAAAGTTACTTCTTGCATGAACTCTTGTATAAAATATCAGGCTAAAATTTTCAACAGAAATTGACTAATATTAAGTCATAATTTGTGTGAAATTTTGCAAGAATCTTTATAGTAAATGAAGAGTATGCAAATACAGCAATTAATATTACATCGCTTAAAGGAAGTTAATGGCTTGCCTAAGAAATTTACCAAAAAATAATTAACCACATATATTTTTATAAAAAGTAAATAGAAAATAGCACAACACAGAAATTGAAAAAAAGGGAAACCAATTGGAAGTAAGACAGATTAATTATGGTCCAATATCAGGAAATGCTACAGAAAAACATGAACGCAGTGATTGATCAGGGACGAGTCATACTCTGCCCAATTACATATCCAAAAGTTACTTCTTGCATGAACTCTTGTATAAAATATCAGGCTAAAATTTTCAACATAAATTGACTAATATTAAGTCATAATTTGTGTGAAATTTTGCAAGAATCTTTAAAGTAAATGAAGAGTATACAAATACAGCAATTAATATTACGTTGCTTAAAGGAAGTTAATAGCTTGCCTAAGAAATTTACCAAAAAATAATTACCCACATATATTTTTAGAAAAAGTAAATAGAAAATAGCACAACACAGAAATTGAAAAAAAGGGAAACCAACTGGAAGACAGATTAATTATGGTCCAATGTCAGGAAATGCTACATGAAAACATGAATGCAGTGACTGATCAGGGACGAGTCATACTCTACCTAATTACATATCCAAAAGTTACTTCTTACATGAACTCTTGTATAAAATATTAGGCTAAAATTTTCAACATAAATTGACTAATATTAAGCCATAATTTGTGTGAAATTTTGCAAGAATCTTTATAGTAAATGAAGAGTATACAAATACAGCAATTAATATCACATCGCTTAAAGGAAGTTAATGGCTTGCCTAAGAAATTTACCAAAAAATAATTAACCACATATATTTTTATAAAAAGTAAATAGAAAATAGCACAACACAGAAATTGAAAAAAAAAATGGGAAACCAACTGAAAGACAGATTAATTATGATCCAACATCAGGAAATGCTGCAGAAAAACATGAATGCAGTGATTGATCAGGGACGAGTCATACTCTGCCCAATTACATATCCAAAAGTTACTTCTTGCATGAACTCTTGTATAAAATATCAGGCTAAAATTTTCAACATAAATTGACTAATATTAAGTCATAATTTGTGTGAAATTTTGCAAGAATCTTTATAGTGAATGAAGAGTATGCAAATACAGCAATTAACATTACATTGCTTAAAGGAAGTTAATGACTTGCCTAAGAAATTTACCAAAAAATAATTACCCACATATATTTTTATAAAAAGTAAATAGAAAATAGCACAACACAGAAATTGAAAAAAAATGGAAAACCAACTGTAAGACAGATTAATTATGATCCAATGTCAGGAAATGCTACATGAAAACATGAATGCAGTGACTGATCAGGGATGAGTCATGCTTTGCCTAACTTATACATCTAAAAGTAACTTCCTGCTTGATATCTTGTATAAAATAGGCAGAAGCAGCAAAGTCTCAGTGTCATGAAAATAAGATAAATAAACTGACTACACGACAAATGAATTTAAGTAACACCTTAAAAAATTGTACAGAAATATATGAATACAGCAATTGCTTTCACATAGCACAAGATGAGTAATACTCCACAGTGACTAACCTGTACGAGTCGCCATCACGATTATAATCGCAGAGAAGATAGTCCTTGCCCGACTCCTTATCCTTAGCAATTTTAAGGGGTTGATCAACGGAAGATAGTAAATCCTCGCAGAGCGATGGTACTAGGTCAATGAGATCGCTTAAATTTTTCTCAATCTGCTGAGGCGGCAGTCTTCTCATAAGATCTAACGCGCAGTCCATCTGTTGTTCAGTCTGAAAATGAAAAAGTTAAATAAATAAAACAAGGTCATAAACGCCATTAGAATAAACAACGAAAAAGCGCATTCGCTGAGGAAATCGTTAATTTACAAGAGAATCGTCGAAATTCTCAGCATCTTGTTCACCATTTTGACATTTGAGATCATCTGGGTTAGGCGAAGAATTCTCCTGTGTTAAAAGATTTCAGGCGACTTTTGAGACGAAACTATTTGGTCTAACTACGTGTGGGAACGTATAAGATCGTTCGATTAATAAAACAACATCGATATTTCGTCGTTTTAAGACGAAAATCGTATACGGGTCAGGGTTAATGACTCACCATGGTAATATTCGTTCGGCGAACAGCTGTATCGACGTAGCGCGCGTGTGTGTAAGTGTGCAAGGGTGCGTATAGTCGTAGAAAAAATTGTGTATATCACGTTTAACAATATAAAAAATGAACGTAAAAATATATATATATATATGTATATATATATATCAGCGTCACCGGTGTCACTCGCTGCTAATGTTGCTTACGATATTGTTGACTGTTTGGCCCTTGCGTTCGAAATAAAAAAAACACGAACACTCGAAGGGTGTGTCAGAGTGAACAGCGATTGGTGAACATGTAGAGAGCGTTCCTAAATACACACTGCCATATTTATTTTCATCACAGCAGCAGCACAGTTAGCACGAGCAGAAAGCAGCAACCGGGGAAATTTCTTCACGATATCGTAACACCGGAACTCCAGAGATTGCACATTATCCTTTCGATGCGAGACGTGATTGTACCTTATATTATTATGATTTATTTTATTTTCCTGCTTTGTAGACTCGTTTTTTAATACTCTCTAAGCCCTTCGCCGAAAGGGCATTGAGCGAAGTGCACATGACAAGCAGCAATGCAGAATAAGATGAGAGAAGGGAGATGCGATTTTTGTATTTCGGTATGAGGATCATTTTGGGATGTAAACATTTCGAAGCTGTTTTTCTTTAATGACGTTTATAAGCTAATGACTCGAAATGCCGCCTAAAACTAAGTCCTTTTTTTGTAGGCGATACTGTTATCATGAGGTGGTAATAGAAATTTCTGTAATTACGTCCGAAAATGAGCGGTGCTATTATTAGGATAAAAAATAATTAAATACACGTTTTGCTTCCTAATAGAGGAAGATTTGTTTTTATGAAATTTTTGAAAAGTTGAAAAAAGCGGTTTAGAACAAATGACTGTGATCATATTATTATTCCTGGTAAAAATAAATGATAGAAAACGATTTTTAAAGATCCTAAATCATAAATTCGCGATCGAAGTCCTATATGAGGGATTCCACGGGACTTCCGCCACCCCCAAAAAAAAAAAAATCTCAAATTTTATCTAAAAATCAGGTTCAGCGGTGTCTATTGATGGACCAAATTTCAAAATTCTAAAAAAATAGTTGACCGGAATATGCAAATTTTTTCGTTTTTTATCGTTTTTCATTTAATCTGTAATATCTCAGAAACTATTGATCGTATCGAAATCATTAAAAGACGAAAATGTGCATTTTTTTATGGCCAACAAGAAAAAAATATATTCAAAATTAATTGCTTAATTTCAGGTCACATTTTATGGAAAAAACAACAAAATTATTATTTTTTTTATGGTTGGACTTCAGATTTTTTCATCGGACAAATTGTCTCGGAATCTTTGAGTGATCGCCGAATTTTGAGTATTTTTTTTTTTCATGGGATGGCCCAATGCTGTGACGTTACAGCAATCTGAATGTTTTTAATATGTATAAAAAAATCCATATTCAAAATTAAAATTAATTAAAGTGGTTGGACTTCAGATTTTTTCACCGGACAAATTGCCTCGGAATCTTTGAGTGATCGCCGAATATTGAGTATTTTTTTTTCATGGGATGGCCCAATGCTGTGAGGTTACAGCAATTTGAATGTTAAAATTAAAATTAAAATTAAAAACATTCAAATTGCTGTAACCTCACAGCATTGGGCCATCCCATGAAAAAAAAAAATACTCAAAATTCGGCGATCACTCAAAGATTCCGAGGCAATTTGTCCGGTGAAAAAATCTGAAGTCCAACCATTTTAATTAATTTTAATTTTGAATATGGATTTTTTTATATATATTAAAAACATTCAGATTGCTGTAACGTCACAGCATTGGGCCATCCCATGAAAAAAAAAATACTCAAAATTCGGCGATCACTCAAAGATTCCGAGACAATTTGTCCGATGAAAAAATCTGAAGTCCAACCAAAAAAAAAATATAATTTTGTTGTTTTTTCCATAAAATGTGACCTGAAATTAAGCAATTAATTTTGAATATATTTTTTTCTTGTTGGCCATAAAAAAATGCACATTTTCGTCTTTTAATGATTTCGATACGATCAATAGTTTCTGAGATATTACAGATTAAATGAAAAACGATAAAAAACGAAAAAATTTGCATATTCCGGTCAACTATTTTTTTAGAATTTTGAAAGTTGGTCCATCAATAGACACCGCTGAACCTGATTTTTAGATAAAATATGAGATTTTTTTTTTTTGGGGGTGGCGAAAGTCCCGTGGAATCCCTCATATGTTTCTTCCATATCCTGTGATATTATTATAAATAATATAATTTATGTATTAAATTTATTAATAAGAATATATGATCGTAGAAGTAATGTTAATAATATTCCTATAGCTGTGAAACGATGAGAAGAGAAACGAGTCAATGAGCATAAAATTATTGTATAAATGATAGAAAACTGTTTCATTTATATCAGGGTTTTACGATAGATTATGATGATTCTTTCAGTCTACGCACATACGATTTATTTCGACATACTTTCCATAATTGTGAGACGATAGAAAATGATAGGATCACTCTGTTGATGCCTCTTCCCTGCTTAGAAAATCCTATTTAGACCAATAGGATGGACAGAAAACACCATTCTTACCGATAAAAACCGATACGGTTTCAATAGAACTTTATGAGTTTAAATGGGATCAATGGGATTTTTAAACAGGGTTTAATTGCGAGCGATTAATGTTGAATCATGTATTTACGATATACAGTAGAACCTCGTTTAAAAGAGGTAATGTGGGGAGGACGTACCTCGGATAGCCGAAAACTCGGATAATACGGAAACCATACACAATGCATATAATGAGGAATAGCTTTAACCGTTTTATCCGAGTTTTTCCGTATTATCCGAGCGTACACCTCGGTTAAGGGGAGGGAGTCAGGTAAAAAAAATTGATTTTGGAAATTCAATATCATGCAAATCCTATTACATATAAAAATGCCCAACGCACTATATTGTTGGTACTCGATGAAAGGATTTTTTACTGTCGTCTGACTTGCATATGCTTTTCAATATTATCTTAAGCAAAGTTCTTAGGTTTTCCATTCTGCGCATGATTCAGATCAAACTACTAGGCACATTGAAATCATTGACGTCTCATTTTCTTCTTCATGAAAAGATACACCGGCTAAATGGAGCAAACTATTTTTTTTCATTCTGAAAGCAAAGTTTATCACTGATTTAGAAAATAGCATAAAATGTATTCATTAATAATTATGGTACTTAAAAAATATTACATTTTATTAACATTTGCTCCATTTAGACGGTGTATTTTTTCATGAAGAAGAAAATGAGATGTCAATCATTCCAATCTGCCTAGTAGTTTGATCTGAATCATGCGCAGAATGGAAAACCTAAGAACTTTGCTTAAGATAATATTGAAAAGCATATGCAAGTCAGACGACAGTAAAAAATCCTTATATCGAGTACCAACAATATAGTGCATTGGGCGTTTTTATATTCAATAGGGTTTGGATGATATTGAATTTCCAGAATCAATTTTTCTGACCTGACTCCCTTCCCTTAACGCCGAGTGCTCGGAAAAACCGGTGGCTCGGATAACGCGGAGCCTCGGATAATCGAAGGCCGGATAAACGAGGTTCTACCGTAACACGATACATCACAAAGGGATAAAAATTTACAAATGACGAAACGTAAATTCAATATAAAAGATATAGATTTATAAATATAAAATATTATAAATCCGTTGGTGCACCACACACCACATATCGATAACGTATCTATCGTATTTAAGGAGGTTCGTAAAAAAAATCAAATCCAAGATAAAATTGTAAAAAAAAATCGTATAACAGCTGTAATGATAACGGACACGTACGCAAAATTTTTAAGGGATTCACCGTGTAGTTTCCGAGATATTAAATAACAAAGTTGCGACTATTTACATGTAAAGAAAAGAAAGGTGAGTCGTATATTGAACTTTTTACGTCTTTGCAAGAGCTAAATCCAAGATAGAATAATCAAAAAAATGTGTAGACGTCCGGAAAAGTATTCTGAATGGGGCACGAGCTTGAAATTTGAAGGTCACCGCGAAATTGACAGAGAAATTGTTAATTTTTTACCTCTTAGTTTGTATAAATTGATCAAAGTTCAAATAGATAGAGATGACAGCATACGATTAAATACTATTCAAATTATGTCGATCTGCATCAGTCTCTATAATTTATTTTTGCCGGTGCCTCGGAACACCGATACTCCGAAAATACCGTCGTGATTTTGCTTCCTCATGGAGGAAGCTTTGTTTTCATGAAAATTTTTTTTTTCGAGATTTTCATGTCAGTATGCTTAGAATCACCTAAAACATCGAAAAAAGTGGTTTAGAAAAAATGTCCGTATGTATGTATGTGTGTGTGTGTGTGTGTGTGTGCTGGGCCTCGAAAATTCAATCGCCTCTCACTCAGTAACCGTTCGAGCGATCGGGCTCAAATTTGGCACACATGTAGAGTAGCTGCCCCCCTTTGAATACTGCAATTTTTGAAAAAATATATATAGTAATTAAGTTTTTATGCAATTTTTAATTTGTTGAAAAAAGGACGTGAATGCTCTAACTTTCGTAAAAGTTCGCCGATTTGGCTAAATAGTTCTTCATAACTGAAGATACGTTCAATGTTGTATGGTATTGAATTTCGACGAAATCGGTAAAGCGGTTCGGATTTTATAGAATTTTGAATTTTTCGAAAAAAATAGATTTTGATCTAAATTACGTCGAATTTCAACAAATGAACAGAAATTTTGTACAGACGAAAAATAGCATTCAGAAATGCCATGTACCAAATTTGGTGATGATCGGTAAAGTCGTTCGGATTTTACACCATTTTTCATTTAAAAAAAAATGTAGATTTTCGCTATAACTTCCGGAAAAGTTGAGAAAGTACGACAAAAATTTGTATCTAATCAAAATTAGATGTAATGGTGTTTGCAGAGGTGATTTATAGCTGTATAAAACACCTCTGCAAAAGAGACACAAGGTATAAAAAAAAGATGCAAAGTAGAACCTTGCACATTGCTTCCTCATTATTTTTCGCTTTTTACAAAGCTTCCTCTATGAGGAAGCCAAAATTGAATAACATACTGCTTCCTCACAGAGGGAGCTTTGTAAAAAGCGAAAAATAATGAGGAAGCAATGTGCAAGGTTCTACTTTGCATCATTTTTCTCCCTCATTTTTTTTTTCTGTTTTCATCGTGAGGTGATAATAGAAATTTCATTGACTACGTCCGAAAATGAGCGACGATATTCGGACAAAATAGTACATTTCAACACCAGGGAGAAAAGAACTTTTTTTTCACAAGTGTTGGTGTGACGTCAGAGCCGAAGGCGACTACTACAATCACAGGAATTAAAAAATGTTCAGTAAGACGGCAGAAAACTGCATTTCTAGCGAGCGACATCTTGCGAAAAGTTCACTTTTCTGCACGGACCCTGGCGGAACGGGTTGACCCGTATTTAAGGAGGTTGGAGCGCTCCACACTAGTCAAATCAGTGCTAAATTTTTAAAAGCATTTCTACAATTTCAGATGGTTTAATAATCTGTTCCAAGGTGTTAATCACATAGCAGCATTAGTTCTTGATATTCAAATACATTCACAACTGTAATATCAACAGTAAATCGATCAATATCTGCAAATTGTTCGATGTTATGTTTTTTCATCCAGTTATTTAAAAAGGTAAACCGTAATATCAGTCTGATTATGATGACCAAAAGCTCGTTTTGTTTACTAAAAGATATACTATCGATTGGCCGTCTATTTTCTTAAAATCGTATTAGTAGTTCAAAAGATACAACCGTTTGTTTATCCTATCATAACCTAACATCAAGTTATACAAGTTATCCTATCATAACCTAACATCAAGTTATACAAGTTATCCTATCATAACCTAACATCAAGTTATACAAGTTATCCTATCGTAACCTAACACCAAATTACAGCCATACAAATGGCTGTAACTTTTGAACGCCTGATACTATAGAAAATCCGGACGGTCAATAATCGGACTGATATTGCGGTTTACCCTTTTACAAAACTGAATGAAAAAACATGACATCGGAAATTTGGAGATATTGATCGATTTACTGTTCATATGACAGCTGTGAATGTATTTGAATATCAAGAACTAATGCTGCTATGTGATTAACACCTTGGAACAGATTATTAAACCATCTGAAATTGTAGGAACGCTTTTAAAAATTTAGCACTGATTTGACTAGTGTGGAGCGCTCCAACCTCCTTAAGTTCAATTTCAGGTCTTACGACCCAAATTGATATAATATCGGTCAAATTTAAGTCAATTACACATAAAAAAATATATTTGGTCGACTTTCGGTCGACTTTTAGCAACTCAACCGATAACCGACTAAATTGGACAGACTTCGTTCAGTCAATTTAAGGTCACCTTTTTGTTAGTTGACTGTGATTTAACTCATTATAGCTATGGGTCAGTATACAGACAACACTTAGCATTTTGACCGATTGTCGACTACATCCGACAGACTCCTACCGGTTCACTTAAGGTCGAATTTCGGTAAGTCGACTGAGATTAAACTCAATATAACTTTGGGACAATTTTCGGTCGACTTTCAAAAACTTGACCGATTATCGACTAAATCGAATGGGCTCCGATCGGTTAATTTAAGGTTTACTTATCGTTAGCTGACTGATAATCAACTTGAGGTTTATTTAAGGCCGACATCTCATTTGCCGACTGATATTCAACTTATATACGATTTTGCATACATTCCAATCTGCATGTAATAATGCAATATCTATCCGTTTATTTCCGACAAAAACTTTGACCAGTCAAGAAAAGCCAATTCCAGTTTTAATACGTCTTAAGGTAGTTCTGTCGGTACGCCGGAGTCATAAATCTCAGAGTCTATATGACATTAAAAAATAATCATACGCATCACTTTGACTGCCTCAATAATAATATCAAAAATAATCGAGAATCCTTCAAAATTGTCGTAATCAGATTAAAACGATTATTTGTAAATAGTTGATATGTTTAGTGCGGATTTGACTTCATTTTTACGATAATTAGGTTAGGAAACGTTATTTGGCCCGGTATCGTGCACTTTGACCTTGGTTCATTTAAACATTATTCCGGAGACCACCTTTTTCATGATGCATCAATTCCTGAATGATTTGCGAATCCGTAGTACTTTTTATTTTTTCTCTATCTTTGATCTAAGTATGTTAATTTTCGATTTAAAGATCAATTTTTCCAGTCCTCCCGTGAGCACCGTGTAAAAAGATCGATTTTCAAGTTTTAATTGTTCATTCAAATACTCGGTAAAAGCCTTCAAGATTTTGTGCAAGTAAAATTGAATAGCTAAATTACAACATGTGAAAAATTCATGCATATGAGTTTGGATTGCCTTCACGACAGAACTACCTTAATGCGCTTATTTCGAGCAATATGAATAGAAACGTATACAAAATGAACATTTAAAAAAAATACGGAATACGATTTGAACTGGAAGAGGCATAAACAAACCAATTTAAAATGAAATAGCATCTGCGTATAAAACAGCATATAAAACATTTTCAATGCAAGGAAACAAGAACGGATAGAAACAGATAAAATATGTTTAAGCATACGCGTATGACTGCGGATACGTAAATGGATCCTATGATCCTGGTCGAAGCTACAGATAGAGACGCATAAAAAGAATTCACTTCCGTTTCTATCCGAAAAACATGTTTTAATCCGTATTAATACGCAAACACAGATGAAAAAAGTTACAGAAAACACATAGTAAACGGAAGTGCATTATTTTTAATCCGCTTCTATCCGGAAGTTTGAGCAGGGATTATAAATATTTGAATCCAAAGATTTGTGGATGAATCTTTTTTTTAAATGGAAAATGTAATATTATTAATATTATTTCTACGATCATATATTCTTATTGTAAAATTCAATGCAAAAATTATATTTTTTATGGAAGGATATGGAAGAAACATATAAGATTTCGATCGTAAATTTATGATAGTACTTCGTAAATGCACGAACCAACGTCCGTATTGGGAACGATAGGATTTTTTTAAATCGTTTTTATCATTTATTTTTACCAGGGTTAGCTGACTACCTTCGTTGGTATATCTGTAAATTCGCGGTGTTGAATAATTCAGCGATACTCTGACTATGATAAGAGTCCCCTCGTGTATCTTTGTCGCCTTCAGGCAGACACCTGCAATGTATTCCGCTTTGCTGCATTGCAGAATTGAAAAAGATGTATTGTGACTAATTATCTTGCAGGAATAACATATAACGCTCTTCCATAAATTATAGTTATCTTAGAGAAATTATTGTTTTACAGACTCGATGAAAATATTTATCTTAAAAACTACAACCGGATTGATGCAAATTTATATTTTTATATTTTTACCCGAATTTCTTTATTCGTAGAACCTTTCGGTAATTTTCGTTGAAAAATCCTTTAAAATGCGTAACTGATAAGAGTGTTTCATCATATTTCTGAATTGTTCCTAAAATACTTTTCAAACATTATTACAAAAATATCAGATTTTTATAAAAAGTTCAAGTTTTTCGAAAAAATTTCAGATGACTTTTCATTTTAGATACTTAAAAGAAGAATTTAAATTAAAGGAAGTAATTGGATTTACAGACTAATTTCAGGATTTAAAAAAATAAAGATTTACAGTAAAGTTTCAGATGTAAAAAACGTCAGATTTTCAGGAAAAAAAATTAGATAAAAAATGAATCATGTATCAGAAATATACTTTCACTCGGTATGACAATATTTCGAAGGTGTAAAATGTAAGAACAAGCATTTAATCAAAAAGCAATATTTAAGATGCAAATTCATTCGATTTCGGCTCAATACTCTGTTAAAAATGAATGATAGAAAACAATTTTTTAAAAATCCTATCGTTCCGAATACGGATTTTGGATCGTGAATTTACGAAGTACTATAATAAAGTTACCATCGAAATCCTATACGTTTTTTCCATATCCTATAATATTATTATAAATAAAATAATTTTTGTATTAAATTAAAAAATAGAAATATACGATCGTAAGAGTAATATTAATAATATTATATTTATCATTAAAAAAAAAGTTTCTCCCTCAAATCTTTTCATTCAAATGTTTATCATATTCAAGATTCATTATGATAGACTTCCTATAGCTGTGAAACGATGAGAAAAGAAACGAGTCAAACAGCATGAAATTATTGCATAAAGGATAGAAAACTGTTTTATTTATTGCAGAATTTTACGATAGATTATGATAATTACTTCAGTCTAAACACATACAATTTATTCCGTTATACTTTCTATAATTATGAGACGATAGAAAATGATACGATCACTCTATTGATGCCTCTTTAATCTATTGCGGGCTCCCTAGCACTCACGATAACGGTGATATAACGGCCATAATGACGGAAAAAATGACAGTCGTTTTTGTACATCTTAATAACGGTGCGATTTTGGTCATAATAACGGTGTAACAGTAAAAAAATGACGGTGACCATGACTTTTCTCCTGGTCATCGTAATTTTTTTTGTTATTTTGGCAAAACGCGCCGTTATTAAAGTGTACAAAAACGACTGTGTCATTTTCCCTGTTATTCTGACCGTTCTCGTGAGTGTTAGGGCTGCAAAAAAGAAGTATTATTGAATTAACTTTAGTCCTTATTCATTCAATCCCATTTGACATTAAAATAATAAAATAATATTTTGCTTATTTTAGAGTTATTGTTTCAATCTCGTATGAAATTGGAGGAATTAGAATTCAAATTAAATTGACAACGCTTGTTTTTGGCAGCCCGCAATCGATGGATTTATTGAATCAATGACATTTTTTTCTTATAGACGTTCTTAAGACATCCAAATCCAAAAAGATATCATTTGGACGGAAATTAATATACCTTTTCGTATACCAAATCGATATCCTTTGTCTTTGTGCTACTTGGGAATGTACAAGGTTCTACTTTGCATCTTTTTTTTTACCAGGGTTTCATTAATGTTTCGAAGCATTGATGGAGTGGCATATTATCGTTTATAAACAAGCCCTTCGAGCCACCTGCCGGGTCGCAACCGGCTTGAAAATGGTGGCAATGGCGGTAACTAACTTGACAACTTGCTGCTTATCGACTCCCATACGTAAATGCTCGTAAACAAAAGCGATATCGTCGGTAAATAGCACGCAATAAATCACAGCAGCTCGCCCGGGAAATTTGAAGGCTTCAGTAGTGCCACTACTACCCATCGATTAGCGCAGAAATAAAGTAAATAAATAATGCATATAACAAGATTTATCAATTATTGCGATTACTGCCAATACTAATAATCCTTCTTCGACAGAGACCAATGAGAAACTCGACTTCAATAAACATACGACAGTGGCGCTAATAATCAATTCCCACCTATAATTCTCCAGTGTGTGCGTGTGTTATGTTGCGGTGTTGAAACTCGCGTAGCTACGGTTTTCGGCTTTTACCAGTCCGCACTTCGAACTGCTCGAGGACTTGGCCACGGCTATCACGTTTTCTATTTCAGTTTTCATTTGACAAACAAATTTACTCCAGTTTATAACAACGCTTTTTTAGTGATAAACAATAAAACAGTGAAACGTTGATAAACATTGTACAGAGCTAAACATGCTTCGATAAATCGCACTTCAGCAACGCGCCACAATGCAACACTAGGTGAGTTGTGTTTTCAATGTGTTTCATCTTTAGCACTCATAGAGCCTAGTTATAATATCTTAAGCATTACGCGCGTGTATTACGCGTTTTTCTTATCCGACTCGTCATCGTGGCATTTTTTACTTTCGCGAACGTTCGTCTCATTTTCTTTGAACACCCAAAGCGATTATTTCGAAATCCTAATAGATTCGAAACTATCCTTGTTTTTTTTTTTTTCTTTTTGATTCTGAGATGACCTACTTAAGCTCTTGCACCAAAAAATCTCCATGAAAATTGTCATTCTTATTTTATCTTATTTAATCAATGAGAAATCTTTTTGAGATAATATCTGGAAAACTGTATGTAATTAATGAAGCAATACACTACAGGCCAATAAATGTTATGATCACTTAATAGATTATGGATGTGAATAAATTATGCCTCGATATCTTCTGTATATACAATGCATTTTTCCAAATCCAAATTGACTGCATCACCAATGAGAGTAAAACTCAGATAACATGCTCGTAGACGACATTAGTCATCGTTAAGTCACACTGATAATGAAAGTAATTATGTAATGCTTAATTGACCCCTGTAATTAGTTCAAGATGTCTGGTTGTCAATAAAAATAACATATCTCATGACCTAAGAAACTGCAACGATTCAAAAAGAATATGGCTCAGTCTTATATTCCTTTTTTATCAATGGCTATATTTGTAATGCATGTATTCTGGAGTAAACAAAGGCTCAAGGTCTACCTATTAATTTGTGGACTATGACCTTACATTTCTCAACACTACTTTGTAAATCTATACTCCAAAGTTCAATGAATACATTAACACGGAAGTTCCTGCTATTCATACAACCTGATATTTTGTTTTACTCTGTAAGAATTGAAGTAATATTCATTGGTATTTAAATTAATCCATTCAGAAAGACAACTTGCTATTCTGGTTGAATAGATCGTGAGTAATAGGCTGAAAAATACAAAATAATGGCTTGTAGAAATTTTATTTGTTTTATAAGTATAGAAAATTATCCTAGTAGATTTGTGCAAGAGAAATTTAAACTGTATTTTCTCTGACAATTTCTCTTCACAATCACTTTGATATCAATTGACTTTCCCTTGTGAATGTAAACTTAATTCAATAGCAATAGAGAGTTATGATTACTCCATGCAAATCATCATCTGAAATAAGAATATCTGAATGAAAAGCAGATGTAATTGTACTCAAATAGGCAGTTAAATATTCTTTATTTCCTCTTAAGCATTGAGTATTTGACAAAGAGACTTAAAAAGCCAATAGAATTCAATTGGAGTTCAAACATACTATTTGATTTCTGTTGCCTCATGAATATTGTAAAAAAAAAGCTAATATATACTTTTTTACTTCCATTTCTATACATCTTCATCTTTATGCTGTATTTCTGAAGGGATACAGCAATGATTTACAATATTTTTTTTTTTCTGCAAAGATTGCTAGGATATAAAATATGATCTGATATAAATACGACTTATATAGCAGCTTTAGTATGTCAGACAGTATTGTAAAGTTTATTAATTTAATCCAATGTATGTTCTCCGTGACCTGTTGAAATTCCTTACTAAATAATTTCCTTATAGGAAGAATAAGTCTACCCCACATTTTCCATATAAACATTTCATTATACACAATTTTAAACCGCCTTTTATGATTCCATCTCCATCTTTTATTCCCATAATTCCATTTAAGTTGGAACCATAATTAAAAAACATGCATGACAAGATTAATTTTCTCTACCTATATTATGTTATATTATGTTTGTCTCTATACTATTTTGTATTACATTATTATTGTATTATATTATTTGTATTATATGTTTATTTTTTTATCATTATTATTTTTGTAATTCTTATAAAATGACACTGTACAAATTTATAAGCACATTTGGCCTATTGTAAACATAATGACCAAATGGTTATTTGAATTTACTTACATAATAAATATAAATATAAAAACCATAAGTTTCCCATATAATTGTGAGAATTGGAAGTGGAGTAGAAATGGAGAAACTTATTTTTGGCAGTTTTTTTGTAAGCAAACTGTTTTTTAATTGAGGACATTTTCTTTTTTAAGTACAAACTTTAATCAGCTAGAAATCTACTTCTTATCATTTTTTGTGTATTTAATCGTACTGTATTTATCTCAGGTAATACTATATGTAGCATAACTACTGATAAGTTATAACTCAAAGGTTGAGTTTATAATTGATAGATAAATGCAGAGCATCTTCGAGATAAGAAATGTTTCAGAATATGCTGTCAGTGACCTAGGAATTTTGGTTCACATGTTCTAGAAACAGATTCTGCCTCGCTATTAACGCACACCTACTTATATTAAGCACACTCTACCTATATTATGTTATATTATGTTTGTCTCTATTATTTCGTATTATATTATTATTGTATTATATTATTTGTATTATATGTTTATTTTTTTATCATTATTATTTTTGTAATTCTTATAAAATGACACTGTACAAATTTATAAGCACATTTGGCCTATTGTAAAAATAATGACCAAATGGTTATTTGAATTTACTTACATAATAAATATAAATATAAAAACCATAAATTTCCCATATAATTGTGAGAATTGGAAGTGAAGTAGAAATGGAGAAACTTATTTTTGGCAGTTTTTTTGTAAGCAAACTGTTTTTTAATTGAGGACATTTTCTTTTTTAAGTGCAAACTTTAATCAGCTAGAAATCTACTTCTTATCATTTTTTGTGTATTTAATCGTATTCTATTTATCTCAGGTAATACTATATGTAGCATAACTACTGATAAGTTATAACTCAAAGGTTGAGTTTATAATTGATTGATAAATGCAGAGCATCTTTGAGATAAGAAATGTTTCAGAATATGCTGTCAGTGACCTAGGAATTTTGGTTTACATGTTCTAGAAGCAGATTCTGCCTCGCTATTAACGCACACCTACCTATATTACGCACGCTCTACCTATATTATGTTATATTATGTTTGTCTCTATTATTTCGTATTATATTCTTATTGTATTATATTATTTGTATTATATGTTTATTTTTTTATCATTATTATTTTTGTAATTCTTATAAAATGACACTGTACAAATTTATAAGCACATTTGGCCTATTGTAAAAATAATGACCAAATGGTTATTTGAATTTACTTACATAATAAATATAAATATAAAAACCATAAATTTCCCATATAATTGTGAGAATTGGAAGTGAAGTAGAAATGGAGAAACTTATTTTTGGCAGTTTTTTTGTAAGCAAACTGTTTTTTAATTGAGGACATTTTCTTTTTTAAGTGCAAACTTTAATCAGCTAGAAATCTACTTCTTATCATTTTTTGTGTATTTAATCGTACTGTATTTATCTCAGGTAATACTATATGTAGCATAACTACTGATAAGTTATAACTCAAAGGTTCAGTTTATAATTGATAGATAAATGCAGAGCATCTTCGAGATAAGAAATGTTTCAGAATATGCTGTCAGTGACCTAGGAATTTTGGTTTACATGTTCTAGAAGCAGATTCTGCCTCGCTATTAACGCACATCTACCTATATTACACAAGCTCTACCTATATTATGTTATATTATGTTTGTCTCTATTATTTCGTATTATATTATTATTGTATTATATTATTTGTATTATATGTTTATTTGTTTATCATTACTATTTTTGTAATTCTTATAAAATCACACTGTACAAATTTATAAGCACATTTGGCCTATTGTAAACATAATGACCAAATGGTTATTTGAATTTACTTACATAATAAATATAAATATAAAAACCATAAATTTCCCATATAATTGTGAGAATTGGAAGTGGAGTAGAAATGGAAAAACTTATTTTTGGCAGTTTTTTTGTAAGCAAACTGTTTTTTAATTGAGGACATTTTCTTTTTTAAGTGCAAACTTTAATCAGCTAGAAATCTACTTCTTATCATTTTTTGTGTATTTAATCGTACTGTATTTATCTCAGGTAATACTATATGTAGCATAACTACTGATAAGTTATAACTCAAAGGTTGAGTTTATAATTGATAGATAAATGCAGAGCATCTTCGAGATAAGAAATGTTTCAGAATATGCTGTCAGTGACCTAGGAATTTTGGTTTACATGTTCTAGAAGCAGATTCTGCCTCGCTATTAACGCACATACTAGCATCAACATAGGATTATCAAAATGGGATTACTCACATCATTGAAAAAGTCGTCGGTGGTGCATCTTATGTTTGCCATCATCTTCTTCACATCGGGCTTGATAATAAATCTATTCCAATGTGCATTGTATCTGGGATTGAGACCATTTTCTAAATACTTGTATCGCAAGATTGATTATTATCTGTGTTACTCCGTCTACGCTCGTAAGTCTCATGGTTTTATTTTTAAGAAATTTAGTATGTTTAAACTTGAGAAATCCATTTTTCTGAGCTGCTTTCAATTGGCTTGCAGAGTTAGTTTTTATGGCAGAATGGTGGGCCGGAGTAGACATGATTGTGTATGTGAACAAGGAGGAATTTAAAAAGTACTATGGATACGAGCATGGATATCTCCTGATGAATCACAGCTATGAAATTGACTGGTTGATAGGATGGATGTTTTGTGACCGGATAAGAATGTTAGGGGTAAGTCAACTACTTATATCAATACATTTTTATTCAAAAGGTAATGGAAAAGCCATCAAAACCACTGTTATGAACTAATCCAATTATTTTCCAAAAAAGAAAATAAAAAATTACACAAAATCATTGGAGAAGAGGCCTGCAAGATTATAAGAAGATTAGCAATATTTGAATGGAAGGAAGAGTTTTCTTTTATTTCAGTTTTTTAAAAGCAATGCATTTAGTGTGAATTTAAATTTTCTATTGTCTGGATCAAATTACAAATTAGCTTTCTGACAATTTTTGTATTTTCACTGAAGAATTGTTCTTATGTACAATTAAGCAATTTTTATATACTTTAGGTTTATAGGACATTTTTGAAAAATGTGAAAAAGTTTAAAAATTCATAAATTTCCCTTAGCTCATTTGCAATAGTTAGATGCTTTTTCCATAGGGCAAAAAAATCTTTGTTTCATGGTTGAAAAGAATATAGATTATTAAATGACATCCCCAGATAAACAAGTGATATATTTGTCAATGAATATCAGCAATTTGGGTCTGACTCTCTCCCTTTAATTGCAGGTGGCTCATTATAGATTTAAATTAGTTTTGGGCTTCTTTAATAAAATCAATATAAATCGTTTAATTGCAGAACTGCAAAGCATACGCAAAAAAATCGATACAATATGTCCCCACTCTTGGATGGGCGTTCAAATTCGGTGAGTGTGTATTTTTAGAAAGAAATTGGGAAAAGGACAAGGAGACGATTGGCAAGCAGATAACAGAATTATCGAATTATCCGGACACGATGTGGGTGAGTAATACGGACTTTCTTGTCCCGCATGAATGACTCCGTGGCCACGCTCTTGTAAACCGGATGATTTGTAGCTTTTACTCTTCGCGGAGGGAACGCGCTTCACACCTGAGAAAAACGAAGCCAGCCAAAAGTTTGCCAAGGAAAAGGGACTCCCGGTGCTAAAGCATCACTTGACTCCACGCACAAAAGGATTTACAGCTAGTATTCCGCACATGAGAGGCAAGGTCGATGCGATTTACAACATTCAATTGGCGTTCAAATCGAACGAACCCACAAAACCTACAATGACGAATCTTCTCTATGGCAAAACCGTCGAGGCTCATATATATTTCCAGAGAATTCCGTTGTCGGACGTTCCCGATGGCGAAGAAGCTGCCGCTGCTTGGCTGCATAGGATATATCAGCGAAAGGTAGCAACTTTATTGTATTTGCGACAATTTTAAGGGAACTTTCAGAGAGAAAAAGCGAAATATTCGATTCATTAAAATCAAATTTTCTACCAATTGATAGCAAAAAAAAAACCACTTCTCATTTTTTAATGGTACCATACGTTAAGAGTTATCATACTCCGAACTCGTTGTTCGAGTTGCTTAATCTTGAAGCAATAAAACGGCGGAAAAATTAATGATGAGGGTAAATCATTTTTAACGAGTCTACAATTAAAAATCTGTAACGTCTCTATATAAGAGACATTCCCGATCTCTTCCGATTAATATCATGATTTTTTTATATCATTGTCATTAATTTTTTAACATTTTTTCACACTAGACATTTTTTTAATTAGTTAAAATAATTCTTTTTGCAAACAAAAAGAACCTAAATATTTACAAATCATTATGTTTTGGATAACAAAACGTTGAGGCTAGTCGAGCAAGAGTGCAAGATCTTTTTCTTAGTTTTCAGAAGATTTCGAATAAGTTAAAATGTAATTTCATCAATTTCAACACTTCCAAATTGCAAATTCTTGTGCATTTTAAAATTCGACAAAAATAAGAATGTTAGAAAAATTAAATAAAAAACCGTGATTTTTTAATATTGTTGAGTATCTTAATTTTTTTTTACAAATTCGACAATTTTTTTAAATTATAATAAAAAATGTTGGCAAGGAATATCTTATCTTTAAGAAAACTTTTTAATCCCACTCGAGCGTTATTGTCATTGATTGTCTTTTCAAATCGTGCATAAAAATCATTTAAGCCCATTTTTCATCACATTTATCACTATTTTTAAGTGGACAATAGCCTGAAAAATCCAATGTCATGCTTTTTAGGATCGAATGGCTGAGAGTTTCATGGAAACGGGAGATTTCTTCGCGACGAGCGGCGTTGAAAGAGAAGAACCGTGCAGACTTGAGAGGCGAATTTACTCACTTCTAAACACTATTTTCTGGGCGTTTGCCGTTCTCGTACCTATTCTCTACGGTTTGGTCAGACTGTTTCTCTCCGGCTCCACGGTCTACTTCTCGATCGGTGTGGGCATCATTATTTTATGTGAGTCAAAATTATGCCGCGTCGACGTTATCCAATAAAACTACCATCAGCGATAAATCGCTCATTTCTCAATTTGCCTTTTGTATACGTATTTTCTTTTTTATACGCAGTTTACCTGATGATGCACAAAACAATTGGAATGTCTGAGATAAGCAAGAGTTCGTCGTACGGAGCAGCCGAGACGAAAAAAGCTAAGTAAGTGATAATTTTAGAAGTGATGAAAGGAAGAAAATAAAAAGAAAAAAAGATGAAATAAAATTAAACAACGGTGAAAAGAAAACGTAATTGTATGAATAAAAAAGAAAAATCTTGTAAATGAATTCGGTATTAAATGTAACAGTGGAATATATTATTCTAATAAGAGTCCGTGCAATACCGAAAAAAAGGTAAACAAGAGAAATAAACAGCCCACATTCACAAAAACATGAGTTGCGATTCAGCGTGAACGGAAATTCGATTTTGAACATTTTCCGCATCTAGATAATAGATACGCTAGAGTGGATGCATTGACCGAACGACCGAATATCAACGAGTGATTGCCCTCTCTTAATATGCACATAATTTCCGAAACGTTAATCTGCGTGTTACTAGAATTAATCGATACATCGCCTGAGCCTGTCAAAGAATTTTACTATATTTTAATAAATATACCCAAGCATGAATGTTCGGTAATAAAGAAAAGAGGAAAAATAATTATTTGAGAGCGCTCATTCGTCGGTCTTACGTGCGGCCGTTCGTCGATGCCTTCGCCCTGTAATATATATCGACTTGGTATTATTATATAAGATTTATAACAAATGTTTTTTTTTGTGTTTTATCTAATTTTCGTATCTATAGCGATTGTTATTGTTGAATAAACAGCCAATTAATCCCACGATATTTGTCAGGCATTTTATTTTGTATTCAACAGGTCTCTCGCAATCCTCTTAGCAAAGTAACATTAGTATAGCACGGTATGGTGAGTTAAGGTACTTAAGCACTAGTAAAATAAGTGGTAATTATTTTACGTCGTTTTTATAAACTTTGGTCGATCTATCGGGAGCAAAAAGTCTGGGCCTTTGCTAGAGCAATCGTTTTAAGCATAGAAATTTAATAATAACTATTATAGAAAAAAAATGACTAATTTACTTCCATTTATAAAAAGGTGCATTTTTGTTGAGTTTAAAAAACAATAATGAACGCTGATCGAATCTCCTAATTTTTCATTAAATTTGTCGATTTTAAATTCTCATCGAAAATAAATATATCAGACATAAAACTTTTCGTCGGTTTATATATAATACATTCTAATTAGGTATATTGTGGATACGTCTCGGATCAAGAGTCGAAAATTATATTTTCTTTTGTTTCCCTATACTTCATGTATATCTGAAATATAAATTTCATTGTTCAAATGTATTCGATGATTGTAAGAAATATTTTTTATATATCATGCATAAGAGTAATTTCTTGCCAACTTGGTCAATATTTTACCTCTTTCGATTCGGCTCATGATTTTTGATACCAAGTAATTGCTAACAAAAAACTAATATTTTTGTAGATTTTTCATAGCAAACATTTTTTTTGTTGAAAATCCACATTTATACCGCGATTGAAAAATCTGAATATTTCCCAAAAATCTTCAAGTAACCCAACCAAAAATTAACTTACGGATGTAGGAGCGCGATGGGGTGCTCAACTTCCTGAAAAGTGAGAATTCAGAGAGAAATTCGAACACTTCTCGATGGAATAAAAATCTGAAAAAAATCAAGCATACAAAAGGTGCGGAAAAGATTATTTTTGCATATTAATAATTGCAAAATGTTATTAACAATTAGGTAAAAAAAAATTGTTCAACAAATTATCCGTCAACCTAACTTTTTTTTCGAATGAAAATGATTCGTTAAATTTTCTGAATACGTATGAATTTTTTCAGAATTTTGTTTAATGTTCGAAAATTGCGGTTTTTTTTCTTGTATGAGCTGTATTTGCGAATTTATTTAATCAATCGTTTCGAAACTTCTTGGGTGTAATGGGTGGTTTTGTGACAAGCACATATGAAAAATTCGCGACTTAACATGCATTAAAAAAAAAAAAAAATCCAAAAAAACGAAATTTCGATGATTGAAAAAATTCTGAAAAAATTCATACGTATTCAGAAAAATTAACGAATGATTTTCATTCGAAAAAAAAGTTAGATTGACGGATAATTTGTTAAACAATTTTTTTTTCATCTATTTGTTAATAACATTTTGCAATTATTAATATGCAAAATTCATCTTTTCCGCACCTTTTGTATGCTTAATTTTTTTCAGATTTTTATTCCGTCGACAAGTGTTCAAATTTCTCTCTGAATTCTCACTTTTCAGGAAGTTGAGCACCCCATCGCGCTCCTACATCCTTAATGAAATTAGATATATTATAGAGAAGTTTCATGTAAATTAAATGTTTTTGAAAAATCTTGGAAAATTTTGTACCCATATCTTCGATATGTGTATAGATAGTTCATTTCTATTATAGAAATTTTTGGTCCGTTTTCTCAAAGATTGGTCGATTTGGAACATTCAAATATTTCAAACAATTCGAATCCCTCAAAAACTGAAGAAATCTAAATTGCCCACTTTCTCGAAGGACTCAAACATTTTATCCTCAACTACTTGTTTTTTTTAGAAATCTTTTCAGATTTTTTTATTGGCGCAGACATTTTTATTTAAAAACAAAAATGAAAATAAAATAGCTGCCTAAAAAAAATTTTACTTGGAATGATTTTAGCAGATACAATATTAAAAATCATGGCCGGATCGAAAAAAGTTGCGTTCAAGTGTTAACCAAGATAGCCAGAAATACGTCTTAAACTTGTTTCCATGTGGGTATATAAATTTATCTTTATAAATCAAGAATAATCTTGTAAACAAGATTTAACATAAACAAAAATTACTTTGACGTTTTCAATTTTTATCAGCGAGTAGAGCACAAATAAGACAAGCAATTAAAAAATGCCCCAGAAATACAAATTACACCTTTAAAAAAATGTATGTGAAATGTTGGAAAAATTCGTCATAAATCTCTTAAACCATTCGCAAATCATTTGTTATCCTTGATTGCTTGTGTCAATACTTGTTCTGTTGCAGGCCTCACCTCGTTATTGCTCATTGTCCGATAGAAGCAAAAAGTTATCAATCAAAGTTGCACACCCATTAGACAAGTGCTTAACGCTGTAGCTAGGTACCTCAATTACACCTAATGACTGAGAGCGTAACGAAATCCAATACGCTAGCATTAGACTTCTTGTTGCTCCTTAGATTCGTGATGTTTTTCCACGTATCCTTCGGTTGGACTTGCTTTATAACGGACCTTGCGTAGCTTTCCTCTCGCGTCGATGTAACCGTATTGTCCCGTTACCGAGCCGTCCCCGTGCCGTTCCTCCAATCTGAATTGCCTGTTATTACTGCAAACGCAGAAAAAAAAACAAAAAAAAATCCATTGAAACGAATTCTCACAAATCGGTCGACGTAACAATCCACGTAAAAATAAGAAATTCACCCATCGCCTGTGTCGTATCCAAAAATATAGGTCTGTGGTCCCTCATGACCATGTATGTGAAATTCTATCCTGTCTTTTGGTGACATTGGAGCGCCAATTACATTTTCATTACCAGAATCTTCACCTTCGTTTGTCCTGACGTCATCAGTCGCTTGCTCTTGGAGTTCTGGCGCGTGATCTCTGACATAAGTAGGATGATCATCTTCAACGCTCTCATCATCATCTTCGCCTTGTAATCTATGATTTTGAGGATGTTCTGTGGCTTTTTCTTCTGCATTTTCATTACTGCTGTCATCAGCTAAAGGCTTTTTGTCTTTAGAATAATAATCGTATTCACTATTAACGAATTTTGGTGGTTCCAGATAAATTGAAGGTAGATCCGAGTGCTCCAATTTTTTCGTATAAACATCCCGGTCCTTCCACTCGTCGGTTGGATAAATCTTGTAAGGTCTTTTCGCGAGTTTCACTAACTTAGGGCCTCCCGGCTTTTTAAATGTAATTGGATCCATCCAGTGATTGATTTTCTTGGGACGGTAGTAATGATTCGCTGGTGGGTTGGAGTTTTTAAAAACTCCGATGGGAGAATTGTGGAATTGAGGAGGTCGAGCGTTTTTGTCCGCTGGTGATCCCGGAACTGTGGGATGTCGAGGAAACGGTGACCACAGATGCGTCTGCCTCTTGGGAGAAATCTGTGCGGATCTAATCTCGATAATGGATATGAAACCCAAAATTAGCTGAGAAAGAAAATGAAATCAGAAAAACACTTGTTAAAATTTAAGGTTTTATCAAAATAAGCTGAGTAAATAAACAAAATAAAAAAAAGATCTGTTCAAATTTCATGTCTTAACAAAATAAGCTGATGAAAAATATTTAATAAAAAAGATCTGTTAACATTTCAGGTTTTATCAAAATTAGCTAAGTAAAAAAAAAAATAACAACAAAGATTGGTTGAAATTCAAGGTTTTTCCAAAATAGGCTGTGAAAAAAATTAATAAAACAAAAAAAGGTTGTTAGAATTTCTTGAAAAGTTCTGTTCAAATTTCATGTCTTAACAAAATAAGCTGATGAAAAATATTTAATAAAAAAGATCTGTTAACATTTCAGGTTCTATCAAAATTAGCTAAGTAAAAAAAAATAACAACAAAGATCTGTTGAAATTCAAGGTTTTACCAAAATAGGCCGTGAAAAAAATTAATAAAACAAAAAAAGGTTGTTAGAATTTCTTGAAAAGTTCTGTTCAAATTTCATGTCTTAACAAAATAAGCTGATGAAAAATATTTAATAAAAAAGATCTGTTAATATTTCAGGTTTTATCAAAATTAGCTAAGTAAAAAAAAATAACAACAAAGATTGGTTGAAATTCAAGGTTTTACCAAAATAAGCTGTGAAAAAAAATAATTAAACAAAAAAAGGTTGTTAGAATTTCTTGGTTTTACCGAAATCGACTATTTTTTTTTTTTTTTTTTTTTTAATGAACTGTCATAATTGAAGGTTTTCTCAAAATAAGCTTAGTAAAAAAAATAAAAAATACGATCTGTTCAAATTTCAGATTTTACCAAAATTAGTTAAGTACAGATATGAAATAAAAACAATGGTTTGTTAGAATTTCAGGATCCAAGTGACGAAAAGCGGAAGAAGAAAAAACACTCACGAGGCGACTGGCGCACATCCTGCTCACTTTGGGAAGATATAATTCAGACTACGCGCACTTCGGTGCATAGTTTGATACGGCTGCGGTGATCCAAACTTTCTATTCCCCTCTATTGAGATATTCGCTCGAATAGATATGCTCTATTGTTACTTAATAGGACATTTTTTATCTTCTATTTGTATGAAAGTCATGCTCCACTTTTACTTCGCTATTTACCAAAGATGTTTGACGCGCAACGTGGAACGACAGGCGACACTCGAAGGGGCTTTTTTTTTAGCTTCAGTGATTTTGCTGCCTCTGCTATGAAAATAATTAATTAATGGTTGATGAGAGATGCAGAAAAATTAGAGCGATGATGAGAATGCGAAACATCGGTGTAATGAAGCGCATCGCCGGCCGGCGCGCTCGAACGTAACAGAAAACAATGCCAATGGCACTCAGTGTCAATCTATTTCAGAAATTACGATGATTTACTCGACATTTTAATGGCCATTCAGTCGTAATGATTCTTCAATGACATTGTATAAATGAGGATGCGATTTTGCGGCGAATTAGTAGATCTGATCCGATCGCTTGACTACATCACATCCAAGCATGAACTTCCTTGCGGTCAACATCTGCTGCTGTGCTGTTTTATTGCTGCTTGCGAATTATGGGGAGGTAGGTAATAGAATAGGGATTATAAATTTAGTATAGATGCAACATTTTAGGACGTCGCCCTTTACTTTTTTTTCTTTAAGAGGAGGAAGTTAGACTCATTTACAGATATGTCAACTGCTTAACTGATGATAGCATTAGAAAAAAGTAGAACTTTGCAAATTGCTTCCTCATTATTGCTGGATTTTTACAAATCTACACCTATGAGGAAGCATGTTAATCTATTTTGGCTTCCTCATAGAGTAAGCTTTGTAAAAATCCAACAATAATGAGGAAGCAATTTGCAAAGTTCTACTTTGCAGCCTTGTTTAAAAAATTTTTTAATGGCATTAGTTTTGAACCCTTTGACAGATTCTCGCCAGATTCGAACTGAGTGTACCCACACTCTACTTGTGGACCAAGTTTGAGCCCGATATCTTAAAAATTGCGGAAGTTAGAGCACGAACAAAAAATTCAAAATGCCATAAATTTTAAACCCCTTAACGGATTGACGTCCAATTCACCCCCAAATTTTATTTAATAACAGTCCACTTGTGGACCAAATTAGAGCCCGATATCTTAAAAATTGCGAAAGTTAAAACACGAACAAAAAATGTCAAACAATTTGAAAATGCCATAAATTGTGAACCCTTTAACGGATTGGCACCAAATTTAATCCCAAACACTATTTGATAACAGTCTACTTCTCGTCCAAGTTTGAGCCGGATATCATAAAAATTGCGGGAGTTAGAGCGCGAGCTGACATTCTCCAAAAAATTCAAAATGCCATAAATTTTAAACACCTTGATGGATTAACTTCAAATTCAATCAAATAGCTTTTTTAACGACAGTTTACTCGTGGTTCAAATTTGAGCCTGATATCTTAAAAATTGCGACGGCTATCGTGCTAACATAAAATTGTGCACATACGCGCACACACATACAGACATTTTTTCTAAACCACTTTTCTCGACGCTTTAGACCATTCTGAGTATCTTGACATGAAAATCTTGAAAAAAAAAATTTGCACGAAAACAAAGCTTCCTCTACGAGGAAACAAAAATATATTCCTTCGAGGCCAAAAACGAAGATTTTTATCGATGGGAAAAGCATCTATTTATTGCAAATGAGATATAGGAAATTTATGGGGTTTTAAACTTATTTACACTTTTCTGAGATAATCGGAAAGTAAAAAATTTCTTGAAAAATGTTGAATTGTCCATAAGAAGAATTCTTTGTCACGAATGTAGTTTTTTTCTTCAAATTAGTGAATTAAAATGCAATTTTTAGAAATTTTGAACTTACGTATTATCTCAGGAAAGTGTGAAGAAACAAATTTTCCTATAACTCCTTTAGAGTAATCAAATGCTTTTGCCATAGAAAAAATAAACCTTGTTTCAGAGTTTAAAAGAATATTATTTTTTAGTTATATCAGCAGATAAACAGGTGAGATATCTGTCAAAAATTATCAGCAATTTAGGTCTGATGCCTTTCCATTAAGGGATTTTTGAACATTAAACTCGATATTTGCAACATGTAAATGTCGTATATCTATTTAGAATAAAGAAAATGATAAAGTAGCTATCATTGCACCGTTTGTGACTATAAATATCATTAACTTGGATAATCTTAGAAAAATTTAATCTTCCCATTATATAAAATTCATATGCGCTTTAAATTTCATTGAAAATGTGGATACCATTACAATATCCGAAGGGTGGACCACTGATACATTTATCCTATGGAATGAGCATACTTAAACGTCTTTTTTTTTAGTCATTGAGGTGCCGTTCTGGTAATCAACAAAACGACGATCAAGCACACAAAGTTATGCAAAAGTGCCGCAAGAAACTTTCTGGCAACGAGAGCAAGAGCGGCAACGACTATACAATGTCGAATGAGAACGAAAGTTCTGAGGAAGACTCCGATTCTGCTAGCAGTGTTGAGGAATTGTTTTTTAGTAATACCAACAAGGGCTCACAATCAAATAACACACGAAATGGGGGCAATTATGGACAGTCTTCTAACGATAATTATGGGTAAGTTAGACGAAACATTAAAAAATTTATTTTATGATCAGAATCATGTTTCTCTAAAAAGAAGAAGGCAGAAAAAAGCATCTCAGAAAAAGATGAAACCTTCTTCTTATTCTGTTGATTCCAGGTCTCAACTTTTGTTGTTACTGTCACATATGGTCAAGATATTGTTTTTATCGATTTTTACGGTTTTTGATCGATTTAAAAAATTAGTTTTGATGAAAATCCGATACCGGTTTTGTGAAAAGAATCATTTTAATATCATTACAAATAATGTTGGTCAAAAAAGGTACTTTACTAAAATGCCTACAATTTGTTTATACATTTGCAACTGTATTTAGTTTTACCTGAATATAATGCTAGAATTATTGGCCTGCATATTATCGTTACTTAATTACTTTCAGTTTTTTAAAACGATTAATAGATGTTCGCAAATTATTGCACACCTTTTCCATTTTTTTAGGCGATAATAAAAATATTTTAATGTCTATAAAAGATGAGGTTTAAGATTTCTGCATATTCATAATAAAATTTTGGTAAGCTATATCTTTCGAATTACGATATCAAGAAAAAAACTAAAAAGTAGAAAATGTTCGTTTTCGTATTCTCTAGTGGACGATTTTTTCATTCGAAGTAGTTTACTTCGTGGATAAAAAACTCCCTTAATTTTGGACTTAATTTTTTTTAAATCGTCCATCAGAGAATCCGACAACAAACATATTCTTTTCAGTTTCTTCCGCGGAGCTTTAACGTAAAAGTTATAGCTTGCTAAAATATAAAAACCACAACAACATCCTTAATTTTGGACAAAAAAAAATTTAATCGTCTGTTAGAGAATACGACAACGAACATTTACTACTATTCAGTTTTTTCCGCGGAGCTTTTAAGAGTTGTAGCTTGCCAAAATACTAAATCAAAAACAATTTCCTTAATTCTGGACTTAAAAAGAAATAAAAAAATTGTCCATCAGAGAATACGAAAACGAACATTTTCTACTTTTTAGTTTTTTTCTCGATATTATAGTTCGAAATATATAGCTTGCCAAAGTACTGAATCAAGAACAACTCCCTTAATTTTGGACTTAAAAAAAATAAAAAAATCGTCCACCAGAGAATACGGAAACGAACATTTTCTACTTTTTAGTTTTTTTCTCGATATTATAGTTCGAAAGATATAGCTTGCCAAAGTACTGAATCAAGAACAACTCCCTTAATTTTGGACTTAAAAAAAAAAATAAAAAAATCGTCCACCAGAGAATACGAAAACGAACATTTTCTACTTTTTAGTTGTTTTCTTGATATCGTAATTTGAAAGATATAGCTTGCCAAAGTTTTATTTTGAATATGCAGAAATCTTAAACCTCATCTATAAAAGTAAAAATGCTTGAATGATTGAAAAAAACATTCTTCAAATCAACACACGACAATTGCACTTCACATTAGTTCGTTTTTTTTTCTTTTTCCACGTGCTATTAATATTCACAGTGACAATCGGCGGAGCGATAGAAGAAGGCAGAACTCATCGAGCTCGCGTCCGAACTATTCAAATCCCACTAATTATTCTTCGATGAACGATCGTGGATACGGCATGTCAAACATGAATGACAATAGGAATAATCGGAATGGAATGCAATCGCAAAATCGGGACAACAATAGCGACGATCGGCGCAACCAAATGGGGGTACGGAAAAAATATTACAAAAAGGTTTTAAAGTCGACCCTCGCTTCCCCATTTTCCACCTTTCTCAGAGATACATCTACGATGAAGTATGCTGACCACATTTGACTTTCTCATAGAGGAAGCTTTGAGGAAGGTGGAAAAAGAAGCATCTTCAAGGTCCGACTTTGCAACCTTGTATTAAAAAATAAGTATAAATTATTTAATGTTCTATCAAACTCTAACGAATCAGCAGCTTTTTTTACCAAATATCCTTGTACGTTATTACGTACATGTCCAAAGTTTTAGCCCGTTTTGTTAGATGCGTCAAAAGCAAAAATGGTATGAAGTTGTATAATTCAAATTACTATAAAGTCAAATTACTAAAAATGGTATGAAGTTGTATAATTCAAATTTCTATGAACATCTTTATCGATTTTGCACCGAATGTAACATCTAGCATTACTGAATATTATATCACTCCGCTAAAACATTTCAACCGATTTTGTTTGAAAACTTAAATTAAAATGACGTCAATTTTTCGAACATTCGAAATTCTATAAACCCGAACTTCTTTACTGATCTTTACGAAATTTAATATCTGCTACAGCTGGATATTAGTTTGATTTTCTAGCAATCTTAAATTGAGTTGGTCGAAGTTGACTTGAATTAAAACGACTACATCAATTTTTCGAAATTTCTAAACGCTTTATAGATTTACAACTAAATTCAATACCAACCGTCCTTTTATATTACATTATTTATTGAGTACTATGATTTTTTCGTAAATATTTGCAAAGAAACGAGCATTGCTGCTCTACTGGTGAACTAAATTTCAACTCGATTGTTAAAGCCGTTCTTGAGATACAGCGATTTGAATCTTGCTACACACATACACGACCGTCATTGATATAGTTGATTATTTTTATATTTATTCATTCGAATAAATGGAGCATGCTCAATTTTTTTCAAATTTTTCATCGCATAATTCGCGCACTTGTGAATTTATAAAAATTGCTGAGGTAATTCCGTTTAAAAACTTTCGAATGCACGTATCTTCTTGGATATAAGTCGGATCGTAAAAAAACGTATATAAAAGCTTTTCATTTTGAAGTATACTTTGATGCAAATTTATTTAAAAAATTCTTCAACCCCTCCGAAGCATTGATTTTTAATTAATAAACATAAAAATCGTTTTTTCAAAAACTTGAACATTTTTTAATTTTTTCCGAAAAAATCTCTAAAATACTACTTATGTCCCACTTTAGGACAACAAGTTGGCAGTGAGACAATTTTTTCCGATTTTTTATGAGAGTTTTCATTTTTTATTTATCTTTTAAACACTCATAAAAATTCGAAAAAAGGATTATCTCACATCCTATCTAGGCTTAAAATGTTGGTCTTCATGTGTAGTATTTTAGAGAATTTTTCGGAAAAAAATAAAAAATGTCCAAGTTTTTGAAAATGTTTTTTATGTTTATTAATTAAAAATCAATGCTTCGGAGGGCTTGAAAATTTTTAACATAAATTTGCATAAAAGCATACTTCAAAATGAAAAACTTTTATGTAGGTTTTTTTACGATACGACTTATATCCAAGATACGTGCATTCGAAAGTGTTTAAACGCAATTTTTATAAATTCACAAGTACGCGAAATATGAAACGAAAATTTTGAAAAAAATGGAGCAAGCTCCATTCATTGGGGTGAATGATTGAAAAAAATAATCAACTATATCAACGACGGTCATGGTAAAAGGTGGTCCGATCGGTGTATAATGCCCCATATATCCATCTGGACATTATTTCTAAACCACTTTTCGCGATGCTTTGGACCGTTTTGGAAAACCTTGCACATGGTGGCCGCGGTCAGGGAAAACCGGGAAAAGTCAGGGAAATAAAAAATTGATCGGGGAATCAGGGAAAAGTCAGGGAATATCGAAATTAGTCAGGGAAAAAGTAGATTGTTGCCAAAGTTTCCACAACTGAATAAAAATCCATAAAAGACTTGGAAAAAAAAACAACCGAAAAATATTTGAAAAGAAAAAAAAAACAAATAAAAATTGATATAAACAGTATAACATAAATCTATTCGAACAAATCGAAGCACTCAACAAAAAAGTTTAAAAAGTGTTATATATTACTAAAATAAGTATTACACTTCACATCAGTATTTAATCGGATTTAAAGCATTATAATTCCAAAGAACGTTTATGTTTTGAAAGAGAAAATATATCTTCAAAAGTACTATTCGATGTTGATCGAGAAATAAATAACTTATCAAAAACACGTATCAGTTTCTAATACATTTTTTTTTATTCGCGGTATAAATTTTTTAGTAGATGTCCTTAAAATTTCGGTCAGGGAAGATTGATAAATTAGTCAGAGAAAAGTCAGGGAATTTTTGCCGAAAAAAAAACGGCTACCATTTTAAATGAAAATCCTGAAAATTCTTTCTTCAACCAAACAAGGCTTCTTCTGTGAGGAAGCAAAATGTTATGATATAAATGTTCTTGTAGGGAAGGAATATGTATTTCAAGGTTTATGATGTTGATTACAGTGCTTGAGCCAATGTTTCTTCGACGAACTGAATTTGGTGGATCACAGAGGTTTTCCCGAACGAGGCTCGGTCATGGAAATGATGACTCGAGGAATTCAGGATCCGAACCTTCGTGATTTTATTGAGGAATCTATTTCAGAATGCTTTTATTACATCGATATGGACACGAATAACCGGGAAAAGTGCGCTTTCTCGAGTAATCTAATATCGTGCTTTACGGACAAAGGCAAAGAGGCAAGTAATCGAAATGAGCAAAAACTGCTAGAATTATCCTTAAGGTATAATTCTTTTCCTTTGTTGAGCCAAAAAGTCCACACTTTTTTCAAAATTAATTTTGAATAACATATTAAACATAGAACGTTGGAATGTAATATGCATATTCAGTTGTTTTGATTGTTGACAAAAATGTTTCTTATCAACAAAAACATTTCCTCATACGGAGGAAAAGGAACGCGCCTCGGATAAACAGTTGTCGGAAACATTTCTACTCCAGATACGATTTAAAAAATAATTTCACTTTAATAAGAATAGCGAAAACCCATTAAACATTTTTTCAAACTTGTGTCATAAATCATGTGAAAAATTACGTTTATAACATGTTCTAAATGTAAAAGAATTCTTAATTCAGTTCTAACGAATTTTAGAAAAACTTTCATTCTTTTCTATTAGTACTTAAATTAGGTATTTATTTTGGAATAGAACTCTCACATTTTTAAATTGGAATCGGAATTATTTTACGTTATCAAACTGTTACGAACAATTAATTGGATAGTATTACTTCCATTTTTTTACCTATTAAAAAATTGAAAAATGCCTTTTTGCCTAAAATTGGTAGACACATAAAAATTTATTTATTCCAGCGCTGCGAGGATTGGGACGATCAATAGCTACTAAAAAACAGAAGTCGAGAACCAATTGCTAAGCCGAGGATCTACGCATACTTTGAGAGGATATCAATTTATCATTAGTCAAATAGATCCCTGTATTGTAAAACGAGATTAATCAAATGTAGTCCATGTAAATAAAACGAGAGTCAAAGGTAACGTAATAGTTTATTAAGTTGTGAAAGTTACAGGCAAAATATTATTTGAAATCGAGAAAAACAAAATCGATAGCTTTCCTCGGTCGACTCTATTTTGTACATAAGTTTATATACATAATTAGATTATTCGTTACATTATAGTTTCTTTTTCTGCTTTGCGATATACAAAGTAAGGCGCGTTTGTATTACTCGGCGTTTATATTATCTAACGTCGCGAGAATCTCGTAGCGCAGAGTCCACTGGCTCGTTTAAACATGCGACTTGGCGTATTCGACAAGCCATAAAATATGCAAAGATAATTTTGTGGGATTTCTTACCACTAGGCATTTATTCTCTGTAAAAAAAGCATAGGGCACAGCCTCTTTCGAAATAAGGGAACGTTACTTTCTCTTTTTGAGGTCTTCGAAACGCTTCATGAGATCGTCGAAGTCTATGTCGTCATTTTCACCCGCATTACGAGCATCGGTATCCGAAGGAACTGCTGGCAGATCCGGAAGTTGGAAATCATTCATTGGTATTTTTGATCGCGGCTGAGGTTTCGGTTTTTGGTCGGACTGTTGAAAACGCAATTTTTCGTATCAAACGTGATATTATTACAAATCCTCGGCGTTAATTTTTTTTAAATTACCTGTTTGTTGAGATCCGGTGGAAAGGAGCAATAGGGAGGCGGCAAATCCTCGTCCTTATTCGCGTTTGCGTTATCCAAGGGAATGTTGTAAGAAAAAGCAGCCGGATTAAAGGGAACATTCTGATCTTTCTCTGTGCAGGGCGGTCCGGACGGCGATAAAAATCCGATAGGCTGATGCGGGTTTGTTGGACCCTGTAACAGAGACTAAGGCTATTAAGTGGATTAGGAAGTATTTAAATTTTTTAAATATTGAATCATAGTAGATTACATAATTATGAAGTGTGAAATTTTTTTTTTCTTTAGGTATTATCGTAATAGATTTCAGGCAAATGAAAAGCGGCTTTGAAGTGCGACTTTCTTGAGAGTACATTTTCCGTAATTGCGTCAGAACATTTGAGCTTTTGAAGATATCTTCTTCAACGTTTTTACAGGAATTGTGAAAAAGGAGATTGCAATAATTAAACCTAAAAGTAGATTGATAAAAAGAAATTGTTTCAATTTCATAACAATAAATTATACTTTCTTTTGTTATAAAGCTTTGGTATAACAGATGAAGCTAAATCTTCATGGTAGATATATAAAGCCAACGAAGAAGAAATTTCACTAGGAATTTCCAATAAATTTATTGGTTCTGCTGGAATTGCGGCAAAACTGGATTTTACATTATTATTATTATTATTATTATTATTATTATTATTATTATTATATGAACGCTTTCAACAAACATAAAGTATTCAATTCATTGCTCAAATAATGCTATTTTTCCGTCAGTCTTATATATTCGCAAAATAAATAATAAAAGTATTCAACCTTACGATTCAAATTCATCGTACTGCTATTTACAAACACGGATAAATATTGTAAACAAAAATTATATAGAGAATTTTCAATTTTTCAAAGATAATACAATCCATTTTCATAAAAAATTATTTGTTGTAAATAAAATGCTCAATTACTGGTAAGGAAGATGAGGATAGACGAAAGGTGATAAAGTAATTTATTATTTACGTACCATAACGTTCATATTGAAGGAAGCATCAGGCAAAACAGGAGGTTGTGGAAATCCAATGAAACCCATGGGTTGAGGGGCACCTCCGCTAGCGAGATCCAGATTATTAGGAAGATCGCTGCTTCCTCCCATATCAATGAGTATCGCGTCCTGCCCCTCGGCCATTACTTGAGGATCAGGCTCGTACTCCACATTGTAATTCTTGGCAATCTCTATCAGATACTTTTCCACCAACAGCTTGGAAGGCGACTGGACCCCCATTTTGTGCTTCAGCTTTTCGGATATACTCTGCACAGCCTCTTCGCGACAAGCGTCTGTGTATTGCCTGCCGTATTTGGACGTCAGGATGTCCGCGATAACTTTCATCTCTTGAACGTCTGCTTGTATTCTCGGAGCTGCCCAAATCACCGTTGATATCGCCTCTGCAAGACCCTCATCCAAATTTCTGCAAATTGAGATTTTTCGTTCATTTAATTGATGCGTAAAAATTTTCAGAAAATACCAAAAAATTTCATACCTAATTCCATACTAAAAAAGCCTGTAATGTAGAACTTTGCAAATTGCTTCCTCATTATTTTTCGCTTATTACAAAGCCACCTCTATGAGGAAGTATTTTAATTGATTTTGGCTTCCTCGTGGAGGAAGCTTTGTAAAAAGCGAAAAATAATGAGGAACCAATTTGCAAAGTTCTACTTTGCAGGCTTGTTTATGCTCTAGACATCTTTCTAAAAATTCAAAGTGTCGAAGAATTTTAACCGTATAAACGATTTTTTTCAAATTTGTACTAAAACCTTGTACCATAGTAGTCCGTATGTGGACCAAATTAGAACCCGGTATCTCGTAATTTACACGAGCCAGCGCGAAAATGAGATTTTTTCGAAAAATTCAAAATGCCATTAAATTTGAACGGCTGGACAGATCTGCGTCAAATTTGTACTCAAATGTTTTTTGATGATAGTCCATATGTGAAAAAATTTAAGATAAATCTGTGAAAAATTACAAAAAAAAAAAAAAAAAATTTCGTGCCGGAATTTTTTTTTTCTTATTTACCAAAATCGAAAGTTACCGACATATCGATAGATCCTTTAACTAAATTCATTATTAACAATCAATAATTGTAAAATCATGTCGAAAATTGCAGCCAGATATTTCATTATTTACAGAGCCGAAGTCTTTGAAGACATTTTAAAAAAAATTGAAATTGCAATAAAATTAGAATCACGCTATCGATTCTCGCCAAATTTGGTACACATCATGTTTTGATGGTAATTCTTTTGTGTACAAAATTTCAGCCCGATAGCTCTTAAATTGCGAAAGTTATAGCGTGAAAACGATATTTTCAAAATTTTCAACATGCTGTAAAATTTGAAATTCGTCGCTGTACAATGGCCCATTTACGTGCCAAATTTGACGAAGATTTTTTCTAAACCACTTTTCTCGACGTTTTAGACCATTCTGAGTGTCCTGGCGTGAAAATATTTTTTAAAAAAATTTTCATGAAAACAAAGCTTCCTCTATGAGGAAGCAAAATGAATGAAATATGTTAAATTAAGAAAATTTTTGAATTAATGTGGTGCAAATGGTACATTGTTGTTCATTTTTAAAGACCCTTTTCTACATTTACAGATTTTTTTAAAAACTTGTGCTAGGCTTCTCAGATAGTAAAGAAATATAAGTCAATGAATCATTCCAAAGTTTTATTCATAAATTTGTAGTTTTTGTCTTTGAGCAATAATTATGCTCAATAGTTTATATTAGTTAAATAATGGAATTTTTTTCAACAAAAAAAAAACAAGTTAGTACAGATGAACATTGGAGCAAAAATGCTGATTATCCTACAGGAGAATATTGCCATAAAATAAACTAGCTCCGTGTAATACATTTATTATTTATACAATTTTTATACTGTTGAACACAATCTCCAATTGTACTATTAATACCAAATAGCTTCTGAAAGATTAAAATATGGCATTCAATGAATATTTCTCAAACCATTAGAATAAAATAGATCATAAAAAAAATAAAAGATTTTCATGAACAACAAATTTCTTCATTCGGATCATAATTATCAAAAATTGACATCATTCAAGAAAAAATTCACATCAATTGAAAGTCATTCCTCCTCTCTATTTGTTCTCTGACAAATGGAACAAGTAACCACAGATAAAAATTGGAGCAATATATACAAAAATCAAAGGTATCAAATGCTTTTTGTTGTTCATAACTTGTATAGTATTCAGGACACATTATTATTATTATACTGCAGTTTTATTAATACTGATTGGCTTCAAAAAATTTGAGAACAAAATTTAAGAAGACTCTTTATAAACAAGTAATTTACATTTCTGAACAATGTATACAAAAAACTAACATCAGTAAAATCATTGATTTTCCTCTGATATATAAAACAAGCAACAAATGATAATAATTGAAGTAACTTGGCAGACAAAAATCAAAGGTAACAAATACTTTGTTTTTAATTTGAATAGTATTAACAACACATCAGTTATTATACTGCAGTTCTATTAATCCAGAATGTACTCTTCGACAGATAAAATAAGACACAAAAATTTGTTCACCGATTTGGTATGAAACCTACAAGTGAAAAATTGTACTTTTTACCTCACACCATTTTGGTCCACTGTATGTCTTTATAAAATTGCAGAATTATAATGCTCATTATGTATTTAATAAGGTTTTAATATAAGATTTTTTAAAATAAGTGCATTATTTACACAATTTTTTTTCTTATGACTTTTTTAGGTAACTGGGTCCCCTTAACACTGGTTGGCTTTTAAAAATTTCTCAAACATTAAAAGTGATGTAATAGTTGGAAAGGACAGAGAAAATTGAGAAAAAAAAAGATTTAATCTAAGATTTTTTTGTTTTCTTTGCCATATACTCACTTCATCTGCTGAATCAAGCCGAACCTAGCGAGCAGAAGGTCACAGTACATTTCCAAGAGCTCCATAGCCTCGACCATGTAATCTTCCCTGATAATGTGCTCAACACGAATTTTTGCTCTCTCGACTTTGCCATTAGCGATATAATCGGCGATTTCCTTTCTTGCTTTGTGTCCTAACTCGGTTTTTTTCTTCTCAAGCAGCTTTAACCTGTTTATTGCGAGACGCAAGTGCGTCTTCAACTTGGTGTAATTCGGCCCGCTCGAGAACATTTTTCTCGATGATTGTTAGAGGCGATTTAGCCGATTGACACTTTCACGTGATAGTGAAGCTTATCACCAAATATTGTTACGATACGAATGAACGGCTTTACTGATATTCTGTCGGTGTTTTTTCGGGGGTAATGAGAAGTCAATGAGTAATCCTGTATTTCTGTAATTCGCGAGAATGACAGTTCCAACTCCACCGAATCTTCCTACTGGTGCACGGACCATTCATGACTCAGTATCAAAATGGGCGGGGCTTATGCATTCGCCTTAATAAAGGTACTAAATGACGGCCACCTGATTGTTAAATTACCATCACTTTATACATCGATTGTTATTAACGCAATTTCATAATGACGATAAGTAGAGAAATAAAAGATATCCTGAAAAACTGACTTCAATTTTTACTCCTAGCAGCCGGAATCTACAAAAAGGTTATAAAAAAAAGGCTATAAATGACTAAACATTGGTATTACGATGTACTACGATGTTATAATTCTAAAACGCATGAAAATACGTTTTAAAAAGTAAATAAAACATTTGTATTAAAATTGAGACAAATTCCATCTTATCAAGTACATTTTGGTGAAATTAAAAAAAAAACGGCTATATACGTGTCGTCATTTGCTTTTTATAGCGATAATTTTGCATGTGTCGATAAAGTAGATTTTCCAGTAAAATATAAAAAGTGTCGATAAAGTAGATTTAACGGATTTGAGTAGAAATTATGATTACCTGACGGTTAAATGACCATCAGCTTACACTAAGTAGAGAAAATAAAGATTTCCATGAAAAACCGACTTCAATTTTTACCATTAGCTACCGGAATCTACAAAAAGAGACAAATTGTAACTAAAAAAAGGCTATAAATGTCTAGCATTGGTACTACGATGCTATAATTCTAAAACGGATGAAAATATGTTTTGAAAAGTAAATAAAACATTTGTATTAAAATTGAGACAAATTCCATCTTATCAAGTACATTTTGGTGAAATTTAAAAAAAAGGCTATATACTTGTCGTCATGTGCTTTTCATAGCGATAATTTTGCATGTGTCGATAAAGTAGATTTAACGGCTTTGAGTAGAAATTATGATTACCTGACGGTTAAATGATCATCAGTTTACACTAAGTAGAGAAAATAAAGATTTCCATGAAAAACCGACTTCAATTTTTACCATTAGCTACCGGAATCTACAAAAAGAGACAAATTGTAACTAAAAAAAGGCTATAAATGTCATTGGTACTACGATGCTATAAAACTAAAACGGATGAAAATATGTTTTGAAAAGTAAGTAAACCATTTGTATCCAAATTGAGACACATTTCATCTCTTATCAAGTACATTTTGGTGAAATTAAAAAAAAACGGCTATATACGTGTCATCATTTGATTTTCATGGCGATAATTTTCCATGTGTCGATAAAGTAGATTTTCCAGTGACTCGTGCGACATTCTTGCCGGAAACGCTTTCGGCATATAAACCTAGCGCATGCGCTGTTCTCGTCCTGAAGAATTTCTCGAAACTTTGAAAAAAAGCCGTTGAAGACTAACTGAGACAAAGAAGTAAAGAAGAAAAGTTCGTTACACGTATTTTCGGAGAATCGGTGCCAGTTAGAAGTTCGGAGATTGAAGTGGACAAAGAATTGTCATAAAGAGCAGGAGTTTCAACGACGATCAAAGGTAAAACCTCAATATATTAGATGTAATTAACTTTTTTTTTGCTCGAACTCGCATGAAATCCATTGTAAAACGGTCCAGATCGACCATCAACAAGTGTATTTTATTTATAGCAACAAATTTACATTTTTTTCTTGCTGTTATTTTCGAAATCTTTTCAGTTCAAGATGTTTTACTCACCGGAGCTCCTCTCTTTGAGGAAAAAAGGAAAACTGTCACGCTGCTGGCTAGCAGGAACTCTAAGTGATAGATTATTTAAGAAAACTATCAACAACAAGACAGTTTTGTCAATCGACATCCAAGTAACGTGGTATGCCATCTTTTTAGGTTCTTTAGCCCAAGTAGCACAAAGACAAAGGATATTTATTTGGTATACGAAAAGGTATGTTAATTTCTGTCCAAATGATATCTTTTAGATTTGGATATCTTCTAGACGTTCTTAAGATACCCAAATCTAAAAAGATATTATTTGGATGGAAATTAATATACCTTTTTGTATACCAAATAAATATCCTTTGTCTTTGTGCTACTTGGAGGTTCTTTTTTTGTTATTTCTATGATGACTCAAGGTTGGAAACTTCCATTATTTGATTTTATGACAATTTTTCATATGAACTTATTCAATAGTTATTATTTTCCAATAATTGGCTGTAGATTTTACAAAAATATGTTTAAATTTTGAAACAACTATTAAAACTGAATTTTTCAAAATAAAATTGCACGTAAACTTTTGTTAAAAAAAAAAGGCTACATATACTTAATGCAATAAAAATATGTGGAAGAATGTAAACTTATTTTCTTTTAGAATTTTTTGTAGTCATTAAAACTGAATTTTCGTTGCAATTGAAGAATTTTAACATTATTTTATCAGCATTGCGAGATATTGTTTTGAAATAATGATTACAAAAACTATGATAATTTGTAATAAATTCTATATATTTTTGTTGACAGTAATGAAATACTGAAGTTCATCAATGGAAGGAGTAACAAGAAAAGTTCCAGACTCAGCCTGTACATCTCTGCCCACCTCCTATATGGAACAGTCAAACTCTTCAGAATACAGACTACTTCATTTCAAGGTCAGTTTCATATGTTATGAGAAATTTCTTTCATGGCTACCATTTTAATCACATTTTTAAAAAAGCTTTTTTTTTCTTTTTTAATTAAATTGCTATGGGAATATTATTAATTATAAAGAATAAACACTATGAAACAGTCTGTTCATTGATATTAAACTGGGAATTAATCTATAGTTTTGTATGGGGGAAACATGGATGGGCAATATAAAGTATTATGCGATTCAGAGCGAGAGAGCGATCATCATACGACGGTTGTGAAGTTGATCGCACTCACCGCACTCGTACCGCAGACAACACTCGCCTTCGGCTCATGCTCCTGTGATACTCGTGGGGCGCGTGCGATCAACTTCCCAACCTGCATATAATGATCGCTTTCTCGCCCTTGTATCGCAAAGTACTATTTTGTAACGCATGCATGAGAAGTGCTACTTCTCGTGCCTGCCGCGCGTGGCGTAAGTGGTGCTTTACGGCCATCGATGCTATTTTAATTCTCGCACGCACTTCTCGCACGGGAATCACTTCTCGCACGCACGCGACATTACACTCTGTAGCACTTCTGATGCATTTGTTACAAAAAGTATTATGCGATACAGAGCGAGAAAGCGATCATTATACGCAGGTTGGGAAATTGATCGCACGAGCCCCACGAGTGCGATCAACTTCACAACCGTCGTATGATGATCGCTCTCTCGCTCTGTATCGCATAATACTTTTTGTAACAAATGCATCAGAAGTGCTACCGAGTGTAATGTCGCGTGCGTGCGAGAAGTAAAATAGCATCGATGGCCGTAAAGCGCCACTTACGCTACATGCGGCAGACACGAGAAGTAGCACTTCTCATGTATGCGTTACAAAAAGTACTATTTTGTAACAAATGCATGAGAAGTGCTACCGAGTGTAATGTCGCGCGCGTGCGAGAAGTGCGTGCGAGAAGTGATTCCCGTGCGAGAAGTGCGTGCGAGAAGTAAAATAGCATCGATGGCCGTAAAGCGCCACTTACGCCACGCGCGGCGGGCACGAGAAGTAGCACTTTTCATGCATGCGTTACAAAATAATATATTACACACCTAGGGCAGTAAAGTAAGAAATGTCTCAGATCACATGTAATTGTTGGCCGAGGCGAAGCCGAGGCTTTCTTATTTACTACCCGAGGAGTGTATACGATTTTTCTCATCGACGGAGCCGAAAACCGGGAACTTCGTTCCGCGCAGCGGAACGAAAGTTGTCACTTTCGGCCCGGAGGTGAGAAAAAGTATTTACTCATGTTTCTCATGGTGTGGAGCACTCAAATTGCTCAGAATACAGGCTACTTTAATCCAAGGTCAGTTACATATGTTATGAGAAATATCTTTTGCAGCTACCATTTAAATAAAAAATTACTTGTAATACTTTTAAAATTAAATTATTATACAAATATTATTCATTGTAAAGGATAATTACTATGAATTATGAGCTCTGTTCATTGATATTAAACTAGAGTTAATTTATAGTGTGGGGGTTACAAGGATAGGCAATAATAACTTCTTTACTTACACATAAAATGTCATTTATGCTTCCACTTTAAACTGTCAATCAATAGATCTATTCATAATTGTCACCAAAGTTAATGAAATTTTCATTTAGCACAATTGTTATTCATAGTAATTGATTTTCAAAAGTATTTTAAATGTTTTATTGTTCAAATGATGTCTATTTTTGTGTGATGCTAAATAGTTACCATTTGATTGGCAAAAGCATTTAAAGTAATTTATTGCATACATTATTCGGTATTATGAATCCTATTAAATATCATTCATTTTTTAACAGTGAATAGTTTGAATTATTTATAATTATTGTGAAAGCATGAAGATTTTTATTCCTGTACTATCATTAGTCATAATTATTTATCTGCAAAATTATTTTAAATGCTTTTTTTATTGTGATAATGCCAATCCTTCTGCTACACTATAATCATAGTTTTTTCTATTTTTTTTTTCAGATTCCATATTCAGAGTAAAGGCAAATCTCAACCCTGTTCATGTAGTGCCAAAGAAGAGGACAGGAACGTCAGTTAACTATTTCTTTTTCATTGCTTTACTGTAAAATAAGATTCAAACGCATAAAATGCAAATTTATTGAAAATCTATTAAAAAATTAGAACTTTACATGTAAAAAAAAATTGATCAAATTTGTTTATAACTGTTTTTTCAACGTTTTTGTTTCCCGGTTATACTTGAAGAATCAGTATCTTGAGCATTTGGGGTATATGTTATCAATTGGTAATGAAAGACAAAAAAATGAGAGTTTAAGAGATTTTGTGTGAAATGGATTTGTGTATTTCAGTGATGAAATAACTCTACACGATGAACCAATGATTGAGGCTCCAGTAGTAGAGTTTGGGGATCTTCAGAGAGAGGACAAACATCTCCTGCTCGAAGAACACATTCAAACGATAGGAAATGTGAGTACAATTTAAAAAGTGCAAACGCCATTGTACTTTTATTATTATTTCTATAATTAAACTTCACAACTCATCCTAATTATCGCATTACTAATATTTACAAACAAAGAGCGCAGTAAAATGTAACTTCATAGAGTCTAAAGAAAACTTGAACTTTACAAAGTTCTGTTAATCTTAATAATTGTGTTTTCTTGGTTGATGTTTTATGACAAAAATCTATAAGTACCTGAATGGTTTGGCATTTTATCGTTGGTTTAAGTTTGCTAAATTTGTACAAGGGTTTATATAAAAATGCATAATCGACAATGATGGAGGGTGATTTGTATAATAGCATGTATTTAACTGGTTTTCTTGGCAATCACGATAACTTTAATTTTTATCCAAACACAACTGTCAAAGTGACCCTAAAAATAACGCTCAATAGAAGTTGTTATTCGCACAGAAAAAACTTTCGGTGATAATCAAAATGACCTTTGAAATAACCAAACCAAACGAATCGGATAGTTACTTTTGATTTGGTTATTTCGAAGGTCATTTTGACCCTTTCCGAAAATTTTTATGGTCACTTTAACTTTATTTATTAAAACTCATTTATTAAAAAATAAAATATATATATATATATATAATAAAATAAAAAATTTATTTGTTAAAACTTATTTATTAAAAAATAAATAAATTGCATCTGGACAAATAAATTGCAATATTTAGTGCAATGCGTTTTCGAAAATGGTAACAGAATCACTGTAAAAATCTAGCATTTATTAGAATAGCTTTACGCTTATCTTCCTCAAAAAATGCACGTTACTTGAATAAAATCATATTTTTACTGTTGTTCGTTTGATGGATTTTCTTTGCTTGATTTTTTTGTTATGCATGTGTATTTTCTCGCATCCAACAACTTAGCTGCATTACGAGGACCCTTTGAACTTTGGTGCACTAACGGACGAGGAAATGGGCGTTATGTTTTTCAACGACATCGAAATTCGGTTGGTCCAATATTATTCTCCATATCATTTCCTATATCCTGCAATCATACATTTATTTTTCCTTTTAATCGCGGACGATTCGCCTTGATATTATGAAGCCTTTAGTGTTCGCTGAGAAATCATTTTCTTTTTGGCCGTCAAATTAATCTATTTAATTTTATCAAGACTTTGTGCGTCGCCGGATCATCACGGACGTACGATTGACGAGTCCAGAGAACAACACAGATCGCGTACGTATATATATTTAACATATATGGGGTAAAACACGTCAAGGCGGTCACACGAATTTTTCATTTCAATAAAAAGTTTTCAAATTTCTTGAGGATGTTGGTCAGGCTGAAAACAAAAATTGCAAATTTTTTCAGATTTTTTAATTGCATATTTCAGCCGTTACAAATAACTGAAAATAATAATCGTTAATTTTTTAACGCCAAAACTATGGCTCTCGCAAAAAAATCATGTTAACAAAAAATTTAAGGTATCTAACGTTCTTTGAAACAAATTTTTTTGCAAATTTTCCTACTCCGTTTTATGCTATTTTTCAATTAAATAATATTTCAATATTTTTACATTTTGTTCCTTAATATGTTAAGAATCTGAAAAAAAAATTGGCGAGATTTGCGGCGACTTCGTTCCATAGTTACAGCTCTTCGAATGATCGAACATAACGGTAATCTAACGTGTAATTGCTCTCTGCGTTCAACAGGATTGTAACTATCAATAGAAAAAAATCTAAAGCTCGCATCACTTATTTATTTTTTTGTTATTTTTAATTTAAAATTTTCTTTTTAATTATGTTAATTGGCAAATTCCCCCGTACCTGTCGTCCACACTTTGTGTTCACAACGCAGATCGATGGTCGTGTAACATTGAGAACGTGAATATTGAACTCAAGAGACATTCATTCACCACGTTTTGCCAATTTTCGATTGATCAGAAAAGAGCACGATGATGAATTACGTGTCATCAGGAAAAAAGTTTCAATTCCATCAGTCGATAAAATAAATGTATTAAAAAACCCAAAAATTAAAGAGGGAAAAATATCCGATGCAAAAGATACAGTGCGGACTTTAGAATTATTATGTAGACAGTCTGTTGAACGTACAGAGCAATTACACATTAGATTGCCCTGGTATTCGATCGTTTGAAGAGCTGTAACAGTGGAATTAAATCGCCGCCCATCTCGCCAATTTTTTCTCAGATTCTAGACATATTAAGGAACAAAATGTAAACATTTCAGCCGAATTGGGAACGCAGTTTTGGAGAAAAAAATGTTATAATTTTATTCCATTGAAAACTAGCATAAAACAGAGTAGGAAGATTTTGCAAAAAATTTATTGAAAAGAACGTTAAATACCTTAAATTTTTTGTTCACGTGATTTTTTTGCGAGAGCTGTAGTATTGGCGTTAAAAAATTACCGATTATTATTTTCAGTTTTTTGTAACGGCTGAAATATGCGATAAAAAAATCTGAAAAAATATGTAATTTTTGTTTTCAGCCAGACCAACATCCTCAACAAATTTGAAAACTTTTTATTGAAATGAAAAATTCGTGTGGCCGACATAATAATAACATCTATCGATTATAAAACAATGACTAAACTTTCGAATATCTGAAAAAATGATTATTTTGTAGTAAAATTTCATGGTAATCTTTTTGAAAAAATCAAAAATCATAATTAATGCACTAAGGAAGTAATGCATTAATTATCTCTTCCATTTCTCCCCTATGTCTTCTAATACTTAAGCGAAAATTAGTATTTTTTGCAGCTATTAAAATGTTTACACTCTATTTTATAATCACTACATATTATTATTATGAAATCATAATTACAAAACGAACTGTACTGTAAACTAGATTTCATGAATTAATGGGGTTTTACAACTCTGTACATTTTAAAGGAACAAGCGTCAAACAATTGTTAATATCTTGCTCCATTATTACAGCGGGTACGACGGAGGTACACAATCTTGGCCTCTCCGACGCTCTCCCAGTCGTCGAAGAAACGACTAATGCTGAAATAACTGCAGAAAGTCTCAGAATTTCGAGGAAACGACTTTCCACTACGACAAACTTGGATATGCCAGCGAAGAAACAGCGCGTACGTCGCCCTCAAATCAACCTTACAGCAAAAATGATATTCTTTGTCCGTTCAGCCGCAAAATTTTGAAAACTTTAATTTACCCCGTTGAATATATGTTTCTCTCTGCCAATTTTTCAATAAGATCATCTTTAGATTATACAAATTTATTCCTTGCAGTGAAGATTAATTTGTATGGCATCGTGTATTCACAATTTAGAGAAACATTAACAGCGGTGAATCTGCAATAATATAAATCGGCTGATAGATGTTTTTGAAGAGACCCATGTTTGTTTCTTTTGTTTCAATTGCTATTCTCTATCAATTTTTATGCACCGTCGTCCATCGTTCTTAAAAAATGCTCTTGGAATTCACCATCCAGATATCGAAGAGCTATATAGTGTTGAGCGTTTAATAATTATAGTCGTTCGTTTGTGAACGAATTTTAGTGCGGTGTCCGCGACAGGCTGTCATTTTTGAATGATTGTTAGTATCAAATACCTACACGATCGATTTACATATCGTCGTTCGGGAAACAGAATAAACGACTTCGTATTAAAAATGTTTTAACACTTTAATTTAACTTATATCATTTTTCTAAATTGTGTTGATATCTTGTAGCAAGAGTCTACACAAAATTTTATATTATAAAGTATATTATTAATATATCATATTAAAATCGGTAATGAATTATAAATTATTCTTTGGAAAAAATGTTGCAGATAAACCACTTTTAACGCTTCTATAAATTCTGTTGATTATACACAAAACTTTACGACCTAAAGATACTATCCCAAACTTTTCCATTGATTTGCCTATAAACGCTCCAATTTATCTATACATCTTCTCGGCGTAAAAAAAAATTTGGTTTATAACAAAATTTGCATTCGTGCCATTTACAGCTACAATTGAGACAGGGAATCGACGTGACCGCTGAAGAAATACCGGAAGAAATACCGGCAGAAGTTCAGCAACACGACAGATTCACTGAGATTCCGCCGGATGTAGAGATTCAGCCACCCGATACATTCGTAGAGCTGCCGGCTCATGAAACCGTTCCGCAAATTGATGAATCTACAAGATTGCCGCCAGAATCTCCAGCTGTTCCTGCACCCCCAGCTCAGGAACATACCGTGAACATAACGGAGCCCGTCGACAGCAACCTTCATCTGGAGTCTATAGAATTGGAGACCCTGGTAAAAATAAATGATAGAAAACGATTTAAAAAAAATTCTATCGTTGCGAATACGGACTTCGGATCGCGAATTTACGAAGTACTATCATCAATTTACGATCCAAATCCTACATTTTCTTCCATATCCTATAATATTATAAACAATATAATTTTTTTATTAAATTTAATAATAAAAATATACGATCGTAGGAATAATATTCATAATATTACATTTTTTATTTTAAAAAAGTATCACACACAAATCTTTGGCTTCCCTGGTAAAAATAAATGATAGAAAACGATCATAATAAATGCTATCGTTCCGAATACGGACTTTGGTTCGTGAATTTACGATGTACTATCATAAATTTTCGACCGAAATCCTATATGTTTCGTCCATATCCTATAATATTATTATAAATAATATCATTTTTGTATTTAATTTAATAATAAAAATATACGAATGTACGTATATACCCATGATGTACTATTCCAAGGAAAAAAAAAAAAGAAATCGACCGGATAATTACGTTTTTTTTCTGGTGACCCATCTTTGTAGTGTCCGCGGTCCAAGCTGCTTAACTTTCATGATCTCTGATAGACTGCCTAACTATTCCATCCAAATTCGTTCTTGTAAGATAATATACATCAATAATATATAAGCCGCTTCACGTACTTATGAGTAACATCAGTAAATTGAGCAGTTTTTTAAACATCTTTCTTACTAAATTATCTATGTTATTTAACTCTTTAAGAATGCTTCACGTATACATTCCTTACCGAAAATTTTATTTTATCCGTATTTGAGTACTTCGCGATACGAGAAAAATCTAATAAATAATCAAGCATATCAAGATACTAATAAGAGCATTGATTTCGGATAATAAGAGGTTTAAGACATTATTAAAAAATTAGTTTAAAAAGAATTATAAAATATTATAAATCCGTTAGTGTACCATACATCCCGATAACATATCTATCGTATTTAACCAATAGAAAACGAAAACTAAAGGAAACTAATAACAACGATTCAATTTGTATGAATTGATCAGTCCGAATAGATAGAGATGATAACATACGATTAAATCCCATTCAAATTCTATTGATCTCTATCAATCTCTATAATATATTTTTACCAGGGTTCCAATATTTATCATATTCAAGATTCATTATGATAGACTTCCTATAGCTGTGAAATGTTCAGAAGAGAAACCAGTCAAGCATGAAATTATTGTATAAATAGTAGAAAACAGGGTTTTACGATAGATTATGATAATTCTTTCAGTCTGAACACATACGATTTATTCCGAAATACTTTCTATAATTGTGAGACGATAGAAAATAATAGGATCACTCTATTGACGCGTCTTTAATTGCGAACGATTAATGCTGAATCGTATATTTACGATATAAAACGATACACCACAAACGGATAAAAATTTACAAGTGACGAAACGTAAATTCAATATACAATATTATAACTCAGTCGGTGCACCATACACATCGATGACGTATCTATCGTATTTAACCTGTAGAAAACGAAAACTATAGGAAAATAATAACAACGATGCATTTTGCCTAAAATGATCAAAATCCGAATAGATAGAGATGATAACACGCGATTAACTCCCATTCAAATTCTACCGATCTGTACACTGGAAAAAAAATGTCATTGATTCAATAAATCCATCGTTTCTGGGCTGCCAAAAACACGCGTTATAACTTAATTTGAATTCTAATTCCTCCAATTCCACACGAGATTGAAACAATAACTCTAAAATAAGCAAAATAATATTTTATTATTTCAATGTTAAATGGAATTGAACGAATAAAAACTAGAGTTAATTCAAAAATACTTCTTTTTGGCAGCCCGCAATAGAATGTTTTTTCAGTGTATCCGTATCTATAAATTATTTTTTTCAGGGTATGCCGAGACCGTTGAAAGTTAGACGTGGTCGCATGATCCGGCAAATTGACGAAATAAACCGATTGCCCGATGCTCAAACTGGAAAATTGCTAGTCGCCAATCCTAGTGTGCACGCAATTGTAGGTGGAAGATTAATGCAAAAACGTGGCACTATTTTCGTGGCACGTAGAATTTGTAGAACAATAAATATTAATGATGTAATATTTTTAAGCGATGCGTTCCACCGGTTACCGATCGAAAACGCGGGATGCTAGCTGCTGCATTGTTGCTTAATCCTACGACTAATCGCCGTTGTTCTCGAGGTGCAGATTTCGCAAGCTGGGCTCAGGAATTGTTTCCGAACTTTGCGATCCGAACGATGGGACCGTTCGTTGCCGAAAACGACGGATCTATGAGTTAGTTCAAATTTTCCTTTGATATATTCCTTAACGATTAAATATGAAAACGAGAATATTGTTTAACTTGTATTATTAAGTACTCAATTTTAATCAAGGTGGAAATCTCACCTACTTAGTTTTTCAAGAATTTGATCAAAATTGGCGTACAGATATTCTTGAATATCTCCTTCTAAAAAAATTGGTGGTTCGAGATATCTTGCAAACATCAAAGTTATCACAGTTACCCAATTTCCGCGCTTTTGTCGTGCTGTGATTGGTCATGATAAGAGACCATTTCGTGTTTGGTAACGTTATTTGGAAAAAAAACGACAAGTTTCAATTTTTACCTTAAAAAAGACAAATAGAAAATAATTTAAAAAATTAGCTTAAGCGAACGCAAGTAGCTATTTTTATGTTCTTACGAAGAAGTATCCGAATAGGATATATATTTCCGCCAGAATGTTATCTGTAAGATATTGTATATCCGAAAGTTAACTTTATTGTGTTTTACAGGCGCTGAAGCTATTCGTTTGGCGGATTCGGGAATGCAATCAGCATCAGTTAAGATTTCGAGAAGACACCAAGAGACAATTGGTTTGGAAGCGTCTACGCGAAACAAAACGGACGAAGAACCTATTCTTATGGATTCCGACGAAATGGCTTTGCCGTTGGTTCCCGAGGTGCCCGAAAACGTCCCTGAACCTCTGATGGATATCGCGCTAGCAAATATTACTGATGAACCGATGTTGGAAAATATAAGGTGAGGATTGAAAGAAAATCCTTTTTCAAATTCTTTTCACTATGGGACGAATGCATAATTTTAACGAAAATCGCAATCTAATACCGAGATATACCTTTACTCGTTGCAGCGAACATCATGTCGATTTACCGCCGGAAATTGAACTTCCACCAATTCCACAAAATACTCTAGAACAAACCAGGTGAATATTGAATTGAGCGCAGATTGAAAAATAAATAAAAAATACGCTACATCAATTGAATTTAAAAAACTGGAAATTTTTCCAACTAAACCGTTATCCAACGAGAAGGTCTCGTTATTTTCTTAAGACGTTTAAATAATTGAAAACTTTTGAAGATGAATTCAATTGTTATTATTAATACATATTGGCAAAATAATAATGATCAGAAAATTTCCAATGGAAATAAATTTATTGTTAACCATGTGAATTGCTTTTTTTAATTTAAGGATAGAAATTATTCTGCTTATTTTCATCACAACTGATGAAAAAATAGTAACTACTAAATATTCATTCCGAAACAATTCTCGGAATGACAACATCACAAGTCCGCGGAAACTAATTATATTGAGAGTATAAAGATATGAATATTGTCAATTTTTCTCATGATCAATAATTGAATTGGCAATTACAGCGTAACAGCAACGGTTAGTATTGCAAAATTGCCGCAATCGGAGGTTCGAGAATCAGTGACGACCGATGTTAAATCCACTTCTGATTCAAATACGGGAGATATCGACGCATTTCTTCCACCTAAGCTTAGAAAGAAAAGCGTGGAAAAGAAGACGAGTCATGAGAAATCCTCGACCTCGGAAGCCATCGTAGATATCTGCGACTCTCCAACTTCCGTCAGGTAACCGCCCAATTTTTTATTGAAAGAAAAATGGTTAAAGGGCTCTATGAGATATTGAAACATTTGATTTTCTTCCCTTTCACGAAGGTCTGAGCAAAGCATACACAGTACATGGAACAAGCCTGAGTTGATGGCTTATCTCAAAATTTTGTGGCACGACAATCGAATAGTACCATTGGACGATTTGCTGCCGCCGGACAAAACTAGTAAAGTCGATGCCGCAGTCTGTTTCACTCTGCTTCTCGGTTAGTATGCATTTTTGGTAGTGCAAGTGACTATTTAGCACCTAATCTTTTATCTTAGAAACCAGCAGTAAAAAAACAGATTTATTACAGACATTCAAGAAATCCTCATAGTTGAGCATTTATTATTGGCACTGAAAATACACACAAAAAAAACGTAATTAATATACTAAAAACACAACTAACTTTTCACCCTGAAGTAAACGAATTCAAAAAATATTTCCAGCTATAGTTGAAAAAATTAACGAATATTTCCTGTTACATTAGTGGGATTATTTAATATATTTATGCGAACTGGTAACTTTAGAGTCCAAGAGAAATTATGCGGTCATACTACTTTTGAGTCTCGTAAAACTTTGTACAGAGGCATCTTTTGAATACCCTTAAATTTTTTGGTAAGTTTCCAAGTCGAGTTCGGCAATTTTTTAAACCACATAAAATTATGACCCCATGTAATATTTTAGAGCCACACTAAACTTTGTAGACACAATACATTTCAGTGCATTTAAAACATTGCAACCACGTAATTATAGCTGCAAAAAAGTGCAGTTTTTCAACATTGTTCAGAAAAGTTTCGTTCAAAAATCGGTTTTTTGCTTTCTTTTTTTTGCCTTTTACGACTCTTTATTCGAGTGTATTATTTTTAGGTGCAAATAGGGATGGTCTTTTTTTACGTATAATTACCAACTGGTTCTTAAACCTTATTTCAAGTTAAAATCTTGACTTTTTAAAAACTGTAAACAGGGCTTTCAAAGGATGGAAAGGTCACATTGGATCAAAAAGAGCCTTATGGTACAATATACATATCCAAAAAAGTGGCTTCCAGACGTGGTATGGATTCGGACGAAGCATAATCGCTCCACTTTTAAAAAAAGCCTCATGAATTGTACATTATTCCGTACTGAGGCACACTTAAGGGTGACGTGGAGTTAGAAACAACTTGCGAATTCAAATATTGTACATAAGAATTTTGTCCATGTGACGGAAACACTTCACAGAATTTTTTAAAAATTTACCATTTAACTTAACATACATGGTAAAATTTGGAAGCTTCAAAAGCTTCTTTTATAGAAGTATTGTTTTTTTTCCTCTACGTTCTAGAAAACATAATCAATATGTACTTTTATATCGTAAGAGAAAATAGTTTTTATTTTTTATTTGATTTTATACGATATTATAATTTGGGCCGGCTGGCAAAATGTAGATTATAACGAGCGTAATAAACTGCTAATTTTACATAAGGACACTCGAATTTTACATTAGAATGTAAACTCGTGTGTCCACCTTCTAAAAAGCGTCACTAATACTTATTATATTTTAAGGAAATTCAAAGTCAATTGATTTCTGTTTTTATATTGTTTTCATTTTGTCGTACGATTTACGCTGATATACAAGTTTTCGACTACAACGAGCCTAATACTTAATCATCTATTATTAAAGCGAGGTTGTATTTTTTTTTTCTACGTACTAAAAATCGTCAGCAATATTTAATATCATATTTTAAGGAAATTCAAAGTCAATGGATTTTGATTTTTTAAATTGATTTTATTTGATAGTACTATTTGGGACGATGTGCGAGTTTTCGATTGGAATGTCTCGATTATTTGTACAAACTTTTATTGATAACATATATCGATTACATTAAAGGCTACTATGAGGAATAGAGGTGGAGTCGAGATATCTCGAATATTGTACATTGAAATTCTTTGAAAGTGCTGGAAACTTTTATTAGTATCTTTTTAAAAAATATCGTTATTCGCCAACAGTGTCTCCAGTAGGCATAGGTTTTTAGAGTTTAATGCTGCAAAAGTTTCTTTTATAAAAGCTATATCGTCTATTTTTTCCATTACGCCATAACGAAGCCTATGCAATATTTATTTATTAATAAAAAATAACATAAAATATATTTTTTGTTTGTTCGAGGAATCATAACACGAAGGTTTTTTATGTCAAAATTGATCTTTAATTCGCATAGTCGGCAATAAAGTGGAATATTTTTCGTTATATCATTGTTATTATTTCTGCTCCTGCTAAAAGCGTGCGCGGCGACGCGGCCAACCGTTGCGAAGCTCTTTCGACGCGAAATATGCGCGGAGTACACTTATGCGGAACAGCTTTTACGGTAGAGGATGTATATAAACATAATTATATTACAAGTTATATAAGATTTCCTTTCTTTTTTGTTATTTTTCATTTGTAATAACTAGGCCCCCATTTTATTCCCGAAGCTTGGCCAATCGTTGCGTCAACTCGTCCTGCTCCTGGCTCACTGCAGTTGAGGTGCCAATGCTGCCCATTTGTCCCGAAGGAAGCTCCATGTTTAATTCCAGCCTGAAACAGAATATAGTCGAATTTACAATTGTTTTCGGCTGATGTCATAAAGAAACAAAGGCTGCAAAGTAGAACTCTCTCTACCTCTATGAGGAAGCATGTTAATCTATTTTGGCTTCCTCATAGAGGAAGCTTTGTACAAATCCAACAATAATGAGGAAGCAATTCGCAAAGTTCTACTTTGCAGCCTTGTTTAAAAATTTTTTAAATGGCATTAGTTTTGAACCCCTTGACAGATTCTCGCCAGATTCGAACTGATGCTTAGTTTACCCACACTCTACTTGTGGATCAAATTTGAGCCCGATATCTTAAAAATTGCGGAAGTTAGAGCACGAACAAAAAATTCAAAATGCCATAAATTTTAAGCCCCTTAACGGATTGACGTCAAATTCACTCCCAAACTTTATTTAATAACAGCCCACTTGTAGACCAAATTTGAGCCCGATATCATAAAAATTGCGGGAGCTAGAGCCCGAGCTGAGATTCGCCAGAAAATTGAAAATGCCATAAATTTTGAACACCTTGATGGATTAACTCCAAATTCAATCCCATACCTTGTGTAACGATAGTTTGCTTGTGGCTCAAATTTGAGCCCGATATTTTAAAAATTGCGACGCCTATCGTGCTAACAAAAAATAGTGCACATACGCACACACACACACACATAGACATTTTTTCTAAACCACTTTTCTCGACATTTTAGACCATTCTGATTGTCCTGACATGAAAATCTCGAAAAAAAAAAAATTTCATAAAAACAAAGCTCTATGAGGAAGCCAAATATATTATTTTGAAGCCTGAACCGAGATTTATACGTTCAATGTTAAAAGTGTCAAACTACTGCAAATGAGCCGTAGAAAATTTATGGGTATATATTATATATTATATATGAGGCATTCCACTGGTTATCGAATTTTATTTTTAGTTGCTATTCTGGACTGCCCCCCATTTTCGATCTAGTTTTTAAAATTTTATTTTTGGATACAGAATTTACTGTAAAAAAAGAAAAAAAATCGTCGACGTACATTTTGAAAAAATCAAATTTTAGATAATTAAAAAAACACAATTTTTTTTTAGTCTAAAAAATCTCTACATCTCAAAAGAAAAAAAAAACGAGGGTCGCGACTCTGCCGATAAACCGTTGGAATGCCTCATATATAATATATACCCATAAATTTTCTATGGCTCATTTGCAGTAGTTTGATGCTTTTAACATTGTGCATATAAATATTCTTCACACCATCCAGAGATAACCAGTAAGCTAAAAAAATTTCTAAAAATTATTCAATTGTACATAATACGAATTCTTCCAGCATGAATGTAGCAATTTGAAGTAAAGGTGAAATTGGTAAAATGCTTTAAACTTGATTTGGACCAGTTAAAATGGTGCAAAATTTTTGTAATCGTTTTCATAAATAAATTCGGTAATAAAAACTGTAATGCGAATTTCTCTGAACTGAATCTTAAAATTCTAACTAGGAATACCTTAGAGACTAAGGTAAAAGCCGAGAATATCGTTTTCCCTGCAAACATTCTGCAGGACAACATTCTCGTAATTTGTCCGACAGACCAGCCGTGACCGAGAAATTCAAAACCGCAAAAGTAATTCGATATCTCCCGACATTTCATATTGTCTTTACGCACCAAATTATGGCCTTTCTTGTGTAAATACATATAAATTCATTTTAAAAAAGTATAAAAATGCATAAAAAATGGTTTCAAAAAAGTGAAAAAAAAGAAGCATAAAAATTCGTTGTAAAAAAAGTATATCAATACATAAAAGTTCGTTTTGAATTATAAAAATGCATAAAAATACTTTTAAAAAAAGAACAAAAAATCACAAAAAATGGTTTTAAAAAAGTTTTTGAGTGCATAAAAATGAATTCTTAAAAAGTATAACAATGCATAAAAATACTTTGAAAAAAGTACAAAAATCCATGAAAATTAGTATTATGATAAGAAAAGACTACAGAATGCAATAAGACTAACCCAGCTTCATCAGCAACTTGCTGCATCAGTACATCAACATCGTTCTGAGGCACATTGGTTGTAGTAGTCTGAGACATGGCGTTCTCCATGTAAGAACTTTGAACATCCAAATCTTCAAACTGACTCTCAAATTTATCCATGAGACCAGAAATCTTTTCAAGATTCATGGACTGCATCGCAGCATCCATGGCTTTCACCACTCCTGCCATGGACTGTGTTACTTTTCTCGTAGTCAGAGCAGTTTGTACTCTGCTAGCAACAGCGTCGACTCTTGCGCTCATTCTCAAGTAATTGAGCGCTTGATTCTTTTGTCTTATAGCGTTTTCAGCATGAATGCGAGCACCTTCCATATTGCCCTTCTGAATGGCTTTTTTCACCTTGGCCTTTTCCAGTTTCTCCTCCTTTTCGCTCTTCTTGGAGTTTCGCTCCAACTCCTTGACAGCGAACTTAAGATTAAATAAATTTTCTGAAGATGCAGTTGAGGAAAATTTTGCATATTCATCGTCCCGAAACAAGTTAGTCAGTCAATATTAACAAAAAATTAATCGTTAACCAATATCATTAAAATCGTGAAATCGAGAGTTCGTGAAAATTCTGATGTTTTGTCGAATTGAACAGACAAATTTTCGAAGCTGATCTGTCATCACACGAATTAATCATCAAATGGTCAAAAAAAAAATCCAGTCATCGGTAATAAAAATAGGACAATCCGTGTTTGAGGTTATGTTCGAAGTCGTTTAAATGTTTATATCAGTATTAAAAAAGGATACTCTCCATCTGTGAGACGGACATGGCTGATTGTTCGGCCCCCGTTGTGCTGACTATTAAAACAAACGTGGGTTTAAAAAAAAGCAAGCTTTTGTTTCTGTAACGATTAAGAGGGAGTGTTCCTCTGCGTTGTCAATATTCTGACAGCTAGCGCTACTCAGCTCTACTGCAGCACTTGGAATTCGTCTGCTATGACATCACCCACCAAAACAACACTTACAACTCTTCTTCGCGTCTAGCAATCGATTGCTCTAAAAAATTAATCAAAATTACGCACGTACTATCAACAAATTATATCCTCCAATATTCGTTAAAATGTCACTCTTGCAGAAAGTTCACCAGAGACTAAGTAAACCCATCGACGACTAATCTTAAGCGTAACTTGACAGTGGAGTCATGACCAATAAGACAATTATTCAATGTCACTGATAGATATGCTGGATAGATAACCGCGAATACAAATCGACGGCGATTCACGGAACTATAATTATCCACAGATGACTATTTCGGATATTCACCGAAAATTTGCAGTCTTCACACGAACAACGAGATAATTATACGAGATTAAGTATACCAGCGATACGTTTGTTAAAACGAATAGAAATCTAAATATTATAAGCTATCGTGGCCCAACGAGCAAAGATTGCAAGCTAATTACTTTTCTGAGACTTTGATTGGTCGGTAAAAAATTACCGAACCGGTAGTTTTGCGTACGTCATTTGATGGGTCTCTTCGAAGCTGAGGATGTTTAGTCGCGACGAGCCGATAGCCAAGCAAGCAAAGATTGCAAACGAATTAATTTTCTGAGTTTTTGATTGGTCGGTAAAGAATTACCGAACCGGCAGTTTTGTGTACGTCATTTGATGGTCTCTCTTCGAAGCTGAGGATGTTTAGTCGCGACTAACCGACTAGTACCACGTATATCATCGCATTCTCGGGTCGAATATTCTCGCGGTGGCAGGTACGTGATATCAGCGAGTTTCTTGATTGAATGCTATTATCTCGGTGTTATAAACTGCGTTTAATTAACGCGATCGTGGAAACGAGCTTTGGAACTTGGCGCTGAAACCGCGAGTCATGTGCTTGTCGATGACACACGAGGTACTGTCTAAATTGTTATCTTCGTTAAGCACGAAATGCATTATGTTTCTATAGCGGTGAAAATAACGTTATCTTCCTTGTTTTGCATTTGTAAGATTCATTTAACGTGTCACTTTCCAACGTTAACTACTGCCTCTGGTTGTCTTTGCTAACCAAGTATCTTATTTTTCTTTTTTTTTGGTTTTTCAGAGACAACACAAAAAAACAATGGAAAACGCCAAAAAGCTCTTCTGCAAACTACTGCGATTCATGATCGTTCAACTTCACTGGCTCTTCGACTGTGTCATTGACTTACTGTTTGGCTTCTATTACGCTGACAAACAAAAAAAAGTGCCACCTGTGAAAAATACATTGCTGCTGGAAAGTGGAATATCATTGGCAGAGAAAATCAGGTATTTTAACAACTTTTTGTTTCGTTCTAATGTTAAAAATCTTTTTAATTGTCAATAATCTTGGCCTTAGAAAGGAATTTATATGTTGCATGATACAAGCCAAAGTTATATCATGATAAATAGTTAATTAATTTTAGTCCAAGTGATGATGACACATTTATAAATAAGTAATAATAATAATCATAAATGGAAATTTTTACAAGTGTTGACACCCATAATTGATCAATCTGTAAAAATAATGGTATCTGCAATGATTCATAGATATTCTGCTGTTTTTATCTCTTTTTTTATGTTATCAGATTTTTTTATACCGCATATATTCTAGTATGGCTTAGTTATATATTCTGTTTATGCTTTTTATATTATCCATGAAAGATTTTGAATCCTAGTGCATTTAAAAAAACGATTACCCAAGGCTATGATTTAAGGTAAATAGTATATCTCAGTTCAAACTTATCTGATTATCACAAATTTGTGCTATAAATCATATGTGAGAAATTAATTTCTTAAACAATTATTGATGTTCGGTGCATTCTATCGCTTTTACATATCTCATATATTGGCTAACTCATTTTATATGTTGATCTTGTTGCATAATAGGTGCATGCCATGCACTTTCTCTAATAATAATATATGTAAAGAACTTTAGTTATCTGAAAAGCTGACTTATTATTCATTTATTGCACACACGTAGAATTATTATTATCATTAGTATTATCATTTTTGCATAGAAGATAAGTTTATTAATCTATATCATACATTTTGTTTTCCTTCCTCTTACAGGAAAAAATATCTTTATCAAAAAGAAATGGCATTGTGTTCAAAATATTCCAGAAATAAAAGTTAATGCAAAGTAATATGCAAGTTACTCGTTTGTAATCCTTTTTTTATTGTAAAAACTTGGTAAATCGACTATTGCCTAAGGACTTAAGCCTAGACAATTTATATATATGGAGTCCTTTTTTTGTAGCAGAAAATCAGTTTTTTTTCCATTAATATGAGACTATTGGATAAAAAATAATGTGTACTTGATTATTTGTCATAGTGTTAAAATTATGCATGATAATGCAGATATGGAAATATAAATTATAGGAGATGTTACATTTTTTACAATATCATTTTTTTAAATGTTTCTTACATTTAAAGAAGGAAATTCTCCCATTTTTTATATCACAAACTGAGAATGTATTGACATCATTAAAACCTGGTAATGAAAAAATTCCATTTATTCAGGACCAAAAAAATATCCTCAGAGGAAGTTGTGAAAGCATTCATAGATCGATGCAAGGAAGTAAATGGAATAATAAACGCAATTGTGGACGAGCGTTACGAGGCAGCCATAGAGGAAGCCAAAAATGTTGACAAATTCCTGAAAACTGATCCCAATGTTGAGGAATTAAAGACTTCGAAACCCTACCTGGGGGTACCTTTTACAACAAAGGAGAGTAATGAAGCTGAAGGTACAAAACATTTGAAGCTGAATGTACAAAAAAATCGGTCTATAACATTTATAATTTAATTAAATTATCTCTTTCCGAAGGCTTACTCCACTCAATGGGAATGACCTGCAGACGCGGCCACAAATCTACCGCAGATTCCACGGTTGTGGGATATTTGAAAGCTGCTGGGGGCATAATAATAGCGAAAACCAATATTCCAGAGCTAAATCAATGGGTAGAGTCGAGAAATAATATTTATGGCCAGACTTGTAATCCCTACAACACGACAAGAACAGTGGGAGGAAGCAGCGGTGGCGAGGGAGCGATATTAGCAGCATGCGGCGTGCCTATCTCGATCGGTAGCGATATCGGTGGATCAATAAGAATGCCTGCCTTTTTTAACGGTGTTTTCGGTCACAAACCGACCGAAAGTTTGACACCGTTGAAAGGCGTTGGTTTGCGATGTGATGATTATGCAAATACGATGGCTGAGGCTGGTCCGATGTGCAAGAAAGCCGACGACCTCGCACCTCTGTTGAAAATTCTCATTGGCAGCAATGTCTCGAAAGTCAAGCTTGACGCTCCTGTAAATCTCAAAAACATGAACATCTTTTATCAAGAAGGTTCCGGAGATCTTAGAGCGAGCAAAGTGAATCACGAAATGCGTGTGGCTCTCATGAGAGCCGTTGAACACTTTCGCGAACTCGTGGGATCCGCGCATAAGATTAAATTGCCGGGATCGGAGTACAGCTTCAGATTGTGGAAATACTGGATGAATAAGGAACCAACGGACTTCAAGACTGATATAATGAATGGAAAGGTTGGTAAAAAGCGTTGTTTATGATATTGATGATTTATTTTTACGTTACAGAACAGAATATAAATATTGTACTGAATTTCAGAGTCGCACGTGTGCAACGACTGAAATTAAAAAATTGCTCACTGGAAGAAGCGAAGTCACGTTTCCGGTCATTTTGAAACTTGCAGACGAAGATTTCTTCCCCAAAGACACAGACGAGTGGGCGCAAAGTGTCACTAAAGAGATGAAGGAATTTTTACTGGTGAGAATTCTACCTTAAGATCAGTTATTATCGAAGATGTTTCCAATTTTAGTTGCTTAAAATGTAATATTTATGGTACAATTTATGTAATAAGCAGTATATGAGGTATATAATATTGATTTGTTAAAGTAAATCGTTTAAATGCAAATGCATGAATATCCTTGTAGCGGCTTCTTTGGTACATTATGGTTTCGTTGTTCTAGCCACGATATTGTTTATACATTGTTAAAGATATTTTGTATAATTTTTCATTACTTAAATTGAATTTGACATGCAAGTGAAATGTAAAATTACAGTATTTTCTACTAAATACTATGAAAATTAATATATCAGCTGGTGAATCATATTTTCGGTAATGTAAATTCGCAAATATTATTAACAATGTATATATGAGTATTCTCTAGTTTTTGTTACACGAATGTTCAATACATTTTTTTCAAAGCATATTAAGTTTATTCCGCTGATATTTAATCACACAATTTAAACATTTACGGCTGCAGGAAAAACTTGGTGACAATGGCGTTCTGTTCTACCCTTCGTCGCCAGCGCCTGCAGGCTATCATCATTCGTACTTCTTCAGGCCCTATAATTTCGAGTACTGGTGTATTTTCAACGTTTTGAGACTGCCGGTCTGCCAAGTACCGCTTGGATTAGACAAAGAGGGACTTCCGGTCGGAGTACAGGTAATTAAATGCTATTTCAATCGTAAGATAGTAGTACGGATAATTCGATTAACGGCAATCGGTTTAAAAGTTTTCTTACTGACAACAACTATAGCAATCAATGGCTGATTATTTTATTTTGCACAATATATAAAGTTAAACTTTCAATAAAAAATATTTGAAAACGGAAAAGCTATTCATTTCCTGTTTCATGTAATGGGACTTTTTTCTACACCTACATTTGATTTTTTTAAACTGAATTTTTTAAATTTACGAATTTAAAATACTTTGAATACATGACAAACGCCTTTGAATACATCGTTCCTGAAATTAAAAAAAACTCGTGTGATTAACTTATCGAAATAAAAATTTGTTGAATACATGATTTCTTATAATTAGCATTTTTTGGACTACACGATTTCTTACATTTACAAATTTTTCGAATACGTGATTTATTAAAATCATACATCTTACGAATACATGATATCTTTTTACAAAATGCATATCTGCAAATTAAGAGATCCTGATTGTTATTGCTACACAGCCCTTATTTTGTTATAAAGTTGAGTACAACTTCGAATAAAAATACTCATTGTTAACTCGTTTACCGAATCTCGGTTAATCGTGATTCTTCTACATTGATAAATATCGTTAATTAATCGTCGATTTATCCACAGGTTGTCGCCGGACCTTATAACGATCATCTCTGCATCGCCGTAGCGAAAGAGCTCGAAAAAACTTTCGGGGGTTGGGTGCCACCTTCGTAATCACACTCCAACTCCACATACTTGTTATCCTACTTTTCCTAAAGGATAGTTATGTATTCCAAACTCGTGTTATTTAGTCATCAGATTAAACGAAACTCGAGAATCTCTCTATCTAATTTTGACTGCAAATAATTTTGCTTTCCGGTGCTGGATATCCGAAAGTCATCTGCAGTCGAGCATTGATCTTCGGGGTTTTTTTATACTACTTGTTTAGTTGCCCGTTTGGGTAATAACGTTGTATTGAGGGGTCAAAAAAAGAATAAAACATAATTAACTTAATATTATTAGAATGATAAGCATCTCTTTTATTTCCCCGCATTCTCTATTTCTGATTTATGTACTAGAGACAGAAATTTCTTGATCCTTCAGAACATTCATATCATTCTTTTTCTTGGCAGCATTTATCTGTTAAGTACTTTGCAGACAGTCTTATCAGACAGAATTGTCGTGGGAAGGCAACATTAATTTTATTTTTCAACTTAGCGTCGAGTCGCTACCGCGACTCTTGATAAACGTTGAACTGACTGAAATGATTGTAGTCGGAAGATTAATTCGTCAAGGATGTGGTAATATCCCGACTATAATATGCGAATAATTATTGTTTCACAATTTGTTGATTACTCAATTTTATTAATTAAATTCATTTTTTCAGGGAGGTTTTTAATTTTTATAAAATTATTTTCATTTGTTCGTTTTTAAAGTAATTCTAATACTTCGCCATAAGCGCTGTGAAATGAGTTACAGAATATGCAAATATGGCGGCCATCTTGGGGCATTTCGATATATTCAAACAGGCTCTTTATTTAAACGCTTATATCCTCCCAAAATCATACATAGTACGTACAATCTATGAAAAAGGATGCAAAGTACAACTTTGCACATTGCTTCGTCATTAATTTTCATCTTTCGCAATGCCGCCTCTATGGGGAAGTTTCTCTATTTTATTTTTCGCTTCCTCATAGAGGAAGTTTTGCGGAAGATGAAAATTATTTATAAAGCAATGTGCAAAGTTCTACTTTGCATCCTTATTTTAAATACAAATTAAAAAAGTACGAAAACACAAATTTTCATAAATTCAAAATTCTATAAAATCTAAATCGCATTATATATTTCGCTTAAATTCTATACCGATCGTCATTTTTCATTGCTTTATTCGTTAAAAACTGTTTAAGCTCATTATCTAAAAAATTGTGGCAGCTAAAGAACATACAAAGATTTTTTGAAAAATGCAATATCTTATAAAATCTGAACCGCTTTATGGAATCTTCACCAAATCCGATATCGACTACAACTGGATGTTAATTTTACGTTGCAAAAGATTTGAGCAAGTTTGGTCGAATTTAACTTGAATAAGAAAGAAAACAAAATTTTTTCGAAAATTCAAAATTTTATAAAATCTAAACCGCTTTATGGATCTCGCTCAAATTCAATACAGACCTTCATTTTTCATTTCTCCATTTGTCCAGAACTATTTAGCTCGTTAGCTAAAAAATTGCGGAAGCTGGAGAACATACAGACATTTTTCGAAAAATTGAAACGCTTATAAAATCTGAATTTTTTTTTACAATTTTTCCGAAAATGTATACATAGCAAGGGGCGTTGCTCCTCTACCAGCGTGCCAAATTTCAGTTTGATTGTTAAAGCCGTTTTCGAGATACAGCAGTTTGAATTTTGCAAGTGTGCCACAAACCACATACATACATCCGGACATTTTTTCGAAACCACTTTTCTCGACGTTTTGCACCATTCTGAGTGTCCTAACATGAAAATCTCGAAAAAAAAATTTTTTACGGGAACAAAGCTTCCCTATGATGAAGCAAAAAGGCACATGAACCGGTACACAAAAGCCTTTTTTTTTTTTTAAATTCGTTTATTTATAGCATACACAGAGTACAGATTATTAAAGGAATACAAACGACAAACCTTTTGTGTAGTGGAAAAAAATTGAATGAAACCGAATGGCCTTACTCGGGCTCTCGTCGGTTGAAACGTTTATAAAATGGGGGCTCATAAGCCGTATAGAACTAGGTATGGCGCTAAAATACAAAAAAATAACGTTAGGGCTCCAGAAAAATGCAAGAAAAACTGAAGTACTAATAGTGGACCTCGCAGAGCGGGCAGTTTTTTGCTTATGGCTAACTAAACGCTTATAACTAGATAAAAAAAAAAAAAAAAACAAAAAGATAATGAGTATATTTACAATATATACACTCTAGTAATCAAAACTTAGGCTAATATTTGGAATCTGCTACAATATTGAGAGGAACTTTTAGTGTCTATATTGTCTAGTAATGATTTATATAATATTCTCGCGATTTAACCACCAGAAACGTTCGGTGTCGCTTCGATGGGTGGTACACAAAAGCCTGTGTACCAAGTTCTGCTAAGACATATTTAACCGTCATCGAGAACATGGTACTAATAGAAATAGGCATGTTCGTGCCATGCAAGTGAAACACATAATCCCTTCTTTTTGCCCTGCGGACACTCGGGAGTAAAAAGCATATTCTCTCCTTCGGCCAAAAAAGAATTTTTCACAAAAATGTGCACGATAAAGAAGATAACTAACGTACCCGCGGCCGATCAGCACGCACAACTTGATCTAGTAACGAATAAACCGAGAGATGTCGTTAATACGCGCTTTTCGCGACGATACTTTTCTCAAGCGTAATAGAGTACATCACTCGTTGAATATTCATGATAGTACATAATAACACACATATATATAGACTCTATCCTTGGTAATACGGTTACGGGAGAGTGTAGCGTTTGCGCACATTCTATCGTAGATTGTACTTCGGCGCGTACAATACACTCGCTTTGTAATCGCACATGTGCCTAGAGCGATCTCATTCGCGAGCTCCGCAGTAGCGACATGATTCGCGTGTCAACAAGAGCCGCTGTCGTAATCGCAGCAGCAAAGGGAAAAAATAATAAAACGTCGTCAGTAGCACCGAATCAGCTGACTCTATCCTTCGCGCATCCGCCTCTTCGTCGATGACTCTCGGAAAGCCCGATAAACACAAAATGGCGATTTTTATAAAGTTATCCTAAAGTTTCTTATACAATAAACAAAGTGTTAATAATCCTGCAACGAAAGTACAACATCCTCGCGATTATAAACCGTGACGAAAAATCTCCAAATTTAATTCCATCTACTTATAGTACAGACTTCATCATACAATAAGAGCTTTACAATTTTCAAACCGAACCTTTGATTTATCGCTCATCATACGATAATTCGTTTGCTGGAAACGCTTAATAAAATCACCCGTTGTCAAATCGTCTGTGTCGTCCGTTGATTGTATCAGAAAAGAACAAAAGTAAAACGCATATAAGTTGAGGTCGCGGGGTCTCGTTAATCGCAAGTGAGACAGAAAATAAGACGTAGCAGTTATAGCAGCAGCAGAATATACTTCCGGCTTCTGTGTTGGCCGGCGAGGGCGTCTGTGCTTACTATGTCGTTTATATCGTTCGATCATGTAGTGGTAAGCAGTAAACGCGCGTGAAGGGTGGCAGCCGCGCGCGCCGATTGCGATGTCAGAGAGATGGGCGAGGTCCCGCGCATCCGCGTCGACCGTAGGAGCCTCGAGAACTTGAGGAAGAGCAGTGACACGATAACGCGTTTGTTCGGTGTGCGTTTGGGTTTAACGGAGCTGAGTGAGTGTTACGAGTCCCGTCAGGGAGCCACTGATAATGCTGAGAAGTGTTGTTGCGGAGGTCAGAGAAGCGGTCAAGAGCGACCGTTGCGAATGGAAAATGATAAAGTGTGTTGTGAATGCGCAGCAGTAACAGCACCGGCAAGCGGCTCCAGCTCGCTCCGCGGACGGAATGAGAATGAAGTGGTTGTGCCACTCGAGATCTTGCCCGGCGCCCTTTCCGGGAGTTTCGCTGCTGCTGCTGCTGCTGTTGCTGTTGGTGAGTGCAGTGCGCCGAGTGGCAATGGAGGGGAGCACGGAACTACATTGGAGGAGGGGCTCGATGTATCGTCGCGGTCCGTCTTCGAGATAGCGGCTCGAGTCCAGGTGAGTTCTTCTTCTTCTTTATTTACCACAGCTCCGTGGATCTCGCGTGTACTACTCGTATACGGGATTATTACACGTGGAATCCGGATTTCCGATGATGCTGGGGTCACCGATTGCTTCAGAACGATAGAACCGGACGAACAGTTACTTAAGGAGGTTCGTCTATTAGTCGAAAACGAACTTAAGGAGAATGTATCGTACCAATTTTTTATGAACGCTTGATCGACGTACAATATTAAGTCGTAAATTTTTCTATAATGTTGACACATGTCCTCTTCAGGAGCGGATTTAGTCTTTTGGCCGCCCTAGGTTTAACATTGGCGCCCCTTTTGTCGGTAAAGCGAATAATGACAGGTACCTTTTGTTACATGTAAAAAGTTTTTCAAAAGAAAAAAAGAGTAAAAACGCTGATGAGAAGAAAACGCCAAACATATCAACGATTTATTAAATGATTAATTGAATGAATGTTTAATGTATGCAGGAAAAGACCTACTAGAAGTATTAATTAAATGATTAATAATTCAAATTACATTATCATTTGTGAAAGAAGTATTCGCATCAAGTCATACCCGACATAATTTTTGGGCTATATCGCCACACGTCTTGCCTTCTGGTTTGGATAATATAATGGAAATAATAAACCACCCTACTTCTTCACTGCAACATTCCAAATTGTTTCTAAATTTCCCAGTCATACGAATTGTCCGCGATGTGATCGCGTTACCGTCGTACAGCTCGCACTGTTTGTTTATGCCTTAAAGCTTACTTTTAATTCCTTACGATATGTTATGAATTGAGGCTATACCCGTAATGTTCTTACCGGTGATGACCTGCATTTTATCTTTTTATAGAAATAAATTTTAGTAATGAAAGGAGAAATTCTTAGCTACGCGGATGACACCGCGATACTGTTCCATATTTTAAGGTGAGATACCCTGAAGACCACGGTACAAAATGAGATTGCTAAGATTAAAGACTGGTTTAGATCAAATTATTTAACGATTAATATAGACAAGACACAAGTCGTAGTCTTTGGATGCTACTGTGACAGTATACCCGCACTTGGGGAAATTATGATACACGAGCCAAATTGCACAAAGGTAGAAAATTGTGGATACCCATCATTGGAAATTGTTGATTCTGTAAAATATTTAGGCGTAAAAATAGATAGCTACTTACGATGGAGCAACCACATTGAATACGTAGCGAATAGACTGCGGTACATGCCCTGTTTATTTTATAGGCTCAGATTCTAACCAACGATCAGCTGCACACAATTTATTATGCATTAGTTGAATCTATCTTATTTTACGGAATTATCGGATGGGGCGGCGCTAAAGATAATGTAATTAAGAAGTTACAAGTGATCCAAAATCAGGTTCTAAAAGTAATGTTAAAAAAGATAGACTCTACTCAATAACTCGACTGTATAAGGAGGCAAAACTTCTAAATATTAGACAAAAATTTTATGTTGCTGCGATTAATAAATGTGCTAAGAATAATGAGTTAACCACTGCTAACGGTCTGCCAGATTCTAGGATTACAAGAAGTATTACATACAACAATATAAGATCCATGGTATGCGAGATCCATCGGCAGAAACTACTACAACTATATTGGACCAAGCGTTGCAAACCGCCTTACACCCTTTTGTCGACACCGAATATTAAACAGTGGTCCAAAAAATTTAAGAAAAAGCACAGAAGAGGCTGTAATAAACATACCAATCGAAGTATTGTTAAGTATTTAAAAATAAAAATAAACGATAAAACTAAAAGAAAAAGTATACATGAAATGTACAGGAAATGTAAAAGAATGTAAATAAAATGCAAAGGAAATGAATATTCGCCCGCACACTGCTGTGCAAGAGTGGCTTTAGAGAAAATTAGTTGTTAAGTTAGCTGAGTTGCGGACGAGTGCCTAGGCACTTTTGCGACTCGCTTTTGCGTTGAGAAGGAATTAAAAATATCTTTCTATAAACATTATTGGGAAATCACTATGTAATTAGAAATGATTTGTATAAATTCTTTATGTAACGAACTGTATTTCTATCACTGTACTCAACAAATCAATATCATATCAGTTTACTCTTGAAAAACGGAAGTAAAAAAATAATCAGATAGTCGAATTTTGCTAGCGAACAATTTACCGTAATAGTAAAAGACGTAATACCAAACTAAACTAGAATTTTGACTTTTAACGCTCCAAGCAGCTTGGCTTCGCAACATTGCAAAGCCAACGTTCAGCTGACGTTGTTCGAGTCAAGGAACGTACAAAAATGTTGCTACGTGGTCAAAGCTGCCGACGAGAGAGGCGGATCGCGATGCTTTACTATTTGCTCCGTAATGAGCATTGAAAACAAAACCGAAAATTTTCCCAGACTGAGAAATTTAATGTCGAAATGTGAATACTGTTTATGGAAAAACTGCTCAATTCCACAATTGTATCGTCGCGGTCGGTTCTCGATATAATGGTTCCAGTTCGGGATTGTGCTTCTTCTTCTTTATTTACCTCAGCTCCGAAGATCTCGCGTGTACGACTGGCATACGAGATTATTACATGTGGAATCCGGATTTCCGATGCTGAAATCACCGATTGTTCGAGAGCGATAAAACCGGACGAACTTACACTTAACGAGGTTCGTCTATTCCTCGAAAACGACCTTACGGAAAATGTATTCTTGTATCAACGATTTGATGTACGCTATAGTGTGGGTACATATCCTCTTACCGACCTTTTGTCTGAGAAACTTAATATCGAAATGAGAATATTTTATACACGGCTGTTTATGAAAAAACTATTCACTTTCATAATTCTATTTCATTATTCGCACATGTAGCGGTTAGATGGCACCGATATAAACACTGCTACTTGTATATCGGATTATATGAAGCACTTATAAAAAAATTGGCTTTTCAATAATTGAGTACAATTGGTGGCCATGATGAAGCACTGAAGTACGGCAGCCAATCACAGATAATCACGGGCAATGACAGTATCAAGTTTGAAGCTATACGTATTTTATATTATTTTTATTGGGTTATTCCTTCGTATGCATTATTCAGGCTTTTACCTGAATAATGTCGCCCTTTCCCCTTTGCCCGTTCCTTCTTAGAGTTCTCACCACCGTTTTACCTGCAGTCATTTTTTCTTAATGTTCTACTGTATCGCATTTGTGAGAGCACAAAGAAACTGGAAAAAATCTGGCCGATACAGACAAATAATCATGTTCGAATATTTTGGAACTTGCAAGAAATGAGAAAAAAGAAAGGAAAGGAGAATTCAACTCGCCATGTGCGAATGCTATTGCCTAGCACAAGTTAGGCCGATACTTACATTACTTTTTTTGCACGTAATAAAAAAATCATAGCCTTTGGCGAACTAAGGACTTTTAGGTACAAGAACATATTTTATCTCGAATTTCCGTCCACTGTAAATGCACTATAAATGCTTATTACTCTGACAGTAGTAGCCAACTAAGAAGGCTCTTATAGCTAGATACGCTATATTTTTTCTTGTAATTTACAAACCAATAGCCACGACCTTCGATTTGTTTCGTCTCTCCACACTTCACTTATATACTGGTACTGGGTGGCTGGATATCCACGGTTTCCAGCGGGTTCATTTTGCGAGTGCTGTATTTTTTGCTACCTAATGAGAATTGAAGTGATTTATGGATCATCAGGACAGTGGCTTTGACCTAATACCTGGTTTTCGCAGCAAAAAGTATTATATTACTATGCTCGCTATATTTAGCGTCACAAACGCTCCGCTGGTCTTGAGAACTTTAAGCATTATATGCTCTGAAAAGAATTATGGCAGTTCTGCCTATTATTAAGTGACAACTATCATTAGTATCCCATACAACAATTTTTATAGCTACATTAAGTAAACAATAGGCACCACTAATTATAGTTACAGTAACAAGGAAATAGTCAATATAAGTATAAAAATTGCCGCATGAATTAAGAATTAACAGTTTTCACTTAACACCAGCAAAGACGACCACAATTATTCACGTTTACTTTTACATTTCCCTAGGGTGTATGGTGAACGGTCCAATTTGTGATGTTATAAGAAAAAAGTTAACCCGAAAATTAGCTCCCAAAAAAGATAAAACTAACAACAAAGCTTCCTGTATGAGGAAGCAAAAATGTGATGAAACAAAAAATCCAGAAAATTCATGGGGTTCATTTTTCCAGGATCTAAACATTATTTTTAATTATATCATAATTGAAAATTCGTATGACTAACTGTAATCGATATATTACATGATCATTTCATGATCGTTATGTTCAATTTTATTTACTGACTGTAAAATTACTGTATATGGGGGTTTTAAAACATTAGCACACAAAACTACATCCATCTCGCTCCAATAACTGATGTGTGCGTCAATCGCACTTAAAGATCACAACTACACGAGTGGAGATTAGGCGAACTTCTCACATCGTGGACAACAATTGAGTTACCCCCGAAAAAGTGATAATTTTTCTCGACCTGTATGGAGGATCGTGTATTTCAGTAATCTCTGCTGTGTAAATTGATTGAGATTAACAAATATGCTAAAGTGCTTTTATTTGTGACCAAACTGCTGTTGCTTGGTCCATTAGCTGTTAAAACAGTAGTGACAGAAACAAGTCGCGTTAACCTATACGTAATGTCCACTAATCGGTGCTCAGTCTCTGATTGGGCCACCTTGAGCATATTTAATTCCAAAGTGAAAAGTATAAGCAAATGAGAATAAAGCGTCACGACGACATCCGCCGATCGACTGAAACATTGTCATTATACTCCGTGACAAACACCAGAACCATTAAGGAGGTTCGGTGACGGGTATGCTAGTAGAATACAACTCTGTTTTACCTACCAATATTACAATGTTAAAAACATGCCACCGTCGTTTTTGCGAGCTTTCGTTTTTAAGACTTATTTTTTTCGTGCCTGTTTGTTTAACCATTTCATAAATATGCATATAATGCGATACTTGATGCGCGATGTACACCATGTTTTCGATATGTTTGACATCGCCGCAATCTCTATATTTGTCGTGTGGTACATGATCCGAGTTCGTTTTGTTTCTAGTCGGTAAGGAAATTGAAAGAAGGTGAAATAGAAAGTGATGAATAGAGTGATGATGATTTAACGGAAGCTCCGTTAAGAGATAACGGCCGGTTCTGCCGTAAAAATATATACGAATGGAAACAAAATATTCGGATGGGGAATAAAAAGTACCGTGTCGAGGCTATACCTCTTCTACCGGCTTTTCCAAGTCGGTAGACGGTGCCGGTCGCCGTATCGTCGAAATTGAAAAATTAGCCACTGATATGTGGTGTAAGCCGTGCGACCAACCAGTGCCATTTAGAAGTCTCATCAAAGAGTCTCATCACGGCTTAGCAAATGTCTTCTCAGTGAGATGTTTACATTGCAATGCGATAGCTCACGTAATCCTGTTCGTACTTCGTATTCAAACCTAGCTTAGAGTCCGTTCAAATTTTCGCGGGTATGCGACGTTGCCAAACATCAAATAAGATGGTGGCTAAGACGTTACGATAAATCTTGCTGACCAAATTTACGGTATTTCTTTCCACTTTATTTCGACGTATCTTTCTTATGGTTGCGGTGAGCGGGTCATTTTAAATTTTCATAACCACCGGAAATATTTAGCGAACACAATCATATGTTTTTTATAACTATATATTTTTTCTAAGTATTAGAAAAAAATCGAAATATGAGATATGATGGCCCTAAGGCTCCCCCATACGTATAAAATTCAGGGACTTCAACATTTAATATCTCGCGAACTGTGCGGTAAATCGAGCGAAAATTTAGCATACGCATTTAATAAGGATTTCACGAGATCTTGAAAAAATTTCAAATTTTTAACAGTATTTCTTAAAAACAACCGTCGAACGTAGAAGGAAATAAAAATTGTGTTTCCGTTGACCCATCCTATCCGATGCGTGCCTATGTACGAGTGTATGCATACGTAGGAAGAGGCTATGATGACGTCCGCGAGGAGATACAAAGCACGTCTGTCTCCCTGCGGTCTATATAGAAGTAGCTATAAAACGACGGTATATAGATGCGAAGCGAGAAACGAGAGCCGAACGTCGAACGCGAAGAGGTAGCCGTGGTTTGAAGTGGTGTGCGAGCCTTTCCACCCGGACGAAGAGACGGAGAGAGATCCGTGTCAACAAACCTGAATCTGGCACGACTCGCTGCCGCTGCTAGCTGTTGGTTCGCTGCTTGCCTCTCATCCATTATAATCGCGTATTGGCTTGTACACCTATCAACCAATACCAATTCCGTCGGTTTACCATTACCCTCGAACGTTATGCCGAGTATATATGTACAAATACATATAGCCATGGCAGCACGAACGCGAGTAGCACACGGATCCAAGTCCGGTACATATATTCCGCCTTGCCAGTCTCGTGGGCGTCGCACGTACGTTTTATAAATGTATGTATGTATGTATCTCTGTCTCTCGGCTTCATTCTACGTCTCTCCTCGATCGTATCCTTCTGCGAGCTTCGTACTTTGCTTTCAATGTCTTTGGTCGGTGTATACGCGTGCTCCACTTATTCGACTCTTTCTTCTTCTTACTCTTCTTCGTATTCTTGCGCCTCGATGAAAAACCTGCTCTGATCACAGGTTTCATTCATGCCCGAGTTCGTACTGGGCGCACCCGGATCTCCCGGATTATTTTAGACGATGTTCCACACTCTCGTGAATGCTGCTGTGTGCATTCGAGTGTATACATGCTTGTTTTAACCGGTGGACATATATGTATACAGTAGAACCTCCGTTATCCGAACTCTGACTTGTTTTATCCAAACTTCTGGCATCCGAATCATGTCAAGTTGCTTTGTTGCAAGCGCGTTCAACTTCCTATAGTGTGTAAGCCTTGGAGATTCAGCTGCAAAAAAACGCGTTGCACAGATACTGGAAACAAAAATTGCCATTCCCTCTTTAAAAAAATCAATAGCTGGCATTTTCGATATAAGTATTGGGGCCGTTCATAAATTACGTCACCACACAAGGCGGAACGGGAGGGGTCCCGAAAAAAGTGACGTTTTGTGACGATGGGGGGGGGGGGGGGGGGGGGGGGGTTACAATTGTGACGCCACGCATTTTCCATTTTTTAAAAATCTTACGCATAATTCCCCAAGCTCTTGGGAAAATTTTTTTTATTTCGATTTCAACAATCGCGCGCGCTGAGTATGGCGCATAGCTGCGAACATTATTGATATGCGTAACTTAAAAAATTGAAATTATGTTAAGTTTTGGGAGAGGGTCAGATCGCGTGATGTCACATTTGTGAGGAGGACTTTGCAATTGTGACCAAGGGAAAGAGGGGGGGGGGGGGGGGGGGTCCAAAAAGATGAAATCCGTGGTGAGGTCATTTACGGATGGCCCCATTGTTGTCATTGTATGTGTTCCCTGAATAGCTGTCGCACCAGCGTGAAGTTGATACTCTTCGCCAAGCAGCTTCAGTCATGTTGTACATTTTGACAGTTCTAAAATTGACGCACCTCGAGGATGTGATTTGTGTTAGAGAATAGGAAATTATAATTAGAGATGGAGGAGGATAGCAACAGTGGTGATGAGATATTCCAGATAAATTCCACAACAAAAAATAACAAAAACGTCGATGATTTTTCCGGGGGCCCCCGAACGATGACGCGCGAGCATCTTCGATTGGTTACCACCACTGATACAATTCTAAATACCCCAACATAGGTCTTAAGATTTATTGCGAAGAGGGGTGAGCTTCGAATGATCAACTCCGTTTCAGAAATATGAATTGTAATGTTAATTCACCATTGCATGTTATAGAGTAAATATGATACTGTAATGGTAGTATAATTTTGCATCCATGCATCACTTCTATAAACAATTCACGAACTAATAAAATGGCACGATATCTTATATCGAAAATGCAAGTTATTTCAAGCACGACAATCTGTAAAAGTCACAGTAAGCAAATGAAAATTTTAATACTGAGGTTTCATGGTTAGCGCCCGAAGTGCGCAACCGCTGCTATTTTATAAAAAATCTTTAAAGCAAGCGTTCAATAATATGTTTGAAAGTATGTGTATAATGTTGCTATTCGAATATATATCTAGAATCTCCATTATCTCCATTATCGCTAATCCGAACTGATCTCGACCCTAATTTATTCGGATAATCGAGGTTCTACTGTATTCAAGAGTGTTAAAGAACGGCGTGGCTCTCACTGGTCCTGTTTTAGCACTCCTCTCCTCTCTCCCCACCATCCTATTATCACCTTGGCACTCTCTCGTCGCAGCAAAGAGTTCACACGTGAGGGACAGCCTCCTGCTCCTCGGGCCGCGTGTGTCCGGTTACATTCGGGTTATTAGGCTGTATGGCCGCACCTTGTAAGTAAACACGACAGCAGCCTCACGGTATTCGTGTTATTGAATCATTGCACCTTAAGCCAGACGCAGAGCGAATTCAACCGTCGCCCGAGAATGCCACCCCCGCTAGGCTTACAACGTACGCAGCACACACGCCAATTACCGGCTTCAATTTTCACGTTTACAACTAGTAAACGTGAGTAAGTTACAGGTAATAGCGTAGATGTAGTCGAAGTTGCCACACTCTAGCTTTATCTAAGTTTAGAGGCTTTTTTATTGCGGGAAAAATCATTCAAACGTTATGAATTGTTTACGTGATTATTTGTGCGGGGCTTGATTTTTATCGCAATTACAGAACCGAATTTTCGCTTAGAACATGTAAAATAAGATGTTTTAAACTAATTTCCCTAGAATTTTGCCAAAAAAAAGAACTTATGTATAAAATCTCTGAAAATTTCAATTTATATAAAATTTGAGTTTGTTTGAAAACGTGGCAGTTAGTAGAATATTCTAATCATGATTTCTATCAATTCTTATGTCAAAATTCAACTGATAATTTCTGATTATCTATCATTCAATATAAGATTATAGTTCTAATAAAAAATATGTAAAAAAATAGAAAAAGCTTCGTCGTTTCGTCCCGCCATACCGTGTCATTACGTCGTCCACATTATTCGCAAAGATTGCCATTCAATTTCCATCGACCTCGTTTTCCCGTGTCGTGCGCATAGCACGTGCTAAAATATTTGTTTCAACCGACACACACTTCACTATAATTATGACGTTAACCGAGAATTCCTTATCATTTAAAATTGTCTTGTAAAAAGTAATATTTCGTGTCCGAAGTATTCATATATATATATATACTAACCATGTAGTACTGCATATAGCTATTATTATGCCGTATGATAGCGCAGCATAACGGTTCGTGGAACGACGAGCGTGACCGGATCTCATTTCGTAACGAACACGATTCCTATCCTCACGATCCCCCCAGTTGTATATCGATGTGTGTGTTTTTTTTGGTGTCTCTTTCTCTCTTCCTCGTTTCTCGTCTGCTTTATCTCTTTGTTCTGTTCCTCGCGTTGTGCTCGCTAGTTACTCCATCGCTCTTAATGAGTACATTACTATGGAATGGCAATCTTCAACGGGCAATCTCCGATCGGATCTCCCAATGCAGCCGCAACAGAGCAGCAGTAGTAGCGCCGCTCTAGCGGTAGCAACAAGCGAATACATAGACGACTGCTGCTACGTATGTAACGAGACGTCGAGAGAGGAAAGCACCGATTGTTTGTTAATACCCAGCGAATTTTTTTTGTCACACACACGATTGAGTTGGCAAGTCAGCCGCAACAATGTCTTTACTCTTTTTGTGTTCAGCTTCCCATTGTCCCAAAGTATAGAGACACCGTCTGCGTGTTGACGGCTTGTCAGCCACGAGTTTAAAATCTAAGATACAACGAGATTAATGATTGTATCCGTGACAGCGGATACGTAGCAGGGAGTTAAGAAAAAAAACGAAGCCGCAATTATAACGAAAAAAGAAGGCGTCAAGTTTTTTCTTCTTTGTTGCGGAAAAATCTCCCTCGGCGATCCGGGATAACTAGTAAATCAATTCGCACTGCTGGTACTGCCGGTAGTCGTTGACAAGGGCGAACGGGTTTGGTAAGGCGCGTACACGCACCATCGGCTCGTTCTTGCCGGTATATTAGTTAGCGGCGTAGCTGTGAGCGCTGCTGCAGCAGTGGGCAGCCTGGATTGTTGTTCGGTAGGCGTGCTGATCAGTCAGTGCGAATGTAAAAAGAAAAAAAGAAGAAAAAAAACGATAAATCCTAACCAGAAGAATTCCACGCTTCGTGTGGTGCTCGGCCGGTTTATGTTCGGTTTCCAATTAAATGAGTGGCGTGCCAATGCTGTTCTACGTGTGACAGTGAGAAAACATTGATGTGGACTTTGGCTTCCGAGATCTTTGTTGTGCGAGAGAGAGTTGTGTGGCGCGAACGATGGTGGCCTTTAGTCAATACAAAGTCATCACGATCTCCGTGAGGTCTTCGTGGATTGATTACATATTATACTCCGGGTTTATATGTTAAACTTTAGAGAAAATCTCACGAGAACTTTTCTGTTGAGCTGAGTATACGATGAGGTGTACAAGCGCGCTCGGAAAAAGTAGTAAGAGGTACCTGTTGAATCGCGTATACGCAGGCGAGAGAGCAGAGAGGTCGTCGTGCGTAAAACACCGGGTCAGGATTCCACGCGAGAGGCGCTTTACGCAATTCGTAGAAAGTCGCGCAGGTACACGTTTCACGTATACATATATATGTATATATATATACATGCGCGTGGTCTTGTGCGTAAATATATATGTATACCCTCCGGGCTATGTACGTGCTTAACGCATGTACAGGTTGTTACAAACTCCCGGGTCTAAACTTCGGAAGTAAGAATGTACGAGACTGCAGAGATTGTGCTGTGCATTTTTCAGGTATTATGAAAGTACTGTTTGCTTTATTTTGGTTATAAATGTTATTCAATGGGATGGAAAACGTGCCTCATCTTTCTGTTTATCTCGTTTGTTATAGAGATAGTACACCTATATCGTTAAACTGTAGATACGCAAGATATATTGTAATATATGTATAGCCTAGCTATATTGATATTGACGTCGAGTCGTAGTAGCGACTCTTGATAGAAATTTGTATGTGAGATGAACAGATGGAAGGTAGAGAGATATAAGTTGCTACTGGGTCACTGAATTTTTTTTTCTTGTATGCGGCATATATTCGTAAATATTAGCCATAAACGATTTTAACGTTCCTACTAGCTTTTTGTGTGTTATATTCGCCAGACATACATATAGTTTAGGTACCTTATAAGGACGATAAGATAGCGACTTTTATTAAGTTACCTGTTCGGTTTAAAAAAAGCTTTGCTATCGGTTCGGTTTGCAAGAAATAAATAATTTTGTTTAGGCGATCGTTTAAACGCACACACGATAACATAACGAATAGTTTTCATTCGGATGAATTTTTAGTATCCTTTTTCAGTACCTAATTGACGTTGTTTTGACAATCGTCATCTTTTGCTACCTAGGTAAATGTTTTAGTACTGCTGACTGATAATGTGAGCGCAAATAAAAAAAAATACATTTTTACAAATTTATCTAAAGTAATGGGTGCTTATTGACGGTATTTCCTTCCATGCTATTGTGACGGCCCTACACGGAGAGAAGAATCTTATAAAATTTACGAGACGTTATAGTAAAAATGATCAAACACACCTGGTATAGGGAAGGCATAGCCGCCACCTGACGAAAAGTACGAGAACTATGAGAATTTCTACCATATACATAGAATTTTCTTACCATATTTCGTGCTAAAAATCCTCGTAGTTCTCGTACTTCTTGATAGGTGGAATCATGGCTCCTCTGTACCAGGAATTTACGATAGTTTTTACTAAAAATATTGTAAAAAGTATCAGATCCTTCTCTCCGTGCACATTGTATATAAGAAGATGATTCGAATGAGAGAAATATACTGGTGATCACCATATATTTTCTGTAGTATATACGTCTTAAGCGGAAACGGAACTGTACATCGTCCGTAGATTAGTCATGGCCTTCGATTAATACGATGCAGATATTGTCATATGCGACTAATAAAATATTATATCCACTCGAATCCTCGTATACTACAAAAAATAAAAAATAAATTGTTAATCCGTGCTGAATCGAACTATAAGGTTTGCATCAGCCCGGAAGTGCTCTTATCAATAAGTGGTATCTTATCTGCCATTTTTACGAAAAACAAACTAATTTAGTTAGATAAGTTAGATTAGTTTAGATTAGTTCTAAAGAAACATTTTCAAGTGAAATGGAATATTTTATATATTTTATTTACATAAGATACGACGTGCATCAGGGGCTAGTAAAAAATTATTTATATGCTCTTCGACTATGAGAGTTATAGCCAGAGAAATGTGAACTGTGTCGCAAAAAAAATATATTTCTTGTACATTTATACGCACTTTCTGCATCCAAGAAATCAGTCAATCAGTAATGGCTTAACCATCATTGCAATAATGGAATTTTTTAAAGAGTGTACCAGAAAGTATCTTTGTTGTAGCAATGCGGCGTCTGCATCACTCTGTATATGAAACACAGATGGGTGCTAGCCAGTGGGCGACCGGACTTGGATGCTAAGTATCGTGTCGGGATTCGATTCATTCGATGGTTATAATATATTCGGGCGTGTGGCCACGAACGACAATGGCACCGCTTGCCACGGCTTGCTCGATTACGTGTGCTCATAAATGCGAGCCGACGAGGATAACTCGTAACTACACATGTGCTGTTAAAGCTGTTGGACACGCCATTGAGAAATTCCCGGGTGGTGTGAGGCGACAAGTCCCAATGGAATGAACACGCAATGTTGCTGAGTCAAGAGGGGCAGGAGGAAGGAATTGTATCTATTATTGGCACAGCGGCCTGTTGCACCGCTTGGCGCATCCAATGTCTTCTCCGGGGAATACCGAAGAGAGAAGCAAGGTGGAAGACCTTCGTGCGTCATTCCTTGCGAGGACCTCCGAGTAAAGACGCCTCCGCTCACCATCTGTGCAATTACGCGGGTATAAACGTGGACGAGCCCTCTAATCGAACACGACCTTTGCAATCAATCGGCAAACTTACCGGGAAGTACTTAAGGGCTTTTCAAGGACAGGGAAGTTCTCTGCACTCTCCAATAATTTTCCAACCACCTGGCTTTTGTACCTATAAGAGCCATTCCACTTGTAATCGGCCGAGGATTGACGACGTATTTTTTTAAACCCTTGAAACTTTTTTTACGTTACCTATACACAAAAAGAAAAAGGAAAAAATGAAAAGAGTTACAGAACTGCATAATCAATTTTATGCAGTCAGAAATAGAAGAGAAAAAATTTGCAAAGGAAATCGTTTATGGTTTCAATTGTCTATAACAATAACAATTTCCTGTTTTACAACTATAAATATATATATATAACTAAAAACTTTTTCGCGTCATTATGGACAATCACAGAACCACCGTTCGGAAGAGCAAGATCGTGATGTGAGCGATTGTAGACGATTTTTATCTCACGGTAGATTTTCGATTTTAAATCCATGATGCGCTCTTGAGTTTGGCGAAATCGGGTCATGTGGGTCATCACTTCATCGCATGTGTCCATTACTTCCGGTATAGTCAGGAATTACATTTTTTGGCCGAAAAACTTCATACGAGCACATGTGCAACATCGACGCAAAATTAGACCGACTGATCAACAGACGCGGTACAGTCGCGACGCGAAGTATTTTTGTTTGTGGGATCTTTTTCTCAGGTAGGTTGAGCTGGTTTTTTAAAATTACTCCCGGGGTACTGCGACTGAAAAATCATTTCAAACATTTTTTTTGTTTAAAGATTAGCCTTAAAAAGTTTGAGATTAATAGCGTTCCTTTTGTTAATCGTTTCAGAGTCATTTGGCGGAACAAGTTTATACCGCGTTGTGGCGTGGTCAGTTTGTTTCACCTGGAACTGCCCTAAATACTTCACGAGAAAAACGCCAAGATGAAACCACCCTGTTTGTCAAGTTTGAACTCATCCACAATCGAAAAACAGGAATTAATTACTAATTACTCATTTGGAATAGTTAGATGCTTTTGCCCCTGAGCAAAAAAAAAATCTACGCTTCAGGATTCAAGAGTATATATTTTTTTTAAATAACATTAGCAGATAAACAAGTGCGATATCTATCAAAGAATATCAGCAATTTAGGTCTGACTCCCTCCTTTTAATCCAATATTTACATACACTTTAATGCATCTATTAAAACACTTGAACGACCAAATTGATAATCATGTTTTTTATATCGTGTACTACATTTCCGTAGACGAGTAATTGCGATCCCAGGTATGGTATACAGCCTGGTTGTGCAATATGTATACTTGTTACACGGTATACTTAATAATTACATAACTACGTTATATACGTATTACGCAGCGAGGCACCGTATAAGGACACGCTAATAGGGATATCCTTTTTCGATATACGAGTTACACGATTGTTCCGGTGCGCCGGCGCGCTTGGAGAGCCAAGCAGAGTAAATCACTCTTTCGTCTCGTACCTATAGGTACCTCCATGCATTTTCTCTGTCCCGCTCCTCCTCATGTTGTACCTATTACCTAGCTTCAAGATAGAATCTCTTACATATGAGAGCGGACGCGGGCCTGAGGGCCGTTCGTTATATTCTCGCCAACGAGAATCGAATTTACGTCCGGGGCGCTACGCCGTCCGACTTCAGCAAACTTCTATACATGTTACTAACGATATAACATATATAAGTGCAGTATAACTATAGTTTCTGCTGGTATTATAATAGTACAGTAATGCCCGCAACGGGGTTACGTCCGGGAGCTTTTGCTTAACAGAGCGAGTCAGTGTAGCACGTACTACGGTTTTACAAAACCGTGTATAGATACTTGAAGGTGCACGTATACAGCCAACGGTTTTATTGTACCTGTAAAGTGCAACTTCGAGTAGTATCTACAGTGTGTAGGTATATATAAGTCGGTCGATTATCCTGGCGACTTATCCAGCGGCGTGAGAGCACGAGTCTCTGTCTCGTGGTCCCGAGAGATCGCCTCAGCAGCAGCAACAGCAACAGGAGCTATACGTACGGCAGCGAGAAAGAGAGGAGAGCTCGCGCGCGATACCCGGCAGCTCCATTTGTCGAGATCGAGGCGGCCGGCAATATTTCCGGCTAATCTAGATCTTTGGGGCGTAAACGTTGTGCTACCAGGTGGTGCGGAGGACGCGACGAGGTGGACGAAGATCACGAGCTCTGCGATATTCGAAAGCCCCTCGAAGAAGGTTCTGAATATCCAAACCTTTTGGAGCGTCGCATGATACACTATAGCATTTTATCCATATAAGGTTTTTATCTGCGTTGATTGGTTTTACCTGTAAAATAATTTTTGTCTCGCACATAATAAAAAATAAGTCCTGTACTGTAGCTCACGTAAAGGAGTCATTGGCAATTCATACCGAGGCGCAGCCGGCTACCAAATGTTTTATTACTCAGTCGTGGCTGGCCACAAAATGTTTTGGTACATACTCGCTAGGACACTCACGAAAGGTTCTTTATTATATTCTCGTGCAGATACGCGGGCTAAGAGTAAGCATGGGAAGTTTGAGGTATAGATCTTTTCATACGGAACTCCTGTTTCCAAAAGCGCATGCAATAACATTTTCCAATTTCATTCCCAAAAATCCACCAACGAAGAAATTAGCATCACTAGAGCTTTCGACTCTTTTTCAAATTCATTCTTCATCAATAACTCCTCGAGTAAAGATCTTTCTGCATAATATCAAGCAGTGAGACAATTGGGAATTTATATTTTTTTTACTTGTCTTAGAAAATGATAGGTAAAATTCTGTGATATTCAAACATATTTACAGTCCAAGAATATTATAGTATCTGCAATGCAAATGAAAATTAAGAGCTGAACTCGTGTAAAAAATTGAAAGTAAGCAATCGAATACAAAATTAATTCGGTCTTCCGGAAAGGATAATTGCAATTATAATTATTTGACTTCACCTTATCATCACAAACAACATTAAAAAATAAATGCTTTATACAACAACGTTAACAATGTTAATAGGATAAATTCACAGCTTAATATAAAAACTTCGGTAGCTACTCCACTTTGAATTTAAACTATATAGTCATAAAGAAAATGAATCGAACTTTTGAAAACAATGTTTACGTTTAGAATTTCCTCCCATCATCATTAACGACACGAAAACTTATAAAAATTATGAAATAAATGCTGTTTGTAGATATTTTACCAACCTTAATATAATAAAATCATAGATCAACATAAAAAATTCTCAATCAATTCTTTTCTGACGTGGTCAATAATCAAAGCTCCATTAATTATCCAGACATATCTATATTTGAGACAGATGATTACTATCACGCGAAAAGATTTTCGTATGGTTATAGCCTGTGGAGTCGATGGAGAGTATGGAATGTCCCATCGGCGCGGCAACGTGAGATACGAGCGGCGTAAGTGCTTGCAGTTAAGTATATAGTATGGCTGGCTTTGTATGAGTACAGTTTATAGCATATGGAGCTGGAGCGGGTGCCACGAGTCAGGTGCACACGCAGGTAAGAGCACCGTTTCACGACCGCATGCTCGACACAGCAGCCCGAGCTCAGGAGCACCAGTAAAATGCATTGAAGGAGCGAGTGAGCGAGCGAACGATACTTATAATAGCCGCGAGAAAGACTAGTGGAGTAGTATATATATATATATATATACATATGGGGCATTCCATACCACTTCAACCTGGGTCTGGCCATTTATCTCTCGGAATTAGCCCGCGGTTTTTTACACGTTTGTTTTGACACTTGAATACATTAATTTTCATTTATTTAAAAAATTTTAAAACCTATTTAAATCGTCTATAATTTTGTAAAACGAACATATTGCTCGGCACAAATTAAAAAATTAAGACAATTCTGACTAACTGGGCGCGGAATAAAAAATGTTAAGATGGCCGGAGTTTTAGAACGTTCTTAGAATGATTTCGAACTTCTATATAGAAAAATTTTTAATTAGATGAAGTGAGTTTACACTGTTAGCAATTTTTGTATGAAAATTAATATAAAGTATACGACTTTTTTTGGATACGCGTATAATAAATTTAATATACAAATATTACTTAATATAAAAAAAACGATTGGAGTTTTTTTCGCGCTCAGACAAGTAATAGGGTTAACAAAAATAAGTTACTAGGTCATGCTTCCACTGGCATACTTGGAACTGGCTGTTAAAGATCCCCCGAATGCCTGACCTCCGTTACCCAGAACTATGCTTTATTAGATTGTACGCCCTGTCGCCACTACTGAGCTGCAAAGCTAAGATAAATTGGTGCTGAAACATCAGAGATTTTCTCAACGAAGTCGGACACGGGGAATTATGGGGAGACTGAGATGCATATCTATGGGGAAGGAAAACAACTGAAATGCTTGAAACGTACGAATCAATACTAATTAGAGCCGATGTAACCGATTGTACCAACTCCAGAACTCTTCTGCTCATACTTCCGCGAACACCCGAATTTAACGCAAAATATCTGTCCAAACGCTGCGAAATTGTGAAAATCAGAACATTAGCTCAGTTCAGACTACCCAGCTTCCATTCTTTCCGACTGAAGCTCGCCAAATATGTGTATAGATATACACATATGCCGGCGTGTAAAATGAAATCTGTTAGTAGATGTTAATCAGAGAGACGCTTTTCATAGTTACAATTTATTTGATAGACCCTATAGAGAAAAATAAAAAGGAACCCATAATAGTCCAGACGCCAGAGGGGGTTCTGTGTGCCATTCGAGGTCCGCGAAATATTCTTGATGCAGATGATAGGTTTTGACCTCCTGAACACGAATATATAAGGTGTTTTGCGGAAAACCCGGTCGTTTAGTTATTAATCGCAATTGTTTATTAACAATAGAAATTGTTGTTTTTTTGAACTCGGATATTTTTTTTGTATAGTCCTGTCAATTCTGAGTCGAAAAGGTCCCATACAATTTTGCTCTACAATCCATAGATTCGGAGCAATAAATTGTTGAAAGTTGCAATTAGACCAAAAATGCTCTTCTTAACAAATTAGTAACTTCGAAAATATAAGTCGTAAAAAAAAATGTAAAGGAACTAATTTTGCCCAATGAACCGAGGAATATGAAAAAATAAATGCGAACACGGGCAGAACAAAAAATAATTATTTATGAAGAGTCGCGAAACGGTATTTGCGTTAACTTTTCAGGTACGGCATATTCAAAAATTAAGGCCCAAAGTTGGATTTGATTTCATAGTCGTACATCCTTCAACCAAATGCCCAGTTCCCCACATAAGTATGTCTCCTTCTTGAATCCCACACAGAGAGAAATAGATAGTACTGGATGATATATACACACGGCGTTCACACGGTGTCCTCTTTTTACAAAACTTGATATTATAGTATAAACCCAGAATATCGGTCGAGTATAGCAGGGGAAAAAAAATGATTAGACATTTTAATAAGCATTTTATTGTCAAATAATAATAATATATATAATAATCACAAATAACGCAAAATTGTATGAAGGATATTTATTATATGTTCTTGACAGATTTTATACATATTTTCAAAGTGTCCCTACCAATAAAAATGACAGTTTGTCTTATATAATCATTTTTTGAAAAAATAAAAAAATCTGGTTACGTTAAATTGAATATCTCGTACACTATGCGGCCAAAAGTTTAGTACGATACACAGAATTGAAGGTAATAGTTCAAGCTACCAAATGCTACCACACATAGCACCGTCCATCGTGTACAAAAATAATGATATCCGTTCAAACGAAAGATTCGATTTTCTACGTGTTAATCAAATGGAATATGCAGAAGGTCATTGAGCCACCTCTAAAAACATTCGTACGAAGCTTTTCTTTAACGAGGGTCAATATTAGGATCCAGACTATAGTTTTTTGATGTGGTAAGTAAAATATTTTAAAAAGTTTTTTTTTAGACACACCCTAGTATAGATGCTCAACAATCCTGTCAACTATGTGACACGCGTGAAGAGGAAACGGTTACACACATAATGCTAAAATGTGCTACATACGAACAATTCGGACAACATCACATAAGGAATATCCAGCCTTTAGACACTGAAACCGATTTAATTTAGCCTTTGCACAGTGACGATATTCTATCGATAAAACGTATTCATAATTTCGTAACGCTATGAGGTTACGGTCCTTTATGCTGAGCGAATAAGCAACCGGTCAATCACTGATCTGTTTAAACATTGTATAAACTATGTACCATCCCTGTAGCCCTTGCTATAAGGTCTTTGAACCTTTATGAGCAATAAATTACTACTACTATTGTACAAAAAAATTGTTGTAAAATTAATATATAGTTTATTAAACACTTCATAAAAGTTGTGTTTATAATATAATTATTGGAATGTTACAACAAATCTGCATATTAAATGAAATTTAATATACAGATATGTTGGTAGGATAGATAGGTTAGCAGCTTCAGATATGTTAGAATAGGTTAGATATGTTGATAGGCTCATTAAATGAAATTTAATATACCGTATCTGCAAAAGAACTTCCAATACATATATTAATTTTCCAAATATTTATAACAGTGTGGGTGAATGCTTGAACCTTTTTATACGTAACACTGATTTTTTGAGGAGCTGTTCAGATTTTTCCAAACCAATCCATTTGCAACTTTTTTTCGCAATAGCATTTTGAAGGGTGATGATTATCGTCACTTTATGATTCATACGGCTCATTTTTTTCGGTATATAAGCTATTATATATAATCTATGAATGAACTTTTTTAAATCTCATGAAAACTTTGCAATACTCGTTGTTTCTGCGACGCCTGTTAAAATGCTACCGCGAAAATAAAAAGGTGTCGATCAATATGTTCGTTGTAAAAAATTATAGACAATTCAGAACGGTAAAAAAAATCCGAAAAAAACTGAACGTCTTGGAGAGTCAGAACAATCGTATAAAAAATCACGGGCCATATCCGAGTGGTCAATGGTCAGGCCCAAGGCGAAGTGGTATGGAATGCCCCATATATACTATATAGAAAACTTGGCTGGAGGTTCGCTCCCCGATCTTTCCGCGAACAGGCGTGTACCTATATGTAATAGTATACTTACCTTATTCACCTTGCGCTTCGCCTGTGTAATATATATACCATATGTATACAAGAGCGAGAACTACTGCCAGGACTGGGACGACTACGAGGGGTCGACGTCTAGATCTATGAGGCTCTAAGGATCTTTGGGCTTCTGTCTTTCTCCCTCCCTCTCTCTCGTACTCTTATATGCAATCCTTCTCGCTCGATTTTCATTGGAGGCGACGAGTTAAGAAACTCGTCCGTCATACACCGTTATCGGTAGCTGCACTAGTCTGTAGAGTTTCTCATAAATTTCCTAGAGTATACGAAATATAGTGTTGAGCCCGAAACGATTATTCAGAGTGGGACGGTCTTTACAGAGTTAAATTTATAGCTTGAAGACATTTAATTAACTGACAACTACATTTTTTCATAATATTATTTTCTTGAATTATTATATTGTTATTATTATTTGGGCTGAAGGTCTCCGGTCGATGGACTATCGCTCAGGACAAACACACTCTTAAAAACAATTCTACACTTCCAAGGAAATAAAGGAAAAAAATGAAGAATGTGATGCAATAAAAACATTACTACTGCTATTATTATGTATTTATTTATTTTAGATTAGAAACATTTTTTAAACCATATTGTAACTAAATAAAATGGTCGCAGAGCGTAAAATTAATTAATAATTTATATTTTGGAGCTATCGATTTATAAAATTCTGTGACAATTTGATTATGTAAGGCAAATTGGAAAAAAGTTCTGCAGCTGGTCGTACAGGGATTCCTCGACTGCACAAAAAATGTAAAAAAGCCGATCATTTATTAGCTTTTATTGCTTCACTAAAAAATATCAATTTCACAAAATTAATATCTCTTCTAATTGAATTATCTTCTGGTAGCGAAAAGATATTAATATAGCATTCATTTTTTAGGCCTATTCGATAACAAAAGTATGTAAACATATACTGATATAAGACAGGGTAAAACAAATAATAAATAAAAGTAGTATAACAGGTTGTAAACGGATTCGTTTCACAATTTAATTTTTCGATCCTTTTGAATATCACTTGAATAGATATACAGTACAATATCATCCATAGTGGTGTGACCCTCGCGGTCGTTTATTAATTAAGTGTATATTCGATGAATAATATCGTCAGTGTGCCGTGACGTGTATCACCGTGACCTTTTCGAGACATCCGGGTGAGGAGAGTGTCGACGAGTCTCTCTCATCCCGGCAGCAGCAACAGTGGCAACACCATCGTCTCTTCTTCATCTTTGAGCAGAGTTCGGGCGCCTACGGAGTAAAAAAAGTTTGTACACTTTACAAATGATTTTTATCCTTAAGGGAAGAAAGTCAGACCCAAATTGTCGATATTTATTGGCAGGCTTGCTTATCTGCTGATGGCATTGTAAAAATATTATTTTAAACCCTGGGACAATGATTTTTTTTGCTCTATAACAAAAGCATCTAACTATTGTAAATAAGCTATAGGAAATTTATGGGTTTACATTTTTTTCCCCTTTCTTAGGGAAACGGGTAAGTTAAACATTTTTTTAAATAGCTCAATTCTATATGGAACGATATCTTCCGGCATGAATGTAGCTTTTTTTTCTCAAAATTAGTGAAGTTATAATTTTTTATGAAAATCATTTTTTAAATAAACTTTGTCTCACATCGCTTCATGCATGCCGGAAGAATTCTTCTTTTTTTTTAATTTTTGGCGTACCGGTTATCTCAGGAAAGCGTAAAAAGTTTTAAAACCCATAAATTTCCTATAGCTCAGTTCCAACAGCCAGATGCTTTTGTCATAGAGCAAAAAAATCTTGGTTTCAGGGTTCAAAAGGATATATTTTTTTAAACGACATTCGTGTTTCTAATTTTTGAATAATATATGAGCAAATAAACAGGTGAGATATTTGACAATAAATATCAGCAATTTGGGTTTGACTCCGTCTAATTTTATAACTGAAAGTTCGATTCTAGTTTTCGATTAAAAGCGCAAAAGAAAATTGTCTATGGTACCATGAACCGACGGAGAAGTCCATGATACATATATTATTTTACCAGTTTGACAATAAATTCGTTAATCCTTCAACTGTAAACATAGTATATTCGTTTTTTAAGAACTTTTTACATCCGAATCTAAAAATTATGACAAGAATTTCCAAATTTGCAAAAGTTAAAAAAAAATTGTATACTCATTAGGAATCCAAAATACATTTTGATTTAATACAACACATTTTCACATTAAAATGAAAAATGTACTTTTTTCAAAAGGTGCTTGCCTGGCTACACAGTAAAAAAAAGTTGGTATGTTTGACAAAAGATTTTCTTTCGGTCGTCCGCAAGCGTCGACCATTAATTTTACAACTAAAAGTTCGTCTCTAGATTTACGAATAGAAACGCAAAGAAAAAAATGTTAATTAAACCATAAACAGAAGGTAGAAGGTGTGGATTGTGGAAGTTCCTCACGAATGCGACAAACTTTTTACTTTGTTAAAAGAACATAGCATTAACATAGAAGAATTTAAAATATGCATTTTCCACTGTTTTCATTTAGAAAAGGGTTCAATATTTATGGTATTTTATGGTATATGGAGTGGTGTTCCCTCTTCACACTTCCTGCACGTTCCTGATTCGCTGGTCTCTAGTATTCTGAAGTGCTTCCTAAGATGACAGTGTTCTGTGAGTAGGTTTAATATTTAAGAAAGATTAATTTTTTCAACGGAAATAATTTTAAAAATTTATTTTTTCAACATATATCGAGTAGTATTATTTTTACAAATAGTGTGAAACCTCTTCAAGTTAAAACGTCGAATGAATGAAAAAAAATCGATAAAATAAATAAGAGAGGAGAAGAGGGTGAAAACACGATTCGTTAATAGCCGACACGTTCTGCTATTCGGAAGGTGCAGCGGTCGCCAAGGTTAAGGAAAGATCCTGATCGGTATTTCCGGGATCGACGAAGCCTAAATCGTCCCGTTTTTTTAGTGGCTTCATTTAAGATTCGCGAATTTAATGGGGCGAAAGAGATTTCGTCGAACATTCATAAATATTCATCCGCGTGGGAAACGAGTTGGATCAAACGAGTAGAAAAAAAAATTATTACAACGTAGCTGAAAGAAGTAGATATCGAGTAAAGTTTTTTCCTATTGGCGAATGAGGAGCCATTAATTACAGTTAAACGCAGAATCACGAGTTGCGAAATTAACGACCGACGTTTGTCGCTTTTTGTTTATGTAACATTTATTCAGGATCCACTTGACACTAAGCGAACTGCAAAATAATCGAGGGGTCGTGAGTCTCGTAAATACGTCACTCACTATTTTGGTACTATCGATAAATTCTAAAGTGGCCTTAAAAGTTATTTTGAAATCGACGTTTTTTTTTTGCTTATAAGTCTCGATTTTTTATATTCATTGACTATTCATAATTTTTATTAGTTAACGAATGTATTGAATAACATTAATTTTATTTTATATTCAATAAAATTTAGTAGACCCTTCCTTACAAATATGATGAGATAATATATGTTAAAAAAAGCTTGCACTTTACATCCCCATTATTTTCTAAGAACTGTATTGATCAATGTTCGCTTTCTCCTAAAGGAACCATTGTATGAAGTGAAAAGAATGGGAAACAATTTACAAGTCTTCACTTGAGGTGTTTATAATCATTAGTAGAAACTCAAGTATTACGAACATTAAATGATGATCATGAAAAAAGTTGAACCTTCCGAAACCTATTTTCTTCAATATATTATAACGAAAATTATAGTAAAAAATGTGAACTGAATTTCCAAACCTTACATTAAAACAATTAACAAATTTATTTATTTTTATACCGCTCATATCATATTCTGTACGGCATAAAATTCATATAAATTCTTCTCTACGTAAAATTGAACATTACTTTCTGAATCCTAAAAAAAAGTTTATAATCATTCCAAACGAAAGTACTACAAATGAAAAGAGAATATAAATAAAAATATGACCTCGTGTATTTCCAGATTCCAGGGCAAGTAAAAGGTGCGAAAAAAGAAGAAGCAATTTGCAAAATTTAAGTTCAGGTTCATGTTTATAAACATCACTAGAAACTCATATATCACGACAATTTACTGCACCCAGAGAAATCGGTTTGATGGATTTATTTGAATGAAATAAATTCTATTTGATCAGAATAAAATTCTATTATGCAAGCATTTGACGAAAAAAATTATTTAATAGCTGGTTTAATAGGATTTTATTTCAGAATTTATTGCATACGAATAAATGAAGTTGCAATAAAATTTATTTGTTTCAAATGAAATTGCATTTATTTGAAATAGATCCCATATATGACTTAAATAAACTCATGAGATCGATTTCTCTTGGCATGGTGATGTGAAGAAAAACCAAAAGTAAATGTTCTAAAATTTCATTGCTTCAATATATAGCAAATAAAATTGTAGCTAAAAACGTGAATTTGATTTTCACACCTTTTATTAAACAAAAAAAAATCCATATTTTTTTTTAAACCCCCATACTATTTCCGTGCGGAACACTAAAAAAAAAAAGAATCTACACTTCCAAAAGTTATTATAGCTACCTCGAACGAAAGTGCTATAAATGAAATAAAGTACAAATTAAATTATATCTTCGTGCATTTCCAGATTCCAAGGTACTCGGTACATCGATCAATCATTCTCTTTGCAGTAGGAGTAGAGGGCGCCGTACTATCCTTGGTGGGATAATTGAGACGACGATGACGGACATGCGGGAGTGATACGCGTGACGTATTTCGTCGCGCGATACGTGATCTCCGAGGCAGATACGTTGGGACGCGTGCCATGATGATAATGATGACGACGAATGACACGGAATTCATTCATTCCAATCTCCACACAGAGCGAGCGAAGCGAAGAGGCTTTACAGTCACGGTGGATGTACAACTGACATCTAATCGCGCCTGTACTCGACGCTGTATATCTACTTCACATCTATATAGATAGACAGCGCATAGCAGCGAAGAATCCAGAGAGACAAGCGTATCAGCAGGTGTCTGTTCCTCGTCGCCGGGAGGCCGATCGTTTTCTCAATGCCGTATCGATCATCTTCTCAAGATCTTCGATAAGATCTCGCAGCTCTGAGGTCAGCAACGGGAGTTAAATAATTTACAGTCGAATGGCAAAGATAGTAAAGGAAAAAGCGAGGGCGAGAGCGAGACGAGTATACACATAATGTGCGAAGAGATTTGAGGGGGATCGAAACGCGGCGAATCATGAGATGTATACACGAAACCTTCAATCGATCTCTTGGTGAATATCCTCGAAGATTACACTGCAATTGTTTTTGCTCTCCCTCGTATTACAGTACTTATACTTATAACGACTTATCATGGTACTTTTCACACTTGGATCGGTGCCTATGTGTGTAATATCAGAAACGAATGGTGTATGTCGAGAGGTTCGCCAGGTCGGAGCTGCGCATAAATCTAAGGCCCCGGGAACATAAATATTAACATAATTCATGTGGAGCAACGTGACGGGCCTTGTGGGCGAGACTGCGGGCTATAGTGCGATGACTTAAGTGATATCGCTACTCTCGCCTACGGTGATTGCACTAATTTGTGATAATTGATTTGTTTCTATGGTAGTATTGATTGGTATAAGATTTAACGAAGATTCATTCCAATGTCTTTAACGTACTTAATTAATGTGTAAACTGATCCTTTTTTAAGACAATTAATTAATGAATCAAATAGTTAAAATAGAAATAAAATTCAGGACTTTTTTTCCATTTAAAAAAATTTATGAACGTTTGTTTATTTACAAATTATGTTAATTGTCCAATTTAATATAAATTTGAGATTAATTTTGTATTAGTTTTTCCCTGTTTTGAATTAATGTTCGATTTATAACTCTACTATCCATTTCTCTACAATAAAACGATTTAGTCGCATCGTGATTAAATCGTTCTTTTGTAGATTTATTCAGGAAATGGCAATACGTCGTTTCTACAGAACCCCAACTCTACACATCCAATCATAGTGCGCTGATAAGTTGAAATACGACGAACGGCGCGCGTTGATTGGATGTGTAAAACCGGTGTTCTGTAGAAACGACATATTGCCCAGGAAATATCTCTAGTATATTGAAACGCGATGTAATCAGTCAAAGAAAATTACCGTGAAACTCAGTCACACAATAGCATAGACATTTTTTTAATTTCACAGAGGGATTTGAAAAAAATATAAAAATGTCAACTAATTTCAATAAAAGTAACATACAGTTTTTATTAAAGGTATATAAATGTCAATCCAGTTTTTATTGTATATACACTGTTAAAAATATTTGGAAAACTCATATACTGTATAGAAATTTATACTAAACCCGTATAATGTATTTTTACTAAATCCGTGTAAGAAATTCCATTTAAGGTGATGTGAAATATTATCGCAATGTTTCTCTCTCAATCCGATGTGAGCGCCATTAGTTTCATCTCTCTCCCACCTACAAATGTTTCACATCACCTTAAGACGATGTGCTACTGCTCGATCGGTAACAAAAACTGTAAAGCGTTGTTTTTGGTCACAATTGATGTTTCAGGCAAAACACGAGAAGTACTGACTGTGTCTTGGTACTCTGCAGTAAGTACTTCTCGACTTTTATTCGAAAAATCATCCGTAGCGAAGAATAACACTTCGGGAAGATTCAGCTATCTCACTCGCACTTATAGCGATCTGAGAGAGACAGACGATATGTAACACACCACCTTAAGGTCCGGCAGTTCTACTTAGCGAATTAATTAACTAAATACATTAGCTAAATACACACGATTAACCGTTTCGTCGACTGCCAACACCAATAGCCGATCCTATGGTCGGGCAAGTAAATTTTATAAACGGACTCATGCAACTTTGTGTTATCATGTCATAATCTTTATTGCTACTAAAATTAATATTTTTACTTTTGTAATTGATTATTTCATGACTTTTTGCAAGAATAGCTACAACTGTTGATGTAAATGTACTTGTCTCAGGTTCTTATACACCGAAGGTGTTTTTTTGGGGGATTTTCTATCCCGATTCTGTAATCGAGCTTCCTACACTGTGTAGTAATTTTATCTTAAATTTTGTTAACAGTGTACTCAATGATTAATGTTCAATGGATTAATCGAATATGTACTACAGGTTCCATTGGAAAATAAAATCGTGTTCGATTTTCGAGCGGAAATGTGAAGTCCCTTCGTCACCTAGCGAGACAGCTGACTAGTCTAACAGAGCTAGCTTGCTTTCGAACACGCGTGCGATATTATTGACGTCCGGGTTGCAGCATGTGAAGATATACGAGCTTATCGTTTGGCTCGGGCCTCACGATCGCGATTGTAGCACAGTGACTGCTGCTGTCGCTGTTACTACGATCGTAATCGACGATCCGGGAACTACGCCATAGTCCGCGCGAAGCTCTGATCGATTCACTTCTGATCGAGCCCCCAGCGAGTGCAGAGCTCCGCTAAACAGTTGCTTATCGACGAGATAATATTATTTACGAGTTTTGCAGCTCGACATGCGCTTCGCGACTCGATAAGTCGTAGATATTTCGAAACACGTATGACGTCACCTCTCTTGAGGACACCACACCCTATATGCTTACTGTATAGCAGCGAGAATCACAGTACGTATAATAATAATCATGATTATCAACGACCTCGTGATGGAATTAATATGGCTCATACTTTTTTAATTTTTTTTTCGGTAGCTTGCGATATGAGCACCAAAAACAAATTACTGGACCACTTGCTGACGTTAACATCAATAGCCTCGGTGCAGAAGAGATATATATTGGATTAAAATCTAATCAAAATACTTTTTACACCGAATAACTGTGAATAGTTCGTAAAGGTGTAATAATAAGATTTATAACCAGCTGAAGAACATGAATCGGTGGCTTAGTTTATAACTAGAATTAGTATTCTAGTTATAAATATATGGACGATTCCACCTATGATCGACCGAGGATTGACATCGTTTTTTTAAAGCGAATGACATTTTTTTTACGTTATCTATACACAAAAAAGGAGATCTCTATTTTCTAAAATTAATATCTCAGGTTCTATCTGTCGTAGAGGGATAAATGAAAATGCGTTCTAAAGCTAAAGGAATATGCTGTTATGACATATTTTTCAAGTAATTATAAAATAGTAAATTATGATTATTATGGACAATTGAAAACTGGCACAATTTTTTTCGAAAATTTTGGTATTTTTTTCTTTATTGCATAAAATTGTTTATGCAATAAATTCCAAAAAAATTCATACCTTATAATTCTTGGAAAAAAAGTGTACTGAACAAAAAATAGGAACTTCATTTTTTTATGTATAGGTACCCTAAAAAAAGTTCCATCCGATCAAAAAAATATGAAGTGAACAAAATGCCCAAATCTCGCCGATCTAAAAAAGAATGCCTCATATGGGTCATCAGTTTTATAAAGAGATACGACAAATAATATGTCAAATAAAAAATGTTATCAAGTTCAAATGAATGACTATTAAAATATTACTATTTGTCAAAGATTGTCAATGAAAATGTACATTCCATTATTCAAGGCAAATTGATAGTTTAATGATCTTCGGATATTCAATCAATTACTCGAATCAAAAAGTATTTTGAATACATTATTATTTTAAAAAATGCCCATTCCAGGATCAGAGGCAATGAATTATTGGATTAAATCTTACGATTAGCGTTGAGCATTGCACACCGAGAGTTTCTATCGTTTTTATGCGTTCCATACAGATATATCGAAGTACACGAAGCATAAGAGGGAGTTATAGCTTCTATCCAGACATTAGAAACGTAGGGAAAAGCGTGCTGGTTGTAACTCTCGAGGAGACGAGAAAATCCGTGATCGAGATAGCGAACAGCTCTCTCTCTCTCGTACCTCTAGTGCATAACGCCGTCTGTCTATGCTTGCAAGCATATATGCTTGCACGATACCTACACAGTATCAGATGGAGACCGGAATACTTGTAAATACTGCTGCGGGTGAGAGGTGGGGTCGAATTCCTATCGATTATCGATTTCTCGACGCACCGATGAAGTCATGAATGCCAGTTCTGCCAGTTCGCAGATTTTTCGTATGTAACAGATCCGTGAGAACCGGACAATTATTGTTGCGATAAGTCGCCGCGCTCTTCGGTCACTTGAATTTATTGTTTGCCGTTTTGATTTAGCGTTGGCGATAAAGAAAATGTCAAAGTACTTCGCTTTATGTGTCAATGACTGAGAGAATTAACACCTTGTAACAAGCTGCAAACGATTTGCACACCCGTTCAGCACTATGTATGATGCGAATGAAAGAGAATTTGTAAACGCCTTTTTTTTTTACTAAATCGTTATCGATTATTCATTGTAAAAAAATAATTTTGTTCTTATTTATAGCTAAATCGTAAAAAATAATGTTAACAATAATTATTCTTTGCGATCAATACTTCGGATTCTCTATTTATTCTTCGTGAAATGAATATGATAATAATAGTATTAATAATAATAATAATACCCCATACTTTGAGGAACACTAAAAAAAAAAATAGAAACGATATAAGAAAAGTTTTTGCCGCATATATAGGGTTTCGTTTTGGAAGTACGAATTATGTCCGATAACCATGATTATGGCGAATTTGCAACGTTTGAAAATATTCTAATATTTATGTTACTAAGGAGGCTAAAAGTCATTTCCTGTTTGTTGAAAGTTCTAAATGATGTTCGGAATTGATCACCACTTTTAAGCGTATGTTCTTAAGAGTACCGGGTCGAACTTTAATAAATGCTTGAACAAGGGGTGAAACACTCATATTTCCACCCTCAGCGAACTCAGTTATATTAAGGGTTGCTGGGTTGAAAAACGATTGTTCTCAATTCAAGTTTATGGGATAATCCTTTAGTAGGTTTTAATAAGATGCAAGCCCTGGCTACACCAATAATCATGTAAAATGGATCGTAGATTGGCCTTTTTTAAAAATAAAAACGAAGTATTTCGTGTAAATAAACAAATAATACAAATAAAGTGCTATAACTATTTTTTTTTTAAAATATAAAATGCTTTTCCATTCAAATTGTGCTCATTCCTACTCCAGTGCAATATTATCCTAGATACTAATTTGTAAAGCTAGAATCATCAAATTCATAAGTTATTATTATTTCTTTTACCATTATTAATATTATAGTCAATTATTTTATAAGCTTTGTAAAGAGTTTACGGATGTTATGTTTACTCGAAATACCTCACCTAAATGTGCTCTCTTTATTTTATTTTCCGATAAAAGTACCCATTCGAAACCCAACCAAACATTAATTTAGCATTATCTATATGTTACGTCCTGGTCATTTTTCTTGTCCCATTTCCAATAATTATTATCCACTTTATTTATTTTTATTAATTATTGCTCTCAACCCTTCGATATTATACATTCGGTACTTCTCCTTTTATTAGCGTCTTTTATATAAAAACCAAAAGGAAGTTGTCTAGACGCTGATCTTTCAATATACTGTACGTTAATATTAGATGCTCACAAATTCATATCAACTCAATCATTCCTGCTTTCTTGACTTTTTGCTGGACGCGCGTGCAACCCGCTGTCAGCATCTTTGGGCCGCATCGCGACCATCCAAAATTCCCCCACTACACTAACAATCTATGCCTTCCTCCTTTCGTTATTAATTTTTTTAATCAGTTCCAATTCAAATCTCAAACAATGAAGTTGTAAATCTTATTCTATTAACCCTTTAAGGTATTTAGTTATAAGACAATTAGTTATTATATGGTGTTAAATAGTCAGCTTCAAACTGTGGCGATTTATAATCTAATATATATATTCGGCGATAATTATAATTATAATAATAAATTCAGTGTTAAATTCAATTATAAAAATAATAAAACCCATAACGCGTGATAATTCAAAATATTAATTTCAATTATTAATCGAACGACGTACCCTCCTCATACAAAGATAGGTATATATGCGACGTTTATCTTAGACGTAACACTATAAGTCATTAAAATTTGGAGATGAACTGTGCAGAATGTACTATTATTTAAAAAAAAATAATACCAAAACTATTTGAAACAACTTTGTTAGTGGTTCAGTCGTTTCTTTCTAATTGTCAAGCTAACACGACGCCTTAATTGCACATAGCACAGAGAAAACTATTATGCATAGAACACACCTCGGTTGGTCTTATAAAAACGTCAGAATAGCCAATTATAACGAGTTGATAGGCCGCAGTGCCGTCAAACCAACGCCTTCGAGTCACTTAATTGATCATGAACAATATAAATTAGGCTTTTTAGCCTAGGTTCGAGAGAGACGACTGCAGGGAAGGAAAAGAGCGAGGACGATAATACTACAGTGAAATCGTGATTGCGCGGGTTGTGTCACACGAGGGAATAAGAGAGCCTAACGCGGAGCGATTCCGAACGTGTCGAAAGCGGTGGGCGAGGCTCACCGAGCAGAAAGCAGCCAACGAGCACCACAACGATCTTGGAGGTAACAGCAGCACCAAGTCGAAGCTGGCAGCACGCGAGTTTCATAAATAATCGCGTTGGGCTATTCGTCAATCTTCGCACTTTCCTGCAGGCTGGACTGCCTTTATACCTTACTGGCTAGTAGTGGGCATATGCTGAGGGGAAATCGACAGGCGGATTTCACCTACCAGCTCCACGACTACGAGAGGATCGATAGAAATTATCGTGTCTTTATGTGTATGTGTGTGCACTGAGAGAGGCAGTAAAAAGGCATAGCGAAGGTGCCAGCCCGTTAAAACGCTCTATCCTCTCTCGCCTCCACTGTAATACAAAAGTAACTATGGCTTGTTGGAAAAAAACGAGAAAATTCTTTCAGTGCTGGGGCAATTGCACGATTCTGGGACTATTAGACGACTGGAATATTTCCTCATCCCTAGTGCTCGATGCATATTGTTTGACGTTTGTATATATGTACGAAATGGGTTAAGCGGGGTGACATGGCACTCTTCAAAAACCGCTTCAAAATTACAGCATAATGTTTTATCTACAATTTTTACTTCCCCATAGAGGAAGCTTTGTTTATGTGCGAACATTTTTTATCGAGTTTTTTATGTCAGTACATTAAAAATGGTGTAAAACATCGAGAAAAGTGGTTTAGAAAAAAATGTATGGATGGTTGTACGTGTGCGTGTGGCCGTCACTCAAAATTCAAACTTACATTGTAAGAATCTGTAAAAGTTCGGTTTTTATGGAATTTTGAATATTTTATAAAAATATTCGTTTTGTTCTAACTCACGTCAAAACTCACCAAATCGACTGAAATTTTCGATAGATGAAAAATAACATTCAGCGTTGCTACCTACCAAATTTGGTCGTGATCGGTAAAGTGGTCTGGATTTTACGTGATTTTTAATTTTCCAAGAACTATACAGGTAACGAAAAAAGTTGCAAGTCAGAACTTTGCACATTGTGTCCTCATTCATTTTTATTTTTTTACAAAGCTTCCTCTACGAGGAAGCCAAAATTAATAAATAATCTTACTCATGGAGGTAATGAATTGGAGAAAAATGAAAATTAATGAGAAAGCAATATGCAAAGTTCTACTTTGCAACTTTTTACAAATGTACTTGTATGAGACATAGTGGACAACAAAAATGGAGTTGTCGAAGAATTAATAATGTAAAAAATTCTAAAATATAATTGCTTCTATGTATTATAGCCAAAACTTTCGATTTTTTATTTAAGTCTTTTAAAATTCTGTTTTGTGGTCTTCACACATTCCTGTATAACCGGTAAGTCAATAGTTTCCAAAAATTGCTTAATTGTACATGGGAAGAATTCGTTCGGCGTGGATAAAACTTTCTTTTTTCTTAAATTTAGTGTAGTTATAATTATTTTATGAAATATTTAGCAATTTTTAGAAATTGTTTGCTTACCGGTCATCTCAGGAAAGTGTGAAGAAGTTTACAAATTCATAAATTTCCTATAGCTCATTTGCGATAGTTTGATACTTCTGCCATAGAAAAAAAAAATTGTTTTCAGGGTTCGAAAGATTTTTTGTTATGACATCAGCAAATAAACAAGTGAGATGTTTGTCAATCATTATAAGCAATTTGGGTCTGACTCCCTCCCCTTAGTGTATATCATGTTATGTGCCCATGCCATAAAGCTCCATTCTCCCCTACGCCGTATTGAATTCATAAATCTTAAACTAATTATGAATCGGTATTTGTCATGACCTCTGCTCGACGATGGCAAATATCTCGTTATCCCATAGAAGATATATCATCAGAGAGACCCTAGAGCTCTGAAATAGTGAACTAGAATGTGAATCTACTCGAGTGTTGACTCTCCAAGTAAGTCAATGATACCTAAAGACACTGCAAAAGATATATGCTTAAAAATATGCATAGACTTCATAAAACAAATCATAGAAGACTTGTATACGGACGATCGTGGCAAAGTAGTTTAGAATTTAGAGTAAATATAAATTTGCAAAGGGTGCAGGCTTTTATACGTACTATTGCATACATTGCGAGTTCTGAGATCTGAGCTATGAGACTTTGAGATCATGGGTCTCGCATAATATATCGAGGCGGCTCACGCTGACTACTCATACTCATACATACTATTATAATACATCAAGTACTCGCGTGTGTTATATTTATATATATATATATATATATATATAAATACTTATTTGTTGCATACACTGTACCTACGGGTCATTCCAAACCAAATGGGTCATCTAAATTTAGCATGACCGCAAAAAGTGTTCATAATTTTTTCAAAAGTTGTTGACAGTATCACGAACATCCCTAAATTATTTCAGAATTTTAGCACCTGTTATTTGTCCAAAATTTAATAACGATTTTTTTTTCAATTCGCTGTATATTTAAAATTGCCGATCGTACAAAAAATTTGTTCCTGTATAAAATTTAAGATTTTGAATGTACTTTTTAATCAAAAAATTTCCGTAGGCGATCGAAAGAAATTTCCGCCATTTTTTGACAAAATAAAGTAATAATATATTTTATCGTTGAGACAGACCATTCCGATTTTTCTAAAAATTTCACAGAATTTTCATTATTATACTTATAAGCTACAGAAATAATTGACGTGATGGCAAATTAATGGCCCACTTGGTATGGAATGACCCCTATATATTTTGCTCTCGAGCTCTTGGGACCGGCCCGAGACTATCGCGAATACGAATCAGTTTAGTATTCTGACCTTTACCTGGGGTACTTCTTGTACAGTATAATATATACCAGACTGTAGATACAGTAGGTACCTTTGTATATGTATTCATAATGCATATTGGTGTTAGCGGTCGGTGCATATATGTATATCGACGATCGACGGACGGTATAACGATGACAAATGGCTCCTGCACGTAAACTCGATTGGCAATGCAACTCCGGCCCACGACGGACAATGCACGCGAGCCAATATACTGTATGGTTCCAGCCATACGTATCCCTGTTTGGGCACGATGTGTGTTAATATATACTGCTTCCATTCGGATCTTCTATATATACATTGAATCAAACAGGTTTAGTACTGCTAGGAAGATTATACATACTCACTTGTACGAAATAAAGTAATTTTAGTTTTATTGGTAGTTTTATGGAAATCTGAATAAATCATACAGCACCAAGAGAATATGGGTCATTCTTTAAATAACCTTAACACTCGTGGACATTATGGTCTCCTATTGGATTGTAACTTCAGAATATGGAATTGTGTAGTATTCGGAGATTGCTTAATTTGTTTCAGATTTTTAAAACTGATTTTGTTTCAGTTAACGACTCCGCGAAACTTGAAATTATTGCTTAAGTGCGTTTTTAAGAAAAAAATTATCTTTACATGGATAAAAAGAAAAAAAGTAGAACTTTGCAGCCTTGTTTTTATATATTTCATATTTTTATATTGGCGAAAAGTGTTTGCAATTCCCTCCCATTTTTCGAAAACTTATTTGACCCCAGCTTAATGCGCAAGGACTACCTTAATCGAAATAACGAAAACGGTGTTCATTCTCCTTTTTTGTGTAAATTTTCATCTATTTTGGGGCAAGCGGTCATTATAAATTTAAAAAAATAAAAATTATATATGAAGCAATGTGTAAAGTTCTACTTTGCATTCTTATTTCCATTGAGTACAAACTTTTGTCTTGCGTTTCAACTTTTGCTGATGCTAGAGCGAAAATCGTTTTTTTTTTTGTAAATTTCAAAATGTAAAATCTGAACCACTTTACCGATCATCGTCATATTTGGTACGTGGCAGAGTTGCATGTTCCTTTTCGTCTGTAAAACATTTCAGTTAAATTGGTGAAATTCGACGTGATTTATAAAAAGAATGATTTTTTTCGAAAAATTCAAACATCTATAAAATCTGAACCGCTTTACCGATTTCGCCCAAATGCAATACCAAACAACATTGAACGTATATTTATTTATAAACAACTATTTAGCAAAACCGTCTAATTTTTACGAAAGTTAGAGCGACCATGCCCTTTTTTTTAAATTAAAAGTACCATAAAATCAAAATGGCTGATTTTTTTTCAAAAATCTTAACATTCAAAGCGGGGCAACTATTCCACTTGCGTGCCAAATTTGAGCCATATCGCTCGAACGGTTACTGAGTAATAGTTCATCGAATTTTCGGAGCCCAGAACACACACACACACACATACATACGGACATTTTTTCTAAACCACTTTTCTCGACGTTTTGGACAATTCTAAGCATACTGGCATGAAAATCCCGAAAAAATTTTTTTTTCATGAAAACAAAGCTTCTTCTATGAGAAAGCAAAAACGTGTTTTTCTACATAAAAATGTATCAGATTTTCTAAAAGTGTAATCTCGAAATAATTTAAATTCAGGAAAACGATGAAAATCTCAAAAAAGGAATAAACGATCACTAAAAAGTATTTTATGTCACACTGTGCGTAAAATGCGATTTTACGCACGCTTCGCGTGTGTTAAACTGCATTATCTCACATCGTAACATAAAATATCGTTCGACACTCGTGCGAAAGACTTTTTCTAACTCGTGTGGTTGCAACCCTCGCCTTCGGCTCGGGCTGCAAACTCGCACTCGCCAGAAAAAGTTTTTTCGCACTTGTATCGAAATATACTATTTTTAATGTTCCTATGAATACAATTTTTTAAAAATAATTCGTTTTGTTGGTCATTTTTTTGCTATGCTTTTCGAAATGTCTTATAATATTTTCTTGTTAAACTATCCGTATGAACAACTGTATTTTAATGGGCCGAGTGTGTTTTCATAGCATTATATGTTTAGTTCAGTATATTGTTTGTCCGGATATGTTATTGTACGTTTTTCAAGTTCCGCCCGAGTTTCACAAGAGCGAGACAAAATTGGAAAGACTCCACGTACACTTTTAATACCTTAGCATTTGTGTTTATATGTCATCAGTTGCTTTATCCGTCTAGTTTTTTTCGAAGGGTAATTTTTCCTTTGTTGTTTTGTTCTGAGGATTTTATTTCCTCGATTTTTTTTTCTATCGAGTTATTCTTCCGGAGATATTTTTTCTGTACTCTTTTTCCGTGGATTTTTTTTGCCACGGATATTCATTCCTACACCGTTAAAAATGCAAGTAAATTTAATATACAAAGCGATATGAGATTTACGAATCGGGTATATGAATTCCATATTAATATACTTTTATTGTCAATTTAAGAATAGCAAAAGAGTTCTACGATACGGGTATTTGAAAATTACAGTACGTTAGTATTGTGATCTTCATTTTAATATACCAATATTGTATTTGTCAATGACGAATGAATCTGAAAATTAATATACGGTATATGCATCCGAGTTTTATAACCGGTATATTAATTGAAAAAAAAAAAAATTTTACAGTGCCTAAATTCCAGGTGAGAATTTAACCAAGAATTTAATCGAGATTCTGTCCTTTAATGTTTAGAATCTGAGGTAATCTAAGCATTCACTATTTTCCGGCGAATGTTCAACAAAATGTGTTGGTATAGAATCTGTGGAATGTCTGAAAGACTCTAGGATAGATTGTTTTGGTTTGTAAAGTGTAAATGTGTGACTGACATCGTTAAGGCTTTAGAAATTCTGGGCGAGATTCTGGACCGGATTCTCGGCCAAACCCCAGGTTTGTCATAACCTTTTTATTTGATTTAACTAAAAATTTGTATTGATCCAAAATTACAAAATTTCATAAAACAGAAGGAATAGGAAGTTAATAAAGTAAAATATAATTTTAAGTCAAATATATTCTTTTATTAGCGGTAAAAAAAACCTGATTTGCTGAGACGTGAATTAGATTTATTTATTTCAATAACATTTTTTTTTCTAGATGTATTTATCGACAGTTGTCATGCAATACAATTTTTACATAATAAATAAACTACGTAAGAAATATCAAAGCGTTATAGCTGCTCGCAACGTCGATGATGACGTGCACACGCACAGTTATTAAATAATGATTATGTCATCGAATTACGATAATATTTAATAACAATATTCATAACAATTCCCGATCAAGATCCCGTTGCTTCTGGTAATAACTATCTCGTAATAGTATTATCGCTTTGCGATCGCGTCTGTGCAACATGGCATTGAACTATCAACGACGTACAATTTAATCGATCAATATTGTACACACAACAACAGCAGCTCTCGCACCCCCCACTCGTGGTTTATCTCTTATCGTTATTTAGCATTCCTACACAGTCCTTCGTGTCCCGTATTCATATAATAATCGGCCTGTGCATGTGCTCCGTTTTCGAGGATCATCAAGCGTAACGGGAGAACCAATTAAACGCCTCGATGATTTTACAGACGCCTACGTGCTTCTAATAACGTGCTATTACTATACATACCACTGATTATTAATGAAAAAGCGTAATACATATACCTTAACATAGGGAGTTACGTCCTTTTGATTCTTAGCTGTCGGTATCTCCACGTGTTCAGCAGTCGAACAACCCGGGGGGCCTCAGTGTCTTGTCGCAAATAATGAATACAATTAACCACGAAGTTCGGTCCCCATAACCGTCTTTGTCGCTCTGGTAATTAATAATAAATCAATATTATAATTGGCGCACTACTGTTGCACTAAATATCGGATATTTTATGCTAGGAACATATTGCGCTATAACTGCTAGCGTAAATGTAGTCGAAAAAACGACGTAATACAGCGTAATATATACTTCAATATGAGAGTTATGTGTTTTTAATCTTCAGTAGGCAGCAAAGGCCTCTGATTATTCGCGGTCGCCAATAATATTTTTTATACGTTTTTACGCTGAGCATATATTTATTAGAAAAACGGTAGGTCAAATATTCTGAACTAATCGTCAGTCTTGCGAATGATTAATTATTTAGCCATAAGTTCGGCGATTCAAGATAGAGTTAAAATAGTGGAAATGCTATGGTTCTGAAAAACAATTTTTATTCTTAAATAAATGTCTGAATTTACCATTTTAGAAGAAAAAAAAGCGACAGTCATGACGAAAGAATTCTTTACGGACAATCTTTGTAAATTAATATTTCAAATTTTTGCCCTAACCGCTCTCTTATAAAAGTGGAGTGTACAGAAAAATATATATATACTCGGGGGGGGGGGGGGGGGGGGAAATATCATTGATTAAAAAAATCCATCGTTTGCCGAAAACTAGCGTTATGAAATATCATTGATTAAAAAAATCCATCGTTTGCCGAAAACTAGCGTTATCAACTTCATTTGAATTTTAATTCCTCAAATTCCATACGAGATCGAAACAATAACTCTAAAATAAGCAAAATAATATTTTATTATTTCAATGTTAAATGGGATTGAACGAATAAGAACTAGTTAAGTAGTTCTTATTCGTTCAATAGTAGTTAACTAATTAGTAACCTAGTTCTTACTAGTTGATTAAAATATACTTCTTTTTGGCAGCCCGCGATAGAATTTTTTTTCTGTGTACCCAGTCTCTTTCTGTTTCACCCTACCTTATGGAACATTTTGAAAGTTTTATAAACCTCTTTAAACCCATATGGGAATAAAGTATATGTAAGATGTATAAAAGGTGTATCCACGATGTACAGAATATATCTTTCCAAAAAATTCTAAATGTTGGATATATTTTAGGATATATCCGAAATATATGCGAGCGGAATTATACACGGAGAAAACAGGTTAGTTGAGAAAACCAACCTTTAAATGCTTGGAGCGTTAGATGTAGTTTGGATTACCAGATTACCAATCGGTTGGTCGGCGTTATTAACGGTTGGTTGGGGACCAATCGGTTGTTTAGCGTTACCAATCGGTTGGTTCGGACACACAATAACTTGCTAATGCCATATTCTACCATGCCTGTTGGTTGGCACTGTCAATTCCGTGGTTCCTACAACTACACCCTTTTTTCCGTGTATCTGAGATACATTGAAAATATATTGAAATTTTTTTTTTTTTATATTATCGTTCCGATAGTCCTATATGTCAAATATAGTTTCGTATATATTACTTTTCCATGGGTGAAGGATTGATAATAATAATCAAAAATGATTCTTCGCTTACTACATTTCTCAGAGTATTTAGGCCCATGAGGAACTTAGACTCAGAAAAAGGCTTGGTTAGAACAACCAGAAGTTCTTTTTAACCATTTCTTGGTTAAAAATGTTACCAAGATATCTTGGTAGGTACAACCAAGTTATTGGTTAACATAACCAACGTTTTGGTGAGACAACTAAATATTGTGATAATCTTATTTAGGGGTGGCGCACCCCTTAATTAAATTGAGAAAATATATTTCTCCTATAATATATTCACCTATATATTTCTCTTATTCGCACTTCTTATACGTAACATAAGGGACTTAGAAAAAATCGAGTCTGTAGGGCCGTTTTGACATGGAATGACCGATATATCCTACACATTGGTGGCGATGGCTGCGAGATATTTTTATAATATAATGAGATTATAGGTGACCCAACATAGCCAGATACTTTTGCTAGTGTCGAGCAATAAAAAAAATCTCTGCTAAAGTGGTTTCACCACTTCTTTTTTCTTGTAATACCAGCAACCAAACAATTAAGATGCTCGTAAATAAATATTACCATTTCACACTAGGAAGCTATTGCACTCCAACTGCTAGCATAACTTTACTCAAGAAAACAACGTAATACGGTTTTATTTTTATTTTTCCTAGTGCAAATGTATCGCAAACACATGTGACGATGTGTCATACGCGTTTATAACGACAGTGAATTAATGTGCATTGTTTGATAATTATTGCGATTGATTATTATGTCTATACAGCCTCGGAAATATGACGAGACACGAGTAAATAGTAGCAGAGTAGGTGTCTGAGTTGTATAGACCGCATCTACTGCTGCAGAAAATCAAGAAACGATCGTGACTATTCGCTTTCGTTTTCCCTGGCTCGAAATCATTTGTCGTGACTGCAAATGATTCCTTCGCGTTCCCAGAGACTCTCTATGTTCGTCATGAAAGTCATTTGGTTTCTGAGTGCCCGGTAACGTCGACTTATCGTGTGGAAGTGGATACAGATTTTCCCAAGACGCGGTTACTTGCTTGCACTGCTGTTATGCTGAGTGCAAGGAATTTTCATCGATCTACGACTCCGGGGAGTTTCTTGAAAATCGAGCGAGAGGCAGAGCCTATTTATCTGCTAAAAGAGCCAAGCTCAAAGGTCTCCTTCTATACTATAGCCAGTTGCTACCAGCACAAGTCATTTACGACTTTACACCGCAGCACCGAGCAAAATAACACACGGGAGCTGAATCGTGTTATGCGCGCTCCCGCTCGTGCTCCTTAAAATTGCCGATGAATTTATACTTGTCTCTCTCTCTGTATCTCCGCCGTGCAGCCTGTCTCTCGTGGCCGGATAGCAATAAGCATAAATATTGGAGGCATAACTCTCTCGTACTCTCCCCCCTTTTGCATTTTTGTTCTTCTTTTGCTTCTGCTACGCTATGCGTTCTCAACTTGCCGGACTTGTGCTTCAGCTTATTCCTTTCGTTTTTACATTCAAACAATTGAAGATTAGGTTTAACTGCCAAAGAAATATATTTGCTATATTAGAGGAATAACTATTTTTTTTAAACACCTCTTTAAATTGAGCTCCAAAAATTCTCGAAAAAAGTAACCATCAGATAGTTCATTATTATAGGAATACATTCTACTTTTTTGTATAAAGAAAAGCGCATTTACAAGAAGAAGAAATTATTTAAATTATTTTTGAAAAAGTGTTTTTTCCACGATTTTGATAACGGAAATTATCCACCTTTTAAAGGGTTTTATTTTAAGCGAAAAGGGCTTTTGAATGTTTAAAATTTGGCTTGACTTTTTGTAAGATTTAGATTTCCAAGATTAGAGTTAATTATGTTGTATGCCTACGTTATAACGATTTTTTTAAGTATCTTTAATCATTTATTCTTTTATGTCTAGGTTTTTTAGATAAATTTATATTCAGTGGATAAACAGAGCCCATTTTTATTTGCACACTAATTTCATTAATGGTGATATTATTATTATCTAATTAACAGATGTACGTAAAATCATGTGGCAATCAACATGGATTTGTCCGAGTAGTGATAGTTTGTTAATAAGTTCATATAAATATCATAAATTATATTCCAACTTGTACAAATTAGTTTATATTTTCATTAACATTAAAAGTACTTTCCATGAGGTTTCATGTCGGTGAAGTTTGAAACGTTTCAAAGTTGAAACGGTATTCGAATGTTTCTGCCAGCGCCAGGGATGCCAAAACGGTTACAGACATGGTTTTTAATTTATTACTTAATGAACGAGGAACTTGTCCATATTAAAATAAGCGTTTTCAGATGGATAAAACTCTTCCGGTCATTTTAAGACCACTACCAAAGCGATAGACTCTGCGGAAGACCCTCATTTCGGGGAAAAATCACACGCTCTGAAGTGTTTGTCAGATTTGACAATTTTTTTCACTATGAAGGAAAGATTTGTCCATATTTAAATAAGCGTTTTCAGATATAAAAAACTCTGCCGGTCATTTTAAGACCACCCCCAAATCAATAGACCCTGCGGAAGACCTTCATATCGGGGAAAAATCACAACCTCTGAAGTATTTGTCAGATTTAACAATTTTTTTCGATATGAAGACGGGGTTTGTCCACTTTAGGACAAGCTTTTAGGCATAAAAATGTCCCCCGGTCATTTTAAGACCACCACCAAATCAATAGACCCTGCGGAAGACCTTCATAAGTAATAAATTTAAAACCATGTCTGTAACCGTTTTGGCATCGCTGGCGCTGGGCGCTGGCGCTGGCAGAAACAGTCGAATACCGTTTAAACTTTGAAACGTTTCAAACTTCACCGACATGAGGTTTCGAGTTAATTATCTTGGATGCGTAGGCTATAACGAGTATTTTAAGACAATTTTTACCGATTTATCATTTCTTATTTACATTTTTCAGATTAATTTATACTCGAAGAATAAATAGAGCCTATTTGTGTAGGTAAACTAGTTTTATTTGTTAATATTAATACTGTTCAATGCAAAAATATCAGTAAATTATGCAGTAGTCACTAAAGATTTCTCCGCGCAGTCAAATTGTATTGAATTAATTGATAATTATAAATAAAAATAAAAAATAATGCTTCAACTTGCACAAGTTAGTTCATATGTCCATAATTAAAACTGATATTTATTGAAGTTAAATAATTATTGACAGACATTTTTAAAAACTATTCACTATTATTATTATTATTATTATTATTATTATCACCATTTCCTGGAGGGAATTCTTTCCAGGTGTGAAATCTCTGCTCCCGGCCCACCTGTTGAATGATACCAGAATAATTAATTGCGAAAGATTTATTCCTTCACGATGTTTTTCCTCGTCTGACACATCCCAAATGCATCAGCATTACGAAATAAATGCTTCGTTACGACCGGAATAAGAAGTCGATTGCATGAACGGTTTGTAAGTAAAGCGAAGGTGGCGATCGAGGTTCAAAGGGTTCAAGGGTGCGTGGTCGTCCCACACGAAAAATCGTGACGCTTCGCTGCGGAGGGTCCTGCGAACTTTTGCCTCCACCTTCTTCACGTCCAGTTCTACCTGGTAAAGCCCTAAAATCGTGATTCACACATACCCTATCCTGACTGAATATACGTGCGCTGCTATACTACACTTATAGTGCCCATATGTAGCCAGTATATCCTGGGGTCCGGGTCATCTTTTCGTGTTTACCGTACCCTAGAGATCTTGGCGAGATAATCAGTCGGCGCGGGGGCTCTCGCGGTTCCGGATCTATACTACTATCTCCTTCTTCTTCCTCTCTCTTCGTCTTCTCTACTCGACGCGACTCGTTGGCCGCTCACGAATCGGCAACATCGGAGCTAAATTCTTTCCCAGTTAATTCAGTCTCCCCAACTTTTTCGTAAAGTCTATTTCACGAGGAAAGATGAGCGAGAGAGTGGAGTGAGGTTTAAGGGGTTTAGAAGGGCGAACGTTAATTGGTTCGTAATTAGTTACATTCGTTACTCGAAGGTATATTATCGTTGGTCGAGAGGTCGAAAGGCTTCGTCGACCCTACCTTCATCCTTTTTTTCTCTCCTCTTTCTTCTCTTCTCTCCTTCGGCGACTTCTCGATGCTTGCCAAAGAATATTTCTCAACTGAGACGTCGAGAGTCACGCGTGGGCTGCTCTCGTACGTTTCTGTATGCGCCTGCCCCCTTCGTACTCGGATAATACTTTATACCGCACGCGGATCCGTCCTGGGATGAAAACATGTGCTTCAAGTACACTACAGATATGCAACTTGCCAACCTACCTACGAAACTCAATTTAAGCATCATAATGTACAGCACATTGAGGTGAGTGGGGTTATGTGACACGCTTTTACTACTAAGCAACATTCGTCGCGCCTCAACAAGTGGGGATTCAAAGATTTATAAAAAGTTATTTAAAAGCATGAAATCCTGACGTTTTTTCAATGAATTTTTCAAATTTTATTAGCTTTGTTCATGTTAAATATTTTCAGTTAAAAACTGTTGGAGAACGAGTCACTTAAAATTAAAAAAACACCATTTAGAATGTACGAAAGTATTTATTAATTTTCATGAGTGAATTTTTTTTTGTAATTCTAGTTCATTGATTTAAATATTTCGTCCGTTTACAGATTATTGTAAAGTTACGATTGGAGCGTTAATCCAAATTGACTGTGCAATGGACTATTTTCTTTTTAATAATAAGAATACATTATGATCCCGATCATTCTTACCAGCTTTGAAAAAAGAATACAAGAATTATGATAAGTGTGAAATCTAAAAAAACTACTCGCAAGACAATTTTTGGATTTCGTAAGACTCATTAACACTTCTCGCATACTCACCGATATGAGGTATTCGAAATATTGTTCCATATGTTGTTCCAAGACCCTTTTAATATTTAAAAAAGGATGCAAAGTAGAAACTTGCACATTGCTTACTCATTCTTTTTCGCTTTTTACAAAGCCGCCTCTATGAGGAAGTTTCTTTATTTTATTTTTGACTTCCTCATAGAGGAAGCTTTGCGAAAGATGAAAATTATTGCCGAAGTTGATAATTTCTGACGTTATACGAAATTCAGAGCGACAGCAATAAACTTTTAAAAAATTCAAAATCACGTAAAATTCGAACTGTTTTACCGATCATCACCAAATTTGGTAGGTAACAGGACTGAATGGTATTTTCCCTGTGTGGAAAATTTCAGTCGATTAGTTAAAATTTTACCTGAATTAGAGCAAAACGAACATTTTTCGAAAAATTGAAAATCTCATAAAAACCGCACCGCTTTACCGATTTGGCCCAAATACAATACCGAAAAATTTCCGTTTTTTTTCTTGTGTAGCGAAATTAAATTATTCATCCATTATTCATATCATTCATATTTGGCACACTACACTTTAAACGGACAATCGTATCGGTGACGTCGCAGGATATGCCGTAATAACTGATCATCGAATGCAGCTTGAAAACGATTTTTTATGAGGCAATTGAAAATATAACCGTACCCGGCATTCGTTTAACGACGACACCCCGAAATCATTACTCTTGAGAATTTACAACTTTCCTGCCGCAGAGTTGACATGGCTTAGCCTCCGCATACGAATCTATCTAACTGTTAGTAATGCGCTTGGTTCGTAATTTAAATTAATTTCGCTAATTTTCGTCGTGCGTAACAATGCAATGTAATTTAGTATTGAACATAGTACTGTGAAAAATATTTAAGGTGAAATTCCTACACAGTGCAGGAAGCTCTTTTACATAAACGCGTATATAAATTTATTACAAGAGTATAACATAAAATTGATATAAATTTTCCTAAATTTGTTACAAAAGTTGTCTTTTTAATATAAGTTAAATTCAATTTTACCAAACGTACATTGAATTTTTGTTTCAGAAAAAATACAGTACATTAAATTACTATACCGTATATGAATTTCCCAAATATTTTTTACAGTGTATCTGTTAAAATATCTCCATCAATATATATATTTTTTAATAATTTATTTTTGCAAAATACGAATTTAGCCCATTTGCAGTTCTTATTTTTGTATGTATTGTGATTTGATATATTTTAATGTTTATATGTTGTGGTTAGATTTATAATTTATGGAGCCGTACGATTTTACGTTACACTAATATTATGAAATCTTTTCTTCCTCAAACGAACACGCAAGGAGGATATTTGGTTACGCCACTGTGTCATTTCGCCCCGTATGCTTTTAGCAGGTATACTAGTACGCTAACGCTATGACGAGAGAGTCTGTGGTGCGTTATACCACCATCAGCTCTTCTCCCTGCGGTCGTATCCGGGATCACGCATACACTTCGGGTAGATAGCCCGTGGCTTCTCTCTTTATGTTTCTTTCTCTCTCTCTATAATACTACGCAAAGAAACTACTTTGAGTAGAATATACACGCAGAACACGAGCCAACGTGATGCACCTCGCGCACGAGCTCATCATAATCATCATCAGCAACGAGAATCGTCCAGCACTTTCTGCTTTCTCAGTATATCTTATTTTTTCAATAAACATTTTTGTTCTGTGAGCTAGAGATGGACGTCGTTGCTTTTTTTTCTTCTTTGTTCTCTTGAACTCAGAGGACAAAACGTACTCATTCCCAACCCGTATAAAGTTAGCAGTACAGAGTCTGAAAAATTATTTTACTACATATATGAATAATGTGCTAATTATGTGCCAAATAAAACATTTTTTTGCTGCTTTCGCTTTTCTAAAAAATCATTTTCAAAAATGCTTTACATTTTCAAAAATAAATTACATGAAAATTAAGTGCTTTTTATGTGCTTTCCGAATATCCAAGAAAGAATCCCCTAATTCGAAAATTCGCCCAGTTAGAAACCTTAACAGACTTTATACGGGTTACTTCCCACATTACGAATTATTATTATCATGCTCATATACGTGCTATAAAATTTCGCGACCTCAAACCAAAAATATATGTCGTCTATTGTCGTGTCTCGTTATTTTGAGAGGCGGAGGAAGAGTATGGACATGAGTTGCAATATCGATCGATAAGCGTAACCGGAAATAGCCACAGGCTCTCTGCCGCTCGAGCTCACTCTATTGCTGGAGTAGTCGATCCATTGTTCCAAGAAAATCGATCGTACCGGTTCAATTAATCCGCAGTGCCCGGTGGCTGTATTCTCTTTATTATCGACGAGAATGGGTTCTTTCATATTGCCACAAAGTTGAACACGCGAGTTTAAAGCATTAATTTACTCGGACAGACAACCTGTTTTCTGAAAGCAAGAACTGTTTTGTCGCTTTAGTTAATGTCTTCTTGTCGACATTTTTTTACTTCTTCACAGAGGGAGGGGTTTTCGTGAATTTTTTATGCGAATTTTTTTTCATGTCAGGAAACTCAGAATGGTCTAAAACACCGAGAAAAGAGATTTAGAAAAAATGTCCGAAATTTGCTGATATTTGGCACACGAGCGAAGCAGCAGCCAGTCTTTGATTGTTGCAACTTTTGACAAAATGTATACACACTGAGAGAAGAGTTTGTTAACAGTTAACAAATCAAGTGTTAAATATGGCGAAACGAACCATTTAGTTATGGGTACTTAATGTATGCTGAGCTAAATAAGATTTGTTAACTATTAACAAATGTTCCCATGCAGAAATTTCCGCAGGGATCCAGCTGGATCCTGCCTGGTATTTCCATCGTCCGGTCGGATTCCAGTCGGTCATCGGATGGGATTCCAGACTTGGAATGTAACGCGCGCAAACTGGATTCCGATCTGGATCTTGAACTGGGATCCGATCCGATGGCTGACTGGATTCCAGCCATTAAATGGGCATACTAGGCTGGATCCACCTGGATCCTTGTCGAAAAATGGGAATACCAAGCTGATTCCAGCTGGATCTCTGTCGAAATTTCAGCATGGGCAGCGACGTGAACGCATATGGGGACACATGGACCGCACGCGAGTTAAGGAAAAGTTTTTCGTACGTGTATTCTACAACATTTTACTACATAAAGGGTGAAGTAAAATTAGTTCCGCACAAATCGTTGAGTAACGGGAAGATAGTCCGGATTCTATTCAGAATCCAAGTAGAACCCCTCTTAGGGTAACCCTAACAAATCCCGATGCACGGTAATACAGCTCGTCATGGGTTAGCGAGCTTCATTTGGGACAATTCAATGTTATTTAGCTCAACCGAGATTCAATAAGAATAACTAAGTGGTTCATTTCGCCATAGTTAACACTTGATTTGTTAACTGTTAACAAACTCTTCTCTCAGTGCAGGAACTTAGATTCTATAGCTTTTTGATCTTTTTCAAAAAAGGAGGTACATGGTCTAGCGTTCGTAAAATTTGCGATATTTGGCCAAATAGGTCTTCATAAGTGCAGTTACATTTGATATTGTTCGAGATTGAATTTGGTTGAAATTGGAAAAGCGGTTCGAACTATGAAGCTTTGAAGTTTTCGAAACATTGGAGTCATTGCATTAACTAAGTGTAAAGTGGTGGTTGATGATAATTCAGTTGAACAACGAAGTTCGCAAAGAGCGGTCATCATCAGTGACCGTTTTTCGATTTATGAATCGATACAAGATTACTATTTCTCCACCGGACATAACGACAAAAGGTTTATGGATAACTGATGTTATCTTTTAAAAAATAAAAAACCTTTTCTAAGCTTCAAGTATTTTTTTAATTTTAAGTATCCCTCACCAAAAGTAATTTCCTTTTAAGTTTTTCGAAAATGGAAGCGATTTCTTACTGCTTTCCACTGGTTTGAAATCATGATTCGGAAAATTTGATATCTTGTGAAATCACCCGAAAATATATGAATTCTGTGAAATTACGAAGTGTTTGAAATCACTGAAATCACACAAGAAATTGCATGAAATCAGACACTCATTGAAATCTTGTGTGTACCTAAATGGGAAGTGAATGGCCCCTTGGTCAGAAGATTTAGTTGCGCGTGACAGACATGTACAGTAATCCTTCCTGGTTCGTGAGAGAAGACCATTCCTCTTCTCTTCACGTTTCTGCAGGGCTTGATTTATACACCCTCATCCGCATCGCTTATTAATCACGATGCAATCCATTATTCACTGGCTGTCCGGCGAAGCATACGTAGGTATATCAAACTGCAATATCTGTACATGCACCTTTACACCGTGTTCTGCTGATTCTGCTGGGAATTCTTCGCATACATCCAGCAAATTCGCTGAGACGATACGTACAGGAAAGCCTAGAATCTGTCCCGGCGATGATGACGTTAGTACCGCGACGATGACGAGCGTGAAACGGTTCGACCTTGTTATTATTCACCCACAAATTTGCATCTATCCTCATGAGTTCTCCAGCATTACCTTGTCTTCCTTCCAGTATTTAATAAAGTGTTTTACTATTTTTTCGAATTACCGCTCAACTATTTAAAAAAATTCAAGTCTGTCACCAAGAAGGGAGATAAAAAAAATTATTTTCAAGTCCAAAAAAGGAAGATTTTACACCCACTAGGAAATAAATAAGTTTTCAACGCTGATTGTGCAAACAAAAATTCCGATACTAAATCGAAAAAAAAAAATTAAAATTTCGGTAATCGAAATGTTAACACAGACTATTGTGACGTCTCACGTACCTAGAAGTATACATTCTGCCGTTAAGAAAGATTGCTGTCAACACAGACGAGAGCCCCTCATCAATGTCGCATGCTACTAGCATAGATCCCCAGCGATACAAGTAAAGGTCTCTCACTGGACCACATGTTGAACTGTAGAGTGTAACACGCGCTGCGAACCCTTCAACGAAGACCCGCGGTTAACGAAATGTATCTCGAATTTATATAAACATTTATGACACTTATTTTCCCATATATCTCGCACCATAAATTTGGACCCTAATTCTCGGATATCCCTACCACTTTATTTAAAAATCATTAGGGCGACAATAGTATATAAGCAGCGTATAACTACCTAAATTCAGTTATTCTTCACACGATCGTATTGCTGCTATGAGAGCGCGCAAAGTACTTCAACGAAATTCTGTACCTTAGCCCTGCGAGGCTAAGACTTCGGAAACGTCTGCACCGAGAGAAAAGATTTTATTGACGCCAAAGAAATGGGTGGATTGATTTTTTTTTCATTGATTTCAACGAAATATTTCTTTGAATTCAATGAAATAGTGTATTTAAATTTCAAAGAGAATATTTCATTGTAAGTAAAGATTTACTCAGTGAGCATATAATAAAGAAACAGTTTCATTGTTTTAAAGAGACGTTTTCATTGGTTCAGACACGTTTTCATTGATCTCTCTCTCGCACCTAACCTCACTTTTTTGTTTTTTGGTTCTCCGGAACTCCCGGCTTCGAGTTTCGAGGAGCCAGAAGCTTAGCCTATTTCTGCCGTACTTCCTTACATACTCACAAAAGTTGAGCTTTATTTGCCTCGTACTTCAGGAAAAAAAAGGTTTCGAAATTTTGAGCTGGTAAGAAAAAGGTTTCATTGAATCAGAGACGATATCTTTATAATCAATGAAAAAGGTTCATTGGTTTAATGAAATGTTTCTTCGAATCAATGTCACTACTTTTCATTGAGTTTGAGATCATTCGAAGAAAATATAGTATTGAAATTCAAGTATTTCATTTCATTGGCAAAGATTTCCGTGAATCAATGAAACTTTTTCTCTCGGTGTGCAAGAAATTGTACTCCAGCCATCAACAGCATCGAAATAAAGTTCAATCATTTTGAGTACGTATCGTTTCACGATCAAATCATTTACTCTGCACGCTGGTTAACATTGCCTCAGTCTATCGTTGAGTCTCTGTCGCATTCATAAGTCTACGGTAGTACATGGCGAAGCCTCCGTCCCCGATGCAAAGGGCCAACGTCTTAACTCGAAAGAGACACCGTCGTTTCGATTTCCCATCGTGCAACTCTGGGGAGTTTGTCACCCGGACGTAACATTATGTTTTCACTTACGCGTTGCTTACCATGAGTTCACTTCTTAGAGTTATTTTCCTGTGTTATTTTTTTATTCGCATTGTTTTTGTAATGTGCGTTACTCATGATTTTTCATGTCATCTTGTTATTCTATCAAATTTATTTCGAAAATGTGGTTAAAGAACTGAATGACCTAATGGCATGAAAATTAATTCCATCTAATTGCCTATTTGTCCTATGTTGGTAAAATGATTTAAAAATCTTTTTGAGCTACGAATGGGTGGCGGTCAAAATAGCGAATGACCAGAATAGCGAATGGCTAAAACCGAGAATTTCAAAATAACGAACGTCTGAATCTAGAATGGACATCATAATGAAATTGGCTATTTTGATTGCATTTTAATAGGATGGGGGTCAAAATAGCCAATGGCTGAAATAGTCAATTTAAATACATATAATGAACATCTGAATCTAGGATGGCCATTATTATGGAATTCACTTATTTTAGCCATTCGCTATTTTGATCATTCGCCATCTTGAAGCCCACCCAATAAATAGCTGCAACATATCGCCTTAAAAAAAGTACTCGCGTGATTTAGAGAATGATCGGTAGTGCTTGGATTTATCATAATATACACATAATTGCTTTGCCAGTTGGAGTACGGTCGTCGAGCAGTCGTAAATTAGAGTCCAGTCAATTATAGAGTGAGAATGTACCATGTTTGTGGGTTTGAGAATGTATGGATTCGCACTACAGGTACGATCTACATTATAGTTAGCTCCTGTAGAATCTGTAGAACGACTTGGATGTAAAGAGTTCCCTGATTAAATAACTAAATTTAACATAATTGAAAGCGATTATTTACTCAAATTGAGCAAAATAGATTAAGAACAATCTAGATAAGGATCTCCTAACTTAAGCAAATAGCAGATGAAGAGTCGCATACGTGGCGTTGCAAAACATTCGAGGAACTCAATAACATTACTTCGTTTAAAATTATTCAGGGTTTGAGTGCAAAAAAACAAAAATCATGATAGATAATATATTTTTCTTTAAAAATAATCTAAACCGCGTTTTATTTCATTGACTTTAATTATAATATGATTCACAATTTAATATTTATATTTAAAAAAATATTTTTGCTCCTTTCAAGACTAATTAAATTATTTTTGTCTTTTTCTCAGTCCACATACAATCATTCAAATTTTAACAGAGGCTCCAACAGAGTGTACGAAAGCAAAAAATCATGTGAGTTAGTATATTTTTCTGTACAAATAATCTAAACCGCGTTTTATTTCATTGAATTTAATTATAATATATAATTCACAATTTAATATTTATATATTTAACAACATTTTTTTGCTTCTCTTAAGTTAAATTATTTTTGCCTTTTTCTCAGTCCACTTTCAATCGTTGATATTTTAACAGAGGCTCCAATGCTGCTAGGTTCGGTGCGAGGTATGGTGAAAAAAAAACGTCTTCAAGTGGTTTCTACTTACCAGTGCGGTATTTTGCGAGCAGAGAACACGCTGCGGCTTTCTCCCCAAGCAAAGTCGCGCTTTCCATCGGGTATATCGTGTATTGTAGCCCGGCAAGCTAACCATGAGCGCTGCGGCGATCGAATCGACATTTATTATTTCTGGTAGCCACTGGTGGTAGCTCTGCGCAAGAGAGCAGGTACCCAACAAGCGCAGTAGCAACTCTCGTATACTTATATACTCGTATACTTATGGTTTTAGTACTCTCCCTAGTTGCTACTGTCTATACTGTCTATATATCGATGGCCCGAGAGTTGTTGCTGCATAACGCGTGTTCAGAGATCACTGACCTATTGGTAGGTAGAAGATAAATCATTGATGATTAATTTACAATTTAGAATTAAATCCATCATTTGTTTTTTTTCCTGGGAAAGTTAACTCAGAGAGACACAGACGCTGGATCGAGGGATAATAAATAAATCAATAGATAACAAATTAGTAGATAAATTCTATTCGCGAAAAAATCAGGTACTTGACATCAAAACTTCAAGTCTCTTTAAACATTCCCTGATTGGCTGATATTGTCAGCACTGAATTGTCAGTTAAAATGGGAGAAAAACAATTACCATTTTTAAGAATTAGAAAATTATTGATATTTTTTATTTGACAAGGAAAATTATTGCAAAATGAATTGTTTAAAAATCGTAATATTCCTCGACTCTAAGGATTTTTTGCAGTGGTTTGATCGGAACAATTCAATCTTCGGTGATTAATTTATAATTTAGAATTAAATTCATCATTTTTGTTTTTTCCTGTGAAAGTTGTCTCACGAAAACGAAGACGCTGGCTCAAGAGTTAATAAATATATCAATAGATAACACATTATTAGATAAATTCTGTTCACAAAAAAATCAGGAACTTGACATCAAAACTTTAAGTTGCTTTAATGATACTCCGATTGGTTGATACTGCCAGCACTGAATTGTCAATTGAAATGGAAAAAAATTACATTTTTAAGAAACAAAAAAAATTTATTAATATTTTGTATTCGATGATGGAAAATTATTTCAACATGAATTGTTTGAAAATCGTAATATATCTTGATTCTAAGAATTATTCGCAGTTGTCCGATCGGAAAAATATTAAACTATGTCGGTGAAATTTGAAACGTTTCAGAGTTGAAACGATATGCGACTGTTTCTGCCACCGCCAGCGATGCCAAAACGGTTACAGACATGGTTTTTAATTTATTATATTACTTATGAAGGTCTTCCGCAGGGTCTATTGATTTGGTGGCGGTCTTAAAATGACCGGGGGACATTTTTATGCCTAAAAACGCTTATCCTAAAGTAGACCAACCCCTTCTTCATATCGAAAAAAATTGTTAAATCTGACAAACACTTCAGAGGCTGTGATTTTTCCCCGATATGAAGGTCTTCCGCAGGGTCTATTGATTTGGTGGTTGTCTTAAAATGACCGGAAGAGTTTTTTCCATCGGAAAACGCTTATCTTAATATGGACAAGTTCCTCCTTCATTAAGTAATAAATTAAAAACCATGTCTGTAACCGTTTGGGCATCGCTGGCGCGGGCAGAAACAGTCGCATACCGTTTCAATTCTGAAACGTTTCAAGCTTCACCGACGATTTCTTAAATGTTTATACTGCATTTGCGGACCCACTTGATCAATAGTAGGTGTAATGGGTAAGATATATGAAAGACGGATATTCGAAATGCGTTACTTTCCATACATTTTTCGAAGTTAAAAAACAGATTTTCAAAAATTATACAAAAGTCAGAAAAAAATCGTACGTATTCAGATAAAATAACAAATCATTTTCATTTAAAGAAAAAGTTAGGTTGACGGCTGATTTGTTAAACAATTTTTTTTCATGTCCTTTTTAATAACGAATTTTTTTAATAATGAATTTCGGAACTATTATTATGCAAAATCAATCTATTCAGCACCTTCTATATGGTTCATGTTTATCTCATCGAGAAGTATTCCAAATTTTCTCTGAAATCCTCGATTGAGTCCTTCGTCGACACGAGCTGCTCGCCGCCTTTAGCGTACGTATTGATGCATTATTGCATCAATGCCAACGAAGGCGTTAATCCAGATGCACCCCAGATCTATAATATCCGTGAGCCTAATTTTTTATTTGTCTGACAAATTTACAGGATTTTTACACGGAAAAGGAAGTTTGGTTGTGGCAACTACGTTTTCGATTTGCTGTACACAATGTCTAAAAAATTAGTTGCCTCAACCATATCAAATAGTAACCTTAACTATTCACGATTAGTTCTCGATTGGATTAGTTAGGTTAACTAATCCAATCGTTGGTACTGCCACTCGAATAGTTGGGACTACCATTCGAATCGTCGCTATTATCATTCGAATCGTTGGTATTACCATTTGAGTTGCTAGGGAAATAGAATAATCGATTGGTTTTGTCAACTCATTTCTTGGTTATGGCAACTAATCTTTTTTTCCGTGTACGAAAGGAATAGGACAAAAGCAATGTAAAAGAGGAAAAAGTTTATTTCGTCGAACGCCACTCGAATTGCTTCTTTAGTCGCGATTATCGCTGACTCTTCGCTATTTCCATAATCTGCATCCGAATTCTCAAAATTTCTTCCTCTTGCTTCTTCCGCAATTCATCGATTATTTTATGAAATTCTTTTCTGGAAACAGAATTCGATCCCCAATTCCTATTTTCTGACGAAATAATTCTTCCTTGATCTTGACTTTTCGTCACTATCGTCGACATCTCAACATTCTTCACGTCCCCCGATACTAATTCCGATTCAATCACCAACGAATTAATGAGCGAATTAATAAAGCGTATATTTGGGTTTGGATATTATTGATTATAATTCTTTATAATATTTATGATCGTGAAATGTCGCACGTCTGTTCGCTTGTAAAGTCACGTCAAGACCAACTTCGTAGGCAAATCTGTTCGTTCGTCAAATGTCGCACCGAGTGTATCTGTAATTCCTAATCAACACTGAGAGAAAATACATGGTTAAAGCAACAATACTATACTTTTACCATATAATAGTTTACTATTACCATACAATATAATTCCCAGGAGTGCCGATCATATTTTATAGTAATGACAATGACAAAAATAGTAGCTGCAAACATAATTATAGCTCAACAAAACAAATACATAGTATCCTGTAAAAATCGATATGATCGGGTCTCGTGGGAACTATATCAGTATTGTCGACTCTACCATTCTACTATACATTTTTCTCAGTGAATCGACGCCAAGTTAGAAAAGAGAATTAATGTTGCCTTCACACAACGATTCTGTCTGATCTCGACTGGGCGCTACTGCTACTCTATTATTCCCGAAGGCGGCAACTCACCGGCCGTTTTCAAATTGTAACTCGATCTTCATATTCGTAACAATATTATAGATTAGCCGTAAGACCTATTGTATGAGAATACACGGAAACACCCGAAAAGGGTACATGGAATAAAAACACTACTACTACTACTACTATGATATGAAGTGAAGATATGCTAAATAATTAGACCCGTACACATTTTGTTCTAATGTATAATTTTCATCGTTTGTAATCAATACATTAAATAATTAAAATATTCAATTATTTTAAAAATCTTTTCTTAGGCACAAATGTCCAAACTTTCTAGAAAAAATATTAGTTCTTGTGTGAACAAATGTTTACTCTGTATACAGAAAATGCAACAAACATGCGTGCTGGCGAAGCGTAACGTCTTAGCGAATATGTACGTAAGACTGCAACCGGGTAGTTAAGTCTTCTACAATGGCTAAAAGATCTCTCGAAAGGAGAGTAGGCGAATGCATAGACCAGCCAAAGGAGCCACTCTATGCATCGATAAGTCTCGATAAGTAAATTCTAAACTAGATCTCTCAGCTCGACTATGTTCGATAAATACACATTGACATTATTGACAGAAGTGGGAGCCAGTTTACCCTCGATACGCATGACTTCTGATTTAATTTATATTGGAACTAGACGCGAACCATGAATTTTCTTCGAAAGTAAATATATATTGTTTCATTTAATTATTGGCGTCTTTATTACTGACAATTATAATAATGATTTTTTTTTATTAATGAGGATGTTCTATATCTGTATAAAAAATTCAGGAAGAAAAGGGACTTTTCGAAAAAGAAAGCATAGTGACATTTTAACAAAGAGTCCGATTAATAAAGCGTTGTGTGAAGAAATGATGGCTCGTAAAATAAAAAAGATGCAAAGTAGAACTTTGCACATTGCTTCCTCATATAAAATATGTAAATAGTTGTAAAGAGGGCATTTTTAAATTTCAATTTTTCACAAATCTACCTCTATGAGGAAGATATTTATTATTTATTTTGGCTTCCTCATAGAGGAAGCTTTGTGAAAAATTGAAATTTAAAAATGCCCTCTTTACAACTATTTACATATTTTATATGAGGAAGCAATGTGCAAAGTTCTACTTTGCATCTTTTTTTTTGAACATACTAGGCTAATCACACGCACTGGCGCGCGTGTCTGAAAAACTTTTGCGCTGCATCGCTCTTATAAAATGTTACCTCTTCGTCTTATGTCAAATTTCACATCAAACTGATTTTGTTTACAACGGACTTTCCTGACAAACCAATCACAGTTCGAATAGTTTGCTAACAATGCATTCCGTTACTCATCAACTTTTTAAAAGTTAGATCACTGTCATATTGAAATCTCATTATTAAAACAAACATTATTTGATATGCACTTTATGCACAGCATAAAGATTATTTATATTTTATTCATAAGATTTATTGGTTTTTAGTCAAATATGTTTTTGATAAAATATTGATATAATTAGTCAACATTTTATCTTAAACATATTCGTTCGAGATGCACCACGAGAAGGTAAACCAATATCGCATCTCATAAAAAAATATATATATACTTTACTTTAAATGTGCATTTATTACGGTCAGAGGAAATTTTAAATTATTTAAATATTTTCTTTGAAATTTGATTATTATATACAGAATTGATATTTACAAATCACAGTACTTTTCTTACGTGAGTCCCCTCGCCTCTCACGATCTAGATTAATATATTTTACAACAGTGTGCTTTTTCTACGTGAGTCCCCTCGCCTCTCACGATCTAGATCAATATATTTTACAACAGTGTGCTTTTTCTACGTGAGTCCCCTCGCCTCTCACGATCTAGATCAATATATTTTACAACAGGGTGCTTTTTCTACGTGAGTCCCCTCGCCTCTCACTATCTAGATCAATATATTTTACAACAGTGTGCTTTTTCTACGTGAGTCCCCTCGCCTCTCACGATCTAGATCAATATATTTTACAACAGGGTGCTTTTTCTACGTGAGTCCCCTCGCCTCTCACTATCTAGATCAATATATTTTACAACAGGGTGCTTTTTCTACGTGAGTCCCCTCGCCTCTCACTATCTAGATCAATATATTTTACAACAGGGTGCTTTTTCTACGTGAGTCCCCTCGTCTCTCACGATATAGATCAATATATTTTACAACGGCGTGCTCTTTTGCGTAAGTCCCATCGCCTCACTATTTATATCAAAATCATTGTGCTTTTTATACATGAGTCCACTCGCCTCTCACGATATAGATCAATATATTTTACAACAGGGTGCTTTTTCTACATGAGTCCACTCGCCTCTCACGATATAGATCAATATATTTTACAACAGGGTGCTTTTTCTACGTGAGTCCCCTCGCCTCTCACTATCTAGATCAATATATTTTACAACAGGGTGCTTTTTCTACGTGAGTCCCTTCGCCTCTCACGATCTAGATCAATATATTTTACAACTCGGTGTTTTTTTACGCCAGTCCCCTCGCCTCTCACGATATAGATAAATATGTTGTAAAACAGGTAGTTTCTTGTGCGTGTTCATTCAACTTACATATTGTATTTTAAAGTAACGTTAGTAATTTACAATTTTTGTTATATATACTCTACGATATTTCAAATGTGACGTTTGATGCCATTTTATGGAAATGATTAGTACTTAATTAATTTTGTTTGATTTTTTTTATACATTCAATCATATTAGGTTAGGTTGCTGCATGTACTGCAGTGTTAAAGTTCAATTTGTATGTTTCAATTTGTATACGTTCAAGTATATTATGTTGAAATTTAGGTTGCTGCATGTACTGCAGTGTTAAAGTTCAATTTGTATGTTTCAATTTGTATACGTTCAAGTATATTTTGTTGAAATTTCGGTTGCTGCATATACTGCAGTTTTACAGTTAATTTCTATTTCAAAACCAACAGTAAATTTTATATAATTTTTACAACAAATATTTCCGTATATATCATTATGATTTTCTGGGGAATGATATTAAGACATTTTCATTAATTATTAACATTAAATGCTTGCGAAGTTCTTTTACGTTTTGAGAATATCTTATATTTGATGGATTTTCTCCCAAAGCTAATGACGTTGCAAATGCTGCTGCATAAACGCCACATGAAATGGCATCAGGTTGTCTTGTAACTTTTTCAAACACTATATTATCGTTGGTGAGATTTGGGTATCGTTTTCTTATGTAGTTTTTTTCGTCCGTTTGTAAATTCATGTAAGAGTGCGAGTCGAAGTACATACTGTCAAATATATGAAGTTTATATCCATCATAATAAATACAATGCCAGTGTCTACTTGCACGAGCACCTACTATTTGAATATCTTCTGTACAAATTGGATCAACCCATCGTAGTCCTAATACAGGTTCGATAAAAAGAACATCTAGTGGATTATAGTGTGTGTTATTTCGTATAATGTTCAAAAACGCATTTAAAGATATATCATCCAATTCTGAATCCGTTTGCAGTATATTCTCTTCCAATGTTTGTGGAAGGCGTTCATGCATTTCAATTTTGTGTTTGTTAGATAGAGGATTGTGTATTTTTTCTTTTAAAATTGGTATTGTAATATCATTGTCAAAAAGTGGTTGTGATTCATCTGATTTATATTCATCATTATTTTTTAAAGTAATACAGTTAATGTTCGAATCATTTTTTTCTGTGACACTTTCATGAGTCATATTTGTTGTTGATTCTGATTTCCCATTTTGCACATTTAAACCAATATATATCGGTTTGTGATCCGAGAAATATGTCTCATAAACACCAGAGGTATAGCTTAACAGTCCCTGAGAAACAAATATTACATCAATTTGCGTGTTAAAATCTGTGGTTGAAATTCCCGAAGGTAGAGCGCGGTTGAACGAAAGGCTATTTAAATATACCTCAAGGAAACATTTTTCTTTGTATGAATCGTAATTAAAGTCACCAATAATTATTTTTTCTCTTTTTGATGTGCATTGCACTATATTATTGACTTCATTTGTGAACGTAGTTCTACCAATCGATGGAGATTTATATCCTGTAATTATTTCAATTTCATTAATACCCAAAAGTATTAAGTCAATTTGACGATGCTGACCGTTCATATCTATTTCGTTTTTTTGTATATGTTTGTGAACAGAAACGTCAAGATGTTCCTTTGCGAAACATATTATTCCTTTTGGCATACGCTGATTAGGTGGATCAGATCTGAAGGCAATATTATAACCAGAAATGAAAAAATCGTCAGAGCATATTGTTTGGCATTCTGCAAAAATCAATACGTCAGCTTGATAGTACCATTTATCTGAAAGTATGTGTTTCATATTTTTTCTTAATGATCGCACGTTTTGGTATATAATTTTCAATCCTGTTCCGTTAATGTTTTCAGTAAACGATAATTTGAGGCGCTTGTCTTCTTTTAATCTTTTCATTTCTACTTCCAATGTATTATTTATTGTCGGTTTTGATGTTGGTTTAAAATCTCCAAGAATATACAAGTCAGATAGTTTTTGTACTCTACTCAAAGCTACGTATATCATTGATCTCGTCATACGTGAATTATTTCGTAGATCAACGCATACTTTGTCGTACGTTTGACCTTGACTCTTATGTATTGTTAGAGCTTCTGCAGGAGTAACTGGAAATTGTTGTCGTACGATTTGATATCCTAATCTCTCATTAGTGCTTGTGACAACTGTATGGCTTGAAAGTGGGACTAAATTTTCATCAATTAAATTTTCAGTCATATATTTACAAAATAATCTTTTTTGTTTGTTTCCGACATTTTCATTATAAAAATTTAGCCAAAGTTTAATAGGTTCATTTGTTTGAGGCAATAAAGTGATATGTTCTAATTTTCCACACGCTCCGTTAACTAATCCGTCTTCGACATCAATATTGGTTGTTACCATGTAGTTAATTCCAATTTTTATTGCAATTTTAAACGGCAAACCACCACACTCTGTTCTTTTCTTATTTTTCATTGATGTTAGCAGTTTATTTCTCATTTTACTATTCACGGCACCCAAGACTGTATCTTTTGCTTTAGATTCATATGCTATACCATCTTTCGTAGCAATTTTTAATTTGTTATAATCATCTACAAGCCGATTTTCAGAATATAATCTTATTGTCTCGTTTGGTATGTCCGTTTCATTTGTTTCCCTTGATTTGATTAAATCAATATCTTCATCTGACATTTCACCTTTTGCGAGATTATTTAAAGCTTTAATGAATTTTTTATCATTTTTCTGTCTCATTATTTCTGTCAACTCAAAAAACTTGAATTCATCCCACAAAATATTTTCAGAGAAAATGCTTAAAGCTGACGATTTTGGTGCGAGGTATATCAAGTTATCCATAACCGGTGGCAGTTGATAAAGGTCACCGACTACTATGATTGAAATTCCACCAAAACTTTTATCAACTCCCATTATTTGTCTTAATCTTGTATCAACTCGACTTAGCATAGTGCTACCAACCATAGATATTTCATCTATAATCAATAATTTGAGTCCAAATAAATTCTCGCGTATACTATTTGCTACATCGGCTGATAGCTCAGGCATTTGCCCTCCATACTGCGTTATCGGTAAAGCAAAAGCGGTATGTAATGTTACACCCCCAATTAAAAATGCAGCTTTTCCTGAGGGTGCACATAATAATATTTTTGTTGAACTATTCTTTTCGCCGGGGGATTCATCAAAGTAATGAAGTAATAACTGATAAATTGAGTTTATTACTGTGCTTTTTCCAACACCTGCTGATCCACTCATATACACTCTAATCGGCAAATTTCCGGTTTTAAAACAATTTAAAACGTGCATTGTTATTTGTTTCTGTTTATCGTTAAGTTTATCTAGTGTGTCCATTGTCTCTTCTATTGATTTTTTCTGAGGACTAGTTATTCGTCTTTTATTAATTTTTGAGTAGTCTTCAATACCTGCTTGTAAAAAAATATCAATTTCATTTCCCTTCTGTACTTTTGTCTTCATAAATGATTCTACTTCTTCATCTTCTATGTGTTGATAATCATTTTGGGCATCATTCAAGGCTTTGTTTATTTCTGCATCTCCGATAACAGAAAATGGTTTTCGATTTTTTTCGATTGTCTCAATGTTCGTTATGTAAATCTTTTCGCAATCTTGATTTTCAATATCTTCAGTCTCGTCATTCCATGGATAGAAAAGCAAAACCTGTTCACGGAAGTAATTAAATTTATCTTCTTGCAATTTATATCGGCGAAATCTGATTAGTTTGGTTCTTCTGCGCTTTTGAATTTCGTTCTCATAATATAATTCTCCATCACTATCATTTTCAGTCGTGATTTGTCTGTGTTCGTAATTTGCAGCAAAATCGGCCAGACAAATGTTTTCAATTTTTCTATCGCGAACGGCATATTTCTCAATTATACTCTTACAGTATATATCTGTTGAATCACTGTTCATTTTTGATAACTCCATACAAGATTTTAACATACGAACTCGCTCGTTTTGTGGGGAAGTGTTTATATAAATCATTGCTCTGCTACATAAGGATAGCGGTAAACCAAGAACGTGGTAAACAGCTTCCTGGGCTGACAGGGTATTGCCATTTATAAATACGTTAGCAACCTTCTTGAATTTTTGTCTTAGTGTACAATTGCCGTCTTGTATATCTTTTGCTGCTTCCCTGAGCAATCGTGACAAACCTGCATCAACTTTCGTGACATAATTAATCATGTACGATGCGCAACTATATGGATCTAACACAAACTGTATGTCCATATTTGATTCAAGAAGTGTAAGGATTGTCTTATTATATGGGTTAATCGCAACTTCTATGCTGCGTCTCATCAAAAATATTTTTGTTTTTGATAACGTGCTCCTTATTGCGTGAATGTAAGCTTTCTCAGTCATTTTTAATAATGTTAACATATCATCGAAAGATACAAGTGTATTATTTTGAAAAAAATCTTGCATCAACTCTTTAATTTTTTTAATATTTTTCTTATCTTCCATTGTTGCGCCTTCATCTAATGGTTTGAGAATCATTGTTTCTTTCATAACATAATAAGGAATGTTGAATCTACATGTTGATTTATTTTTTCTCCCTTTGTAACATGTATGTTTATGTCTATGAATTTGTAGTTGTATGAATGGGTTGTTTGGCTCATATGCACACGTTATTATTTTATCTATCCATTTAATCAATATTTCATTCTTTTCAACATTATCCTCATCATAAATTGGAGCATTCTTACAATATACAAGATTATGTGTATGAACGGATCCTCTTGCTTGAAATTCTCGTCTCTGGAAATAATCTATGACATAGTTATTGCCAAACGGGCCATGCTCATTTTCTAGTATGCTCATAATTTGAGTAAATCTTTCTTCTATATATCTTACGCAAGTCACAGGATCTTCACGTATTAGTTTTGTTTTCTCTGCTATATCCAGCCATATTGCTTCACTCGTACTGATGGTTTTATTGTGTCGTATTTTATATAATATCTTTAACAAGTCTGCATTTTTTGTTTCACATGCAGAAAAGGTAATGAAAAACGTTGGAATTCCACATTGTCGGATCATGCTTAATAAATGTTTCTTCTTAACCTCCCAGTACGACGGTGAAGAACGTATTTGTTTTAAAAATTTAAATCCATCATCATGACGAATTGAATCGTTTATAAATTCTTGATTTTTTACTTTTTCTACAGTGAGATTATCATTACGCTTTACTCGTCTTAGACATATATTTATATTAGACATTACTGCCTTTTCTAATTTTTGTTTCGCCATGAATAAAATTCTTGTTGGTTCACATGATCTTCTGTCCTTGTTCCTTGCTTCAAATTTTACTCTTTCAGAATATGTTAATTTGTTTGCTTTATCTAGAATTTCCCCACCAAAAATTTTTGGAAAGCATAATTCATCAATATTTTCTGTTAAATGCCAAGGTACTGGCGCTTTATCTTGTCCTGGTGCAATAATATTGATATTCTGAGATACTTCTTTATTCCTATCTATGATTAAAACTTCGTCGATTGGTTCAAATGTATCTGATTCTTCTGAATCTGACACAATTCTGTCACTACATTTATCCGTTTCAGTCAAATATTCTTTTTTACATTTATCGTTAACGTGTTCCAATTTATCTTCATCCTCGATGATAAACGGTAACTCAGCGTTGGAATTCTTCTCATATTTTTTAAAGAAATCTTCATCAATCATAATATTATTCTTTTTATATAATGTAGATTTTTGCAAGTATTCTAGAGCTTCACAAACTTTTGCTGGTTTAATTATTTCATGCATGTAGTTAGATTTGTGATCTAGATGTCTCTTTAATTTTATTTGTATCGTCGACATTTCATCGAACGTTCGTGGTAGAACGCTTACCATGTCATTTATTTCCACCGGTATATTTACTATACTTCCTTTTAGTGATAGTTGAGGATTGATTGCGTATGGTTGCAATGCTTTTATTTGCATGAATGGAATGAATGGTGATACCATACGTTCTTCAACTGCACTCAAATTTTGTAACACTTCTGGTACATTTGAAAACCCTAAACTTTGATTTGCTGCCATCTTTGGGACTTCTCCTCTTTTGATATATTTTATACACGTTTTACATATGAATTCTGAAGAATTATTTTCAATTTTTTCCATAAAACTTTTTACGTTTAATTGCTTATCAATCAACGTACATTTTATATTTTTGCTATTATAGCGTTGTACTGATTTTGTAAAAAAAATATTTTCACAACATACGCATATCACATCTGGTCCTAATTTTCGGTCATTTAAGTATTTCAATATTATCATATTTTGATTGTATTCATCATCAATTGTTCCATTTTTAATTTTGTCATAAACAGAATTTTTATATTGTTCTCTGAATCTAAAAAAATCATCAACTCTTAACGAACATTTTCGTTTAATCTCATTATTTCTTTCCTTATTTCTAAAATTTTCATCTTGTCGTAGTCGTTTTAATTTGTTTTTATTTCGTTTACGTTCCATGGCTGTGTAATCTGTATTCATACGCATTTTTTTAGATTCCTTTCTTTTTTTGTTATTTTCTTTGAACTTATATTCTTCTTTTTTTCTTAAATTTTTTATTCTTTCATTATTCTTTTCTTTTTCTTTATCTTTGTACAATGTATCTTGCCGTGTCTCTATCATTCGTTCCACATTTTTTTCATTCTCCATCGCTTTGTACACTGTGTCTTGCCGTATCTCTGTCATTCGTTGCACATTTTTTTCACTCTCCGTCTCTTTGTACGATGGATCTTGCCGTATCTCTGTCATTCGTTGCACATTTTTTTCACTCTCCGTCTCTTTGTACGATGGATCTTGCCGTATCTCTGTCATTCGTTGCACATTTTTTTCACTCTCCGTCTCTTTGTACGATGGATCTTGCCGTATCTCTGTCATTCGTTGCACATTTTTTTCATTCTCCATCGCTTTGTACGATGGATCTTGCCGTATCTCTGTCATTCGTTGCACATTTTTTTCACTCTCCGTCTCTTTGTACGATGGATCTTGCCGTATCTCTGTCATTCGTTGCACATTTTTTTCACTCTCCGTCTCTTTGTACCATGGATCTTCCCGTATCTCTTTCATTCGTTGCACATTTTTTTCACTCTCCGTCTCTTTGTACCATGGATCTTCCCGTATCTCTTTCATTCGTTGCACATTTCTTTCTTTTTCTGTCGTTTTGTACAAATGATCTTTACGTTTTTCAGTCATCATACTTACATTTTTTTCCTTTTCCTTTTCTCTGTATGAATTATCTTCCCTTTTTTTTCTTATACGCTCTGCATTTTTTTCTAATTCTGTTTCTTTGTACGCTTGTACTTCTCGTAATTCTCTTATACGCTCGTGATTCTTTATTCTTTTTTCTTCCCTGTATACATTATTCTGTCCTTGTGTTTGCACCTTTTTCTTTTTGTCTTCGTTTTCATTTGAATTATTTAAAATCTCTTCTTTTTTTCTCTTCACAATATCGTCTTCGTTTTTTTCATCACCGTTATCATATCTTCTTTTTCTTTTTTCCTTTTCCTTATCTCTATATTTTTCCTCTGACCGTATTTTATACATGTAATCCTTTCGATTTGATATTTTACTTGAATATGATTTTTTTTTCAATTTCGGCATTTTTGTCGTTTATTTTTTTCTTACTAAATTTTATAATACTAGTAGCAACTCGCTCGCTTCGCTCGCGCTCCCGTTATTTTTACGTCTCATGTATCACTACGAAAATGCACCCTGCGTGCACCCTGTTCAAATTTGCCGTTTTTAATTTACGCTGCGGACATGACCGAATCGATATATCCAATCCGCCGCCGACCAATCTGAACGCTTGAAAGACGGATTCAATATTTCGACTTTCGATGTGCCATGTCCTTTTTACTAGTCCGATGAAATAGAATAAGGCACAACACTTTTAATAGTTCCCTTTTACCTTTTTCATCTGCGGAGGCGATATCAGTGGACCACAATATTTCGTTTTTGTTCCATCTTTTCAGTTTTTATCAGTGCGGTTTCAAAGTCAGTCGATGTGGGACTACGATGAACACTGTGCACGGGAGAGAGACACTAATGTATTCATGTAATATTTATCGCCATGTTTGCCGAAAAATCCAAAATAAACGTTAACATTATTAAACCGCGGTGAGAGTTAGCTATTCGAAATAAGTGTATAAAAAATCTAAAAAAAAATTCACCTAGATGTCTTTTCTTACTCTTCATAACATATTTTGAACCGAAAAAATAACATCGATTTTTTCGCAAACAAAAATGTGTTATAAAGACAGCCCTATATTCGTCCAACATTCAGCGACGAAGTACTGAGTGAAGTATCACCTCCTCTTAATCCTTTCGTCAGTATTCATTTCTCATAAATTCTAGCAAAAGATAGAGAGAATTGTAAACACTTCTCAATTGTATAAAAATCTTTAAAAATCAAACACATTAATTTTATTTAAAATATTAATTTTGCATTACAATAATTTACAAATCATATTAAAAAATTCATAAAAAAAATTGTTAACAAATATTTCTATGACCCAATTTTTTTTGTTCATGAAAATAATTCGTTCTTTTTTCTAAATACGTATGCATTTTTTTCGATTTTTACTTAAGGGGTTAGGCCACCCTAGAGGCCGAAAAAAATAGGCTTCTTTGTTTTTTTTTTTTCAGAAGAACTACAAAATAAATCGAGATTACAAAAAAGGGTGTTTATCATACATATCAGTGGCTGTATACATTAATTTTTTGTAAATGATTATTTTTAAAATGGCGACTGTGCAGCGTTTTTGCGATGTCGTCTCAGTTTTTCGTGGCCGGAAACATAACTCTGACAATTTTCAACCGATTCACTTGAAATTTTGAATATATCTTAGAAAATACATTGTCTATAGAAGTACGTATGATTTTTTTTTTTATATTGCATAGTTCATTTGTTATTAACAATTATCTGACGATTTTTTAGGCAAATTTCTCACTTTCCACTTTAGAAGTGCGCCATTTTGTCAAAAATCAATATATCGAAAAAATCCTACGTACTTCTCTAGCTTATACTATATACAATCGAAAAAATTCAGGCCCTAATCATGATTTATTAAATTACGGGAGCTGTTGTTCCGGCCGTGGAGCATAGAAAAATAAAGACGTCGTCGCAAAAACGCTGTGCCGCCGCCATTTTGAAATAAATTGCCTCAAAAAAAAAATTGTATGTAGTTAATGATATGTATAATAAAGTTCCATTTCTGTAATCTCGATTTATTTCGTAATATTTCTGAAAAAAATTCCCAAAAAAGCCTATTTTTTCGGCCTCTAGGGTGGCCTAACCCCTTAATAGAACGCCTTCTACGACGACGAGAACGATAACGAACTATGACGAGTACGACGACGACGACTGTAATTACAACGACTAGTGCGACGACGACGAGTACGACGACGACTATAACGATGACTATTACGAACGATGACGAGTACGACGACGACGACTGTAATTACAACGACTAGTGCGACGACGACGAGTACGACGACGACTATAACGATGACTATTACGAACGATAACGAGTACTACTACGACGACGACGACGAGTACAACGACGATGACGACGAGGACAACGATAACTACATTCACGACAACGAAGACGATTACAACGATTCCGACAATGGCGACGACGGCGAGAACAGCGACAACGTCGACGAGTACAATGACGACGACGACGACGACGACAACGACACGGACAATGATAAATATATTCATGACAACGAGAACGACAACCACGATGAATATAACCACGATTACGACGGTACCGATGACTACGACAATCACGAGTACGACGTTGAGAACGAGTACGACGACTCTACGAACAACTATATTTCCCACGACGATTACTAGAACGCCTACTACGACGACGACGACGACGACGACGACGAGTACAGCAGCGACGACGACGAGTACAACGACGGTGACGACGAATTTATTCCAATTTTTCAATAACATTTGTAATTTTTTTTTTATCCCGAAAAGTACAAATTTCAAAGATTAATTAAAAATCTGTAAAAATTCCTACGTAATTAGAAAAACATATGAACCATTTTCATCTAAAAAAAAACTTCTGTCAACGAAATATTTGTTAAACAATTTTTTTCATCAATTTGTTACTTTTATTTTTTTAAATTATTATTATGCCTAATTAATCTTTTAAATACCCTTACTCTGAATAAATTTTCCCTATTTTTATACCATCTAGAAGTGATTGCAATTCGCCCGCACTTTTCTCGAATTTTCGTGAATTGAATACGTCACTCTCCTACATCCTTAATGAGAAAGTACTGTGGTTCGTTGACTTCCGTTTCGGGCTAATAACATCTGTATCTCGCACGATCTTGACTCGGATTGATCGTTCAATCGGTTTTGACCTTGATTGAATTTTCATTGACACAATTTCCCGGCGGAAATATCCATCTTCTGAGATATTTTAAACTCAATAAATGAATAAAACGATATAACAATAAGAAACTATAAAAATAAATCTTATCACTATTTCTTTTTTAATTTCTCATCCGAAAATATACTCACATTTATTTCCTTTATTCCTCTTTCTCGTCCTCATGATTTATAACCCCTCTCATCTGTATCCGTATCATAATCAACGTTCAATCCAACATACATGCGAGCTTCTATTTATATTTTCATCATCTACATTTTAACTTAATCGTTTAAAAATAAAATCACCACTCTTGTTTTATCTTATTTAATAAAATATTCCAATATAATTTCTTAAACACAACTGATCGTGGATAACCAACGGTACGTCTGACGTGTATGAAATATGTTCGTCAATTTTGTTTTATATATATATATCATTCCTAAAACCACTGCCAGTACGATTACTATAACGCCTTCTACGACGACGAGTACAATGACGACGATGACGACGACGACGATGATTATTACGAACGATTTCTTTATTTAATTTTTATTCTTCTTTTTCAATTTAATTATTTGTCATTTAATATTTTGTATTTTTTTCTTCTGAACACCATTTAATAATAATAATAATATCCTTGGCCCCTATAGCCACCTCTTCCACGATATCCTCGTTGATACCATCCTCTTCCACGGTATCCTCGACCATAATATCCTCGACCTCCTCTTCCGCGATAACCTCCGTTATAGTTTTCTTTCAATACTCTGTCCACAATTCCATTTATTTCTTCCTCCCTCACTTTCCGATCGTTTCTTGCTCTTTCTTCCTCTCGTTCTCTATCTGTTTCTTTTTCCTTCAATTTATTTCCGTATCTGTAATTTATTATTTCTTCTTATTATTTTACCATTTTGTTAAATCAATAATTTATCCTAAAGTATGTCATATTTACTAACATTTCATTCCTGTATTCCAGATCTCGTCCTCCTCGTGTTTTATAATCTCTCGTCCTCTGATCTTCTTCTTCTTTCTTTTTCATTTCGCTTTGCGTCACCTTCGGTTCTTCTTCTTGCTGATTCAGAATTTTTTCCTTTTCTTTCTGCTTCTCGTTTCTGTTCCCATCTTGCGATTCCCGTTTTCCTTCATTAACTTCGCCTTTCTCTCCTTCGGTTTTTCCCATCACCGCACCCATGTTTTTTCTGTCTGTCAAATTTTTTTTCTTTTATTTTTAATATCGTCCCTATATTCATGTGCACTAACGTACTATAGAGGCAGCATTCATTTTTTTAAATCTTTAACTATTACGACACTCACGACGACGACGACGAGTACGACGACGAGGACGAGAATGACGACGAGGACGAGGACGACGACGACGACGACGAGGACAACGACGAGGACGACGACGACGACCAGGACGACGACAACAACGATAACGACGACGACGACGACGACGACGAGGACGACAACGAGGACGACGACAACAACGACGACGACGACGACGACGACGACGACGACGACGACGACGACCAGGACGACCAGGACGACGACAACGACGACGACCAAGACGATGACGAGGACGACGACGACGATGACCTTTGTGACGGAGTGGACGATGACTATTATGACAGCTAAGACAACCACGACATTCATGACGACGATTTCCGAACAACTTTATAACATTTTTTTATCAACAACCACGATGATATCTAGCACGATACAATTTATATATATATTTTTTTTACAATACGTATTTTTAACATCGACGATAACGATAACGACCACTACGACGACGACAACGAGGACGACGACGACGACGACCATGACGATGGAGATGACGACGATGACTTTTGCGACGGTGTGGATAATTAATTATGACAGCGACGACAATCACGACATTTACGACGACGATTTCCGAACTTTATAAAAAATCACGACATTTACGACGACGATTTCCGAACTTTATAAAAAAAATTGCTGAACAATTTGTAGGTTTATTTTTTCTTTTTCGACGATACGTATTTAAAATTTATTTTTCACAAATCCATTCATTTCAAATTTGAAATCACACTCAAAATTTTTCTTTATCTCTTTACGGTTACTTTTTTTCTTGATTATTTCTTTCGACTTCGTTCCCATTTATCCCTCTTTTATTCAGTGTTTTTTTTTAAATTTATCTCCATTTCTCGAAAATTACTTTTTATTTCTTGTTTTTCTTCATTATTTTTCGTTTCTTTCCCTCCGATCCTCTATCTCCTCCGGCATTGCTTGCTTTTGACGTAGACGGCGACGGCGGAGATGATTTGTCATCGTCGGCGATGATTTGTGTCGTAGATGACGACGACGGCGACGGCGATAATTTGTCATCAACAACGATGATTTGTGGCGTAAACGACGACGATGGCGATGACTTGTCCGCATTTTTAGTTGACCCTACAATTCTAAATAAATTTTCATTTTGTAAATTTATTTAATTATTTTCTACTTTTTTTGCATATTTTTCTCTCATTTTTTCTCTCAAATTATCTAACTTACCGAATATCATCCGGAATGTTTCCGCTTCTGACACATCTTTCCACTCTCTCCAATTCTGCTACTAATATATCGTCCCACCCGTCGCACTCTGTTCATGAATTATTACATTTCAATCATTTTTTTTAAATGCAATCTATTTTTTTTTTACTTTTTTACCTATTTCCAATTTATTCTCCATGTTTCCTCTTCGATCTCTTGTCGTCTTTTGACGTATCGCAAAACAAAATTCTCCGCTTCGCTTTTTTTTTTATACCTGATGTATCTTTATTCTTAACTAAAAACGCCGACGAGAATTATTATTACGGACTATGACCAGTACAACGATTATGACGACGACGACGACGACGACGACGAGGACGACGACAACAACGACGACGACGACGACGAGGACGACGACATCAAAGGCGGATCTGCCTTTTCTACAATATCTGCTTTTCTCCATTTCTCGACGATTATTATTTTTAATTCTTTTTATTTTATCTTACTTTCTTAACTTTCGCGGAACTTATGAGCGAAATTCTACATTTATTAAAAAATTCAAAAAGCCGTAAAACCCCAACCACTTTACCGATCATCACCAAATTGCGTACACAGCGGGGCTGTATGTTATTTTCCGACTGTACAACATTTCGGTTCATTTCTCAAGATTCGACGTAATTTAGAGCAAAATGTATTTTTTTCGAAAAATTCAAAATTCTATAAAATCGGAACCGCTTTACCGATTTCGCTGAAATTCAATACCAAACGTCATTTAACGTGTCTTCATTTATAAAGAACTATTTAGCTAAATTGGCGAACTTTTACGAAAGTTAGAGCGATCACGACATTTTTTGAAAAAATTAAAAATTGCATAAAATCTGTTTACATTGATACATTTAATTAAAAATCACGTCAATAACAGAGGAGTCAATACTCTACCTGCGTGCAAAATTTTAGCTAGATCCATCGTGCCGTTCGTGAGTTATGGGCAATTGAATTTTCAGTGTCTGGATACATACACACACACACACACACACACACACACACACACACACACACACATACACACATACAGACATATTTTCTAGACCACTTTTCTCGAATTTTTAGGTGATTCTAAGCATACTGACATGAAAATCTCGAAAAAAAAATTTTTCACGAAAACAAAGCTTCCTCTATGAGGAAGCAAAAAGGAAAAAATTGAATAAAAGAGAAGCTTGACTACGAGTAAGAAGTGTAAGAAGTGTGAGAAGAAAAATGGAAAACCGAAAAAAGGAGAAACAAATAAACAAACGGAAGATTCATCGACTCCTGCGACAGATAAAGGCAACACCGAGGTTGTTACACAACAAAAAGCAACGTCAAATGCAATAAAAAGCTTTAGTACTCGCGAAGAATTCTGCGGTACTTATCAAAGATTCGTTGACTGGGCCGTGATTTTACTTATAAGAAAGATTCTACGTATTGTTTAAATCCGCAAAAAAGAGATAATTTGTTAAATTATTAAAAAGTTTTTATAAAAACACTTATGTAAGTCTGTGTTCACAGTTGTTGAAAAATAAAGTGCAATTCTTGTGCATGTCCCACTCTGCCCCATGGAATTATTAATATGGCCCACTGTATCCCACCAATGGGGCATAGTGGGCCATATATGAGCGTACAAGAAATTCAGTTCCATTAAGGTAATTGCATGAGTTCAATCAATTAACTCATGCACAAATATAGTTTAATATGTATACAATCTATTACAACTTATAGATTATTAATATATTGGTCATTGATCATGATAGCTCATGCTTTGAAAAAAGTGGCCCACTGTACCCCACGTTCCCTTAGACATAATACGTGTAAACAAACTTGGAACAAGTACATTCACATAAGTGGTATCCAACATTGCCAAAACAAGCACAGTGTGTCAAAAACTAGAGCGGTATACTATGTATAAGTACAAAAAGTTGTGAAACAAATAGCAAATATTCGTGATATGTATTGTCCAGGACACGTTGTTCATCATTCATATATATAGAATAGATATATATTCATTATTTAAAACAAAATATAATCGCATTTGACAGTTTAAAATATGATTCCTTCATTTAAAAGTAAAAAAAATAAAATAAAAAAATATAAACACGATTAGAAAGAAAATAAATAAAGTTGATCGTAACAAAAAAAATCGTACCTCTGTACTTGGCGACTTTATATAAACATTTGATAGTAAACCATTTTACTATACTTTGCAACGTACTTTCTACACCGCCTCAACTAAATGATTTGTTTAGGTAAACAACCAGTTTATTGTCCCAACGAATGTTGTCGTTCGGAGCCTATTTAACCAATTATTTTTTTCCGTGCATATCAATGCAAATATGGATTAACCTACTATGTTTTAAGACAGATTTCGAACCACCGGGAAAAGACATAGGAAAATTCCAGCAGTGTTATTATAGTGCCTTTTAATAATCGCATTATCAGAAATCAGTTGTCATCGATTTCTTATTTTATTGTAGTGCATCAGTATCTAGCGCGAGATTAATGCGATTTTTTAAATCATGGTTGGAATAATTCTTTAAGAACTTTAGAAAGATAAAGAAATATCAGATTTATTTAGAATTCAGTTAAATAAGTGAGTTTAGCTAGAAAAATACGAGTTAAAAAGCGACTGCATGGTCGATCGTAGTAGAGGCAATAATTCTGAGTTAGCGTAGACATTATAAGTGTAGAGCAGGAATCAATTTATTATTTCATAAAAGTAAGTTTATCAAATGAGTTAAATATTAAAGACCCTGAAACAGTAATTAATTAGAAATTGACAGTTCCCAAATGCACTAAGAATAAATCTGCATAAACGAACGTGTAAGCATCAAAGTTCCGAGCAAAGTGAGTATCGAACAACAGCAATTGTGCGAGCGAGAAAGTACAAAAATCACAGGCGAGCGACTGATACAGGTGGAAAAATAGCGTTGGTCCACGGCGACTTTGCGGCGTCTCACAGGGACACAAACAACTAGGCGGATATTATCCATTGCGCGTTGCCCGAAACGTATAGAAAATAAATCTTCGTGAAACTGAAAAATTAGCTAAACTCGAGACGCACACGAAATAATATATGTAAATCTGACAAGCCGCGATTTATTTTTATTTTCTCAATGCAATCTCCTGAATATATTAGATTTTTTCGTCATACAAATCTACAATTAATTTTCTCTTTATTCGAGTCTCCGAATTCTAGACCTTGTAAATATCTAAATGTTCTAATTTTTTTTGTAATTTCTAGTGATTTAATTAACAGTTTCGTAGGATTACTTATGTAGCAGAATCAGTTCTAAATATTGTTATGAATATAGAGATTAGGCTTTATAGGAACACACGGTATGACGATCGACAAACGAATACTTGATATACTTCACAGTAAACGTGACAGACGAGAGTCTTGACAGGACTTTGACTGCGAGCAGACGTACGAACAAACGTGTTAAAGATAAATAGAACCCTTTGTAATTAATAATATCCGCCCCACAAACAAATATCCAGTTTATTCATTCGCTCGGTCGTAACAATATATACGTACATTCACAGCCGTGATTAAAATAGAAAATCGATTGATATTGTTACGTCCGGGTGGCAAACTCTTCAGAGTTGCACGATAGGAAATCGCCATGTGCTACCGTAGACTTATGAATGCGACGGAGACTCAACGATAGACTGAGGCAAAATTGATCAGCGTGCAGAGTAAATGATCAAGATCAGACAGACTAATCGTAGTGTGAAGGCAACATTAATTTCTTTTTTAACTTGGCGTTGAGTCGCTACCGCGACTCTTGATTTGTTCGTGAAACGATACGTGCCCAAAATGATTAAACTTTATTTCGATGCTGTTGGTTGCTGGAGTGCAATTTCTTACAGACGTTTACGAAGTATTAACCTCGCAGGGCTAAGGTACAGAGTTTCGTCGTAGAGCTTTGCGCGCTCTCGCAGCAGCAAGACGGTCGTGTGAAGAATAACTGAATTTAGGTAATTGTACGCTGCTTATATACTATTGTCACCCTATTGATTTTTAGATAAAGTGCACTTTCCGTGCGACTTTATCGTTTATCGGAATAAACGACTTGGTGGGAGTAACAAAAAAATTGGTTATCTCTAACCAATGGTCTTGGTTTATGCGCCAAACGATTTTTTGTTTGCATCAACCGATGGAACTTAGTTAGATTAGATTAGTTGCAGCAACCAAGTCGGGCCGACTATGATTAAATAATTGGAATAACTAATTTACTTAATTGGAACAACCATTTCACTGGGCCGGTTTAACCAATTTACTTGGCTGGGGTAATCAATGTATTTGGCTAGAATAACCAATTTTCTTGGCTGAATTAACTAATTTTTTTAGTTGAATAATCCAATCCACTTGGCTGGATCAACCAATTTTCTTAGTTGGACCAACCAATCCACTTAGCTGGATTAACCAATGTTCTTTGTACTACCGAAAATGATAGACGAGATAGAGAAGAACCATAGGTCTTGATGAGGAGCTCTTGTCTGGGTTGACAGCAATTTTTCTTAACGGCAGTATATATACTTGTAGTTACGTGAGACGTAACAATATATGCAAATGTTCGATGACATGTTTTTTTCGTGCAGTTTTTTTTTTCAAAGCATAGTTTAATTATGGCGAGTATTAACTTATTATGATTATTGGAAGATCCTTAATCGATTGACTGTTTTGATTTTTTGTAGTATTACTTGTTCAAAAGTTACAGCCATTTGCATGGCGAACGGAAAAAACAGGTTCGTTGGGGCAATCAATTTATTGGTTAAATGTGCTCCAGATGATTAATTAGTTCGACCGACCAAGATATTGGTTACGATTACCAAATACCATGGTCGATATAAGCAATTAATCGACTGACGCATATTTAACCAGAAACTTGGTTATCCCAACTAACCAGTTTTTTCCGTGCAGATGTTGAATTAAGATAGGATAATCAAACAGTTGTATCTTTCGACCAACTAATACTATCAAAAATCTAAACGGCCAGTCCATAAGGCATCTTTGAATATACTAAATGAGCTATCGCTCATCATAATTCGACTGATATTGCGATTTACGGATAAGAAAACTGGACATCGGCCTTTGCCAATCAATCAATTCACATTTCATATCACTGATGAAAATCTATTTTTATATTAAGAACTAATGTTGTTACGTGAGTAACACCTCATATACAGATTTATCAAACCACCAGAAATTGTAGAAACGCTTTTAAAAATTAAACATTGATTTGACTAGTGTGAAGCGCTCCAACCTCTTTAATGATAATGCTAAATACCGTTAGAGTATATTCTCTAAAATGTCCAGTCGAGAAACAAGTTTTGTGACGCAGCCATTTGTGGACTATTTGGTAGCTGTTTGGCATTATAGGATGTAGAAACCACACAATTTAAGCCAGCCAATATAGCAAAATGATCAGATGGCTCGAATATTTTTCGATGACTACACTAAGTATAGAGATTATTGCTATACGATTGTCTCTATTGTGCTTTCATGTTTTGCAAACTACAACTCTATTGCTCATGTTGCAATTCATACGAAAACTTCAAAAGCAACTTGGCGTTTATAAGTAAAGAAACAGTTTACTGTATTTATACAGCTACATATCTATTTCTGGCTCTTGCCTCACTGACTTGTTATCTTGCACAGCGTTGTGCACCACTAAAGCGACAATGTTATCGCTAAATGCGGTTGAAATCTTTATGCAGTTATTTTTTATCTACACCGAGAAAAAAATTGGTAAGACCAACCGAATGTGCGGTTGCGGGTGGCGAAATAAACATTTGGTTAATTGGACATGTATATTTGGTTGAACGAACCAACACATAGTTGACTCAACTTTCCTTAATTCACAATAACTATTATTTCGTTCACGGAACAAAATATTTCTTTCGCCACCCACAACCGCACATTTGACTGGTATTTTTCTCAGTGTACTGAATTATGTTGTGTTTAAGGGTAAGTAATATGATTTTAAAATAAATAAATTGATTACTGTGTGGACTGCTCGAGAAATTTTTCTTGTGTTTTTCAGTGATCTACACTCAGAGAAATCGTAGTAGTACAGTCAACTATAAAGTGACAACTATTAATTTTTAGTCCATGCAACTATTTTCATAGTTACGGTAACTATGAAAATAGTTATGGTAACTATTTGGTACTTATAGTAACAATTTGATAGTTGTGGTAACTAGTTCAAAATTGGTCGTGCGAACTAAAAAAGATGCAAAGTAGAACCTTGCACATTGCTTCCTCATTATTTTTCGCTTTTTACAAAGCTCCCTCTGTGAGGAAGCAGTATGTTATTCAATTTTGGCTTCCTCATAGAGGAAGCTTTGTAAAAAGCGAAAAATAATGAGGAAGCAATGTGCAAGGTTCTACTTTGCATCTTTTTTTTCAATTTCGTCGACGACGATGGCGAGGACGATTTTTTTTCTCCCGCATTTCCCCTTGAAGTCGATGCCTCCCCATCTCCCTCAGTTTTATACCATTTTATTGTGCCGTTCTAGAATTACTGGCAATTTAATATTCGTACTTACCGTCAGTATTAGAAATAATAAAAAACGCCGACGAGAATTATTATTACGGACTATGACCAGTACAACGATTATGACGACGACGACGACGACGACGACGAGGACGACGACAACAACGACGACGACGACGACGAGGACGACGACATCAAAGGCGGATCTGCCTTTTCTACAATATCTGCTTTTCTCCATTTCTCGACGATTATTATTTTTAATTCTTTTTATTTTATCTTACTTTCTTAACTTTCGCGGAACTTATGAGCGAAATTCTACATTTATTAAAAAATTCAAAAAGCCGTAAAACCCCAACCACTTTACCGATCATCACCAAATTGCGTACACAGCGGGGCTGTATGTTATTTTCCGACTGTACAACATTTCGGTTCATTTCTCAAGATTCGACGTAATTTAGAGCAAAATGTATTTTTTTCGAAAAATTCAAAATTCTATAAAATCGGAACCGCTTTACCGATTTCGCTGAAATTCAATACCAAACGTCATTTAACGTGTCTTCATTTATAAAGAACTATTTAGCTAAATTGGCGAACTTTTACGAAAGTTAGAGCGATCACGACATTTTTTGAAAAAATTAAAAATTGCATAAAATCTGTTTACATTGATACATTTAATTAAAAATCACGTCAATAACAGAGGAGTCAATACTCTACCTGCGTGCAAAATTTTAGCTAGATCCATCGTGCCGTTCGTGAGTTATGGGCAATTGAATTTTCAGTGTCTGGATACATACACACACACACACACACACACACACACACACACACACACACACACACACACACACACACACACACACACACACACACACACACACACACACACACATACACACATACAGACATATTTTCTAGACCACTTTTCTCGAATTTTTAGGTGATTCTAAGCATACTGACATGAAAATCTCGAAAAAAAAATTTTTCACGAAAACAAAGCTTCCTCTATGAGGAAGCAAAATTAATAGTAACTTTATAGTTACTAAGACAATAACTTTCTCTCAGTGTAAAGAAATTGTGATTTTAGTTACGTATTAAAATTGTGTTATGTACCTTTTAACATCGATAATAGATCGTTAAAATAAATCAAGCTTTTTATTTTTTTTCTAAGTAACAGCTTTTTCCAGTAATCAATTACTTAAGCATCGTTCAATGAGGTTTCTAAACAGGTGCCCAAAAAACATGTGCTATACCTTAACAGTAACAACACGCACGTTGGAATATCGAACGGCTCGTATATACTCTATGGATATACCTATATTTTGTTGTTTTATACATATAATAAACAAGTCTCGACGTGATCGTTTTGCTTGCGCAATGGGGGTCCAACGTTACGTCATTCGCGCGGGGAGCTCGTCGCTCGCGGTCACCTCATGCTTATATATATGTATGTACGTCGTTTATATCGTTTTCGAGATATCTCAAACTCACAATTTTCTTTACCGTGTCCGCGTTATCTACCACGTCTCGATGGGTTGAACTTCAGAACATTATACAATGAAAGAGATCATATTTTTTCGAAGTAATAACGGGTTAAATAAATGTTTATTGACTATAATCGTCATATCTGCCAGAGGTATTTGATTATATTGTTCGGTAGTAATTTTTGTCATTTAAGGCTTCCAAATTTTCCCATTATATTTCTCTTAATGCTGCGTGTACTTATCCCCTTTTAAATTCTAAATGAATAAGAACATATTCAAAATATTTTGCCGATCGGCAACGGCAAATAATTCTTTGCAACGAGCAATATTACAATTTTACAACAATTAATTTTGTAATAATTTTCCTTCATCAAACACAAAGCATTAATAATTTTCTAACTATTAAAAAATGCACATATTATTTCCATGTTGGTGAAGTTTGAAACGGTGATGTTTGAAACGTATGCGACTGTTTCTGCCACCGCCAGCGATGCCCAAACGGTTACAGACATGGTTTTTAATTTATTACTTAATGAAGGAGGAACTTGTCCATATTAAGATAAGCGTTTTCGGATGGAAAAAACTCTTCCGGTCATTTTAAGACCACTACCAAATCGATAGACCCTGCGGAAGACCTTCATATCGGGGAAAAATCACACCCTCTGAAGTGTTTGTCAGATTTAACAATTTTTTTCGATATGAAGAAAGGGTTTGTCTTCTTTAGGACAAGCGTTTTTAGGAATAAAAATGTCCCCCGGTCATTGTAAGACCACCACCAAATCAATAGACTCTGCGGAAGACCTTCATAAGTAATAAATTAAAAACCATGTCTGTAACCGTTTTGGCATCGCTGGCGGTGGCAAAAACAGTCGCATACCGTTTCAACTCTGAAAAAAAAAGTATGCGACGGTTTCTGTCACCGCCAGTGATGCTCAAACGGTTACATGGATATACGATAAGACAGAAGGCCGAAGGTTGACGATCTGCCTCGATTCCCGCCAAAAGTTTATCTCTAGAGTATGAGTATTCATTCATGCATTTGATTGGGTACTGGCTCTGGTCGTTACATGAGGAGACTTCGCGAAGCTTCCCGAAGCTTCCTTTGTCATTCGTGCTTCGTCCGTGATTCCGACCAGACGTGAGTAATCGTAACTTGTCCGACCGAATGCTTTATAATCTACGTATTATTTTGAACAAGGATATCTATATACACTGAACGGAGGAACTGTGATTAACGATTGATTGTGTCTACGGAACCACTTAACTGTACGTAAATCTATAATTTGCTAATAACTTTTGCTTTCGCAATTTCCGCTCTGAGTCTCCCAAATCTTCTATATTTTGAATCCTAACTTTGCTCTAACTAAAATAGAGGAAGCTTTATTTTCATGAAAATTTTTTTTTTTGAAATTTTCATGTCAGTACACTCGGAATGGGCCAAAACGTCGAGAAAAGTGATTTAGAAAAAATGTCTGTATGTGTGTGTGTGTATGTGTGTGTGTGTGTGTGTGTGCGTGTGTGCGTGTGTGTGTATGTGTGTATGTTACACGATCGAAAAATGTAAACCTTTATAACTCGGGAATGCCTTGAGATATCAAGCTGAAATTTAGAACATAGACAGAGGGATCAAGCCTCATCGTTCATACAGATTTTTGTTAAAATCCACTTCACCGTTAAATTATTACGCGTTTTTTAATTTTTTGACAAATGTCTGTTTACGCGATAACTCTTTCAATTTTTGAGATATTGATCTTAAAATTGGTATGAATGTGAGCTTTCATACGCTGGTGATCGCTATTGAATTTGGTTAAGATTGGTTGAACTGTTAACATTTTAGGATGTTTTGATTTTTTTTAATTTCTGATTTTTTTTCTTCCATGCGAATTTTGGTATCAAATATCAAAGTTAGAGTGCAATGAGTACCAGATTCATAATTAAGAGAAAAAAATACATCAGATATAGCCGAAAAATGATGAACGATACCATATTTTTATAGCGATTTTGTACAGTATATATTGCGAAAAGTACCGATTTATGTCGTATAAACTAGCCATATCCTTGCTTCACAATGAAATTTCCGAAAACAAACGATTCTGTCGTGTTCTGCTGAAAAAAAAGAGAAGATAGAGTATTCGAGCAAGTTTACGGACCGTTACTCGTTATTATATTTTTACAAAGCAGGTATGTGCTCTTATTTTATGGAATTTTGAAAAATTAAAGAAATTAACGATATCGCAATAACTGCGGAAAAACTTGAGATATCAATCCCAAATTCAATATATGAACAAAATAATATGCAGCCATAATGGATATATAATTTATTAACGAACGGGCAAGAATTCCGATTTTATAGAATTTTGGATTATCAAAAATATAACTTTATTGCATTAACTTTTCTAAAACTTGAGATATCAAGCCCAAATTTAATATGTAAACAAAATTATATTCACTCATTATAGATGTATAATTTAGTGACAAAACATTAATAATTTTGATTTTATGGAATTTTGAATTGTTAATAAAATTAACTTTATCGCATTAATTTTTGCAAAACTTGACATTTCAAGCCCAAATTTAGTATTTAAAGCAAGGATGCAAAGTAGAACCTTGCACATTGCTTCCTCATTATTTTTGGCTTTTTACAAAGCTTCCTCCATGAGGAAGCTAACATCGATTAATATACTTCCTCATAGAGGTAGCTTTGTAAAAAGCCAAAAATAATGAATTGTCCCAAATACAGCCCGCTGACATTTGTTAATAGTTAACAAATCTTATTTGGCTCAAGATACATTTAGTACCAATAACTAAATAGTTCGTTTCGTCATATCTAACAATTAATTTGATAACTGTTAACAAACTCTTCTCTCAGTGTAAGCTTATCGCTCGCCATTGCTTTACTGAATTGAGTCATCGATATTGTCCTTCAATAATCCACAGATTGGTTGACTTTCAGAACACCGTCCACGGGCAACATCCTTTCACTTCCGAGGATCATCAAATACTCTACATTCCTCTGAAAGCACAATCGAAAAATGCATCAATCACCGGTCACTGATGATTCCGAAAAAATTCAAAGTTTTTTGCAGAGCATAAATCCTAACGCTTCATCTGATATGAAAGAGAAGCTAAAATCGCTTTTTATCGATAACTTCGTCCCAGCCATAAGATCAGGAGTATGGAAAACATATATTTCAAGTTGTATTTCTGCGTTACTACGAGTTACTGCGTTCTTTCGAGTTACTGCGTTCTCTCGAGATACTACGACGTCTTTCAATGATCCGGACGTGAAAGTGCCCGTCGAGGCAGAATTGATTTTAAAGGAAACTAAATATTTTACTTGCCCGGTACAAAAACTTACGCAAACGGAAAATTGTGAATTAACGAAAATTATATATGATTTGCGAAAGAATGGTATCATCAGGTTCAGCCAGTCTTACTTTACTTCACCAGCAGGGTTAACAACGAACGAAAATGGTACTCGCGATTTGAAAGTAGATTTCTGCCAAATAAATAAACAACTGATACCAGATCCATATGTACGGCCGCGATTTGAAAATCAAGTACACAAATTAATGGCCAAAAGCAAAAAGTATTTTAGTTTGTTCCATATTAAGGACGTTTCTTATAAAATCCCCATGAAAAAAGATTCTATTAAATACACATCATTCAAGACTGAAGATGGACATTACGAGTTTGTTAAACTTCCTCCTGGATTAAGTATTACCCCCGCCAAGTGCGAGCAATTTTTGAATCTGGTCATGGAAAATCTTTGCAATCGGGATGTTGCAACGGTGTCAATGGAAGGTATATTGATAGCTACACAAACTGCAAACGAACATTTGGAAATAGTTAAGGAATTTTTTACATGTCTTATTCAAAACAGATTAGAACTGGATCTCCCAAAATGCAATGTTTTCTATGAAGAAATTGAATACCGCACGTACTTGTTGTCCGAAAGGGGGTTTAAACCCAGCTCATCAGGATTAGAGGCCATTAATAATTTTCCGGTACCGCAAAGTATCAATAACGTGATAAAGTTCCTAAAGCTATGCGCTACATTCCGTCGGTTTATAAAACATTATAAGGCACTATCGGAGCCGCTTGAAGACATACGTGAAAATAGAATTTTTCAGTTTGGGGCAGAAGAATTGAAAGCTTTCAAATTGTTGAAAATAAAAATTACTACTGCTCCTGTACTTGCAATTTTTAACCCCGCGAATGAAACGGAATTAGTTACCGACGGAAGTGCTACAGGGTACGGATCAGTTATTCTGCAACGCCAACCTGACAGTAAAATGCATCCCGTGTGTTTTTATTCTCAACGAGCATCAAAAAACGAGAAAAAACAGACTTCCTTTGACCGAGAAGTATTGGCCATTATATACAGTATCGAACATTTTCGTGAATATTTGTTAAATATGTCATTCACCATATTTACCGATTGCGCTTCACTTGTAACTCTTCTGAAGAAAGAAACGTCTAATGCTAAAATTACCCGTTTGATTATGGCACTGCATACTTACAAATGCGAAGTTAAATATCGAAAACATGAGGAGTTAGAAGATGCTGACACACTGAGTCGCTGTTTTCCACACGAGAGTGCAGAAGAAACCAACGACTAATTTTTAAAAACAATTATAATTACGATTTTTATACGAACGACGACTTTTATAAACTTTTTATAGTAATTATAATAATGTTGAACGTTTTATATATTGTTACGATTTTTGAGAATAGGATTCAGGTATTATATACTTATTGCTTAAGTATTACATACATAAGGTATTATAGGCATGATAAGTTCCTGGAGTGGTAAATTGCGTGCCTTAGTAAAAAGTAAACAGAATACTTATGATTATAAAAATACACAGTATTGTCTATAATAACAAAGAGACCGTACACCAAAGGGCAGTTGATATTTGCCTTTGCAATTAACATAGTTTAATAATCTTTCTGAAGTTACAGACTATAATTTACTGTCGGCCATTACAGGCGCAAGCCTGTGATATAGTGTTTATTTTTAAGTTTCTATTTTCTTGGACATTATAAGTGACTTTTATAGACCAGACACCACCAAACTGACTATTAATTAAATCAAATATTATTAAATCGAAGCATTAAATCACCGGAATGATCCGAGGAGTCGATCCGTCGTTCTCTGGCTGATTACGCGGGCACCTGATTTAGAGGTTAGGCTAACTTGTTTACAGAGTGTAGAAGAGCAAAATAAACAAATTTGTTGTCACTATGTCTGGACAAACATGCGAAATATTCAATCTACCAGTCCCTGGCACGGATACTAAATATCCTCCTGTCCCATGCTCCGGATGTAATAAAATATTTCATGTTTCGTGCGCCAAATTAACGGCGTCGGAGGTTAAAGTGATCGAGCTCAAGAAACGTCTTATGCTTTTCTATTGTGACAAATGCACAGGACTGTTACAGCACATTCCAGCACTTTGCAGAGCAACCAAGAATCTGACTGCAAAATGTGAAAATTTGGAGACCTCGATAGACACCATTCAAGAAGATCATACAATGCTGTTGAATAGAGTCGATGCAGTGGAACAAGAGGTACAAACAATTAAGGACACATACACACCATTAGAAGTCCACAACATTGCCCTACAAGAAATGAACTCCAATATGAAGGAAATGAAATCCCTAATGGATATGCTCACCAAGACAGTCATCGAAGTCAAGTCTACGCTAGTAGAAAACACTCAAGCGGTGAGCAGAGTAAATAAAATCCAGGACGACGTCAAGAATATTACATAGACCCTCATTACCAACAATAACAATAATAACAATTTCGCGGATAATAACAATAGGAAATTCGACATAGATGAGTTTCAAGAGGAGCTGGAAGAAAGGCAAAGACGAGCAGCGAACATAATTCTATACAACATTCCAGAGCAAACAGAAGGAAATGGAGCAAGCAAGACAGCGAAGGACCTAGAGGACTCACTTAGGATTTTGACAAGCATTGTGAACTTCGACACTACTGGAGTAAAAGTAAGGAGGCTAGGAAAATACACAGGTGATAGACCAAGGCCAATGCTTGCAGCACTGAACTCAGTACCACAAGCCCAGGAAATCCTGAACAACAAACGGAAGTATAATGGTCCAGTAGCCCTGCAGCTTGTAACGGAACGCCTTATACTCCATAAGGCATCCGTGATACCTAATTGAATTTGCCCGTTAAACGCGGATCGCTACAATAACAGAGCGCGGTCTAGGAGCTCTCAACGGTCAAACGATCGACCACGTGGATGTCGATCTCCGAACTCGCTGGTGGTGGGGCACTCAGTATATATACCGGCTGCGAGCTCGGCAGCTTGACTTGATTTAGATCTTTCACTCCAGAAAGTAACCTGTAGATATTAGTAATTCCGAATTTTAACAAGCCGCAGGATTCCTCTGACTCTTGTTAAAATTTCCTTGAGCTAGCCCAGCTCACACGATTGCCGTGGTATTGCACCAACCCAATCGGTTTCTTCCTTGAGCTAGCCCAGCTCCTGTGAGCCGTAGCATTGCGCTAACCCTCACAGTATCCTTCTATTTCTTTCTCTATCCTCTATGTAAAAAAAAAAAAAATGGGCCTCAATATTGCATTGACCCCTATTTCCGATTAGAGTTACCAAAAAACCGCAAAAACCCCCTATTCCAGTAGGCCGCGTTATTGCAACGACCCTTACAAACCATCTAAATATCCGCTATTTAAAATACCGGCCGCGTTATTGCAACGACTCCGGTATATCCATCTCTCCTTTACCTCATCTTCGTAAGCTTTCCTGGAAATAGTTCTCGATCTCGTCGAGCCGATTATCTCAAGGAATAGCTTCAACGTTCTTCGATAGACTTTGGGCCTAGCTCAGTCTCTATAGAAAAACTACTGTAAACACGCTCCAACACCCGTATATGCGCGCAGGCCGTGATATCGCACCAACCCCTGTCCGCGTCTCGCAATCTTTCAGCTCGTAACGCTTGGCTGCCGCCACGCACACCTATATTCTACACACTCACATATTATAAATCTTAAGGAGGGTGGATACCGTCTTTCTGGCGGGGAGGTGAGCGGTTTGCCGGGGAGGTAGTGTGCGAGAGAGAAGTCCGTGACACGCGTTCACTGGAGTACATTGTTGTACTATTCCAGCAGTTTTGTTTTTACGTTTTCTCGGCAACCAAGCAGACGAATCATTTCGGTCTTCGTAAAATTTCTTTTCGAAAATACAAGGAATGATTTGGTTCTGTTATCAACAATTGTTTATCATTTTTATTATACTTTCGAGCATAACGTTGAAGGTGCGCATAGTTTTCGCTATGTTGCCCATGCATAAGAGTGTAATTTCAGTAATTAATTTCTCGATAACCATCTAGACGATTAACATGAAATTTAGCATGGAGATGTAATTTTTATCTACGAATATCCTCCAAAAATTTGAGAGCATGTTTATCATTTTGAGTTGGGTATCCACCCTCCTTAACGCTCGATTACGAATCTTTCGTATGTCCGAGCTTCGAGCCATTTAAATTACTTCTAAACGCCATTAAGCCGCCGCGGTATTGTTCTCGCCGAGAGAAATATAATAGAGAGCTACCTAATTAGGTTCGTCTTCCACGTCGAGATAGACTTTAGCTATTTATTGATTTCTCAAGGTCAAAGTGTTGAAAATTAGGACTGCAAATTAAATAAATTGAAATTGCCATTCGCATAATAAGAGAAAAGAATATATTGTTTCAAGACGTTTTGTCCCTCTTGAGCCAGCCCAGCTCCTGTTTCTTGATCTAATTGAATCCTACTCCCATTTCCTAGTCGAATCATCATAATTCCTGAATCATTTATAAACTAAAATCCTAAACAATAATTTTTGCTCAAGTAGAATTATTGAATCAACTACTTATTCATCAAATTTCCATTCCTATCATGAAACTAGTATTTCGCCTACTGATCTGAGGAATTATTGAGAAAGATTTTAGATACAAGGTGCTTATTACGTGGCGCAATATTAAACTCACTTGCATATGAGCGTAGACGCTCCATGTAAAGACGTCAGTCCTCTTACATGAACTTAGAGTCATTTTCCTTGCTAAATATTTCGGGTTTTACCTGCTTAAAAACAATCATTTCACCAATTCGCCGAATTCATTAAGATCTCTTATGATATTCACTCGCACATTTCGCGATTCATTTCTCATCATCCTATACAACAAACCGATGATGAAATAAAAATCCGTAAGAACAAAGCCCTGTTGCTTAAACGGTTCTCTGAGGTTTATTCCCTTTCTCAAGAAAATTTCCTTCGGGTCTAGTACACGATCTTTCCTTCCCATATCCAGCATCTTAATAACAGTTAAAAGTTTAGAAAATTGGTATTTTAATGAAATTCAAATCATTTTATATCATTTTATAATTACACCAAATATAAATTTTGTTTCAAGCCTGATAGAACTTTTATACAGCGAAGTCGCTTTGCAGAGACGAAGAAGCGAATGGAGGAGATGGTTAAGGCAAATCCCAATGAACCAAAAAGAATTGTTATGAGACATGGACGGCCGATTATCATCGATGCAAATCGCGCAAATACAGCTGCCACGCTCGCTCCAAAAAACTAAGAGTTACCCAGGGAGACCTAAAGATATATTATCAAAATGTCCGAGGGTTAAGAACTAAACTAGCACACCTGCGAATTGCAATAAACTGTTGGGCAACTAAATGTGATATTATTATTCTAACAGAGACTTGGCTTCATGAGGGGATTAAAAATCCCGAACTTGGATTAAAGGATTTTGAAATATATCGCTCCGATCGAGCTGCCAACTCGGTTTTTGGTTCAAGAGGGGGTGGAGTACTCATCGCTGTGTGACGCACTTTGCACAGCGCAAGACATAAAGTGGCGATCAGTCAAACGGAGCATCTTTTTGTACAAATCACGAGCAACAGGGTGAACTGCCTAGGCGGTGCTGTCTACTTCCCTCCAGCCTCAGATCGGAGCCTATACATTGAGCACTTAGAGATTCTAAGCCAAACAGTCAATGACCTTCCAGGGTTTACTTTTCTGCTGGCCGGAGACTATAATTTAAAAGGGTTAAACCCTTTTACATATATGTATATAATAATATTTCTATTTCCAGGTTTTCCGCAGTTTCCCTATGCCTATAGCAGAAATGCTATGGTAAATGCGATATAGAGGGGGAAGTCGGCTGCGGCCGCATGGGGGCCTTGTTACTGATCCGGACCAGACGCCCAGGGGGGACTGGCTACTGATCCGGGCCGACCCTGTAATAGGCGTAATGCCTGCAGAAGGGGGGAAATGCAACATAAAATAAAAAATTTTAAATTAAAAAATAAAATAAAATGTGTTATCACTGTCCCTGACGATGCATCATTCAATTTCCTTCTCACATAGTCGCCAACGAAGTTCCTACATGTCAAGTATTAACAAGGTTTGCAAGGATTTGTTACTCTTTAACACTAAAATATTCAGTGGATTAATGAAGGTATCACAGATCGAAGATTTAAACCCGAACTGAATTATAAAATGTACTCAAATTTTTTTATAATTTTGCTATAAGATATAATATTCATACTATATTCCCTCAGAAAAAGTACCGAATTTCAAAGCCTAGAGAATAGACAATACACTAAATTATATTTCCAACATTATTGCGTTTGTCACTTAGTCCTTCTGCATACTTCTTCATAATGGATGAGTGAAGATAGAAAAAAAATCAGTTTTATAGAGGAAAGCCCTTACTTAGACAAATTAAATTTAAAAAAAAAACTATAAATAATTTTGACGCGATTAAAAAAATTTGGCAAAGAATTATATAAAGAGTACGTAAAAGAAACAAGAATTTTCGTATTTTTAATGTTACAACACACTCTGGTGTTATCGAGGTATCACCAAACGAAACCAAATATAAGCAAACGATTTATCTCGTAAACACCGTTGGCTTTTGAAATTTGGTACATTTTCTGAGGGAATATCGTATTACAGTACCGCAAAATTACAAATTTTTTCGGCTTATGTTAATTGAGCATAGCACTGACTGAAAAGTACAAAGATAAGAAAATAAATAATAATAAATTGAGTTAACTGATATTGTTGTATATTCGGAGATGACAATGAATATGCTGAACTATTAATGGAAAACGGATACTGCTGTTAAAATGTATGACTGTAAAAAAATGTAAACTATTGGGTGAAATTACAAAATATAAGATGATAGTCCTATATAAAACTTGTCGGCGCCTAAAATCAAAGTTTCTTTGCGTACACTATTATTTCTAAAAGGACCCCGAGACATTATATATGAATTTTATCTAATCTTAATCTATGTTAATCTAAATATTGTTCATTTATCCATGTATGTATTTATTTGTATGTATATTTGTGTTTATATTGCTTTGCCTCATTACGATGTACAATTTTGCAACTAGTGTCAGCTCTCAACGGATGTCAGTCCTGGAGCGTCAGAATAAATAATATTAAAATAATAAATATATCGATTCAGTGGATTGATTGGCTGGTCAAGATCGTTCCAAAAATCGATTAAATATGGTGCCCAAAATATCGATTCGTTGATTAATCGATTTGAAAACGGTAACGAGATTTTCTCGCGGTCCGGCAAGGCCAGGTCTGCGAGAATGAGTTGCCGAGTCTCTGACTCACTATGTTGATGAGCTACCACGCCGAGTGAGTGCGCAAAGAAGGGGAACCATCGGAAGCAGCGACAGTGACAGAAAAGCTCTGCCGGCGCGCGTTACGGTAAACGCCCCAGTGATGATACGTTAACCAAATTGCCCGACTTTATAAAAACGTAACTTTCACATTAAGATACAAAAAATCGTCATTCTAGGTAATAGTGATTCAGAATAGTTTTATGAAGAAATAACCTCAAAAAAATTCCTAACTTATCTTATTATAGAGAAAACTTATTTTAAAGCTTTAGAAGTGCAAATGTCGATGTACCAGTCATCGACATACTAAAGTTATAGTTGGCCCAGTAATCGTCAAATTAAGAAAAGACTGAACTTCAATAAATTGTAGCTCGCAAATTAAAACGTCAATAACTGTCATTGTATGTTATAATGAATCAGTATACTCTTGTCAACAAATAGAACGCTTACCTTTTGGTCTACCTTATCTTATTGTAAAGAAAAACTAATATAAAACTTGAGATGTGCTAATGTCCCAGTCATGGACATACTAAAGTCATGGTTTGCCCAGTAATGGACACCCATATTTTCGTCCTTTGCTCACTAATAAAAATGATAAACGGTATAATAATGAAATTTACCGACATAATAATAACGAAACAACTTACAACAATTTAGTACACGAGGCGTTCAGAATTTTATAAAAAATATATAACATTTCCGATAATACGTACGGATAAAACTTTATCTTATATACTAGTGATATTATACATCATAATAATCTTCGTTTTAGACAAAGTTTTTGGATTACAAGATAGTACCTAGTCATGGACATATGCATGGCCCAGTTATCGACATGATGTATTTTGCTGTTTAATTATTTATAGAGAGTCCATAACTACTACTCACACAGTTCGATCGATGAATGAATCCTTACATTATTTTTTATCATCTAATTCATAAAAACAATACGTGATTTACATTATTTTTCTATCCACAATTTTGTCCTAGTGATCGACAGTAGGTCGATTAGCCGGACATTTATGTGTTTTTCTGAACTAGTTATCGGCACCCGCGATTTTTTGCACAATCAACAATTTTACGATAAAATAATATTCATCTAGTAATAACAGATTCTTCATATGTAATATCAAATAAAATATACCCAGCCACAGTCTTCGTGCATCGCAGAATTTAACTAAATGTCACGAGCCGCACCTTAACTTCCAAATCAAGGATTTCGACGAAATCACGCTCAACTCGGTCAATGCAAATTTTCGATTTTCTTATTATCACTGTTGTGATTTTACAGGCCTCAAGTTTTCATACAATATTATACATACCTGGAGGAAGTGTCGTTAATTTATTTAAGCGTGAAAAAGCACTCACAGTCTTATTTATCGCTCGTTTACCCCAGTCTGGTCGATTACTGGTACATTTATGAATTCCTTCCTCTTTTACTTCCTCATAGAGCAAGCTTTGTTTTTATGAAATTTTTTTTTTTATGTCAAGACACTCAGAATGGTTCAAAACGTTGACAAATGAGGTTTAGAAAAAATGTTCGTATGCATGTGTGTATGTATGTGTGCAGGGCTTCGAAAATTCAATCGCCTATAACTGAAGAATAGTTGTATCTATGGAGCTGAAATTTGGTACACAAGTGAAGCACCACCGCCGCTTTGATTGTTGCAGGTTTTGACAAATTGTATACACAAATTTTGATTTTATGCCCTTTTCAATTGTTTGAAAAAAGGGCGTGGTCACTCTAACTTTTGCAAAACTTGAGACACCGAACTGAAATTTTGTATATAAACGAAACAATATTCAGTCATTGTATATACATAATTTAGTGATGAACGGTATGAATCTTTTGATTTTATGGAATTGTAAATTATTAAAAAAATGTACGTTATCACATTTACTTTTGGAAACACTTTAACAGTAGCGAAATAACGAAATATAAAAAACGAATTGATAACATGAATTCATAAGAACCTTGCACATTGCTTCCTCATTATTTTTCGCTTTTTACAAAGCTTCTTCTATTAGGAAACCGAAATTGAGTAACATACTTCCTCATAGAGGTAGCTTTATAAAAACCGAAAGATAATGAGGAAGCCATATGCAAGGTTCCACTTTGCATCGTTTTTTCTTCTCTTTGGAGGTGGTAAAATGAATGCATTTCGTCTGATGTCTGGGAAATTATGAGGCGGTGGGTGGTTATCGGGCTTCTTCGAGTAGATAATTGGGACAGTAAAAGGTCGCACTCAGAGTAGATGACAATCGAGAAATTAGGATTTACTATCCGGTCTCGATACGCTTTTGCAAGTAATTTAATATACACCGAGAAAAAAGATTTCATTGATTCCAAAGCAATGGGTGGTTTGAATTTTTTTTCATCGACTTTAAGGAAATGTTTCTTTGCTTTCAATCAAATAGCGCATTTGAATTTCAAAGAAGTGGTTTCACTAATTGGAAGAAACGGTTTTATTGATTCAAAGAAACATTTTTTCCTGGGGAAGTTGACTCACAGAGACACAGACGCTGGATCGAGAGATAATAAATAAATCAATAAATAAAAAATTAATAGATAAATTCTATCCACGAAAAAATCAGAATCTCGATATCAAAACTGCAAGCCACTTCAATCATTCTCTGAACGGTTGATATCGTCGATATTTGATCGTAGAAATAATATGTGCATTTTTTAATAGTTAGAAAATTATTAATGCTTTGTGTTTGATGAAGGAAAATTACAAAATTAATTGTTGAAAAATTGTAATATTGCTCGTTGCAAAGAATTATTCGCCGTTGCCCGATCGTCAAAATATCTTGTTTTTATTCATTTAGAATTTAAAAGGGGATAAGAACACGCAGCATTAAGAGAAATATAATGGGAAAATTTGGAAGCCTTAAATGACAAAAATTACTACCGAACAATATAATCAAATACCTCTGGCAGATATGACGATTACAGCCAATAAACATTTATTTAACCCGTTATTACTTCGAAAAATTATGATCTCTTTCATTGTCTAATGTTCTGAAGGTCAACCGATCGAGACGTGGTAGATAACGCGGACACGGTAAAGAAAACTGTGAGTTTGAGATATCTCGAAAACGATATAAACGACCTACATATATATACGCATGAGGTGACCGCGAGCGACGAGCTCCCCGCGCGATTGACGTAACATAAACCACAAAATATAGGTATATTCATAGAGTATATACGAGCCGTTCGATATTCCAACGTGCGTGTTGTTACTGTTAAGGTATAGCACATGTTTTTTTGGGCACCTGTTTAGAAACCTCATTGAACGATGCTTAAGTAATTGATTACTGGAAAAATCTGTTACTTAGAAAAAAAATAGAAAGCTTGATTTATGTTAACGATCTATTATCGATGTTAAAAGATACATCACACAATTTTAATACGTTACTAAAATCGCAATTTCTTTACACTGAGAGAAAATTATTGTATTAGTAACTATAAATTTACTATTATTTTTTAGTTCGCACGACCAATTTTGTAATAGTTGTCACAACTATCAAATTGTTACTATAAGTACTAAATAGTTACCATAACTATTTTCATAGTTACCGTAACTATGAAAATAGTTGCATGGACTAAAAATTAATAGTTGTCACTTTATAGTTCACTGTACTACTACGATTTCTCTGAGTGTAGATCACTGAAAAACACAAGAAAAATTTCTCGAGCAGCCCACACAGTTTATTTATTTTTAAATTATATTACTTATCCTTAAACACAACATAATTCACTACACCGAGAAAAAAACCAATCAAATGTGCGGTTGCGGGTGGCGAAAGAAAAATTTTGTTTCGTGAACGAAATAATAGTTATTGTGAATTAAGGAAAGTTGAGTCAACTATGCGTTCGTTCGTTCAACCAAATATACATGTCCAATTAACCTAATGTTTATTTCGTCACCTGCAACCGCACATTCGGTTGGTCTTACCAATTTTTTTCTCGGTGTATGTAAAAAAAACTGCATAAAGATTTCAATCGCATTTAGCGATAACATTGTCGCCTTAGTGGTGCACAACGCCGTGCAAGATAACAAGTCAGTAAGGCAAGAGCCAGAAATAGATATGTAGCTGTATAAATACAGTAAACTGTTTCTTTACTTATAAACGCCAAGTTGAATTTGAAGTTTTCGTATGAATTGCAACATGAACAATAGAGTTGTATAGCAATAATCTCTATACTTAGTGTAGTCATCGAAAAATATTTGAGCCCACTGACCATTTTGCTATATCGGCTAGCTTAAATTGTGTGGTTTCTACATCCTATAATGCCAAACAGCTACCAAATAGTCCACAAATGGCTGTGTCACAAAACTTATTTCTCGACTGGACATTTTAGAGAATATACTCTAACGGTATTTATCATTATCATTAAAGAGGTTGGAGCGCTCACACTAGTCAAATCAATGTTTAATTTTTAAAAGCGTTTCTACAATTTCTGGTGGTTTAATAAACCTGTATATGAGGTGTTACTCACGTAACAACATTAGTTCTTAACATAAAAATACATTTTCATCAGTGACATGAAAAGTGAATTGATTGATTGGCAAATGACCGATGTCCACTTTTTTAATGCGTAAATCGCAAGTTCAGTCCAATTATAGTTTAGATTTTTGATAGTATTAGTTGGTCGAAAGATACAACTGTTTGATTATCCTATCTTAATTTCACATCCGCACGGAAAAAACTGGTTAGTTGGGATAACCAAGTTACTGGTTAAATATGCGCCAGTCGATTAATTGCTATATCGACCATGGTATTTGGTAATCGTAACCAATATCTTGGTTGGTCGAACTAATTAATCATCTGGAGCACATTTAACCAATAAATTGATTGCCCCAACGAACCAGTTTTTTCCCGTTCGCCATGCAAATGGCTGTAACTTTTGAACAAGTAATACTACAAAAAATCGGGATAGTCGATCGATTAAGGATCTTCCAATAATCAAAATAAGTTAATGCTCGCCATAATTAAACTATGCTTTGAAAAAAAAACTGCACGAAAAAAACATGTCATTGAGCATTTTCATATATTGTTACGTCTGACGTAACCACAAGTATACATACTGCCGTTAAGAAAGAATGCTGTCAACACAGAGGAGAGCTCCTCATCAATGTCGCATGCTACTAGCGTAGATTCCCAGCAATACAAGTAAGGATCTCTCACCGGACCACATGTTAAACTGTAGAGTGTAACACGCGCCCGGAACCCTTCAACGAAGACCCGCGGCTAACGAAATGTATCTCAAATTTATATAAACATTTATGACACTTATTTTCCCATATATCTCGCACCATAAATCTGGACCCTAATTCTCAGGTATCCCTACCACTTTATCTAAAAATCATTAGGGCGACAATAGTATATAAGCAGCGTATAATTACGTAAATCCTGTTATTCTTCACACGACCGTCTTGCTGCTACGAGAGCGTGCAAAGCTCTTCGACGAAACTCTGTACCTTAGCCCTGCGAGGTTAATACTTCGTAAACGTCTATAAGAAATTGTACTCCAGCAACCAACAGCATCGAAATAAAGTTTAATCATTTTGAGTACGTATCGTTTCACGAACAAATCATTTACTCTGCACGCTGATCAATTTTGCCTCAGTCTATCTTTGAGTCTCCGTCGCATTCATAAGTCTACGGTAGTACATGGCGAGATCTACGTCCCCGGTGTAAAGGGCCAACGCCTTGACTCGAAAGAGAGACCTCCGGTACGATTTCCTATCGTGCAACTCTGAAGAGTTTGCCACCCGGACGTAACAATATCAATCGTTTTTCTATTCGAAACACGGCTGCGAATATACTTATATATTAAGAACTAATTCTGCTACATGAGTAATCCTACGAAACTGTTAATTAAATCACTAGAATTTGCAACAACAAAAAATTAAAACATTTAGATATTTACAAAGTCTAGAATTCGGAGACTCGAATAAAGAGAAAATTAACTGTAGATTTATATGACGAAAAAATCTAATTTATTCACGAAATTGCATTGAGAAAATAATAATAAACCGCGGCTTATCAGATTTACATATGTTATTTCGTGTGCGTCGAGAGTTTAGCTAATTTTTCGGCTTTACGAAGATTTATTTTCTATACGTTTCGGGCAACGCGCAATAGATAATGTTCGCTTAGTTGTTTGTGTCCCTGTGAGACGCCGCAAAGTCGCCGTGGACCAACGCTATTTTTCCACCTGTATCAGTCGCTCGCCTGTGATTTTGTACTTTCTCGCTCGCACAATTGCTGTTGTTCGATGACGCACTTTGCCCAGAACTTTGATGCTTACACGTTCGTATATGCAGATTTATTCTTAGTGCATTTGGGAACTGTCAATTTCTAATTAATTACTGTTTCAGGGTCTTTAATATTAAACTCATTTGACAAACTTAGTTTTATGAAATAATAAATTGATTCCTTCTCTATACTTACAATGTCTACGCTAACTCAGAATTATTGCCTCTATTATGATCGACCATGCAGTCGCTTTTCAACTCGTATTTTTCTAGCTAAACTCACTTATTTAACTGAATTCTAAATAAATCTGATATTTCTTCATCTTTCTAAAGGTCTTAAAGAATTATTCCAACCATGATTTAAAAAATCGCATTAATCGTACTAGATACTGATGCACTACAATAAAGTAAGTAAGTAAGAAATCGATGACAACTCATTTCTGATAATGCGATTATTAAAAGACACTGCTGGAATTTTCCGATGTCTTTTCCCGGTGGTTCGAAATCTGACTTAAAACATAGTAGGTTAATCCATATTTGCATTGACATGCACGGAAAAAAATAATTGGATAAATAGGCTCCAAGCGACAATATTCGTTGGGCCAATAAACTGGTTGTTTACATAAACAAATCATTTAGTTGAGGTGGTGTACAAGGTACATTGCAAAGTATAGTAAAATGGTTTACTATTGAATGTTTATATAAACTCGCCAAGTACAGAGATACGATTTTTTTGTTACGATCAAATTTATTTATTTTCTTTCTAATTGTGTTTACAATTTTTTATTTTATTTTTTTTACTTTTAAATGCAAGAATCATATTTTAAGCTTTCAAATGCGATTATGTTTTGTTTTAAATAATAAATATATATCTATTCTGTATATATGAATGATGAACAACATGTCCTGGACAATACATACGACGAATATTTGCTATTTATTTCACAACTTTTTGTACTTATACATAGTATACCGCTCTAGTTTTTGACACACTGAGCTTGTTTTGGCAGTGTTGGATACCACTCATGTGAATTTACTTGTTCCATGTTTGTTTACACGTATTATGTCTAAGGGAACGTGGGGTACAGTGGGCCACTTTTTTCAAAGCATGAGCTATCATGATCAATGACCAATATATTAATAATCTATAAGTTGTAATAGATTGTATACATATTAAACTATATTTGTGCATGAGTTAATTGATTGAACTCATGCAATTACCTTAATGGAACTGAATTTCTTGTACGCTCATATATGGCCTACTGTGCCCCATTGGTGGGATACAGTGGGCCATGTTAATAATTCGATGAGGCAGAGTGGGACATGCACAAGAATTACACTTTATTTTTCAACAACTGTGAACACAGACTTACGTAAGTGTTTTTATTAAAACTTTTTAATAATTTAATAAATGATCTCTTTTTTGTGGATTTAAACAATACGTAGAATCTTGCTTATAAGCAAAATCACGGCTCAGTCAACGAATCTTTGGTAAGTTCCGCAGAATTTTTTGCGAGTACTAAAGCTTTTTATTGCATTTGCCGTTGCCTTGTTTAGTCTTAGGCTGTTGCTTTCGCTGTCGTTTCTTCGTAACAACCTCGGTGTTGCCTTTATCTTTCGCAGGAGTCGATGAATCTTCCGTTTGTTTATTTGTTTCTCCTTTTTTCGGTTTTCCATTTTTCTTCCAATTCTTACTCGTAATCAAGCTTGTGACAGGATAATAATTTTGTCAACCCTTTCCTCGACGTCAACGCTCAATTTGACTTCTCGAGCGTTCGTAGGAAACATTATATATATTCCAATTTATATTACCGCTACTTTCGACGATCATTCGTCGATACATTGACAAATTATGGTCGAAAATTGCCATCTCGCGAGAGAGAACACTGCGTGTTAGCCGACCCGAAAACATGAGGCTGAGCGAGACGACGCGAGAGCTGACAAGGGCAAGCGCGTTATATCGATTATGAGATCGACCAGAGTTGCCTATTCGACTACGCATCACGTACGCCGGCCCAGGGTACTGACACTCCGTGTACCCCGCCACTTCTTATTTGGCACGAACCGATCGGGTACGGATATTGCCAGCCCAAGAATAACAAAATATGACGATGAAAAGTTCGGCTTGCTGGCTTGGCAGCAATGATGCCTACGGCTGTCGATGGAATTGAAATTGGTGGGGATGGAACAGCGGTGAACTTGAATTCATGCGCTGCTTGAAACGCAATGTCATCAGTTCATGCCTCCGATCATATATTTTTATTTCATATAATGGAACATTAGTTATTACGTAATTTTTAATAGCTCATCGCAGAAATAGCAATTGAATTGTTATTTTATCGTAGAGCCCGATTTAGTATTTTAAAAATAATATACATCTCGGATATCTGAAAGAAAATGAGCTGTCTCTTTCGTTATTAAATAAACTATTGAAACTTTAGTTTCAATAAATTAAGATGAGAATAATATTAATTATTCGTCTTAAGGATGTCCTGCATTGAATCGGTATCCTCATATCTTGATGAAAATATTTATTTGAACGTTTATTTAGTGCTTTTTCACGGTTTTCAGATAAAATAAAAGATTGCTGTGAACATGAACATTCGCAATTGTTCTGAAAATATTTTATTTTCATGACTGAAACTGTTAAAATGTGTGACAACTCAAGATTTTCGTTACATATTTTACTTTATATTCGATAAAAGGTAAATTGAAATTCTTTTACTTCTATGAAACGGTTTTTGTCCACCAACTTTATAAAAAACCGATGAAGTTTTCAGTTTTACAAAAACAAGTACAGAAACAATCCATTTAAAATTTATATTTTCATTTTAAGAAATATCTTTTTGTCATTTTTACAAAAAATATATTTGTCACTTTCAATTTAACAAAACAATATTTGTAAATTCGTAAAAAACGAAATTTAGAAATTGACAAGATATTTATAAAAAAAGATTTTAAAATTTGGAAAAACTAGTATGAATCGTTGAAAATCGTGGGATTCAATAAAAGTCAGTTTATTATTTTTTTAAATATTTTTATTTGTCTGGACAACCCAAGGTTTTAATAATCTGAATCCAAAGGGTGGCGCGGTACCCCATCACCCGTCACCGCCATTTACGATCGAAAAGATAATACGGCGGGTTTACTCAATAAAAGTGAACATATTATTTTATAATGTCAGAAAAAACCAAGATTTTCAGAACATGAATCGAAAAGGCGGCGCGGTACCCCACCGCCCGTCGCCGTCATTTACTATCGAAAAGATAATACGGCGGATTAACTTAATGAAAGTGAGAATATTATTTTATAGTGTCGGGAAAAACCAATGATTTCCCCATTTGAAAAATGTAAACCTTCATAACTCGGGAATGCCTTGAGATATCAAGCTGAAATTTGGACCATAGATAGAGGGATCAAGCCTCATCGTTCATACAGATTTTTGTTAAAATCAACTTCATCGTTAAATTATTACGCGTTTTTTAATTTTTTGAAATATGTCTACGCGATAACTCTTTCAATTTTCGAGATATTGATCTTAAAATTGGTATGAATGTGAGCTTTCATACGCCGGTGATCGCTAGTGAATTTAGTTAAGATCGGTTGAACGTTACAATTTTATGATGTTTTGAATTTAAAAAAAAATTGACATTATCGCTCTATTGTAACTTTTGCAAAACGTAAGATAGCGAGCTCAAATTTTGTATATAAATGAAACAATATTCAGCCATTATATATGTATAATTTAGTGACGAACGGTATGAAATTTTTGATTTTATGGAATGTTGAATTATTTTTAAAAATATACATTATCACATTCACTTTCGGAAACGCTCTAATCAAGAAATAACGTAATAACGAAATAGAAAAAGCGTATCCACAACATGTATATTTATCTAATTAAAACAAGGATGCAAAGTAGAACCTTGCACATTGCTTCCTCATTATTTTTCGAGTTTTACAAAGCTTCCTTTATGAGGAAGCCAAAAATTGAATAACATACTTCCTCATAGAGGTAGCTTTGTAAAAGCAATCGTAAAAGCAATCAAAAAAACACGTTTTTACCTTGTACTTTTGAATTAATAAATAGTTAAAATCAGTAATATATTGTTAAGAAAAGACATCTGTAAAAATGCGTTATTTTCTATTTTGAACTTGAGTGATGGCATAGTATTTTTGATATTTAAGTTTTGAAGTCACTTGTTAAACGTTATATTTTGGTTTATTTATTTCGTTTCACTTGATAGATTTTTTTTCGCTTTGATACCCCGTTCTTTTTTTAGCTGTTTATACGAGGGTTTGCATTTTTCTGTTAATATAAATTCTATTATTGCAGCTAGTCTGAGCCGGCCCTTCAGTCTATGTGTATAATGTACATTATACGCATGCACCGTTGGAGTAACAAAGACAGTTGATATATCTATCTTCGTCAGCCCCCACTACTGAGACCGTAGCCAACTTCGAAAATGTTAACGCCGGCAACGGCGGTTTTGGTCGTGTAACGTTGGCGAACATAAGCGTACCCGATTCGCTCTCAGCCAATGAGCGTCGGCGTTGGCGTGCCAAATAAGAAATACACGGTTAGCATAGAGCAGAGCAGCGGAGTGTCAGTACCCTGCGCCGGCCAGTTAACGAGCCGGCACCAAAAATCACTTTTTCGTCGAACCTCAGAGGGGATAGAGAGCGCAAAGTCAGCCCTCGAGAAGTCACGCGGTTGTTATAACGAAACATCGACTACGTTGTCGAAAGATATTTGTCAAATAGTGTCAAGAAATTATAAAATTATCAAGGATCGTGTTACCAAGAAAGATTGGATTATTATTCGTCAAAATAGACGACAAGTTTTGTTAATTAAAACTCTAGTGAGAATATTTCACGTAAGTTTTATAATTATATATCTTTGCCTGAAAATTGTGTTTATTGTTTTGCATCCTTAAATCCTATGGTCATCCAATTACCCACCCTGCGATTAGCCGGACATAAGAATGAAAGAAATACATCTCCGAGCGCTGACTACAGCTCGTCGACACCCTCTCATTGACGTCACTGTTTATAAGACAGTTTTTAAGAGACCCTTGTGGGCCCACACACAGGACCCACCACGGTTAAGTGCCAAGGGATGGAGCGTCTAGCGGCACGCTGAACGAGGCATTCGGCAACGAGACCTAGACTCGTTAACTTCTACTCGCAACACACTATTTTATATTACACATTCACTCTATCTCGAATAAATATAATATTTCGATTCAGTACATTTTTCGAGTTTCTTACAAGAAATAGATTAAAAGAGATAACAGATAGTTTATCAGTTTACTCAAAACTGATAAACTGATAATCTGGCAGCCACTGACCACGGCCGCGCCAGGTGGAATATTCTCAGAGAAGAGAGTATTCTTTCTCAAGCTTCTCTTTTCTTTAATTTTTTCCTTTTTTATTTTACGAGCGATCATTTCTTCACACAACGCTTTTTTAATCGGACTTTTTTCCAGAAGTCCGTTTTCTTGGTCCAACCTTTGGGAATTTTTATGATCAAACTATGTTCTGCGGTGCTATCATCCTAACCTCAATATCTGCTCCGCAGTGTGACCCACTCTGCCCTACTACATGTTTCTATAGTTTTCTATAGAAGAGGCAAAATATTTACTTCGGGCCCCCTGAATGTTGACATTACCTGTTATTTATTATATAAGTCCTTCAAGTAGCTAATTTTTTGTCATATCGAAAGAAATTTCGAAAACATTGAATACGTCCTATGTTTTAAACACTTCACGCCGGTATACGTTGAGATAAATCGCCTGGTTCACTGCTCCCTGTGGCCTACTGTACCCCCCGTTCCCCTACTTGAAAATTTCGAATTTTCGTGATGTCAATTATTTTTTAAATTTTGTAGATGTCAAATTTTGCTGCAAGTAAATAATTGTTCACAGTAATTAAATCTATATTATATTGTATCTATATTCTATATCTTATCATACGCTAATGGTCGGCACATTGATGACTCATCGCTATAGTCGGACTGTCGCATCACGAGCGTTGAAATAAGCAGACCGATAATTTATGCTTCTATACTCAAAAGTATTGCGTCACTTCGGTGTCCAGTGGACGGTTGAATTTCTCGTTAAATCCGTAAAATGTATAAAACTGAACTGTTGAATTTCCACAGTTCTCGATCTATAATAATAACAATTATCATTATTATTTTAAATATACCGCCAGTACTGGAACTGAATTTTCTATACAGATATAGAACATCCTCATTAATAAAAAAAATCATTATTATAATTGTCAGTAATAAAGACGCCAATAATTAAATGAAACGATATATATTTACTTTCGAAGAAAATTCTTGGTTCGCGTCTAGTTCCAATATAAATTAAATCAGAAGTCATGCGTATCGAGGGTAAACTGGCTCCCACTTCTGTCAATAATGTCAACGTGTATTTATCGGACATAGTCGAGCTGAGAGATCTAGTTTAGAATTTACTTATCGAGACTTATCGATGCATAGAGTGGCTCCTTTGGCTGGTCTATGCATTCGCCTACTCTCCTTTCGAGAGATCTTTTAGCCATTGTAGAAGACTTAACTACCCGGTTGCAGTCTTACTTACATATTCGCTAAGACGTTACGCTTCGCCAGCATGCATGTTTGTAACTTTTGCTGTATACAGAGTAATCATTTGTTCACACAAGAACTAATATTTTTTCGTAGAAAGTTTGGACATTTGTGCCTAATAAAAGATTTTTAAAATAATTAAATATTTTCTTCATTTAATGTATTGATTAAAAATAATGAAAAATATACATTAGAAAAAAATGTGTAGGGGTCTAATTATTTAGCAGATCTTCACTTCGTATCATAGTAGTAGTAGTAGTGTTTTTATTCCATGTATACCCTTTTCGGGTGTTTCCGTTTATTCTCATACAATAGGTCTTACGGCTAATCTATAATATTGTTACGAATATGAAGATCGAGTTACAATTTGAAAACGGCCGGTGAGTTGCCGCCTTCGGGAATAATAGAGTAGCAGTAGCGCCCAATCAAGATCAGACAGAATCGTCGTATGAAGGCAACATTAATGCTCTTTTCTAACTTGGCGTTGATTCGCTACCGCCACTCTTCACTGAAAAAAATATATAGTAGAATGGTAGAGCCGACAATACTGATATAGTTCCCAGGAGACCCAAACATATCGATTTTTACAGGATACTATGTATTTGTTTTGTTGAGCTATAATTATGTTTGCAGCTATTATTTTTGTCATTTTCATTACTATAAAATATGATCGGCGCTCCTGGGAATTATATTGTATGGTAATAGTAAACTATTATATAGTAAAAGTATAGCATTGTTGCTTTAACCATGTATTTTTCTCCCAGTGTTGATTAGGAATTACAGATACACTCAGTACGACATTTGACGAACAAACAGATTTGCCTACGAAGTTGGTCTTGACGTGACTTTACAAGCGAACAGACGTGTGACATTTCACGATCATAAATATTATAAAGAATTATAATCAATAATATCCTCCCCAAAACCAAATATACGCTTTATCAATTCGCTCATTAATTCGTTGGTGATTGAATCGGAATTAGTATCGGGGGACGTGAAGAATATTGAGATGTCGACTATTGTGACGAAAAGTCAAGATCAAGGAAGAATTAGTTCGTCAGAAAATAGGAATTAGGGATCGGATTCTGTTTCCAGAAAAGAATTTCATAAAAAAATCGATGAATTGCGGAAGAAACAAGAGGAAGAAATTTTGAGAATTCGGATGCAGATTATGGAAATAGCGAAGGAGTCAGCGATAATCGCGACTAAAGAAGCAATTCGAGTGGCCTTCGACAAAATTAACTCTTTCCTCTTTTACATTGCTTTTGTCCTATTCCTTTCTTATACGGAAAAAAAAGATTAGTTGCTATAACCAAGAAATGAGTTGACACAACCAATCGATTATTCTATTTCCCTAGCAACTCTGATGGTAATACCAACGATTCGAATGATAATACCGACGATTCGAATGGTGGTCCCAACTATTCGAGTGGTAGTCCCAACGATTGGATTCGTTAACCTAACTAATCCAATCGAGAACTAATCGTGAATAGTTGAGGTTACTATTTGATATGGTTCAGGGAACTAATTTTTTAGATATTGTGTACAGCAAATCGAAAACGTAGTTGCCACAACCAAACTTTCTTTTCCGTGTAAAAATGCTGTAAATTTGTCAGACAAATAAAAAATTAGGCTCACGGATTTCTATCCGTAATTATTGGAATGACCGATACATTATATTATAGATCTGGGGTGTATCTGGATTAACGCCTTCGTTGGCATTGATGCAATAATGCATCAATACGCTAAAGGCGGCGAGCAGCTCGTGTCGACGAAGGGGTTAAGGATGTGGGAGCGGTACACTCCCGCCAATCGAGGATTTCAGAGAAAATTTGGAATACTTCTCGATGAGATAAAAATGAACCATATAGAAGGTTCTGAATAGATTGATTTTGCATAATAATAGTTCCGAAATTGATTGTTAAAAAAATTGGTTATTAAAAAGTTCATGAAAAAAAATTGTTTAACAAATCAGCCGTCAACCTAACTTTCTTTTCAAATGAAAATGATTTGTTATTTTATCTGAATACGTACGATTTTTTTTTTACTTTTGTATAATTTTTGAAAACCTGTTTTTTAATTTCGAAAAATGTATGGAAAGTAACGAATTTTGAATATCCGTCTTTCGTATATCTTACCCATTACACTTACTATTGATCAAGTGGATTCGCAAATGCAGTACCAACATTTAAGAAATCGTTATTTTCAAAAACTAGATAAAAAACTGAAAAAAATTATACGTGTTCGGAAAAATTAATAAATCATTTTCATTTGAAAAAAAAGTACGTTGAAGGGTGATTTGATGAACAATTTATTTTTCATCAATTTGTTAATAACATTTTAGAATTATTATTATGCACAATCAATCTTTGCAGTACCTTTAACGTGCTTGATTTTTTTTTCAGATTTTTATCCCATCGAAAATTGTTTGAAATCGTCTCTGAAACTCACATTTGGCGGGACTGTGCCGCATTCCTATATAAATAGGTTAGAACGTATTCGTAGAAGTAGTAATTCCTAGAAGCAGCGTTTAGTAACCCACTTCCTCACACATCTAGGGGAATGTAGAGGAAGTAGTGAGAGAAACAAAAAAGTGTGCTTCTTACAGGCACGCGAATGTATGAGTTCTTCCGCTTGGAACAATGCACGTATTGCGGAGAGACAAAATGTATGTATTTGTTAAAAGGCCGTGATATACCCGTAGGAATTTCTTCGCCCAATGTTAAAGACCTATAAGTCTGTCTCTCTCGCACATAACCTCACTTTTTGGTTTCTCGGTCACTTTCGAGTATTCTCTCAAAATACAAGCCCAATCTGTGTAGTTATTTGTGAGAAAACAGATTTTGAAGTTTTGTAAGTATTGGGGGAAACTATCACGCCCGCTTAATAGTGTGAAGTCTCGGGTGATGAAAGGTTATTGGGCTATTCGGAGCAGAAAAGTGGGGATATACGATAAGACAGAAGGCTGAACGTTGACGATCTGCCTCGGTGCTGGCTCTGGTCGTTGGTGATAAGGGCGCGTGCGCAGCTTCCGGAAGCTTCCCGAAGCTTCCTTCAATCAAAGAGCGCAACAAGTGTCATTCGTGCTTCGTCCGTGATTCCGACCAGACGTGAGTAATCGTAACTTGTCTGACCGAATGCTTTATAATCTACGTATTATTTTGAACAAGGATATCTATATACACTGAACGGAGGAACTGTGATTAACGATTGATTGTGTCTACGGAACCACTTAACTGTACGTAAATCTATAATTTGCCAATACCTTTTGCTTTCCCAATTTCCGCTCTGAGTCTCCCAAATCTTCTATATTTTGAATCCTAACTTTGCTCTAATTAAAATAGAGGAAGCTTTATTTTTATGAAAAATTTTTTTTTCGAGATTTTCATGTCAGTACACTCGGAATGGGCCAAAACGTCGAGAAAAGTGATTTACAAAAAATGTCTGTATGTGTGTGTGTGTGTGTGTGTGTGCGTGTGTGTGTATGTGTGTATGTTACACGATCGAAAAATGTAAACCTTTATAACTCGGGAATGCCTCGAGGTATCAAGCTGAAATTTAGAACATAGATAGAGGGATCAAGCCTCATCGTTCATACAGATTTTTGTTAAAATCCACTTCATCGTTAAATTATTACGCGTTTTTTAATTTTTTGACAAATGTCTGTTTACGCGATAACTCTTTCAATTTTCGAGATATTGATCTTAAAATTGGTATGAATGTGAGCTTTCATACGCTGGTGATCGCTATTGAATTTGGTTAAGATCGGTTGAACCGTTAACATTTTAGGATGTTTTGATTTTTTTTAATTTCTGATTTTTTTTCTTCCATGCGAATTTTGGTATCAAATATCAAACTTGGAGTACAATGAGTACCAGATTCATGATTAAGAGAAAAAAATACGTCAGATATAGCCAAAAAATGATGAACGATACCATATTTTTATAGCGATTTTGTACAGTATATATTGCGAAAAGTACCGATTTATGTCGTATAAACTAGCCATATCCTTGCTTCACAATGAAATTTCTGAAAACAAACCATTCTATCGTGTTCTGCTGAAAAAAAGAGAAGATAGAGTATTCGAGCGAGTTTACGGACCGTTACTCGTTATTATATTTTTACAAAGCAGGCATGTGCTCTTATTTTATGGAATTTTAAAAAATTAAAGAAATTAACGATATCGCAATAACTGCGGAAAAACTTGAGATATCAAGCCCAAATTTAATATGTAAACAAAATCATATTCAGTCATTATAGATGTATAATTTAGTGACAAAACATTAATAATTTTGATTTTATGGAATTTTGAATTGTTAATAAAATTTACTTTATCGCATTAATTTTTGCAAAACTTGACATTTCAAGCCCAAATTTAGTATTTAAAACAAGGATGCAAAGTAGAACCTTGCACATTGCTTCCTCATTATTTTTGGCTTTTTACAAAGCTTCTTCTATGAGGAAGCCAACGTCGATTAATATACTTCCTCATAGAGGTAGCTCTGTAAATAGCCAAAAATAATGAGGAAGCAATGTGCAAGGTTCTACTTTGCATCCTTTTTTTTTGCATTTGTAAATTGGGGCGTACTTTGTTTAACTTTAAATATTTATAATTTAAAAAATCCAATAAAAAATCGGAAAAAATTCTACATGAGTTTTGTAATGTGGAAGAATAACATAAAAAATCGCGAACCATATTTGGAAAGTTGAGGGTCGGCCGTTTGTCGAGTTGGTATGGAATGCTCCGTATAGAGTTTATACAGATATATGCCAAATTCCATGTATCGGACTACATATATTTTTTTTACTTGGGTACAATCCGTTCCCACCATCTCATCCGTATGTGCTCTAACGCATCTGTTTCCTTATTCTTCTTCTTTTGATTGGTGTTCACTTTGGTTCTGTCTTTGGGTTGGTCTGTCTCTGTCGTGCTCGATCTCGGGTATTACCGGCGAGCTACGCTTTTTAATCGCCTCTTGACTTCCGAACGCTGCGCAAGTAAAAGTTTGAATTTCTCGACCGTCTATACACTGTTAAAAATATTTGGAAAATTCATATACTGTACAGCAATTTATACTAAACCCATATGTGTTTTTACTAAAATACAGTTGTATATACAGAAATGTTTGACAAGTCGTCCGTAGTAGTTTGATTTTTTTTTTCTATTTTTTTATAATTTTTTAAATCAAAAAAGTTTAAGAACTATGTGAAGAAAAATCTTCCACGCTTTAGCTCTAAGCCAGAAAATGTTGAGATTCAATAAAGTATTTTTCAGAATTTTTTCAGGTTTTTAAATTATGGCATGCTGGTGCTAGAATGTGGCGTGTATGGTGCTGGAATAGTCTTAGTTTAGAAAAATTTGACAAATTCCTAAAAATCTAAATAAATTCTAAAAATCCAAGTTTATATAAATAAACGTTTGACCAATCACTTGTGATGGATTAATTTTTTTTTCTATTTTTTCATAATTTTTAAAAATAAAAACAGCTTAAAAACTACAAGACGAAAAATTTTGCCCACTTTGGCTATAAGCTAGAAAACTTTGATATTCAACAAAGTATTTTTCAGAATTTTTTCATATTTTTAAATTAGCGCATTCGATACGTCACTTAAAAAAAATATTTAAAAAAGATTTGCATAGAAAAATAAAAAAATTAAATCTGGTGCATTTGAGGATTTAACCAATCCTACAAAAAATTACGAGCCAAATCAAGGAGGTCGAGGATCAGACGCAGGTCGAATCGGAATGGAATGCCTCATATATATATGTATCTTTTTACAAACATTTATAAATTAAGAATTTATTATTAAGAATAAATTAAAAATTAAATTAAAAACATTTACAATTTATTCTTAAAAATGAATTCTTAGTTTATAAACGCGCGCGTGACGTCCCAAGTGCGAGAGACAGGTTTTAACCTGTCTTGTGACGTCACTAACTTGGCCCGACGGGTGGCGGCGACGTCACCGGCACGTCAGGGAGGGGGGGGGGCCGACTCTCTCTTTCTCTCACACACACCGGTAACGCGCATCGGGAACGAATATCACACTCGAGACAAGCAAAATAACACAACTTTCGCGACACGCACACTCTCCCCGATAAAAAGGCAGCTACTCAGTCCACTGCTTACAATAAAAAGATGTTACGCGAAGCACACTCACTCGGACAAAACAATCGTTCCCGCGCACAGTAACTATTCCCGAATATACGAGGGAAATAACAAAAGAAACACGAAAATGGCATGTTCCGGGCAGTACTCCCGACAGTAAGATCTTTTATAATTAATTTAATCTTCGCGAGAACAACGAATTCGTCGTAAAGCCACGCGGGACTTAAACAATACAAAATCACAAACAAAATAAACTCGCGGGCTCGATCACGCGCGAAGTATCGTCGCCTCCGATATTTATTACTTGAAAAGATAAAATTAAAAGAGACGAGGCTTACCTCGACAATACGATGTAAAAATCCTCGCTCTCCTTATCTCCCTTAACCCTTGAATATAATTTTTAATGTTCCTGCGGGAGTTATGGGTCCGAACGATCGTGTAGCGGAACTCTCTACTTCTATAATCAACACTTAGCTCCTCGCGTCACAAAGGTTCCCACGTAACAGCCTTGAGATGTGTCGCTCACGGAAACACGAGCCCTCTCATCCCTACCCTAATTATTTCGCCGCCGAAAACTCAGGCGGCCAACTCTAACTTTTCGCGATCTATTAAATTCGCCTAATATTTGGCGCTTCTGGCGCGCGAAGTCCAAATATTTCACCGTCTGTGCTCGGCGACTCCTCAGATATTTTCGGGAGTGAATGACATCCCGTGAGCGCTATTAAACACCTCGTGAGCGTACTCGGTCTCGCTGCTCTAAGGGAATCCGGCGGAGAAAGATCGAGGAGTGCTCGTCGATAACCCCTCGTCTCTCGTATATAAATTTAAAAAAATAAAATAAGCGGGAATTAGTAAAAACATTTGTTGTTCTTGCGAGGCCCTACGGATCTGTCGGAAGTCGTCGTATCGTGAGGAGCTTGCGTGAAGCATGAAAATTTTACCACGTTACAATACTTATATTGGAAGTACCATATGCATAAACTGTGCATTAAATTTCATCATCATTTATGTAGAATTTTCATATGAGCGGTATCTGAAAGTTCAAGCACATATGTGTTGGAAATTTAAAATGGACATAAAAACAATTTTTAAGAATAGGAATATTAGTCAGACATTATTTTTTCACACAAATTATGTCATCAGAAATTGTTGGGTATTGGTTTTCGTTACAGAAAATTTTTCGCTTTCACCGGGATTTGAACCTACGACCTACCTACCTAAGTACCTAACAACGCACGCACGCTACCGACTACGCTATCAACGACTTAGTAATTTTGGATATCTAAATGGCATAAGAGTTGAACAACTACTATTCTCTCAAGCATACTTATAATTGACATAACAAAATATTCAATTGATTGCGATCAGAGCGCCAAGTGGATTGGAAATATTTTCAAGTGAACATAATTTTTGAATGAACGGATTTTTTTTCTCTCGAAGAGAAATTATATCTACAGACCTGTGAAGGTCCAGCAACAAACATAAATCAAACATAAATTTGCCGTAATAGCAGCGCGAGATGCTCCAGTGTTAAAAAAAATCGAAGTATTAGCGATCTAATGCGGGTTTTTTTCGTTATTGCGAAATGTGTATTAAATTTTAAATCAGTGACTAGAATTCGAAAAATTCATGTCGATTTTCATGTACTAATTTAGTAATTATTGATTTCGTAACCATGTGTTGTAATTTTATATTACCGGGTTGGTAAAATCCATACACGCATATTAAATTTATTATGCAACTATATTAATGTTTATTTCCTATACCGAGTTTTGTAAAGTTCTCACACTTTTGTGTCGCAAAATCACACACATTTTGCAAAAAGTAATACATCTATGTAGACAAAATTGCAAATACTTTGGCGTGTTTTTCAATATTCATTGTTAGAAAAGATTGGAAGTTTTTATTCATAAACTCGTCATCAAAATTTAATATACAATTGTGGTATAAAATTCATGTACTTTTCCAGTAAAATTAAAGCAAATTATTAAAATTCAAGTACTTTTATTGTAAAATTAAATTAAATTATTGAATATGCTATACCATACATTAGTTTTACATTACACTTGTATACTAAATTTAATATACTAGTTTATGAATAAAAACTTCCAGTAAAAGTACACTAAATTTCAAGTAGATTTTTTTACAGTGTTTGTAACTGAAATTTTGATAACTTTGATCTTAAATTTAATGCGTGACAATTTGTATTAAATGTCAAATCGGGCACAAAAATTCCTAAAATGCATGTTGATTTTCATGTACTGATTTAGTAATTATTGATTTAATAATAAGGTATTGTAATTTTCAATCACCGAATTATGGAAATTCATTGATTTGTATTAAATTTACTATGCAAACATATTAATTTCGATTTCATATACCAAGTTTTACAAAATTCATACAAGTTTGTATAGGAAAAACGCGAATATTTTTCAAAAAGTAATATACGCATGTAGAGAAAAATGCAAATACTAATGCTTCGTATTTTTCAATATCAGTAACTGAAATTTTAGTAACTTTGATCTTATATTTAATGCAACAATATATATTAAACTTCAAATCGGGTACGAAAATTCCGAATATGCATATTGATTTTCATGCACTAATTTAGGAAATGATGATTTAATAATCATGTGTTGTAATTTCCAATCACCGAATCATCGAAATTCATATATCTGTATTAGATTTAGTATGCAAAGATATTAATTTCGATTTCCTATACCAAGTTTTACTAAATTCATACACGTTTGTATAAGAAAAAAGCGAAAATTTTTTACAGTGTATGCATCAACTAATACAATTTTTGTAACGAATTTAGCAGAGTTGTACATCAATTTTACGTTACGTGTAGTAATTGTACCTTAAATGTATTTAACAGTGGACGAGGGTGTTGCAAAATTAAAGTCAACTCATTTTAAAAACACGACTCGTATGGCGTATTTGGTATACTGTGCATTAGTTAATACGTCTGCAGTAACGAATTTAGCAGACTGTACATCAATTAATACGAGTTTCGTAAGGAATTTAGGAAAATTGTACATCAATTGTACGTTATACTTGTCTAGTAAATTTTTTATACCCGTTTCTGTAAACGTGCTTCCTACACTGTATAGTAATTTTACCTTAAATTTTTTTAACTGTGTATTGTCAGATCGGCAGTGTCAGATTTTCCGTGTCCTCTACACTGAGAGAGAAGAGTTTGTTAACAACTAACAAATCAAGTGTTAAATATGGCGAAATGAACCATTTAGTTATTCTTATTGAATCTTCGTTGAGTTAAATAACATTGAATTGTCCCAAATAAAGCTCGCTGACATTTGTTCATAGTTAACAAATCTTATTTGGCTCAAGGTACATTTAGTACCAATAACTGAATAGTTCGTTTCGTCATATCTAACAATTAATTTGATAACTGTTAACAAACTCTTCTCTCAGTGTAAGCTTATCGCTCGCCATTGCTTTACTGAATTGAGTCATCGATATTGTCCATCAATAATCCACAGATTGGTTGACTTTCAGAACACCGTCCACGGGCAACATCCTTTCACTTCCGCGGATCATCAAATTCTCTACATTCCTCTGAAAGCACAACCGAAAAATGCATCAATCACCGATCACCGATGATTCCGAAAAAATTCGAATTTTTTTGCAGAGCATAAATCCTAACGCTTCATCTGATATGAAAGAGAAGCTAGAATCATTTTTTATCGATAACTTCGTCCTAGCCATAAGATCAGGAGTATGGAAAACATACATTTCAAGTTGTATTTCCGCGTTACTACGAGTTACTGCGTTCTTTCGAGTTACTGCGTTCTCTCGAGATACTACGACGTCTTTCAATGGTCCGGACGTGAAAGTGCCCGTCGAGGCAGAATTGATTTTAAAGGAAACTAAATATTTTACTTGCCCGGTACAAAAACTTACGCAAACGGAAAAATGTGAATTAAGGAAAATTATATATGATTTGCGAAAGAATGGTATCATCAGGTTCAGCCAGTCTTACTTTACTTCACCAGCAGGGTTAACAACAAACGAAAATGGTACTCGCGATTTGAAAGTAGATTTCAACCAAATAAATAAACAACTGATACCAGATCCATATGTACGGCCGCGATTTGAAAATCAAGTACACAAATTAATGGCCAAAAGCAAAAAGTATTTTAGTTTGTTCCATATTAAGGACGTTTCTTATAAAATCCCCATGAAAAAAGATTCTATTAAATACACATCATTCAACACTGAAGATGGACATTACGAGTTTGTTAAACTTCCTCCTGGATTAAGTATTACCCCCGCCAAGTGCGAGCAATTTTTGAATCTGGTCATGGAAAATCTTTGCAATCGGGATGTTGCAACGGTGTCAATGGAAGGTATATTGATAGCTACACAAACTGCAAACGAACATTTGGAAATAGTTAAGGAATTTTTTACATGTCTTAATCAAAACAGATTAGAACTGGATCTCCCAAAATGCAATGTTTTCTATGAAGAAATTGAATACCGCACGTACTTGTTGTCCGAAAACGGGTTTAAACCCAGCTCATCAGGATTAGAGGCCATTCATAATTTTCGGGTACCGCAAAGTATCAATAACGTGATAAATTTCCTAAAGCTATGCGCTACATACCGTCGGTTTATAAAACATTATAAGGCACTATCGAAGCCGCTTGACGATATATGTGAAAATGGAATTTTTCAGTTTGGGGCAGAAGAATTGAAAGCTTTCAAATTGTTGAAAATAAAAATGACTACAGCTCCTGTACTTGCAATTTTTAACCCCGCGAATGAAACGGAATTAGTTACCGACGGAAGTACTACAGGGTACGGATCAGTTATTCTGCAACGCCAACCTGACAGTAAAATGCATCCCGTGTGTTTTTATTCTCAACGAGCATCAAAAAACGAGAAAAAACTAACTTCCATTGACCGAGAAGTATTGGCCATTATATACAGTATCGAACATTTTCGTGAATATTTGTTAAATATGTCATTCACCATATTTACCGATTGCACTGGAATTGTAACTCTTCTGAAGAAAGAAACGTCTAATGCTAAAATTACCCGTCTAATTATGGCACTGCATACTTACAAATGCGAAGTTAAGTACCGAAAACGTGAGGAGTTAGAAGATGTTGACACACTGAGTCGCTGTTTTCCACACGAGAGTTCAGAAGAAACCAACGACTAATTTTTAAAAACAATTATAATTACGATTTTTATACGAACGACGACTTTTATAAACTTTTTATAATAATTATAATAATGTTGAACGTTTTATATATTGTTACGATTTTTGAGAATAGGATTCAGGTATTATATACTTATTGCTTAAGTATTACATACTTAAGGTATTATATAGTAAAAAATAAACAGAATACTTATGATTGTAAAAATACACAGTATTGTCTATAATAACAAAGAGAGCGTACACCAAAGGGCAGTTGATATTTGCCTTTGCAATTAACATAGTTTAGTAATCTTTCTGAAGTTACAGACTATAATTTACTGTCGGCTACGTCGTTACAGGCGCAAGCCTGTGATATAGTGTTTATTTTTAAGTTTCTATTTTCTTTGACATTATAAGTGACTTTTATAGACACCACCAAACTGACTATTAATTAAATCAAATATTATTAAATCGAAGCATTAAATCACCGGAATGATCCGAGGAGTCGATCCGTCGTTCTCTGGCTGATTACGCGGGAACCTGATTTAGAGGTTAAGCTAACTTGTTTACAGAGTGTAGAAGAGCACAATAAACAAATTTGTTGTCACTATGTCTGGACAAACATGCGAAATATTCAATCTACCAGTCCCTGGCACGGATACTAAATATCCTCCTGTCCCATGCTCCGGATGTAATAAAATATTTCATGTCTCGTGCGCCAAATTAACGGCGTCGGAGGTTAAAGTGATCGAGCTCAAGAAACGTCTTATGCTTTTCTATTGTGACAAATGCACAGGACTGTTACAGCACATTCCAGCATTTTACAGAGCAACCAAGAATCTGACTGCGAAATGTGAAAATTTGGAGGCCTCGATATACACCATTCAAGAAGATCATACAACGCTGTTGAACAGAGTCGATGCAGTGGAACAAGAGGTACAAACAATTACGGACACATACACACCATTAGAAGTCCACAACATTGCCCTACAAGAAATGAACTACAATATGAAGGAAATGAAATCCCTAATGGATATGCTCACCAAGACAGTCATCGAAGTCAAGTCTACGCTAGTAGAAAACACTCAAGCGGTGAGCAGAGTAAATAAAATCCAGGACGACGTCAAGAATATTACATAGACCCTCATTACCAACAATAACAATAATAACAATTACACGGATAATAACAATAGGAAATTCGACATAGATGAGTTTCAAGAGGAGCTGGAAGAAAGGCAAAGACGAGCAGCGAACATAATTCTATACAACATTCCAGAGCAAACAGAAGGAAATGGAGCAAGCAAGACAGCGAAGGACCTAGAGGAGTCACTTAGGATTTTGACAAGCATTGTGAACTTCGACACTACTGGAGTAAAAGTAAGGAGGCTAGGAAAATACACAGGTGATAGACCAAGGCCAATGCTTGCAGCACTGAACTCAGTACCACAAGCCCAGGAAATCCTGAACAACAAACGGAAGTATAATGGTCCAGTAGCCCTGCAGCCTGTAACGGAACGCCTTATACTCCATAAGGCATCCGTCATACCTAATTGAATTTGCCCGTTAAACGCGGATCGCTACAATAACAGAGCGCGGTCAAGCAGCTCTCAACGGTCAAACGGTCGACCACGTGGATGTCGATCGCCGAACTCGCTGGTGGTGGGGCACTCAGTATATATACCGGCTGCGAGCTCGGCAGCTTGACTTGATTTAGATCTTTCACTCCAGAAAGTAACCTGTAGATATTAGTAATTCCGAATTTTAACAAGCCGCAGAATTGCTCTGACTCTTGTTAAAATTTCCTTGAGCTAGCCCAGCTCACCCGATTGCCATGGTATTGCACCAACGCAATCGGTTTCTTCCTTGAGCTAGTTGAGCTAGTTGAGCTAGTACCGGAGTCGTTGCTTATTGCAACGATACTGTAAACACGCTCCAACACCCGTATATGCGCGCAGGCCGTGATATCGCACCAACCCCTGTCCGCGTCTCGCAATCTTTCACCTATATTCACACCTATATTCTACACACTCACATATTATAAATCTTAACGCTCGATTACGAATCTTTCGTATGTCCGAGCTTCGAGCCATTTAAATTACTTCTAAACGCCATTAAGCCGCCGCGGTATTGTTCTCGCCGAGAGAAATATAATAGAGAGCAATCTAATTAGGTTCGTCTTCCACGTCGGCATAGACTTTAGCTATTTATTGATTTCTCAAGGTCAAAGAGTTGAAAATTAGGACTGCAAATTAAATAAATTGAAATTGCCATTCGCATAATAAGAGAAGAAAATATATTGTTTCAAGACGTTTTGTCCCTCTTGAGCCAGCCCAGCTCCTGTTTCTTGATCTAATTGAATCCTACTCCCATTTCCTAGTCGAATCATCATAATTCCTGAATCATTTATAAACTAAAATCCTAAACAATAATTTTTGCTCAAGTAGAATTATCGAATCAACTACTTATTCATCAAATTTCCATTCCTATCATGAAACTAGTATTTCGCATACTAATCTGAGGAATTGTTGAGAAAGATTTTAGATACAAGGTGCTTATTACGTGGCGCAATATTAAACTCACTTGCATATGAGCGTAGACGCTCCATGTAAAGACGTCAGTCCTCTTACATGAACATTCGAATCATTTGAAAATATATCTCCGAATTTTTCTACATAAAAAAAAAACAAAAAAAAACGAACATTGTTCGAGCTGATCGAATGTGCTGAAAAAGCAGTACGCTTTTATTAAATTCACTTGTAAATGAGCGGAGAGGCTCCATGTGGCGACGCCAGTCCTCTCACATGAACTTAGAGTCATTTTCCTTGCTAAATATTTCGGGTTTTACCTGCTTAAAAACAATCATTTCACCAATTCGCCGAATTCATTAAGATCTCTTATGATATTCACTCGCACATTTCGCGATGCATTTCTCATCATCCTATACAACAAACCGATGATGAAATAAAAATCCGTAAGAACAAAGCTCTGTTGCTTAAACGGTTCTCTGAGGTTTATTCCCTCTCTCAAGAAAATTTCCTTCGGGTCTAGTACACGATCTTTCCTTCCCATATCCAGCATCTTAATAACAGTTAAAAGTTTAGAAAATTGGTATTTTAATGAAATTCAAATCATTTTATATCATTTTATAATTACACCAAATATAAATTTTGTTTCAAGCCTGATAGAACTTTTATACAGCGAAGTCGCTTTGCAGAGACGAAGAAGCGAATGGAGGAGATGGTCAAGGCAAATCCCAATGAACCAAAAAGAATTGTTATGAGACATGGACGGCCGATTATCATCGATGCAAATCGCGCAAATACAGCTGCCACGCCCGCTCCAAAAAACTAAGAGTTACCCAGGGAGACCTAAAGATATATTACCAAAATGTCCGAGGGTTAAGAACTAAACTAGTACACCTGCGAACTGCAATAAACTGTTGGGCAACTAAATGTGATATTATTATTCTAACAGAGACTTGGCTACATGAGGGGATTAAGAATCCCGAACTTGGATTAAAGGATTTTGAAATGTATCGTTCCGATCGAGCTGCCAACTCGGTTTTTGGTTCAAGAGGGGGTGGAGTACTCATCGCTGTGTGACGCACTCTGCACAGCGCAAGATATAAAGTGGCGATCAGTCAAACGGAGCATCTTTTTGTACAAATCACGAGCAACAGGGTGAACTGCCTAGGCGGTGCTGTCTACTTCCCTCCAGCGTCAGATCGGAGCCTATACATTGAGCACTTAGAGATTCTAAGCCAAACAGTCAATGACCTTCCAGGGTTTACTTTTCTGCTGGCCGGAGACTATAATTTACCGCAGGTAAAGTGGATATGCCAGGGAGACTCTGACTCAGTGCTATATGACACCACGAACGCAGAGGCAAGTGTCCGCGAAAAAGCGGAACTCTTGGGTGACGGCTATGCCTATCTTGGTTTGGAACAACAGTATGGCATTGCAAACTCACGCGGCAACATTTTAGATTTACCTTTCAGTACCGTTAGACTAGTCTCACCAGTTGCTGACCCACTGTTAGAAGAAGACGCGGATTTTCATCAAGCACTCACGACAAACGTCCCTTTTGATACTGAGGAGGATCTCGATTTCAGGATGTGGGCTTTTGATTTTAAAAGGGCAGATATGGACTCGTTAAACGCCCACCTGTCGACAATTGATTGGCCTACCTGTCTCGATAGCCACCAGTTGGAGGAGGCCGTGGATGTTTTCTACTCGAAGTTAAAAGATGCAATGATACGATTTATCCCATACAAGATGGTAACAAAGAGCACAATCCCGCCATGGGTTAGCAAACAATTGAAGAACCATATTCTAAAGAAAAAAACCGCGCATGCAACATGGAAAAATACGAGATTTCCGGCGGACTACCTCGTGCTCAAAAAACTGAGAGCTGAATGCAAATGGTTTTCGGCAGTCAACTATGAAAGCTATGTAAGCAGCATCGAGGATGCGATACCTACAAATATAAAATCCTTCTGGAACTTCGTTAACAGCCATAGACAGGAACGAGGACTGCCAGCCAGAATGACACTCGGGAACGTTACAGCGGACAATGGTGAGGATGCAGTAAACTTATTGGCGGATTTCTTTGAATCCGTCTACACACAACGGAGCAAGGGGAACTTTCAAATCCCACCAGGACTGGCCTCGATCAACCCATCGTCTGACTCGTTTACGGTGGGTAAAGTTCGTAAAGAACTCCTCGACCTTGACCCCGGTAAGGGTCCAGGTCCGGATGGAATACCTGCGTTGATTTTAAAGAAACACGCCAATATACTCGCGGCACCTCTTGCTCATCTGTTTAACTTGTCTCTTGCAAGCGGGAGCTTCCCAAAAATCTGGAAACAAAGCTTTATAACAGCGATTCACAAAAGCGGAGACAAATCTGACGTGCGCAACTATAGACCGATCTCGATTATTAGTATTATTCCAAAAATTTTGGATAATCTAATATCTGACTATCTCTCATTCCATCTCAGAAGACAAATAATTGACGAACAGCACGGTTTTACAACCGGTCGATCCACAGTCACAAATCTTCTAACCTACGAAAATTACCTATCTAGACAAATCGAAGAGAAAGGGCAAGTAGATGCAGTATATACTGACTTCTCCAAAGCCTTTGACTCAGTGGACCACAGAATTCTTACTGCTAAGCTGTCCTCTATTGGAATAGGTGGAAGTTTATTAACGTGGATAGAAAGTTACCTGACGGAACGTCTGCAAAAGGTGAAATACAAGAACTTTTGTTCACGATGGATACGGGCAGCATCTGGATGGATACGGGCAACCCCAGGGATCGCATCTGAGACCTCTTCTGTTTCTGGTTTTTGTAAATGACATAGCAGCTTGCTTCGTCTATTCAAAATTTCTAATGTTCGCGGATGACCTGAAGGTATACAGAGCGATCAAAACGGAAAAAGATTTTCAGGAAATGCAGTTGGACCTCAACAATCTGGTACAATGGTGTAAAAACAATCGCCTCTCGTTAAACCTGGGGAAATGTACTGCAATTACCTTCACGAGAACACGAAGACAATTGACAACTGACTACAATCTGGACGGCTATAGTCTCGTTCGTACTAACAACATCAAAGACCTGGGGGTCATCTTTGATTGTAAATTGTCATTTGCACAGCACATCGAGACCACGGCAAATCATGCAATACGAACCCTAGGATTCCTCAGCAGATCGGCAAAGGACTTAAGAAGAGCATCAACCTTGAAAAGCCTGGACATGACGCTAGTAAGGACAACATTAATGTATGCATCAGAGGTCTGGAGTCCCTGCTTCGCCAATCACGCTAAAAAACTCGAACGCGTACAGCACAAATTTCTACGCTTAGCTGCTTATAAATTGGGGACGCCAATGATGCGAGATGACCACAACTATTCGGGTATAGCCGAAGCACTTGGTATTCCAAGCTTGTCCTTGTTGAGACAGCTGAATGATCTGACCTTCCTGTTCAAACTAATCAATGGCTTCGTAGACTGCCCGTACCTTCTCAGCAAAATTCCTATATTAATACCAAGAACAGCGCAGAGCAGAGAACAGATCTTTCGGTTACCAACAGCAAGAACGTCAATTGGGGAAAGATTAGCAATAACAAGGTTAACGCACCTAGCTAACACCACAGGAGTTGCGCAGTTCTTTGCAATTTCAATTGGAGTCTTCAACGCAAGCATGGGAAGAACAATTCTACAGTTTGAATAATACCGCTCTAGATGGATACAATGCTTATAAGAGACTCAAACCCCAAATCTTTAATTTATTGTAAGGATTCCCTGTGATAAATCTAGTGCAAAAGGAAATAAAACTGTAAAATATTATTTAAATAAATTATTATATACATATATGTAAAAGGGTTAAACCCTTTTACATATATGTATATAATAATATTTCTATTTCCAGGTTTTCCGCAGTTTCCCTATGCCTATAGCAGAAATGCTATGGCAAATGCGATATAGAGGGGGAAGTCGGCTGCGGCCGCATGGGGGCCTTGTTACTGATCCGGACCAGACGCCCAGGGGGGACTGGCTACTGATCCGGGCCGACCCTGTAATAGGCGTAATGCCTGCAGAAGGGGGGAAATGCAACATAAAATAAAAATTTTTTAATTAAAAAATAAAATAAAATGTGTTATCACTGTCCCTGACGATTCATCATTCAATTTCCTTCTCACATAGTCGCCAACGAAGTTCCTACATGTCAAGTATTAACAAGGTTTGCAAGGATTTGTTACTCTTTAACACTAAAATATTCAGTGGATTAATGAAGGTATCACAGATCGAAGATTTAAACCCGAACTGAATTATAAAATGTACTCAATTTTTTTTATAATTTTGCTATAAGATATAGTATTCATACTATATTCCCTCAGAAAAAGTACCGAATTTCAAAGTCTAGAGAATAGACAATACACTAAATTATATTTCCAACATTATTGCGTTTGTCACTTAGTCCTTCTGCATACTTCTTCATAATGGATGAGTGAAGATAGAAAAAAAATCAGTTTTATAGAGGAAAGCCCTTACTTAGACAAATTAAATTTTAAAAAAACTATAAATAATTTTGACGCGATTAAAAAAATTTGGCAAAGAATTATATAAAGAGTACGTAAAAGAAACAAGAATTTTCGTATTTTTAATGTTACAACACACTCTGGTGTTATCGAGGTATCACCAAACGAAACCAAATATAAGCAAACGATTTATCTCGTAAACAGAACACCGTTGGCTTTTGAAATTTGGTACATTTTCTGAGGGAATATCGTATTACAGTACCGCAAAATTACAAATTTTTTCGGCTTATGTTAATTGAGCATAGCACTGACTGAAAAGTACAAAGATAAGAAAATAAATAATAATAAATTGAGTTAACTGATATTGTTGTATATTCGGAGATGACAATGAATATGCTGAACTATTAATGGAAAACGGATACTGCTGTTAAAATGTATAACTGTAAAAAAATGTAAACTATTGGGTGAAATTACAAAATATAAGATGATAGTCCTATATAAAACTTGTCGGCGCCTAAAATCAAAGTTTCTTTGCATACACTATTATTTCTAAAAGGACCCCGAGACATTATATATGAATTTTATCTAATCTTAATCTATGTTAATCTACATATTGTTCATTTATCCAGGTATGTATTTATTTGTATGTATATTTGTGTTTATATTGCTTTGCCTCATTACGATGTACAATTTTGCAACTAGTGTCAGCTCTCAAGGGATGTCAGTCCTGGAGCGTCAGAATAAATAATATAACACCAAAAATGTTTTTCCAAAACAAAAATGGTACGCCAAGTTAAAAAAATTGCTTTCAAAAAAATTGCTGACAAACAAAATTCCTTGCAAAAATATTAAACCAAATCCAATATATTAGCCAAGTTAAACTCGCTACAAAAAAAACTTGGTGTGCCAGGGACTAGCTCCCGTACATAGTCCATTAGCCAACATAAACTCGCTACAAAAAAAACTTGGCGTCCCAGCGACTAGCTCCCGTACATAGTCCATTGAAGTAAGGACGGGAGGCCAACGGACCTCTAAAAATGACCCTCTAAAAATGGCTCGCCCCTTGGCCAGGGCGGATGGGGGGGGGGGGGGGGTCATTTGCTATTTTGACTCTCGTTCTATTCAAAACAATCAAAATAGCGAATGGCTAAAATAGCGAATTTCATAATGATGGCCATTCTAGATTCCGATGTTCATTATTCTAAAATTCGCTATTCATGTTTTTAAGGGTACCACGTGGGCGGGGCCGAGGGGCGAAGCCGCGAGGCGTGCGGGGGGGGGGATGATCATTCGCTATTTTGACTCTCATTCTATTCACAGCAATCAAAATAGCGAATTTCATAATGATGACCATTCTAGATTCAGTCAAGAGTCGCGGTAGCGACTCGACGCCAAGTTAAAAATAGTATATTATGCAACAAGGGCGTAAAATGCGATTTTACACACGAGCAGTGATCGTCGTGTAAAATCGCATCACGCGATTTTACACACGAGCGCGATCACGCGAGTGGGTAAAACGTACGCCCGAGTCGCATACGACATTTTTTAGCATGACGTGCGTAAAATTCGCATTGTGTTTAGGGGAATACAACGCGGGGGTCCAGGGGCGAAGCCCCGGTGGGGTGCAGGGGTGAAGCCCCTGCTGGGGTCCAGGGGCGAAGCCCTGGTCGGGTGCAGGGGTGAAGCCCCTGCTGGGGTCCAGGGGCGAAGCCCCGGTGGGGGGTTGGGGGGGCGAAGCCCCCCCACTGAAGACAGAAATAGATTTATTATGCATTCGCAAAAAAGACAGAACGTGTTTAATTGTGAGTAAACTTTGTTTATAATTATAATTACTTTATTTGGTAATATAATTATTAATTATAGCATAGATGAAAGAAAAGTAAAAATAATTTTTTTATTTTACGCACACTGTTTCATAAAGTTGCATTTTACGCACTCATATGGGTGTGTAAAAACGAATTTTACGCACACTATGCTAAAAAGAAATTAATGTTGCCTTCACACTACGATTTGTCTGTCTGATCTTGACTGGACGGGCTTTCTCCTGACGCGACGATCCCTACTGCTACTCTATTTCTTCCGAAGGCGGCCATGATTATTATCCTGAAATTCGCTATTCGTGTTTTTAAGGGTACCGCCTGGGCAGAGGGGGGGATCATTCGCTGTTTTGACCCTCATTCTATTCAAAGCAATCAAAATAGCGAATTTCATAATGAAAGCCATTCTAGATTCAGATGTTCACCCTGGCAATTTGTGTCACCGTAGTGTTAACCGGAAATAACTGAAGGTAACCGACATTTTAACCGAGGAAAGATAAGTCTCGATTAGCCCACTGTTTCAGCAGTTTTAACCGATTAAAAACGTTTCGTTCGGTTTAATTGTCAGTTAAAATCGGTTAAATTCACCAAGCAAAATTGAGTTTTATTAATTCGGTAAGAATGTCGGTTACAATCGGTTAATTCACCAGTAAAAATCGCTTAAAAAATAACAATTTCGGTTAAAAGGTCAGTTAAACTGGGTGAAAACGAGGGTTAATCGAGACTGGTTAAAACACCGGTTAAAAAGTCGGTGACACTGTTTGCCAGGGCATTATTCTGAAATTCAGAAATTCGTTACTTTAGCCATTCGCTATTTTGACCGCCACCGCACCGACAGTTCGAAGAATAATAATCTTTCAAAGATTTATATATATTAAGATATTATTAGATTAAATGAGGTCAAAAGAAAGTAGGGATACAAACTGATAAATTAGATAAAAGTAATGAATAAGGTACGATATGCAACTTGAGCTCACTCTGCAGGTTCGGTAATACGAAACACGAAATATCATTAGGAATTGTTTTCTCCCGCACTTACTTCAATGGACTATGTACGGGAGCTAGTCGCTGGGACGCCAAGTTTTTTTTGTAGCGAGTTTATGTTGGCTAATGGACTATGTACGGGAGCTAGTCCCTGGCACACCAAGTTTTTTTTGTAGCGAGTTTAACTTGGCTAATATATTGGATTTGGTTTAATATTTTTGCAAGGAATTTTGTTTGTCAGCAATTTTTTTGAAAGCAATTTTTTTAACTTGGCGTACCATTTTTGTTTTGGAAAAACATTTTTGGTGTTATTTGCTCTCTTTTTGAAAGTCAAAACGTAATTTAAAAAAATAATGAGAACACATGTTTTAGTTATATCTGTGTATTGATTAAAAAGTTCATGTACAATGAACAGTAAATGAAGGTAAGTAGACACTACTAAATGTATCCTGCATGTTTACAAAGAACAGAGGCAGCAATAAGAATTCTACAAGAATTCTTGTCTAACTTTGCAAACTCAAAACATTCAATGAAACCAAAATTTCTATAGACTCGAAATCTCGTCGGAGGTGAGGCATTCCATTATATATATACAGACAGAGAAATTGTCGTGTGACAGCAACATTAATTTCGTTTTTAACTTGGCGTCGAGTCGCTACCGCAACTCTTGATGATATCAGACTTAGGATGATACCATCATCCAACATCGACGGATGCAATGCTCTCATTGCAAATGGAAGAAATGCGTAGTTGGCACAAGCGAGCTCCAGTTGTAGTACAACCGAAAGGGCATCCTGGGTCAGAGAGAAAAGTGGTTCCGAAAGTAAAGAAAGTGCCACTCCATCTGGTACCATTATCAAACCACCGTCTAAATCGTTGACAATCACGTCCATCCATCTAGAAAAAACATAAACATCTGACTCATCGAAATTTCTTATACTTCATTCCTCCAAAATCTAGTCATTCAGCTAATTTTTTGCACGTATTCAGTAGAACTATTCAGTAGTTCTTCAATTGTAAACTATTGTATAGTTCTAGACGCAACAGTTCCTTCTAATAGTGTACTTTTATCTCAATAGTGTAGTTCAATAGTTTCTCCCAATAGTCTGCCAATTTAACAATGGTTTATAGTTTAAGGGGAAGGAGTCAGGTAAAAAAAATTGATTTTGGAAATTCAATATCATCCAAATCCTATTGCATATAAAAATGCCCAACGCACTATATTGTTGGTGCTCGATGAAAGGATTTTTTACTGTCGTCTGACTTGCATATGCTTTTCAATATTATCTTAAGCAAAGTTCTTAGGTTTTCCATTCTGCGCATGATTCAGATGAAACTACTAGGCAGATTGGAATGGTTGGCATCTCATTTTCTTCTTCATGAAAAGATACACCGGCTAAATGGAGCAAACTATTTTTTTTTTCATTCTGAAAGCAAAGTTAATCACTGATTTAGAAAATAGCATAACATTTATTTATTAATAATTGTGTCACTGAAAAAATATCACCTTTTAATAACATTTGATTTATTTAGCCGGTGTATCTTTTCATGAAGAAGAAAATGAGATGTCAACCATTCCAATCTGCCTAGTAGTTTGATCTGAATTAGAGTTGTGAAATTTTTAATGTGAAAATAATGCATTATTTTTTACGAAAAAAATGGAGTATGGAATTCGGATCCACTATCCATTACTTTATTAATGAGTAATGGAATTCGGATCCATTACCCATCACTTTATTAATGAGTAATGGAACACACATTCATTACCCATTACTTTATTAATGAGTAAGCTACCTCTATGAGGAAGTATGTTATTCCATTTTTAGCTTCCTCATAGAGGAAGCTTTGTAAAACGCGAAAAATAATGAGGAAGCAATGTGCAAGGTTCTACATTGCATCCTTGTTTTAATTAGATAAATATACATGTTGTGGATTCGTTTTTCTATTTCGTTATTATTAGAGCGTTGCCGAAAGTGAATGTGATAATGTATATTTTTTAAAATAATTCAACATTCCATAAAATCAAAAATTTCATACCGTTCGTCACTAAATTATACGTATATAATGGCTGAATATTGTTTCATTTTTATTCAAAATTTGAGCTCGCTATCTGAAGTTTTGCAAAAGTTACAATAGAGCGATAATGTCAATTTGTTGAAAAATTCAAAACATCATAAAATTTTAATGGTTCAACCGATCTTAACCAAATTCAATAGCGATCACCGGCGTATGAAAGCTCACATTCATACCAATTTTAAGATCAAAATCTCGAAAATTGAAAGAGTTATCGAGTAAACAGACATTTTTCAAAAAATTAAAAAACGCGTAATAATTTAACGATGAAGTGGACTTTAACAAACATCTGTATGAACGATGAGGCTTGATCCCTCTATCTATTGTCCAAATTTCAGCTTGATATCTCAATGCATTCCCGAGTTATAAAGGTTTCCATTTTTCGATCGTGTAACATACACACACACACAGACAATACATACAGACATTTTTTTCTAAATCACTTTTCTCGACGTTTTGGCCCATTCTGAGTGTACTGACATGAAAATCTCGAAAAAAAAATTTCATGAAAAAGCTTCTTCTATGGGGAAGCAAAAAGTAATGGGTGATGGACCTCTGCTCCATTACTCACTAATAAAGTAATGGGTGATGGACCTCTGCTCCGTTGCTCATTAATAAAGTAATGAGTAGTGGATTCGAGTTCCATTATCAATTTTTTTCATAAAAAATTATGCATTATTTTCACATTAAAAATTTCACAACTCTGCTTTCAACTAACTTCTAGCTTTTGACTGACTACTAACTTTTCACCAACTGATGACTACCTACTAACTAACTTTTAACTTTTAAAAGTCAGAAGTTAGTCAAAAGTTAAAAGTAACTGAAAAGTTAGTCAAAAGTTGGAAATTAGTATAAAGTTAGAAGTTAGTTGAAAGTTAGTCAAATGTTAGAAATTAATAAAAAGTTAGAAGTTAGTCAACAGTTTGTCAAAAGAAGTTAGTAGTTAGACAAAAGTTAGTCAAAGGTCAAAAGTTAGAAGTTAGTTGAAAGTTAGTCAAATGTTAGAAATTAGTCAAAAGTTAGAAGTTAGTCAAAAGTTAGAAGTTAGTAAAATGTTAGAAATTAGTCAAATGTTAGAAATTAGTCAAATGTTAGAAATTAGTCAAAAGTTAGAAGTTTGTCAAAAGTTAGAAATTAGTCAAAAGTTAGAAGTTAGTTGAAAGTTAGTCAAATGTTAGAAATTAGTCAAAAGTTAGAAATTAGTCAAAAGTTAGAAGTTAGTCAAAAGTTAGAAGTTAGTCAAAAGTTAGAAGATAGTCAAAAGTTAGAAGTTAGTCAAAAGTTAGAAGTTAGTCAAAAGTTAGAAGTTAGTCAAAAGTTAGAAGTTAGTCAAAAGTTAGAAGTTAGTCAAGTTAGTCAAAAGTTAGTCAAATGTTCGAAATTAGTCAAAGGTTCGAAATTAGTCAAAGGTTTGAAATTAGTCAAAGGTTAGAAGTTAGTCAAAAGTTAGTGAAATGTTCGAAATTAGTCAAAGGTTAGAAGTTAATTAAAAGTTAGTCAAAAGTTAGAAGTTAGTCAAAAGTTAGTCAAAAGCTAGAAGTTAGTTAAAAGTTAGTCAAAAGTTAGAAGTTAGTTAAAAGTTAGTCAAAAGTTAGAAGTTAGTCAAAAGTTAGAAGTTAGTCAAAAGTTAGAAATTAGTCAAGTTAGTCAAATGTTCGAAATTAGTCAAAGGTTTGAAATTAGTCAAAGGTTAGAAGTTAGTCAAAAGTTAGTGAAATGTTCGAAATTAGTCAAAAGTTAGATGTTAGTCAAAAGTTAGAAGTTAGTTGAAAGATAGTCAAATGTTAGAAATTAGTCAAAAGTTAGAAGTTAGTCAAAAGTTAGAAATTAGTCAAGAGTTAGAAGTTAGTCAAAAGTTAGAAGTTAGTCAAAAGTTAGAAGTTAGTCAAAAGTTAGAAGTTAGTCAAAAGTTAGAAGTTAGTCAAAAGTTAGAAGTTGGTCAAGTTAGTCAAAAGTTAGTCAAATGTTCGAAATTAGTCAAAGGTTCGAAATTAGTCAAAGGTTAGAAGTTAGTCAAAAGTTAGTCAAATGTTCGAAATTAGTCAAAGGTTAGAAGTTAGTCAAAAGTTAGTCAAAAGTTAGAAGTTAGTCAAAAGTTAATCAAAATCTAGAAGTTAGTTAAAAGTTAGTCAAAAGTGAGAAGTTAGTTAAAAGTTAGTCAAAAGTTAGAAATGCAACATGTCGCAAATGACTATTGCTAAGATTTTCAGGTATCCGGATAGTTCGTCTCTGAGAAATCGCCCGTCTATCGCGACCTGTTTTAACCGCAGACTTCTAATGATATTATATTTATTCATTTATTTTTCAATTTTTCGAACGATTTTGCTATTCATCTACTTATTTATTAACTTTTTGAACGATTTTCCGATTTATTTATTTATATATTTATTTATTAAGCAAATTTTTCTAAAGTAATGGGACTATCATATATCCATTAGCACGTTCATTACCCATTAATTTAAAAAACGGTGATGGATGTGAGTTCCATTACTCATTAAAAAAGTAATGGGTGATGCATGTGAGTTCTATTACTCATTAAAAATGTACACTTCACGTCGAGTCGCTACCGCGACTCTTGATGATGTCGGCTGTGCAACACGCGCTGACTGACTGAACCGCTGCCGACTGTGTGACGTCACACACTGGTTTCTCGCGAGCCGCCACTCGCGCCTGCGCGCGGCGCTTCTATATAATGTGTGTACGTGAATACGTGAATCGAGATTGTGTGAGTGCGTTAAAAATGAAAAACTTTGAAAAGACCAGATATCAGCGGTAAATGAACCGATTTTCTTGTGACTGGTCTCATTCGAAAGAAAAAAAAAATAGAAAATATTGATCATGATACATTTTTCGTTCGCGACATGTGGTCAGAGATAATACGTCGGCAAATATAGGTTGGGACATTTAAAGTTGTGTGAGTGCGGCCGTACGGGAGGAACATAAAGTCGCTCGGCGAGAATTACTAAGATGCCAGATATCAGCATTAAAGAAACAGATTTCCTTGCCGCAGGTCTCATTTGAAAGAGAAAAAAAAATAAAAAATATTGAACCTGACACATCTTCCGTTCTCGACGTGTGGTCAAATATAATTCGAGTTATAATTTGAAAACGGCCGGTGAGTGGCCGCCTTCCGAATAAATAGAGTAGCAGTAGCGACCGTCGCGCCAGGAGTAACAGCCCGTCCAGTCAGACAGACAAATCGTAGTTTGAAGGCAACATTAATTTCTTTTTTAACTTGGCGTCGAGTCGCTACCGCGACTCTTGATTAAAATAATAAATATATCGATTCAGTGGATTGATTGGCTGGTCAAGATCGTTCCAAAAATCGATTAAATATGGTGCCCAAAATATCGATTCGTTGATTAATCGATTTGAAAACGGTAACGAGATTTTCTCGCGGTCCGGCAAGGCCAGGTCTGCGAGAATGAGTTGCCGAGTCTCTGACTCACTATGTTGATGAGCTATCACGCCGAGTGAGTGCGCAAAGAAGGGGAACCATCGGAAGCAGCGACAGTGACAGAAAAGCTCTGCCGGCGCGCGTTACGGTAAACGCCCCAGTGATGATACGTTAACCAAATTGCCCGACTTTATAAAAACGTAACTTTCACATTAAGATACAAAAAATCGTCATTCTAGGTAATAGTGATTCAGAATAGTTTTATGAAGAAATAACCTTAAAAAAATTCCTAACTTATCTTATTATAGAGAAAACTTATTTTAAAGCTTTAGAAGTGCAAATGTACCAGTCATCGACATACTAAAGTTATAGTTGGCCCAGTAATCGTCAAATTAAGAAAAGACTGAACTTCAATAAATTGTAGCTCGCAAATTAAAACGTCAATAACTGTCATTGTAGGTTATAATGAATCAGTATACTCTTGTCAACAAATAGAACGCTTACCTTTTGGTCTACCTTATCTTATTGTAAAGAAAAACTAATATAAAACTTGAGATGTGCTAATGTCCCAGTCATGGACATACTAAAGTCATGGTTTGCCCAGTAATGGACACCCATATTTTCGTCCTTTGCTCACTAATAAAAATGATAAACGGTATAATAATGAAATTTACCGACATAATAATAACGAAACAACTTACAACAATTTAGTACACGAGGCGTTCAGAATTTTATAAAAAATATATAACATTTCCGATAATACGTACGGATAAAACTTTATCTTATATACTAGTGATATTATACATCATAATAATCTTCGTTTTAGACAAAGTTTTTGGATTACAAGATAGTACCTAGTCATGGACATATGCATGGCCCAGTTATCGACATGATGTATTTTGCTGTTTAATTATTTATAGAGAGTCCATAACTACTACTCACACAGTTCGATCGATGAATGAATTCTTACATTATTTTTTATCATCTAATTCATAAAAACAATACGTGATTTACATTATTTTTCTATCCACAATTTTGTCCTAGTGATCGACAGTAGGTCGATTAGCCGGACATTTATGTGTTTTTCTGAACTAGTTATCGGCACCCGCGATTTTTTGCACAATCAACAATTTTACGATAAAATAATATTCATCTAGTAATAACAGATTCTTCACATGTAATATTAAATAAAATATACCCAGCCACAGTCTTCGTGCATCGCAGAATTTAACTAAATGTCACGAGCCGCACCTTAACTTCCAATTCAAGGATTTCGACGAAATCACGCTCAACTCGGTCAATGCAAATTTTCGATTTTCTTATTATCACTGTTGTGATTTTACAAGCCTCAAGTTTTCATACAATATTATACATACCTTGGAGGAAGTGTCGTTAATTTATTTAAGCGTGAAAAAGCACTCACAGTCTTATTTATCGCTCGTTTACCGCAGTCTGATCGATTACTGGTACATTTATGAATTCCTTCCTCTTTTACTTCCTCATAGAGCAAGCTTTGTTTTTATGAAAATTTTTTTTTTATGTGAAGACACTCAGAATGGTTCAAAAAGTTGACAAATGTGGTTTAGAAAAAATGTTCGTATGCATGTGTGTGTATGTGTGCAGGGCTTCGAAAATTCAATCGCCTATAACTGAAGAATAGTTGTATCTATGGAACTGAAATTTGGTACACAAGTGAAGCACCACCTCCTCTTTGATTGTTGCAGGTTTTGACAAATTGTATACACAAATTTTGATTTTATGCCTTTTTCATTTGTTTGAAAAAAGGGCGTGGTCACTCTAACTTTTGCAAAACTTGAGATACCGAACTGAAATTTTGTATATAAATGAAACAATATTCAGTCATTGTATATATATAATTTAGTGATGAACGTTAGGAATCTTTTGATTTTATGGAATTGTAAATTATTTAAAAAATCAACGTTATCACATTTACTTTTGGAAATACTCTAATAGTAGCGAAATAACGAAATAGAAAAAACGAATTGATAACATGAATTCATAAGAACCTTGCACATTGCTTCCTCATTATTTTTCGCTTTTTGCAAAGCTTCTTCTATTAGGAAACCGAAATTGAGTAACATACTTTCTCATAGAGGTTGCTTTATAAAAACCGAAAGATAATGAGGAAGCCATGTGCAAGGTTCTACTTTGCATCGTTTTTTCTTCTCTTTGGAGGTGGTAAAATGAATGCATTTCGTCTGATGTCTGGGAAATTATGAGGCGGTGGGTGGTTATCGGGCTTCTTCGAGTAGATAATTGGGACAGTAAAAGGTCGCACTCAGAGTAGATGACAATCGAGAAATTAGGATTTACTATCCGGTCTCGATACGCTTTTGTAAGTAATTTAATATACACCAAGAAAAAAGATTTCATTGATTCCAAAGCAATGGGTGGTTTGAATTTTTTTTCATCGACTTTAAGGAAATGTTTCTTTGCTTTCAATCAAATAGCGCATTTGAATTTCAAAGAAGTGGTTTCACTAATTGGAAGAAACGGTTTTATTGATTCAAAGAAACCGTTTCCTTGAGGGCACCCGGCCCGCCAACGGTTAGCGCGATCGCGCCTATTGAATTCAATCCTTCCGTAAAAAAAAATTACCGACTACACGAGCAGTAATGCGTTCGTCTGCCTACATAACACGACATATGATATGAAAAGTTTTGTGCTGCGGTCGTTATTACACGACTCATGGCGACACACGACGACACACGACGACACACGACGACACACAACATACGAAAAAATGTATCGTGGCGGTCGTTATTACACGACGTGCAACATACGAAAAGGGTTAACGTGGCGGTCCTTATTTCATCACACACAAAAAACTGTCCTTAAACATATGACATAGGGTAGAGTAAACAATAGTAATAATAGTGAATACCCAGTTAAGCAGAACGATTTGTTTACACGGCGAAAAGGGTGTAGTTCTAGGAACTATGGCATTGATACGTGCCAACGAATAGTCGTGGTAAAATATGGCATTAGCAAGTTATTGGGTGTCAGAACCAACCGATTGGTAGTGCCAACCAACCGATTTGTGGCGCCAACTAACCGATTGGTAGTGCCAACCAACCATTGGTAATCCCAACCAAACTACATCTAACGTTCCAAACATTTAAAGGTTAGTTTTCTCAACTAACCCGTTTTCTCCGTGTATCATGGATTTCTATAAAATGTAATATTTCCACACTGTCTGCAAAAATTTTAACGGTTGACCAGAATATCGAATTATGTGATGTGATATAAAAAATATCATATTTTTATCGGAAAGTATGTAAAATCAAATACTAAAATCCAAAAAGCCAAAAACACCAGTGAATGACCGGGTCAATGTAACGTATACCGAGAGAAAAATATAGTACTCATTCTCAGATTCGTATAGTAATCGGGATCCAAAGCAGAATATTTACGCTAAATAGTACACTATTTAGCGTAAATAGTACAGCGGGCGTCGCCTAGTAAATCTTTGTATGTGTCTGAAAAAAATGCCATTTTTCAACTTTGGATCCCGATTACTATACGAATCTGGGAATGAGTACTATGTTTCTTCTCCCGGTGTACACTTTTAGTCAAAAATAGGCTTCCGCAACAAAATAATTACAGTATATAACTAAAAAATAGACAAATTAAAAATCTAACGTTCAGCTGAGACGTAAAATTTTTTTATGAATTCTCAAAAAGTTTGTTGGGCATTCACTGGTGATTAGTGAATTACTGACGCATTCACTCTACGACAGACGACCCATAAAAAGCTCATTTTTGACGAATCCCTGAAAAACATTTTTGATATTCACGACATACAACATACATGTACGTCGTATGTCGTTTGTGTCGTTTATCGTATGTTGCAACAAAATTGAGGTGCGATTAGCCACAACGTAAAAAATTATAGAGCTAATTGTAAGGGGTCAGGGTTGAACGCTTGCTGAGTTGGCCAGAATACTTCATATGTTTCTGCCATAATGCAGACGGTAGAACATAACACATTAAACATTCCGTCGACGAGCGAGATGCTTTACTTTTAAGAGAGTCCGCATTCCAGGAATATACTGATTGGGCTTGTGCTGAAGGCTCTTACTCGCAAGCAGACAGACATGGACTCAGAAAGACGGATGTAGCCCTGAGGTCATGAATACATCGCAGAACGTATATTTCGACTCCACCGCGTTAGTGTATATCGCACAGGTGAACAGTATCTGGAGTGGGTGTTACACTGGACTGTATCTCAATAGAATCTCACACACATAACTACTGCTCTGTCTACAGGAGTGCTTTGGCCTCGCGCACTGTGATATCCATCGATAATGAGTCATTCGTTACTTAATTGACACGCGAAACAATTAATAATTTATGATTCGAAGTGTGGAGTAGTAACCTTTTAAAACATCAGGGAAGACAGAGTGTTAAGTGTTAACGGGGGAGATAATTCCTTTATCGAGTTTAAAAAATTGAAAAAAAAAATTATTCCATAAAATGTTCGTGAACAATCTCAAGAATGTAAATACAAAGTTCCAGAACAAAATTCAAAGGCCTTCTAATATTACAAGCTCTCGATGCGTTCTTAAAATAAGACATCAAGCTACACTATACGCATATACGCACCGTACCCACTAATAATGCGTTGACCTCGCTGCACGCGCCCACCGAGCGACAGAGTGCATGTGTTTATTCAAGCGACGGACTTCCCGGGCCCTCTTGAGATCTACGAAGGCACGCGACCAAAGTCCTAATAACATCATCGACCGCACTGAACGACATTCTTTCCGTCGTGTATACCATAAATGTATCGGTAGTATCATTAGTATCGGTAGTAAAAGTACTAGACTCCCTAGTTTACATTATATTCTGAGAAGCGACGCATCCGTAACAACAGTTCCTGGACCGCAATACCTCCCACTACAACTTTTAATTTAACGATAAATAGAAAAATAGTATATAAGCATAAGATTTTATTAAAGAGAAATCAATTATTCTTCACACTACCGTCTTGCTGATACGAGAGTGCGCAAAGCTCTTCAACGAAACTCTGTACCTTAGCCCTGCGAGCCTAAGACTTCGTAAACGTCTGTAAGAAATTGTATTCTAGCAACCAACAGCATCGAAATAAAGTTCAATCATTTAGAGTACGTGTCGTTTCACGAACAAACCATTACTCTACACGCTGGTCAATTTTGCCTCAGTCTATCGTTGAGTCTCCGTCGCATTCATGAGTCTACGGTAGTGCCTGGTAAGGTCTTCGTCCCTGATGTAAAGGGCCAACGCGTTGACTCGAAAGTGAGACCGCCGTTACGATTTCCTATCGTGCAACTCTGGAGAGTTTGCCACCCGGACGTATCAGCGTCACTGGTATAATACTACTTATCAAAACTTTAAGGAGATCGTCACGCGGCTCGAGGTATTAGATTGAATTACAAACTAAAAATATGTAACAGATTAAGAGCTTAACTTTACGATGGCTAAATGCTAGGACTGATTACCGAAATTATTTGCAAGCAATCCAATACTAAAATCCAAGAATTTAACACAGGCTCTTATGGGTCGGGCGCTTATTGAGCAGTTCATACCATTTTTTTAAATACATTTGGCGATTAGATAGCTTCGATAATGAAGTTTCCACTTGTGTAATATACTTTCAAGTTTCCAATGAGATCATAAAAAAGTAATTTAACCAAATTTTTCCGCACAATATTATTCAGTTAAATATGACAAAATCGAGGCAGACCGAAGAAAAAAGCTCCCGTTCACAGACCCCCGTGACACTTGGCAACATCGTACAGCTGCTTAGAAAATGACAGAAAATGACCGCGATATATATGCCAAATGTACATTCTTTTCATTATGTATACAAATGCCATGATCAGCCCGAACGTTGTGCCGATTCATTCAGTAGCCGGTAAATTTTGAGGTTATAAAGATCGCGCATAAACAGAAACTGCTGTGTTGCCAAGTCGTGCACACTCTCTCTCCTCGCACCAAAACAGCTGTTCGGGTTTCATCGAAACTAAAGCAAATCAGCAACCATTTATCATATTTCTCAAGTTAATTACATTACGCGTATACTCTCTAATGTGTGAGTGTATGACTAATTTGGTGAAATTTTTTTTTTCAATGTTCGAATCATTTTTATTTAATCGTTTTTTTCTACTTATTTTTAAATCGTAATTTCACTTCGATGCCACGAGACGACATCCTTAAGGGGATGCTGGACCCGGTCGGCGTCCTCTCTCTCGCACTCGAGCGCGCCTTATGGTGCTTTCTCTTTCGCACTCAAGCGCACGCCGATCGCCTCCAGCTGCCCCTTAAACACGTTTTTCTCGAAACTGCATTTTCAGAACTTGTGTGCAATTATAGTTAAAAAAAAGAATTGACCGATTTCAATCAAATTTGGCGTATATCTTTCTTATAGTATTGTCTTCAATATGAAGTAGAATTAAAAAAAAAAAGAATCAATCCAACCGGCGCTAGACTGTACGCCGTCATACAATTGCTGCAACCTGCTCTGAAAACATTGCTATATCTCCGCCATTTCCAAAAATAAAAAAAAGACGTGATAGCGAGAATATGTGGACGATATATGTGTTTCTGTGGTAGAATATGCGATTTGAGAACGATGGTGAAGGCCAAAATTGGATATCTAGAAGAAATTTTTTCTTTAAATCATAACTTTTAAATCCTTCTGCCGATTCGAGCGAAATTCGATACCAAATAACCTTAGTGAGAAATCTTAACGTCCTTTTCAGACGCCGGCTAAAAATTGCATTTCTCAACGTTTTAGACAATTTTAAGTTCGTCGTGTGTCGTGTAATAACGACCCCAGCACAAAACTTTTCGTGTCATATATCGTGTTACGTACGACAGACGAATGCATTACTGCTTGTATAGTCGGTAATTTTTTTTACGGAATGACTCAATAAAACCGTTTCTTTGACTCAATAAAACCGTTTCTTCGAATTAATGGAACCATTTCATTGAAATTCTAATGCGCTATTTGATTGAAAGCAAAGAAACATTTCCTTAAAGTCAATGAAAAAAAATTCAAACCAGCCATTTCTTTGGAATCAATGAAATCTTTTTTTCTTGGTGTGTATTAAATTACTTACAAAAGCGTATCGAGGCCGGATAGTAAATCCTAATTTCTCAATTGTCATCTACTCTGAGTGCAACCTTCGTACTATCCCACTTATTTACTCGAAGAGGTCCGATAACCACCCACCGCCCTATCATTTTCCAGACATCAGACGAAATGCATTCATTTTTCCACTTCCAAAGAGAAGAAAAAACGATGCAAAGTAGAACTTTGCGCATTGCTTCCTCATTATTTTTCGGTTTTTATTAAACTATCTCTATGAGGAAGTATGTTACTCAATTTTGGCTTCCTCACAGAAGAAGCTTTGTAAAAACGAAAAATAATGAGGAAACAATTTGCAAAGTTCTACTGTACAGGCTTGTTTATGCTTTAGACATTTTCTAAAAATTCAAAGGGTCGAAGAATTTTAACCGTGTAACCGATTTTTCTTAAATTTGTACTAAAACCTTGTACCATGGTAGTCCATATGTGGACCGAATTAGAATCCAGTATCTCATAATTTGCACAAGCCAGCGCGAGAATGAGATTTTTCGAAAAATTCAAAATGCCATAAAATTTGAATGGCTGGACAGATCTGCGACAAATTTGTACTTAAATATTTTTCGATAATAGTCCATATATGAACAAAATTTAAGATAAATCTGTGAAAAATTTCAAAAATGTTTTTTTTTTCGTGACGGCATTTCTTTCTTTTTTATTCGCCAAAATCTAATTTTACCGACATATCGATAGTTCCTTTGACTAAATTCATCATTAACAATCAATAATCGTGAAATCATGTCGAAAATTGTAGTCGGATATCTCAGAATTTACAGATTTATTTGAAGTCTTTGATTTATTTGAAAAAAAATTGAAACTGCAATAAAATTAGAACCACCCTATCGATTCTCGCCAAATTTGGTATGCATCATGGTTTGATGGTTTATTTACATGATTGATTTACATACAATATTTCGGCCCGATATCTCTTAGTTTGCGAAAGTTATAGCGTGAAAACGATATTTTCCAAACTTTCAAAATGCTGTAAAATTTGAATTTTCCAGCCGATTTGCGTCAACATCCCAAACGTTGGTGCATGACAGCTCATTTAGGTGCCAAATTTGACGAAGATAATCTATAATTACGACGGTTATCGTGCTTACAAGCAAATCTGAACATAGACACACACACACATACAGACATTGTTTATGAACTTCTAAACCACTTTTCTCGACGTTTTGGACCATTCTGAGTGTCCTGGCATTAAAATCTCGAAAAAAAAATTTTCACGTAAACAAGGCTTCCTCTATGAGGAAGCAAAAACAGAAACCCGGTCGAAACATACAGTATTTTAATAACGCACATTTTTTAACTTATTGCTACTGCATACTTGATTACCATGGAGGTTGACGAGCTACCTTAAAAACTAGTTCAGAAAGCAAAGAACACTTGGGGTCGTTGACGCAGATCGATACTCGGTACACTTTCGATTACCTACAGCATCAACACGGATTTTCTAATGACCATCGCTCATTCTGCCCACAAATGCACCATAAAGATAATGATTTAGCGAGAAAGCAGGTGTAACGACCGAAGGGAATCGGGACGAGTTCCTGAGAAGACAAGGGCGAGCTAGCCGAGGTTTTTGCACCCATCTGACGAGATGCTGTATACATTCTGAAGACACTTGGGAAAGGCTGTGATTCTCTCCTCCTTTCTGCACTTGACGCGCACCAGTGACGAAGATTCTTCTGAGCTCACTTTTTCTTCTTTCGCCTGGTTACCGAAGCGATGAAATGCCGCTACAACTCGCCATAGTGACTTCTCTTTATTCCGTTTTATCAAGCATGTCGCTACATTTTACACGAGAGTTTAGAAGCTCGATGAGTACTGACACAAATAACGGAAGAAGATTCAGTACCTCAAACTCGCACATCTCTTTTATCATAGCCTAAACCCGAATCTTATTGCGCATCAGGATTCGCGTAAAACTGGAGCACCCCCACACGGAAAAAAAAAATTAGTTGCCATAACCAAGAAATGAGTTGACACAACCAATCGATTGTTCTATTTCCCTTACAACTCAAATGGTACACGGAAAAAAATATTAGTTGCCATAACCAAGAACTGAGTTGACACAACCAATCGATGATTCTATTTCCCCAGCCACTCAAAAGGTAATACCAACGATTCGAATGGTAATACCGACGATTCGAATAGTAGTCCCAACTATTCGAGTGGTAGTCCCAACGATTGGATTAGTTAACCTAACAAATCTCGCGAGAACTAATCGTGAATAGTTGAGGTTACTATTCGATATGGTTGAGGCAACTAATTTTTTAGACATTGTGTACAGCAAATCGAAAACGTAGTTGCCACAACCAAATATTTCTTTTCGTGCAAGTAAAAAAATTATATATAGAGTATACAAAAAATATATATGCTTTTAAGCATAGAATTAGGCATATATATAATCTACACACGCTCTATATGCAATCTATATACAATTTATACATAAACCCAACAACACAGTTGATCTAATATATAAATTGCATATAGATTGCATATAGAGTTTATGCAGACTGTATATGTCCAATTCCATATATCGGACTTATATAATTTTTTTACTTGGGCCATATTCCTTCTTCACGTGAAGCCTTAGATTTTATAGAATAATTCAACACCAAAGGGGTTGTAATTTACTAAAAATATAATTTTTTCTTTCATATTATAATCCTGAAAGAAACGAAAATTTTCATCGATTAAAAAAATAATTTAGCGAAGAATTAGAAATTGTAATTAAATAATTAAATCATAAGCTATAATGGTGATATTTAACGTTACAACTCGTGACTGGGGTGTATCACGCCCTACGCGGACTTTGAACTACGCTCCTAAGGGAGCCAGCGATGTTAACGACTTCGGACCTTGATCATAATTCAATTTGAACCTTCAGGAATAGCGTTACGTCGGTTGTGACTTCAGTTGTTTGTTGATATTTACACTGCGCAGTCTTAAACTTGGTGTGGGGTGTGTCACACCCCACACTGTTAAAAAAGATTGGAAGTTTTTATTAATAAACTCGTCATCGAAATTTAATATACACACTCAGAGAAATCGTAGTAGTACAGTCAACTATAAAGTGACAACTATTAAGTTTTAGTCCATCCAACTATTTTCATAGTTACGATAACTGTGAAAATAGTTATGGTAACTATTTGGTAGTTGTGGCAACTATTAAAAAATTGCTTGTATGAACTAAAAATGAATAGTTGTCACTTTATAGTTATAAATACCATAATTTTCTCTCAGTGTAATTGTGGTATAAAATTCATGTACTTTTTCAGTAAAATTAAAGCAAATTATTAAAATTAAAGTACTTTTACTGTAAAATTAAAGTAAATTATTGAATGTGCTGTATCATACATTAATTTTACATTACACTTGTATACTAAATTTAATATACTAGTTTATGAATAAAAACTTCCAGTAAAAGTACACGAAATTTCAAGTAGATTTTTTTTATAGTGCAGTCATGAGTCCGAGGTAAAATTTCTGAACGGTAAATTAATTTTATATTACATATCAAAATCACTATAATTGATATATTATTATGTAATTTGATTAGAACAGTCACAAATATTATTTACAAATACGATGATAAATAGAAATAAAAGCAACGCATATTGCGTCAGGTGTGTCAAGACCATAAATTGTTATTTTACAGTGACTGCGCCTCAGCAGATTGAGTATTTTCCGTTTTGTTAACTTTCTCAAACTTTTTCTATCAAATTCTAATAAAAATATAATTTCAACACAATTTTTCGTGATTTTTCCATTGACTTTTTCCGTTTATCAATTTACGCGTTTTTATAATTTTCAATGTCCCCAATATATAGACTCTTTTTAAATCAAACATAGTAACAGTATTTTTATCCGATAGTCTAGAATGTCGTCTTCAAAACTTCCTTTAGAAATCTGAAAATCGGTTAAACGGTTGAATAGATCGAATTTTTTATTTAAAAAATTATGTTTTTACTGTTTTTTTCGGTTCTTAGACTTCAAATGGATTTTTCAGCAACAAAATGTTAATTAAATCGAATGAATCATACACCGTTCTCTTCTTTCTGAACAAAAGAAGAAACTAATGTATGATAAAGTCGATTTATTTTCATAGGACCGGTTTTATGGTTACGAAAACCGTGGGGTATGTTACACACCAATCATGAGTCTGAAGGCAAAAAAAATAAGTCATGAGGCGTAGGGTTAATAATTGATACATTTGGCATGTAAAAAAAAATCACGCAAGAATGTTATTTCGTTCCTCCAATATCTCATGAAAATGAATTCCTCGAGATTTGAGTGCGACGATGATTCTCATCTCGTCCGACGTCCATCTCTCCTCGTGTCTACAGTCGCCGGAAGAACACCGAGCGGAGCCGAATGGTCCCGACAGTACTGATATTTCTCGTGACTCCTTTACGTGTGCGACGTAACAAGCGGACTCCACACCACTCCACACACAGCAGCCACCGGCACAAGGCTCGTCGGGTCTTTGACCGTTTGCCTCGACATACGTACATACGACTATATGAGTAACGTCTGTGCAGGTGGCACTAGCTCCGTCTACGCGTATCCTTCCCCGTCTTCATATATAATTTCGATTCTCGTCCGAAACTTAACGAAACTGTTTCTATACCTGAAAACAAATGTTTGCAAGTTCACAACATCGATGAGTACGTCGATATCGTTATGAAGATATTTTTTTTTTAAACTTGCCAAATCTGTGTAGATTTAAAAGAATTATCGTAACTTGTCATTTCAAAGGCAAAATTATACATCGATTTTGGTGAACCAGTTTTTACGTAATCATTGAAGCTTTAGAATGACGCTATTCATCATTTTTTAAAATTAATTCTTAAAGACGACTGCAGAATGAGTTGTTTATCCAAACCAGACTTTAAGAATTGATCAAAACTAAAGAAATTTAAGAAGCCTCGTGGATACGTAAACCCAACTCCATATCAAAACTTCAGCAATTACAAAGAAAAGAAGAATTAATTATGAAGAAATGTTTGTTTAAGGAAGATATAATGTAAACCGAGTTCAAGATCATCTATTCGCTTGATGAATATTCAACTGTCCCTTCTTTCCTGAAATATTCCATATCTCGTGGCTTTATCCTCTCGAAACGTAAAGCCTGAACTCTTGAACCATCGCATGATTTTTTAATGTATAATACACAACAGTTATTACACTATAGAGTAATTCAAGCCGATAAGTAAAATGCAGTGTAGGAATAAAAACAAAAATAAACAGGCGCACTGTGGAGAGTCGTCATTGAGCCGCATTGAGAGTCACTTAAGATTACCGTGAGGCGAGAAGTCTCAATCGTAAAATGCATTGACGCAAATGCTGGACTCACGAAACTTCCCAAGTATCGTGTTGTAGACTTTGCAAGCGGATGTAGTACGCTGAGTTATTACCATCGTCAATAAGTAAATAAACTTCTATTGTGAAGTGCTTATTTTTTTCCCTCGTTCTGCTCAGTTTATTTTTCACTGCGATCCTCGCTCGATCTGTCTCTGTAAAGTAAGAGTGTCATTCACATCGTGCACGCCGTTGCAACTCTGTAGCTAATTCGTACCTAAGAGATCGGTTCGGACGAATGCGACAGCAGCAGCAGTAGCAGCCGCACTGCAGTCGCTGCCGCGAGTTAATTAGTCTGTATCGCTCGATCGCTGAGACTGACCCGTAATTACGAGAGTGCGGTATAATCGTGAGCTTCGGGGTAATCGCTCTCGATAAGTCTTCGACGGGCTCCCGCTCTTGTTGTGTGTAGGTATCAATGTTGTAAATGCCTAAAACTTTTAGAAATACAGACGGTGGCAAAATTCGCTTTATAATTATAATTTCATAATAATAACGCGGTCAGAAAAAAAATTGAATACACCAAATCAATTAACTTGAAAAGTAATAATTGATCAAGTATCTGGTATTTGATGAAACAACACGGAAAAAAAGGCTTAGTAGGATGAACCAAGGCGCTTGGTTATATATGCGCCAACTAAGTTATTGGTTAAACCAACTAAATTATTGTTTGACCAACCAAGTTATTGGTTACACCAACTAAATCATCTTGGTTAGTCAATCAATAACTTGGTTGGTTAACAAATAACTTGATTGGTCAAACAATAACTTAGCTGGCGCATATATAACCAAACGCCTTAGTTGTTCTAACCAAGCCTTTTTTTGCGTTTATATATGTTGTCAAATCAACAATATATTGCATTGAGAGAAATAGATAATATATATGAAAATAGCGACTGAAGATCTAATATCTTTGAGCCAATGTAACCAGTACAATTGAAGCAATCATATATTTCGTTGAGTCAATTAATCGAATATTCAAAAAAATATTATTATTATTATATTATTTCAAAATATTTTCGACATGGAATAATGATGAATAATTTTTCCTCTTAGTACAGTAGAGCGTCGATTATCCGAAACGTCAATCATCCGAACGATGATTTGGTTTATCCGAATCATCAATCATCCGAACAGCGATTCGTTTTATCCGAATTTTCTGTTTTCCGAACAAAAAAACCGAAAAAATCTTCGATTTTTTTCCAAGAAAATAGCATATTATATAGAGTTCGGCGGTTTTATCAGAATATATAATATACACTAACAATGATATATTTAAAATATTAATTTTCGATAAATACATACATATTATATATATATATTATACGTATGTTTTCTAATATTTTAAGCGATTCAGTTCCTCCCTCTCCCTTCACAAAATATTGATGTTCGGTCATCCGAACTTTCGATTATCCGAACGATAGTCGATCCTAATTAGTTTGGTAGTCGACGCTCTACTGTATAATAATACGACCCATGAAGGATAAATTGAATTATCTTCTTAATCTTGAATATTATTATTCATTTGAGAGGAGAATAATAATTATACCGCTCTGGTATAATGTGCTTATATTTTAGATGATTTGGGTATTTTTATTTGGGTACTGACAAACATCTATTTGTATTTTTCAGCGTATTATGTATTGAACCAACTTCGTGCCAATAACCCTAAAAATTCTATGATGTATATAACAGTTATGACCAACTTTCAACTCTCCCAAAAATGTAAAGTCTTTTTTATTTTCTAAATAATGACTTGAACGTCACAACCATTTTGCGTGCTCACTCATTGCGGGGAACGAAAGTTTGATATTTTTATACCCGTTGTTCTGTATTTCTATACACATCAAATAAAATTGCCATATAATATTTGGTCAAATTCTGGCCATACATGCGAATCACTAAGAAGCCCAATTCGAATACGCTTTGATTAAAAAACGTGCAAAATTCTTCAATATCCTATGAGTGACTAAAAGTGTATACATCTATCCTATAAAAAAAAATAATCAAAATAGAACATTATACTACAAGAGAGGGAAGTGCGTTTTTGTTGCCGAGTGTGAAGTTTGCTGCTCGAGCGAAGCTGCAATCACACGAGATGAAAAAGTACTCCCTCCCATGTAGCATACTATCAAGAGTCGCGGTAGCGACTCGACGCCAAGTTAAAAAAGAAATTAATGTTGCCTTCACATACTTTTTTTCCTGCTACGTTAAAAAGACTATATTTTATGCCTGCAACGGTGGAACGGCAGAAACAGGTAAAAATACTAAATAATCGAATTTCGCCTCGCTGCAGCATTTTTCTTCTCGCTGTGTAATTTTTCCTCCCGCTGGTCAAGAATCGACAACTTTCCACCCGCGTTGCAGGCATGAAATGTGGTCTTTTTAGCATAGTCGGGGAAAAAACCTTTTTTTTCATTAAACAATTCGTGTACAAAATTGGCCACGGGATATCCTTGCGACAGTCACGTGATTGCAGGTCCCACACTGTTAGAAAAGACGACTTTTTTATGCATAAACTCATCATCTAAATTTAATGTACAATTGTGGTATAAAATTGATATTTACTGTAAAATTGAAGTAAATTATTGAATTTGCTGTACCATACATTAAGTTTACCTCACACTTGTATATTAAATTTAATATACCAGTTTATGCATAAAAACTTCCAGTATTTGTACATGAAATTGGAAGTAGATTTTTTTACAGTACAGTACACAAACTCCGTCGATGAGCCATTGGTTAGGAAGGGGCAAAAAAAAGCACCACTCACGGAGAAAACTGTTTTGCTAAGTCAGCAAATCTTTAGTTAAAATAGTGATAACATTACATCACTAGCTAGCCTTGCTAAAAAATTTGTTAGTCTTACAAAATCTTCTTGTCAGCGTAACAAATTTTCTTGCTAAGCTAACAAATCATTTAGCTAGGCTAGAAAATAATGCGATATTATCACTATTTTGACAAAAGATTTTCTGGCTTAGCAAAACGGTTTTCTCCTTGCTGGGCTGTGACGTTTTGGCGCTCTCGTCAAGAAAGTTGCAGGAATCAGAAATTGAATAATTTTTGCAGTCCAAATGAGCGTTCTCTTCGATTTGTCGTAGAAACAGTAGGAGAATCGTTACGAGCGAAAGCGGTGGGGCATTAAAGCCGTATAGTCGTGTGAAAAGGAGGGAATTTGCAACGCGTACAAGGCAGCAGAAGTGGCGAGTATGTAGTATAGTATCTGCCGTAGCGGCGGTGTGACGTTCTGGTAGTCGGAGGCGCGCAACGGACTCGGTGGTTCCATTCACTAACCGGCCGCTCGCGCATACATATGTATAGTGAGTGTATTCACATATATATAGCACATATACACTGTGCTATACGATCGCGTACTGGCAGTGTACCGTTTCGGCTTCTCCTCCGTTTCTTCTTCTCGTAGCTGGGCGTTACGTTCGTCTCGCTTTCCTTCTCACCGTCACAAGTGGGATTTACCCATTTCTCTTTCCAGGTGTATGCATATATATATATATTATATACATGTATATAGCCTTTCCACCATTAGGTTCTTTCTCACTCCCTCTGTCGAAGTTTCCGTTCTCCGCGAGTCCCTCCCACGTCAGTTCCTCCCCCCGTTAGAACTCCACAACCCCCCCCCCCCTCTCCCCCCTCCTTCTCTGATTCTGTCCATCTCTCCTCTCTCTTTCGCTTTCTCTCTCTCTCTGCCTCTCTTTCTCCCTCATTCATTTTCTCTACCCGCTTCGATCGTTTTTTCCCTCACCTCTCACGAGCCGCGCTTCGCTCTCTCCATCTTTTATTAACCTCAGGTGAGACGGGTATAGAGAGCTGGTCTTTGAGGTCTGCTACGCCAGACCTGCTAGGTGGAGGGACCGCTCTCGCGAGTGCTTAGCCCCAGCGCCGACCGCGCAGTGCGCTCTCTGCTGCCGCTGGACTCTCGTCTCTGGAGAATTTGCCCGATTCTCCCAATCGTCCACAAACGCAGCGAAAAGTTTCAGCATTTTTCTCATCGTTGTGGACCTCAAAGTGTTGATAAAAAAAGTGTTTAAAAAATCGTACAATTTTATCGCAATTCCACTGGATTACTTCAGAGAAACTTCCTTTTTTTTTTAAAAATAACATCGATGCTACTGTGGATTTATTATTGAAAATTTGTTTATTTCATCGCGGCAATAGTGTTGTGCGATGATTTTTTTTTAGTGGTACGTGATAAAGCGTGGAAAAGATTCAGCGTGGGTTGGATACATTAAGGAGGATACGGAGAAGGATCTTTAGCGTGATTGATTTACACGTCCTCGAGACTCACGCGCTGTTATATCAACCTCTGTGTATTCTCTCTAGTAGAGCCTACGTCGTGTACACGTGTAGGCGCATTATAATAGCATTGTATCTATCGAGTGTGGGAGAACAAGTTTCGACTGTGACCGTGAAGTCGTCGGGCGGATCATCGTGTGACGACTGAAATTCTATTATATATATATATACATAAATACTCGTGGTGGGCTCTCGTAGCTCTGTCGTCACGAGGATGTCTTCGGCTTCTACGACGTTGTGAAAGTGGTGCCGATACTTGGATTCATTTTTTTTTCTTTTTCGTTCTACGGTTCTCTTAACATTTGCGCGCTGCCTTCGTACAAGGAATCAGGATACAGGATGACCGTCGCTGGAAAGGTGAGAAGACCTTTCTTCCCGGATCTAATTCTGGACATTTTTTAAATAAATAAATTCTCCAGTTATTAATTATGAGCGATTGCAGAAGTCGAAAAGGTCTACACTCGGAATAAAAAGTAAAACCTTACACATTGTTTTCACAATATTTAAATTTTACACAGTTACCTCATGATGTTTATTATTTTTGAATATTGCTCTGGAGATATACGGAATTTGGGATTTCAACCAAAACTGGAACGACAAGAATCCATGAAAACTGTCGTCTATTATAAATGAACTAAAAATTATTCAACCTTTTAAATTCCAACGTTGCATGTTTGGTACATTAGAGAATTACCTTTTTGTCAATCATCTTTTTTAATTGTCATCCAAAAATGCGGAGGAAATTGTGTAAGTAGTGGAATTCTACTACTAGTCTAATTCCTTCACCATTTTTTATGAAAGAAGATTTTCAACACTTTGAATTTAAAAAAAAATTAATTAATTAATTTTGAAAACGGGGCGACAATGTGAAAAAAGGCTGAATGTGATAATGAATATTTTCAAGTTAGTAACTTTTATGGTTTCTTTATACCAGTAGAATTTCATTCATCTCCGTGAAGGATTTAAAAAAAATTAAATGTGTGTTTATTTCATCTTTCGGTGCTCAATAAAGTATTATTATTTTTTGGTATAAAAGCGGAGAAATGGTCGAGAAAAAACGAAACAATAATCTTAAGACGCTATCGATCTTTATGTCGGTTAATATCGACAATAACAATTAATAAGCAACTCCACTGAACAAACAGCGCTACATCGTCCCTCCTACGTCCGGGAGATTATGTCAGCGACAGCTGTGACGAGAGCACGATAAAATTGTGCACCGCCGGCTCTCGAGCCACGCGCGAATTATTGCATAATCAATGTTTCGTATTTGCGGCTACAAATGATGAGCGAAAAATCCGTGAGGACGAAATCGTTATACCTACTGTCCTCATCTTCACCAGGACATCCGGTTAGCCCAGTATGCATCAGAGAATCGCGAAGAAAGTAACACCCGTCGCTCTACGTTATTCTGTTCCGCCAGCACAACCGCCGACTGTTGTGTATACACAGATACGTGCGCGTGCGACGAAGCATCGAGGTCACCGGATACACAGTTTCCGCTTCGGCAATATACGAAGGAGAAACTTCGGGCGACCACTTTCGACCGGTTTCCTCGCGAGATTATCCGCCGGCGGCTCTCGAGCGACAAACACACGTCGAACAACATCAACGATGGAATAATTAAGTTGCACTGTTGAAAATATTTACGAATTTACATTACCGGCAATTTTTATCATCAGCGGAGATGTATTAAATTTAATACAGGAGTGTTGTATAATTACGAATTTTTATATTCAATTTCATAATTTTCAGAGGATTTATGGATTTAGGAGAAAGTATTATATTTTTTATTATGACTTGCATGTTCAATATAATGTACTGGTACTTATATGTAAAAGGGCTTCCGTTACCTGAACACCGTTTAAAAAAATCGTTAGAACCAGCAAAACGTGCGCTTGCGGGCGGCGAAAAAAATATTTTGTCGATTGGAGAAAATATTTGGCAATGGTATTCGAATCATTTTTGGATTCTATCAACTGTTGCTTCGATCAATTACATATTTCATTCGATCAATAGTACATTACGACCCGAGGCCAGAAAGTTGGATTTCCTGGCGTATGTGATATAGTGGCCGAGGCGAAACCGCGGTTCTTCCTGGTCGGGGCGGGCATTAAAAAGACATACAAAATAACATACAAGAGGAAAATGTCTGATAATAAGATAATACTTTTTAAAAAATAATTTTTGTTTTCCTCTAGCCACTTTTTATAAGTATTATAAACGAGCAGGTACCGATCGGAAGATTTTTTAGGTTAGATTTCACTTTGTACTATTTTTTTCGCTTCCTCGTCAAAATTTCTTAAAACTTCTTTGCCGACAGCACATTCAGACGGGGAGTGGTCCATTTTTTTTCGATCCACTCACTTTTAGGTTAGCTAAAGAAATTGAAGAAAGATTTTCAAAAAGTAATGAAATGAAAATCGAAGCACGCGCGAGCAAACGACACCAAACATAAAAACATAATAAATCAGAGATGGGAAAACAAAAGAGAGAGAACGAGAGCTGGAGCCACAAAACGAGCGACAAACACACGTCGAACAACATCAACGATGGAATAATTAAGTTGCACTGTTGAAAATATTTGCGAATTTACATTACCGGCAATTTTCATCATCAGCGGAGATGTATTAAATTTAATACAGGAGTGTTGTATAATTACAAATTTTTATATTCAATTTCATAATTTTCAGAGGATTTATGGATTTAGGAGAAAGTATTATATTTTTTATTATGACTTGCATGTTCAATATAATGTACTGGTACTTATATGTAAAAGGGCTTCCGTTACCTGAACACCGTTTAAAAAAATCGTTAGAACCAGCAAAACGTGCGCTTGCGGGCGGCGAAAAAAATATTTTGTCGATTGGAGAAAATATTTGGCAATGGTATTCGAATCATTTTTGGATTCTATCAACTGTTGCTTCGATCAATTACATATTTCATTCGATCAATAGTACATTACGACCCGGGGCCAGAAAGTTGGATTTCCTGGCGTATGTGATATAGTGGCCGAGACGAAACCGCGGTTCTTCCTGGTCGGGGCGGGCATTAAAAAGACATACAAAATAACATACAAGAGGAAAATGTCTGATAATAAGATAATACTTTTTAAAAAATAATTTTTGTTTTCCTCTAGCCACTTTTTATAAGTATTATAAACTAGCAGGTACCGATCGGAAGATTTTTTAGGTTAGGTTTCACTTTGTACTATTTTTTTCGCTTCCTCGTCAAAATTTCTTAAAACTTCTTTGCCGACAGCACATTCAGACGGGGAGTGGTCCATTTTTTTTTCGATCCACTCACTTTTAGGTTAGCTAAAGAAATTGAAGAAAGATTTTCAAAAAGTAATGAAATGAAAATCGAAGCACGCGCGAGCAAACGACACCAAACATAAAAACATAATAAATCAGAGATGGGAAAACAAAAGAGAGAGAGCGAGAGCTGGAGCCACAAAGCGAGCGACAAACACACGTCGAACAACATCAACGATGGAATAATTAAGTTGCACTGTTGAAAATATTTGCGAATTTACATTACCGGCAATTTTCATCATCAGCGGAGATGTATTAAATTTAATATAGGAGTGTTGTATAATTACAAATTTTTATATTCAATTTCATAATTTTCAGAGGATTTATGGATTTAGGAGAAAGTATTAGACTTTTTATTATGACTTGCATGTTCAATATAATATACTGGTATATGTAAAAGGGCTTCCGTTACCTGAACACCGTTTAAAAAAATCGTTAGAACCAACAAAACGTGCGATTGCGGGCGGCGAAAAGAATATTTTGTCGATTGGAGAAAATATTTGGCAATGGTATTCGAATCATTTTTGGATTCTATCAACTGTTGCTTCGATCAATTACATATTTCATTCGATCAATAGTATATTACACACCTAGGGCAGTAAAGTAAGAAATGTCTCAGATCACATGTAATTGTCGACTAACATGTGATCTGAGGCTTTCTTATTTACTGCCCGAGGAGTGTATACGATTTTTCTCATCGACGGAGCCGAAAACCGGGAACTTCGTTCCGCGCAGCGGAACGAAAGTTGTCGCTTTCGGCCCGGAGGTGAGAAAAAAGAATATTTTTTTCGCTGCCCGCAAATGCACGTTTTGTTGGTTCTAACGATTTTTTTATCAGTGTAATGGAAGCTTATATTAAATATTTTGAACAGTGTGTATTTTCAGTGTATATTAGTAATCTCGCGTAAAATTTGTGTACATTTGTCGAATGGAATAGCAGTATGTTATGAACAGTATATTGGCTTTTAGAACTCGCACTTCCCTAGAGATTAATCTCGTCAACGAGTGTCGATAATTACATGCACATAATCGAGCGGGCAACCAATATTATTCGTATGTTGTAATGGTTATGGAAAATTAGACTAAAATATCGAGAATTGTCGAAAATGCCGTCTATTTAGTGCGGTTTTAAATATTGTAGAAAAATCGAGATTGTATGAAGGTTGAAAAATGTCAGAAAGATTTTGCATCTGTCGAACTGTTTGCACTACACTGTAAAAAATGATTTATAAAAAATGACTTTAAACATTTATCGAAAGTTTTTATACAAAAACCGGTATATTGAATTGCATATACAATTAAATAGTAATATTACAGTACTTTTATATTAATCATTACTTTTTCAACGTGTCTAATATACGTGACATCATACTTATCTATTAAATTTAATATACCGATTTATGCATAAAAACTTCGGCCAAAAATATATGAATTTTCATATTAACAGTGTAGAAATGTGACAGAATGAGCACATGGGCTCCTTGGCTTACATTTGTCTATTTAAACATGACTATCTCTGTTATTGTCTGGTATGATTATTTGTTTGCAGTCAACAGATATGTTCGGGTGAGCGATGTACAGAAAAGTAGTATTAAATATTGACTACACAATAAAATTATAGCGAATGACAGTAAAAAAGCAGATTTATGTAGTCTCAGGGAAACTCTGGTATGCTGCTATTAAATTTAAGTCCATGCAACTATTTGTTGCATTTACGGCAACTATAAAAATGTAGTAAGACCTATTTTATACTTACCGTATGAAACTATAAAAAATGATTTACATGAACTAAAAATGAATGTCCGTCACATTAGCTGCTACGACCTCCATGATTTTTCTAACAGTATCGATGCACATTGGACGCCTGTAATTTAAATTGTATTGATTAGAATAGACGTACAGAATAATTTCGGTTAGCTGTTGTTCGAACCATTCCAGATGGAAACAAAGATATGTATCATATATGCTTAATATGTGGTGCTAAAAAGATCTATATGCTGCATATATTTTACATATATGTGTGCAAAAATATATATATTCTATCTATCGATTATCAAAATCTGAAAAGATTAAGAGGGTCAGTTTCCTTGCGTGCCTCACGCGCTAAACTCTCTATTCGTGTCTATTTCGTTCCTCGGATCTCTTATTGTTCAAGAAATAAATACAAATTTTTCTTTTCCACATAGAATATTTCCTATATAATTAAAATTAGGTATGATTTCTACACTAAGAGAAAAATCTGGTATCGGACACTGAAGAACGACAGCAATTTTTTTTACTCCCATGTAACTATATTTTTATAGTTAGGATAACTATAAAATTATTATTGTAACCATAAAAGTAGAGTTATAACTATTTGATAGTTAGCATAATTTAAAAAAAATTGTATGGTCTAATGCTGTATCTTTATAGTGGCCACGACACCCAAGATTTTTTCTGAGTTCACACCAGTTAATATACTTCTTGAGGAGACTTAAAGTAATTATTCTTGTACACTGCGGCGATGCAGATATATTATTTAAATATATGAGTCCGACCCAAATTGCTGGTATTTATTGACAGACTTATTTAATTTGCTGACGTCATTAAGAATTTGTAAAAATCGCTCAATTATGAACCATAAGATTTTTTCCTGTATGAATAAATCTTTGTTTTTTTTTTTTAATCAGTGACAATTGAGCATTTTTTTTACTTTTTAGCTTACCAGCAGAGTTGTAAATCCCCATTAATTCATGATATATAGTTTGGAGTACAATTTGTTTTGTAATTATGATTTCATAATAATAAAATGTACTGATTATTAAATAGAGTGTAAACATTTGAATAGCTGAAAAAAATACTATTTTTCGCTTTAATATTGCAAGAAATAGTGGAAAAAATGGAAGAAATAAGTAATGCATTACTTATTTCTTCCATTTTTTCAAAAGAATTACCGTGAATTTTTATTGAAAAATAATAATTTTTGCAGCCATTCCAAAGTTTAATCATCGTATTACAATCGCTACATGTTATTATTATAAAATAATAATTATAGAGGTGATCGTATCATCATCATTATTTCTATAAGTATTAGGCATTTACAACTCTGCTTACCAGTTATCTCAGGAAAGTGTGAAAAAATTTACAATCCCATAAATTCCCTATAGCTTAGATGCTTTTGCCATAAAGCAAAAAAACTTTTATTTCACAATTTTTCAAGAATATCTTTGTAATAAGATCAGCAGATAAGCAATTGAAATATGAATAAACCTCAGTAACTTGGGTCTGATTCCCTCACTTTAAATATCTCCGGATTTCTGTCTTACTCCATCGCGATAATTCTATGTTCATCCGTGCAAGGTTCGATTATTCGTTTAAACAAAAAATTGAATAAAAACCGTGAATAGCAAGAGAATTAGAGAACAGAGTATTCATCAATGTACAACAGCGGTAGTTCCTGAAATCACGTACAGAGATCGAGAAAACGTTGTAACTCCATTCGTATACATAATATACCAATCGTATAGCATAGTACTGGTAATGCCTATCTACTACTAATAACATAGTAGCGTTTTCTCTATCTTCAAAGCGTGAGAAATAGTTGTACCTGTCTATGGATACGTGCCTCCACACTACTTACACACATATTTCCACAGTGAGAGATATATATGCTATTACAAGTGGTGAATACGTGCGGAATTGAACTCTGTTCGTTATAGGTGAGGTCGAAGCGCACAGAGAGAGCACCTGTTCGCTATCTTCCATATATTCTCTGCGGTATCTCTAACAAGAGAAGCAGAGTCCTCAGGTGCACTTGCAGTGCTGTTCGCTGCAGTAGTTTGCCGCTTAAACGTCTTCGGTCCAAACCAATCGTTCTTATTATGTTCTACACTAATTGGACGCGGCCTCGCTACTCTTGTGTTGTGTATAAGCGTCCGCTACGACCGCTGGGCTAACCCCCAGTATTTCTTCTTCCTCCTTTTCTCCGTATCGCTCTTCGTTACTTTGGAAAACGATTCTACTGTGACCTTCGCTGTCTCGACGGAAAGACTTAATTTTTTTGAATGTTTTGCTTCCTTTGTTGTTGTGAAAAATTTGGTTTTGAGATTTTCATACCATTACACTCAGAATGGCCGGAAAGGTCGAAAAAAGTTTTTCAGAAAAATGTGTGTAGGTTTCTTTGTTGGCTCAATAGATATCGCGATTTTTTACGTATCTTTTTTAATTTGGTACGCAAATGCGCTATCATGTAACAACGTTTAGGATTGTATTTGACGCAAATGGGTTAAGGGGTTGAAATTTTACATTTTGAAAATTTTGAAAAAATAAATAAATTATTTTACGCTATAACATTCGTAAATTGGGAGATATCAGGATGAAATTTTGTACACAAATGGACTAACATAAAACTAGGAGCAGTGTCAAATTTGGTGAGAATCGATAGAGCGGTTCTACTTTTATTGGAATTTGCATTCTTTTTAAATGTCTAAAAATCTTAACTCGTGTAAATTCTGCGATATCTGGCTGCAATTTCCCATGTGAATTCACGATTAGTGATTATCAATGATGAATTTAGTCCAAGGATCGGTTGTTATATTGATAAATTACGACTTTGCTCGTTCAAAAAAAAAATTACTGTCATGAAAAAAAGTTTTTAAAAAATTTCATAGATTTATCTTAAATTTAGTTCACCTATAGACTACCATGAAACAAGCTTTGAGTCCAAATTTGACTAAAATCTGTTAATCGATAGAAATTTAATGACGCTTTGAATTTTTAGAAAAATGTCTTTCGAGCATAAAAAAGTCTGTAAAGAACCTTGCAAATTGCTGCTTAATTATTTTACACATTCGACGAAGCATCGTTTATGCATAAAAAAATAAGAAAACAATTTGCAAGGTTTTTTATTAGTATGTTTATAATTGTAGACATATTGAGTAGATTGAAGGAACTCAATAATCGTCGTATGACCCGAAAGTGCGTCGATAGCCTTGCGTATCGACTTTTATCTTATAGCGTCACACGCTTTTGATTATACAATTGGCGAATTATTTATCTGTTTGAAGAACCGTAGTCGAAGAGATAAGGCGATTAATTGAGGAAACAAAAATATTTTGCTTTCGTTTCCATTCATAATTTTGTGTAGGATGAGCTCGGTTTAATTCGTTGTTATTTTCGGAGACCGATTAGTTCTGCTTTTATTTTCGGAATTTCCGTTTTGGAGACATGTGTAACCTATCTCAAACCCGTATAATAAATCTGCTGTAAACGCTGTTGGAATTTCCAAAAAAATATATATTTACAATCATAGGTCCCGGATTTTCAGTGAAAATGTTGAATACTTAATAACTTCAAAAAAAGTAGAACCTTGCAAATTGCTTCCTCATTATTTTACACCTTTAACGAAGCTGCCTCTATGAGGATGTACGTTGATCGATTTTGGCTTCCTCATAGAGGAAGCTTCGTTTAAGGTGTAAAATAATGAGGAAGCATTTTTCAAGGTTCTACTTTGCAGGCTTGTTTCAGCTTGAAAGACTATTCAGAAAAATGCTCGAAAATAATAAAAAATTTGTAAAATTTTAACCACTGTGCCGATTTCTCTCAAATTTGTACCCACCCCTTGTTTCACGATAGTCAATGTGTGGACCAAATTACAACCCGGTATCTCGTAATTCGCACGATCCAGCGCTTGAACGAGATTTTTCAAAATATTCTAAGTGTCATAAAATTTGAACGGATGGACAGATCAGCGTCAAATTTGTACTCAAAACGTGGTCCATGGTTGTCCATATGTGAGCCAAATTTGAGATAATTCTGAAAAAATTCTTTACCATTTTTCTTTTCATGTCGGCTTTTTTTGTTTCTCATGCCGCAAAGTCAAAATTTATTGACATAATGGCCGTTTCCTTGACGAAATTCATCACGGATAATCAATGAACGCAATGATACGTTTGAAATTGCAATGGGATGTCTCATAATTTACAGGAGCTGAAATACTTACAGACATTTGAAAAAAAATTGAAATTGCAATAACATTAGAACCGCTTTACTAATTGTCGCCAAATTTGGTACAGATCATGGTTTGATGGTAGTCCATTAAGGTGCAAAATTGTAGCCCGATATCTCGCAACTTCCGAAAGTTATAGCGTGAAAAAGCGTGAAAACGATTTTTTCGAAATTTTCAAAATGCTGTGAAATCTGAATTTATGAACCGATTCGCGTCAACTACAATCCCAAACAGTAGTCTATGATAGCCCACTTGCGTACCAAATTTGAAGAGCATTCATCGAAAATTGCGACAGTTATCGTGTAAACAAAAAAATGAACACATACACACACACACACATACATACAGACATTTCGTACAAACCACTTTTCTCGACGTTTTGGACCATTCTGAGTGTACTGACATGAAAATCTCGAAAAAAAAATTTTTCATTAAAACAAGGCTTCCTCTATGAGGAAGCAAAATGTGTAAACACATTTTAGGCTCTTTTGAATTCTATCACTTTGAATATTCTGTAAAACAAGTTTGACTTTACTAACAACAGTTTCATTATTTTTTGACAAAATACATTTTCACCACATTTAATATTTTATCTGTAAAAACCGTATATGAGTAACTATTGATGAAAAAAAAAACGAATTTTTCGTAGTCTGCCGTTTACGTAAGGCTCGACACGCCGGGTTTGTCATAATGTGCGAGTACGTAGTCACACCCACTCGAAACTTGATGCAACATCAGTAAAGACTGACAATACACTATACAAGCAAGTATAATACTCCTCCGAGTCACCGCCGAGTGTTCCTGGAGCAAGGTGGCCCTTCCGCTATATTGACTCTCGACTCTCGAGAGTTTCTGTCTCCCGCTATCTTACCGCTGTTTATGTTTTTCTTTCTCTGTCGAGAAGCGAGGTCGAAGCACGGTTCTCTCCAGCAGCAGCAGCTAGTCGCACCGAGTTCCGGTATCGCCATCGATGCTGGGAGACCCGGATATATGCTTCAAACCCGCGCACTCTCGAAGAAATAATAAGCGGTCATTCGTGTAAAAATAATTTATTAGCGCTCCTCTAGCTTTTTCACCATCCGCGCTAAAAAAAGAGCTGCAAAGTAGAACTTTGCAAATTGCTTCCTCATTATTGTTGAATTTTTACAAATCTACCTCTATGAAGAAGCATGTTAATCTATTTTGGCTTCCTCATAGATGAAGCTTTGTAAAAATCCAACAATAATGCGGAAGCAATTTGCAAAGTTCTACTTTGCAGCCTTGTTTATATTGGCGAAAAGTGTTTGCAATTCCCTCCCATTTTTCGAAAACTTATTTGACCTCAGCTTAATGCGCAAGGACTATCTTAATCGAAATAACGAAAATGGAGTTTATCCTCCTCTTTTGTGTAAATTTTCATCTCGATTCGTCACGCCGTTCGAGAGTTATGAGCAATTCTATTTTGTGACAAGCGGTTATTATAAATTAAAAAAAAATAAAAATTATACATGAAGCAATGTGTAAAGTTCTACTTTGCATTCTTATTTCCATTGAGTACAAACTTTTGTCTCGCATTATCAACTTTTGCTGATGCTAGAGCGAAAATAGTTTTTTTTTGTAAATTTCAAAATGTCGTAAAATCTGAACCACTTTACCGATCATCGTCAAATTTGGTACGTGGCATAGCTGCATGTTCCTTTTCGTCTGTAAAACATTTTGGTTAAATTCGTGAAATTCGACGTGATTTATAAAAAAAATGTTTTTTTTTTCGGAGAATTCAAACATCTATAAAATCTGAACTGCTTTACCGATTTCGCCCAAATGTAATGCCAAACAATATTGAATGTATATTTATTTATAAACAACTATTTAGCAAAATCGTCTAATTTTTACGAAAGTTAGAGCGACCACGCCCTTTTTTCAAAAAATTAAAAGTACCATAAAATCAAAATGGCTGATTTTTTTTTAAATTTCAACATTCAAAGCGGGGCAACTACTCCACTTGCGTGTCAAACTTGAGCCATATCGCTCGAACAGTTACTGAGTAATAGTTCATCGAATTTTCGGAGCCCAGGACACACACACACACATACGGATATTTTTTCTAAACCACTTTTCTCGACGTTTTGGATAATTCTAAGCATACTGGCATGAAAATCTCGAAAAAAATTTTTTCATGAAAACAAAGTTTCCTCTATGAGGAAGCAAAAATAGTATGAAAAGAGTATTAGAATGGTATTAAAATGGAAAGTATGAAGTATGTCGTATTGGACGAAATTATATTCCAATTATACTCATACTCAAAAAAAGATACTTGAATATCTTTTCGTATACTCATTTCATACTTAATACTTAATACTCGAATATGAGTATAATTGAAGTAGGATTTCGTCCAATACGACATATTTCATACTTTCCATTTTAATACTATTCTAATACTCTTTTCATACTATTTTTTTTTTGGTTCGCTGTGTAATTAATTCTTAAATAATGGCATGTTCCAACTTATTTGACTAAATAAATACACGTTTTTCTTTTCCACATAGAATATTACCTATAAAATTAAAATTAGGTATGTATTCTACACTAAGAGAAAAATCTGGTATCGGACACTAAATAATGACAGCAATTTTTTTTATGTCCATGTGACTATATTTTTATAGTTAAGGTAACTATAAAATTATTCCTGTAACCATAAAAGTAGGTTTATAACTATTTGATAGTTGGTATAACTTTAAAAATTGTATGGTCTAATGCTGTAACTTTACAGTTGCTAAGACACCAACGATTTTTCTGAATGCACACCACTCAATACAGTTCTTGAGGAGACTTAAAGTAATCATTCTTGTACACTGCGGCGGTGGAGAGATATTTTTTAAATACATGATTCCGAACCAAATTGCTAATATTTATTGACAGATATGTTACATATTTAATCTGCTGACGTCATTAAAAAATTGTGAAAATCGCTAAATTGTGCATAAGAAGTTTTTTTACGGCATGAATGAAGCTTTTTTTTTAATTAGTGAAGTTATAATTTTTTAATTAACACTTGCCAATTTTATCTTCATCTTTAATCGGTACATTTATGCCGGAAGAATTTATCTTATGTACAATTGAGCAATTTTAAAAAAATGTTGGCTTACCAGTTATCTCTGAAAATTGTGAAGTAGTTTAGAACCCCATAAATTCCTTATTGCTTAGATGCTTTTAATTCAAACAAAAAAAAAATTGTTTCAGGGTTTAAATACCACTGAAAAAAAATTTTACTTAAAAATAAATGTTAGGTTACTGGAAGTTTTTATGCATAAACTGGTACAATAAATTTTATACGTAAATGTGATATAAAATTAATATATGCTACAGTAATTTCAATAAATTCCATTAATTTTATATTAAAAGCACTTCAGTTTTAATAATCTGCTTTAATTTTACAGTAAAAATACATTAATTTTATATTACAATAGTATACTAAATTTAATTGACGAGTGCATAAAAACTTCCAGTTGTTTTTAACAGTGAATACTTTTTTTTTGTAACGACATCAGCAGATAAACAATTGAGATATGAATAAATGTCAGCAACTTGGGTCAGATTCCCTTATGAGTTCCGGTATCGCTATCGATGCTGGGAGACCCGGATATGCTTCAAGCCCGCGCACTCTCTCTAAGAAATAATAAGCGGTCACTCGTGTAAAAATAATTTCTTACTGCTCGACTAGCTTTTTACCAGATATTATAGTACGCCGTACGCTCTGCAATTACTTCTTAAATAATCGCATGTTCCAACGTACGTCTCGAGACACCGGCTGAATTACTCAGCCCTTTTTCGACAAGGGCATCCCACGGAGACGCGCGGAACCAGTTTGGTGAATCGTTCTCCTCTGCACAGCCGAAAAAGACCCTCAAGGTCTGTCCAACAGGCTGCTGGCCAGCGGCACATCTTTTTTCGGTGCCGGACGCGTGAGAGCACACTGATGCCAGTTCGAGACACGTCCTGTGGTCTCCGTTTCGAAATCTTCCACTGACCGGTACACATATGAGATTCACTCATGAGACTATATTCGTAATTTCGAAATCGAGACAAGTAACCCCAATAGATAAATTAAATATGCACAAAATAGATCATTTTTCATCGAAGACAAAAATTAAACAACATTTTTCTATTTTCTATGTGGAAAAAAAGTTTTTCTGTCCTCGATATATAAACTAAACACGCAAAAAACAAATCGTTTCAAGAAAAAGTAAAGGAAACAACATTTTTCTATTTGCTACGTGGAAAATGAGATTCACTCATGAGATTGTATTCATAATTGATTCTTTCAAAGATTTTCTTCTTCAATTGACGGAATCTTGTCACGATTCTGTCAAAAACACTTTTGAAAATTCTTTACACGGTTCTTACAAAGATTCGTTGAACGCTTCCCAATAGAAAGAATTTTGAAGAGAATTCTGAAACGAATCGTGCTCCGGATCCTATACGTGATTCTTTTCAAGATTCCTTCAAAGTTTGTTTCAAGATTCTTTAAAAGATTCTTTTTTTTCTACGCGGTAAACACGCAAAAAACAGATCATTTCAAGAGAAAGCAAAGGAAATTACATTTTTCTAATTGCTACGTGAAAAGAAAAATTCGAGACATCTCCGTTTCGAAGTCTTCCACTGACCGGTACACATGAAATTCACTCATGAGACTATATTCGTAATTACGAAATCATTTTAATAAGAAGGTAAGGAAAACCCTATTGAAAAAGAATGAAAAATACTGATAAAAACCGATAAAAATGGACAAGAACCGCATAGATTCTGATAGAATCCTGTTTAAATCTATGCGGTTTTTGGTCCACTTCTATAGGTTTCTATTAGTACTTTTCAAGCTTTTTCAACAGCGATTACATTTTTGTATTTTCTAGGTGAAAAAAAGTTCGCAATATGTCTCTGATTAGTAGTGTAATCTACACACAGTTTATCTATCGCTAAGGTTTTAGAAGCAGTCAGATATATCGCCTATCACCCGCTGATGCTACGTTATCGTTTTTGCGATACATATGACAACCTGTGGGGTGCGCTTAAGGTCTTATCATCATCGAGCGTCTGACTACATTTGTACTTAATGTAGCTCTTTATTTACGAATAAATTCTATTATTACATTTATCTACAACTTTAGTTATCTCTCAAGGTCAACAAAAAATTGTCATAGCTCGTTATGCAGTCATATCTTCGATCCTGTTTCTTCAAACTCTAAATAATATACATAAAACGTTATCTTTCCGTTATCTTATATTATGGTGAGAAGAGAAATAATTAAGCTCTAGTTGTGAAAGTATTATTTCAATGATTAAGATAATTCTTAGCGCATTTATAACATGCCGCGAATGTTCGGTTTTTTTAAGACATTCTCGCCCTAGTGGCAAAGAAAAAGAGAATTATCTTGCATAACACTGGAAGTAACGCTGTGTTTTTTCTAAAAATTGTACATTTTTTCTCAAACACAAGTTATACGACAAAATGCGTTAGTCTGCTACTGGCTGGCAAACTCTCTAAATGTTACTTAAATCTAATAGCAATGATCTGGACTCGGTACAAGACGATTGGCACCGGACTCTCTTGTGAGTCTCAGTGCCAATCGTGTGCACTGAGAGAAAAGATTTCATTGACGCCAAAGAAATAGGTGGATTGATTTTTTTTTCATTGATTTCAACGAAATATTTCTTTGATTTCAATGAAATCGTGCATTTGAATTTCAAAGAGAACATTTCATTGCCTGCAAATAAAGATTTACTTAGTGAGCATATAATAAAGAAACAGTTTCATTGTTTTAAGGAGACGTTTTCATTGGTTCAAAGAAACGTTTTGATTGATCTCTCTCTCGCACCTAACCTCACTTTTTTGTTTTCCGGTTCTCCCGAACGATCGACTTCGAGTTTCGAAGAGCCAGAAGCTTAGATTATTTCTGCCGTACTTCCTTACATACTCACAAAATTTGAGCTTTATCTGCCGCGTACTTCAGGAATAAATAGGATTCGAAATTTTGAGCTGGTAAGAAGAAGGTTTCATTGAATCACAGACGATATCTTTGAAATCAATGAAAAAGGTACTTTGGCTTAAAGAAATGTTTCTTCGAATTAATGTCATTACTTTTCATTGAGTTTGAGATCATTCAAAGAAAAGATAGTATTGAAATTCAAGTATTTCATTTAATTGGCAAAGATTTCCGAGAGTCAATGAAACTTTTTCTCCCGGTGTGGGAAAAGGAAATATGGGAATTATGAAAAAAAGGAATTACGGGAAAGTAAATGGGCATATACCATTTCCTTTTCCGATAAGGAATGGTTCTTTCCTGTGTTTATTTCGATCTGCTTACCCAGAAGAAGCTGTATCTATGCTGAACGAAAAAAAATCAGTTAAAAAAATAAAAAAAACAAATGGGCTCAATTTTTGCAGGAGTATCAAAAACTTGACTAAAAATCTGTCACATCGACTGAATTGATTATTAACCTGTAAATTTCTTAATAATCAATTGATTTTCTGTTACCATCCAATTGTTTGATCTTTTTTATGTATTTAAACTGTCTGCAATAGGTGGTAACTAAATAGGTTGAAACAGGATTTTCTCACAAGCACTGGCTATTCAGAGCAGTGAAATTATCGATATTGTGGGTAAGCAAAAAAGGTGCAAACATCCAAGGATAAGGCTGTAGGTAATGCTGTGTTTTTCTAAAAACTGTAAGTTTTTTCCCATACACAAGTCATGTGACGAAATGCGATGAAGTCTGGTACTGACTGCCTAACTCTCTAAATCTTACTTAATTCTAATAGCAGCGATTTGTACTATCTTCTACATCAAATGAATTGATTATAAATCAATTAATCTGTAAATTTCTCAATAATCAATTAATTTTCTGTTACATTCAAATCATTTGAACGTTTTTATTTTTTTTAACTTTTTGGGGTAGCTAAGTAAGTTGAAACAGGATTTTCTCACAGCACTGACTATTCATGCGACTAAATCGGATGAAGGCTGGTTGCCCAACTCTCTAAATCTTAAGTGTAATAGCAGTGATCTGTACTCGGCACAAGACGACTGGCACCTTCCATTTGCCATTTCGTTTTCCCATAATGAATAATCCTTTCCTAAGTGTATTTCGACCTGCTTATCCACAAAAAACTGTAACCTAAGTTAAACGAAGCAAATCATTAAAAAAAATAAAAAACCAAATGAGCCCAATTTTTGCAGAAGTATAAAAAAAAATTTCGTCAAAAATCTTTTACATCAACTGAATTGATTATAAATCAATTACCCTGTAAATTTCTCAATAATCAATTAATTTTCTGTTACATTGAAATTATTTGATCGTTTTTATCTATCTAAACTGTCTGCAACAGGTGGTAGCTAAATGGGTTGAAATAGGATTTTCTCACAGGCACTGACTATTCATGCGACGAAATGGGATGAAGTCTGGTACTGATTGACTAACTCTCTAAATCTTAAGTGTAATAGCAGTGATCTGTACTCGGCACATGACGACTGGCACCTTCCATTTGCCATTTCCTTTTCCCATAATGAATAATTCTTTCCTACGTGTATTTCGACCTGCTTATCCACAAAAAACTGTAACCTAAGTTAAACGAAGCAAATCATAAAAAAAAATAAAAAACCAAATGAGCCCAATTTTTGCAGAAGTATAAAAAAAAATTTCGTCAAAAATCTTTTACATCAACTGAATTGATTATAAATCAATTACCCTGTAAATTTCTCAATAATCAATTAAGTTTCTGTTACATTGAAATTACTTGATCGTTTTTATTTATTTAAACTTTTTGCAACAGGTGGTAGCTAAATAGGTTGAAACATGATTTTCTCACAGGTACTGACTCTTCATGCGACGAAATGGGATGAAGTCTGGTACTGGTTGCCTAACTCTCTAAATCTTAAGTGTAATAGCAGTGATCCTAAGTTAAACGAAGTAAATCATTAAAAAAATAAAAAAACAAATGAGCCCAATTTTTGCAGGAGTATAAAAAAAGAATTTCGTCAAAAATCTTTTACATCAACTGAATTGATTATAGATCAATTACCCTGTAAATTTCTCAATAATCAATAAATTCTCTGTTACATTGGAATTATTATTTGATCGTTTTTATCTATTTAAACTGTTTGCAACAGGTGGTAGCTAAATGGGTTGGAACAGGATTTTCTCACAAGCACTGACTAGTCAACAGTGAAGTTATCGATATTGTGGGTAAGCAAAAAAAGCTGTAAATATCCGTCGGGAGATCGAGTGGCTTCTGCGCGTAGTTTCACCGGGCAACGTGTTGCTGTGCTCGCGTTGCCGATCGAGAGAAGAAACGCGCGGGCGCGCACGTCTCGCCAGGTTCTTCTTGCTGAGTGTTGTGTTGAGGTCTCGCGCGAGCTCGCGGGCGCCGACGGATAAGCGCGTTCCGGTCGTGAGCGGTGATCTATGATGGTGCGGAGCGTGTAAGACACACGACCTTCGCCTGCTCCTGCTTCGCTGCCTGCTGTTGCTGCTGCTGGACGCACATACTCATATACTCGCTGGTACTTCGTTCTGGCGCACGTCGAGCCGCATATACTTGTATCCTCACGGATATAGCACTTCGGTATAACAGTGTTACTTACAATCTACCATCCAATGGGTACTCACTCCATCGCTGGGACGTGCAAATGAGAACCGTGTTTCTCGGACATCGGTTAACATTAATTAGCGCTACTTGACACGACGGTGAGAAGATTCTCTCTATCTTCTCTCTATCTGTCTCCCCTTTGCTTCCGCCGTTCTAAACAGCCACAGCTCGTCACATGCACAATCCAGTTTTTCTTAACTATCATCTTCATTTAATATTTTTATGAGATTCCACGCAGTTTTTGCTATTTAATTGTCGTTTTTGTACATATTCATTGTAGTAAATTAGCTAGTAGAATGAAGGATTTAGGCCATTGAAATTCATTGGTAATAATCGATTACATTTTATTGAATTCAAATACAAAAATAATTTTATAAAAATTTGAAAACTCCCGGCTGACAAGATGAGTGTAATTAATAATCAAATTGGGTAAATGAAAAATGGTTAAATAAGAATCATTCGCATATTATAATCGGGAGATTAATTCGTCAAGGGTGTGGTAATCTCCAGGCTATAATATGCGAATGATTCTTATTTAACCATTTTTCGTTAACCCAATTTGTTTATTAATTACACTTATTTTTTCAGTCGGGTGTTTGTTAATTTTTATAAAATCATTTTTATTTAATCGTTTTTAAAGTAATTCTAATACTTCACCATAAGCGCTGTGAAGTGTGTTACAGAATACGCAATAATGATGGCCATCTTGTAGCATTTCGATATATTCAAACAGGCAAACAGGTTCTTTGTTTAAACGCTTGTACCTTTTGAAAATCGCACCTAATACATACAATCTATGGAAAAAGACACATGAACGGGTACGCAGAACCTGTGTACCAACTTCTGTACACACCGAGAGAGATGTGGTACTCATTCCCAAATTCGTATAGTAATAGGGATTCCAAAGTGGAAAAATGACATTTTTTTTCCAGACACATACAAAAATTTACTAGGCGTCGCCCGCTGTACTGTTTACGCTGCTGTACAACGCTATACAACGCATCTCATCCTTTTTTATATTTTGCGCCCACAAATGTTCAGAAGTTAATTAAAAAGCTAGTATAGTAGTAAAAAAATATCAAATTACGGTGTTACAAAATATGTACGTCATTATCGATTTAAACACGTGGTTGCTAACAGTGTTACATCAGTTTCATCAGCATTTGAGAGTAATACACACAAAAAAAAAGTAGTTGCAGAAGACAATAAATGGGTTCCAATAACCACAAAGAAGCTGATATAGCGTCAAGTACTCAGTGGATTATAACAACTACTCGTTGATTATAGAAACTACTCATTGGGTATAGAAACTACTTTTTGGTTATAGAAACTACTCGTTGGTGATTACAGAAACGACTTCGTTGGTTATAGAAACTACTCGTTGGTTATAAAAACTACTCGTCCGTTATATAGAAACTACTCGTTGGTTATGGAAACTACTCGTTGGTTATGGAAACTACTCGTTGGTTATAGAAACTACTCGTTGGTTACAGAAACTACTCGTTGGTTATAGAAACTACTCGTTGGTTACAGAAACTACTCGTTGGTTATAGAAACTGCTCGTTGTTTATACAAACTACTCGTTAGTTATTAAAACTACACGTTGGTTATTGAAACTACACGTTGGTTGTAAAAACTACTCGTTGGTTATAGAAACTACTCGTTTGTTATAGAAACTACTCATTGTTTATAGAAACTACTCATTGGTTATAGAAACTACTCATTGGTTATAGAAACTACTGATTGGTTATAGAAACTACTCGTTGGTTATAAGAACTCACTGGTTGATGGCCACCTAAAGACTGTTGGTAAAAACAGCACTGCGATTGGCTACAGGAACCAACTCAGTGGTCTTACGTACTATTTTTCCATAACCAATTACGAATACATCAGTTCACATTTTCAAGTTAATTCTTGCAACTAATTTGTGATAAAGCATATGCTGGAGATGGTTCTTCCAACTACTTATTTCTTTCCGTGTACCATAATTTAATGGCTAGTTGCATTATTTATTGTTGCGGTGACCGTAAAAACATTGTTGTCCTCTCAGGACGATATATCGTATAGTACAATCGACTATACATTTTTCAGGATGTAGACTAAAATATGGTCACCGTCTTGGGGTAAATTTTGACACCACATTTTTTATAGTATGCCGAATTCAGTCACTATTCTTCAGAATCCATTGCTTTTCATACCCATAGGTACACCTGTCAGTGGGATTATCGGTTGCGGATGTATACTATAGAATCCCAGTGGATCGTTGTACCCCTGCAACAGGCGAGCCCACGTCTTGATAGAGCTATGGATACCACAAAAGTAGATGTACCTACACAGCTCGAGAATTCGCGATCCATAGGAACGTCTCTCTCGAACTCTTTCTCTATGGTCCCGCTACTTTCACCTGGATCTCTTCGCTAATGGTTACATCCGCCAACCTGGGAGAGCTATGCCCTATTTAAGATAATTTCTCGCCCGTCAGCAAAGCGCGCACAAATACAGAGACTGTGGCCTGCGCTCTCGCTCACTCGAAAGCGATTGTGAATCCCGATAAGCACTGTCTGTAACGATAGAAACGTATAGCGTGTGCTTCTTCTCAGAGCTATTCTCGTTATCTCGAATTCTCGGTGCAATCACTATCGCTGCTGCCAGTGCACTTTCTGCACTATTTATTGTGTACTTTGCACTGGCGTTGCTCCATTACCCTCCCAAGACTATATTGAAATATAATATAGATTCGTATAATGGACACATCACTACCAGCTTTATTCACTGCTTCTAAAGAAAATTAAGACAACGATCGGAAATTGGCATTTCTTGGTATTTCAGAAAATTTGTTTAAGTGTTTATATTTTATTTAATAATGATAGTGGATTTGCTGAAATCTCATTTACTTGGCTATTATACGTTAATTATTAACCCTAAAGAGTTAATAATTAATGTATACATCTACAGTTTTTTTAAAGCTGAATTCTGCGAAGGGAATTCAAAGTAAATTGAAAATATTTTATGAATGAAAATAACTTGTAGCAATTTGTATCGTCGAAGTTTTTAATAGAAGACCCGCGCATTTGATATTCTTCATTCTTATTATTACCAAAAAACAGTTAAAAATTCTAAAACTCACTTACATTCCAAGTCACACAAGTAACACTGCATGCAAATAGCTCAAAAGATCTAAAAATTCCAAATAGGTTTAATGAAAATAAAACAAGGATGCAAACTAGAATCTTGCACATTGCTTCCTCATTATTTTTCGCTTTTTACAAAGCTATGAGGATGTATGTTAATCAATTTTGGCTTCCTCATAGAGGAAGCTTTGTAAAAACCGAAAAATAATGAGGAAGCACTGTGCAAGATTCTACTTTGCATCCTTGTTTTAACTAGATAAATAAACATGTTGTTAGCTTTTTCTATTTCGTTATTCGTTATATTTCGAAACTAAATGTGATAACGTATATTTTTAAAGATGATTCAACATTCCATAAAATAAAAAATTTCATACCGTTCGACACAAAATTATACATATATAATGGTTGAATATTGTTTCATTTACATACAAAATTTAAGTTCGCTATCAAATTTTGCAAAAGTTACAATAGGGCGATAATGTTAATGTAAAAAAAAATTCGACATTCCATAAAATCTGAATCACTTTACCGATTAGAGCCAAATTCAATACCAAACAACATCAAGTGCACATGTTCTTATGAAGAACTATTTAGCATAATAGACTAATTTTTACGAAAGGTAGAGCGAACACGCTCTTTTTTCAAAAAATTAAAAATTACATAAAATCAAAATGAATGCATATATTTAGTAAAAAATCGCAACATTCAAAGAGGGACAACTGCTTCACTTGCGTGCCAAATTTGAGCCCGATCGCTCAAACGGTTACTGGGTAAGAGGCGATTGAATTCTCCTGTACACACACACACACAAACATACATACGGACATTTTTCTAAACCACTTTTCTCGATGTTTTGGACCATTCTGAGTATACTGAATGAAAATATTAAAAAAAAATTTTTTCATGAAAACAAAACTTCCTCTATGAGGAAGCAAAATAGAGAAAATTATTTTAAAAAAACAATGTTAATTATTAATTTATTTAAAAAATCAAAATTACTATTTTGGAGTAATCAGAACTAGCAAATTCTCTTGAGGAAATGAGCTGTGTCTTTTAATTGAAATATTTCTTCACATAAAAATAAGTAATTTACGAACACGAAAAGTTCTTATCGATAGCGATTAAATGCTTGTTCGGCTTGTACCGCAAGTATCATGTGCCTCCTATCGTACAGTGGCCTGTGGAACGTGCGTGCTTTATCGAAATATACAGCACACGAAACGACAGTCGAGAGATTACAAAGTGGTATTTTATATGGAAAGAGGATATAGAGGGTCTGGCTCAGTCAGTGTCGGTTCTACTGTGATGCAAGACGAGCCGAGCACTCGGCTCGTCTTCATCATCTTGGTCGCTGGTGCCTCAGCTTTTCATTTCACAGTTCGTAGTGCGTTCGCGATTTCGAGGCCGAAAGTAGGCCAGTCTCGTTGATTCTTTTTTCGCCCTTTGTTACAATTCTGTACGCGTGTTATTAACTCGAAGAAAAAGTGGAACAAGTTATTTTCTCGTCATTACGACGATCGGATCATGAATATTTATACCTCACTGATTTCTAAGACTTCACATCACGGATTATTGCGCTGGATAGTCGACTCTACGAGATGCGGACTATTCCACGAGGTACACACGTGCTCAGCTCTAACGAATTATTTTAATCATTTAAATCATATAAACTTATAATTTAATATATAATTTATAATTCTAATCATATAAACCGTATAATCATAGAAACTTTATTCATCTGTACGTCCATTTTTTAATCTTAATGGTTCGGACTAAGAGTATCGACACAGTCTACATTACCGACTGTTCATATCACTTAATACACTTTTTTTTGTTAAAAAATCAACTGCAACGATTGTTTTTAAAGTCAGTTTTGCACTAGTTTGTTGTTTAAAATTATAAAGTCAAGTACGTTAATCTTCAAAAATGTTCTCTGTCACTTTTTAACAGGAAGAACATTTAATCCATTTCCATTCACATTTTAATTCAATCCTAATATTCGCATGGTCAAATTTTATCCCAGCTTCTAATAATCTGTTTAAATAATTGAAAATCGACTGAAAAATATTTTCTTAACGTTTGATACGCTATATAGAATTATTGTTTTATTGACCAAAAAGCGTTTTAAATAGTTTGAAAAAGCGTTTAAACATTGTAACTATTATTGGCAACAATTATACGTTACACGGTTTAATCTCTGAAAGTGACACGATTTTTTTTTAGTATATAAATATATTGCTTCCTTATAAAGGAAACATTCATTTAGTGAAAAAAAATGTTTGAAGACTTATATGTTGAGAAACGCAAAATGGTTAAGGACCTCCGAAAAAATAATTTAGGAAAAATGTGTGGGTGGATATGTGTGAGTGTGTGCATTCAAACCGCAACATCTCACGAACGGCGTTATCAATGTAGCTAAAATTTGGCATGCAGGTAGAGCAGTTACGCTGCTTTATCTGTAATAAATTACACAATAATTGGACGAGCTGTTCAAATCTTATCAGGCATTGAATTATCGAAAAAAGTCTATTTACGTTCTAGCTGTCGTTAAATTTTAGCTTTGGAGCTAAATACCTCTTTAAAAATACAGTAATATTAAAGGACAATCGACATTGAATTTATACTAAATCTTCAAAGAGTTTAGAAATTTTACGCTTTTTAAATTTTTCGCAACATGGACTTCTGTCGCTCAAATTTTCCATAGGGACAAACTAATATTAGTTTAAGTAGACAATACTACAAAATAAATAAGATCAAAAGATGTAATTATAAACGGGGTTCCGATTATACAGCAATTTTTTTTTTAACCCGCTTGTACTTTCTGAATATTTCAAAACGAGCGAAACCTTTAGACATATGTATAATAACGATTAAGGATATTTGGCATCAAATTTGATGAATATAGGCAACGACGTTTGAACTTTGCAAAACATAACATTTTTATATTCTTGTAAAGGTTGTTTTGGACTAAATTTTGCTCGGTTTGCCACTAGGGTTTAAAAGTTACGAAACTTATTATTTAAAACCAGTATGCAAAGTTAGGCTTTCCACATTGCTTCCTTACTTTTCACTGTTTTATAGGTATCTGTATGAAAGTCCGTTTTTTTACGTGATAAAAAATTCAAATACATTTTCATCAAAATGCTATTTAGTCCATGATGAACTCCACACACGACAAAGGAGCGGGATGTCGAAAAAATTGTACTACTTCCTACCGGAGATTAACCTTTTTTTTTAAATATAAAAAGATTGATTTTTTCGATATTAATAAAATGTGGATATGGTAAAACCATTCAATATGTATGTTGCTCACGAAAAACTTAAGATTTTTGTAAAATCTTAAGACGCTGATATTTTTAAAAATTGATTTTATGGACATCGAATTATGTCAAAATTTACGAATATTAAATTAATTTCCAATCTTCTTTGAAAAAATACAGGAGTACATACACTGAGAGAAATTAAGATGGTACTGGTAACTAATCAGTGATAATTATATTTTATTAGTCCAGGTGACTATTTTTGTAGTTACATTAAATACGTTATTGTTAATGTGACTATTTTCGTAGTTACATTAACTACGTTACTATTAATGTAACTACGAAAATAGTCACCTGGACTAATAAAATATAATTATCACTGAATAGTTATCAGGACCATCTCAATTTCTCTCAGTGTATTTAATGTACTCATCTACAAACTACAAAATCTACAAATTAGTAGACTTTCAATATAATTAAACACAAATCCGATTAGTTAATCATACTAAGTCTACAATATTGATATGGCCCTAAAATAGGGCTAAAGAATCTATGTGTCTTAAGATCACTGTTAGAAAAGATTGGAAGTTTTTATTCATAAACTTATCATCGAAATTTAATATACAATTGTAGTATAAAGTTCATGTACTTTTTCAGTAAAATTAAAGCAAATTATTAAAATTCAAGTACTTTTACTGTAAAAATAAAGTAAATTATTGAATGTGCTGTACCATACATTAATTTAACATTATATTTTTATACTAAATTTAATATACTAATTTATGAATAAAAACTTCCAGTAAAAGTACACTAAATTTCAAGTAGATTTTTTTACAGTGTAGTAAAACGTTAATATGCTCATAAAAAAATTCATACTTAATTTTTCTCCAAAGTTCAAATTCCGAGAAAGAATGGTATCACTTTTACACGGAAGAAAATATTTGGATGGGACAACTACGTTTCCAATTTGCTGTACAAAAGGTCTAAAAAATTAGTTGCCCCAATCATATCGAATAGTAACCTCAACTATTCACGATTAGTTAGCGCGAAATTAGTAAGTGTAACCAATCCAATCGTTGGGATTACCATTCGAATCGTGGACACTATCGTTTGAGTTGTAAGGGAAATAGACTAATCGATTGGTTGTCCCAACTCATTTTTCGGTTATAGCAACTAATCTTTTCTTACCGAATTTTCCTTGAATCTCGATGAGCAATCTGATTAAAATAATAGCAATTTTCCAAATTAGATTACTGTCCATTCAGACGATTAAAAAAATAAAAACTCTCTTCGGTTATTGAACTACCATTACACCTTTTTTTACATTTCCATATTGTTCATCGTCGCTGTCGTGCGTTTCGCGACGATAAATCCGCGACTCGTTATTTACGCTGCACGCAGTCCATGCATCGCGCACGTGCATCGCAAAAGAAAGAAAGAGAAAGAGAGAGAAAAGAAAAAATAAAGAAAGACAGACAAACGGACAGAGACGGGGAAAATCCTTAACAGGACGACTCCACTCATAGACCGTACGTAGGTCCGCGTCCGTTCGGCGTCTCTGGCGAATAACGTGCGCTTCACAGCGAAATAATACACGCACTCCTCGGGCAATAGCGCAGGAGTGTATAAAGAGAAGGGACGACGATAAGATCTTGTGAGATGGGCAGCGCAAGATACAAGGATGATACCAGCGTGTCAGCTCCGGGGAAGATGCAACGCGATAGCGAGTGGGATGAGGACGAAGCCTCCTCCTCATTCTCTTATATTTCACTGTCCTTTTCCTTCTCTTTTCGCTTTTCCTCTTCTTCGTCTCATTATTCTCCTTTCTCATCCACCTCATCTTCTCTTGTCCCCTTATCCTCCTTCTCGCCCACGCGATGCCTCGATGCATGCTGCTGTGCTGTGTGGTGCATCATGCATGCTGTGCTGCGTGGTAATCATGCACGCACGCATGCACTGAAAGAAAAGATTAGTTACCATAGCCAAAAAATTAGTTGGCACAACCAATCGATTATTCTATTTCCCTTACAACTCAAATGGTATTGTCAAGGATTCGAATGGTCGTCCCAATAATTCGAATGGTACACTGTAAAAAAAATCTACTTGAAATTTAATATACTTTTACTGGAAGATTTTTTGCATAAACTAGTATATTAACTTTAATATACAAGTATATAATGTATGGTACAGCACACTCAATAATTTACTTTTGTTTTACAGTAAAAGTACTTGAATTTTAATGATTTGCTTTTACTGAAAAAGTACATGAATTTTATACCACAATTGTATATTAAATTTCGAATACGAGTTTATGCATAAAAATTTCCAGTCTTTTCTAACAGTGCACTCCCAACAATTCGATAAAACTTTTGTTGCATCAACAAATCAGTTGCTAATATAGTGACAGCAAAGCCTTATTTCTTATCCTAACGAAAATTATTTGCTAGGCTTGCCAAAAAATTTGCTAGACCAGCAAAAAGATTTGCTAAGCCAGCAAAATTATTTATCAGGCCAGCGAATACATTTTCTAGGCCAACAAATAAAATTTGCTGTCACTATGCTAGCAAATGATTTTTCTGCGTGTCGTTACACTCACAAATTGGAAACGTAGTTGTCACAACCAAATTTTTTTTTCCGTGCGCATCCCTATGCATCCTCACGACTCGTACACGGAAAAAAAGGCTTGGTTGAAACTACCAAGTGCTATGGTTATATATGCGCCAGACAATTAATTGGTTAGACCAACCAAGTAATTTGTTAGGTGACCAATTTCTTGGTTGGTCTAACCAAGTCACTTGGTTAGCTTACCAAGTCACTTGGTTAGTCTAACCAAGACATTGGTAGCCTAACCAAGACATTGGTAGCCTAACCAAGAAATTGGTCGGTCTAACCAATTAATTGTCTGGCGCATATATAACCATAGCACTTGGTTGTTTTAACCAAGCTTTTCTTTCCGTGTATATGCATCAGACATTTGTACCGTCTTACGTGTAAATACATTTTTCTTTTATGAAAATAAAATGTACATTCGTAATGAAATTCCACTGTCAATTTTTTTGTATAAAATTTGTTAGCATAAAAAATGATGTTTTGCGACCGGGGAAGATTCAAGGCGATAGCGAGTGGGATGAGGACGGGGCCTCCTCCTCATTCTCTTATATTTCTTTTTCTTTTCGCTTTTCCTCTTCTTCATCTCGTTATTCTCCTTTTTCATCCACCTCATCCTTTCTTGTCCCCTTATTCTCCTTCTCGCCCACACGATGCTCGATGCATGCTGCTGTGCTGTGTGGTGCATCTATCAGAGTGCATCTATAGCTTCGAGCGTTAATCATGCACGCACGCATGCATCTCGATGCATCCTCACGACGCGTATATGCATCTGTACCATCTTACGTTATTATTATAACAGACTGTGTGAAATTTGTGGTCTTTATATGCATATGGGTTTATCGAAGAACGCCGTTGGGCTGTTTAAAATGTTAATAACGAAATTCGAGAGCTCCAGCTTGTCGATTCTCCTCTTTCGTCATATATAATTGCAGATTATGCAGATGAGAGGCCGATGCGAATCGTGATACCGCGAGTTGCGCTAATAGTTCAAGAGCCATGGCGTAATTCAGATTATCTCAATATTTGGTTTAATAACTTTAATAGATTTATTTATTTTTTTATTATTCTATTCGAATACTGTTAAATTTTTTTGCAAATTTCCATTACTGAAAATTCTGTTCATCAGCTGATATATTAAATTTAATACACGAGTGTAGTAAAATTACACATTTTCATGTTAAATTTTCTAATTTTCAGAAGATTTAATAGAAAGTACTGTAATTTTACATCTCACTTACATATCAAATTTAATATACCAGTTTTTGTAAAACAGCTACCTTTACTCGTAATGGAAAATTATACTAAATATTTTTAACAGTCAAATTATACATAGCATTTTTTTATTAAAGAATTAATGTATTATTTACTAATAATTCGCATTTAAAACCCACGTGAGCTTTTACATTTACCCTTTCTTTTTTTTAATAATAAACATTATTACTCGCTATTAGCTCCAGAATCGTAAAACCTATTTTTTCTGAGGGCCAATTTTCTAGGGGCTACATTTCCGAGAATTAATTTTCCTACATTCATGAAAAATGGGCTAACATATAAAACAAAATCTAAAGAAAGCTGCTCAATTTGTAACCTTCATGTCCCAGAATCGGTTGAGAAGTTTATTGTAACTTTTACTATATACGAATGAATCATAAAAAATATCTAAATAAATATTTTCATAATAACGATAGTCTGGTAACGATTGTAAATAATCATGACTTAGGCGGAACGAAAGATCTAATTTATTGTATGACATAAGCTCTGGCGCTAAGGGCTTTCTGTCGAAACAACTAATCTAAACAACTTTTCTAAACGAAACCTGTACAATGAGGCATTCTTTATTAACTGGGCCACTTTTTTCGGTCGACCTCCCGGATATTTTTCTAAATTTGTCAGTTTGTTGTTCTGTTTGAGATGGGTGTTTGTGATTTTTTTCAGATTTTTAAAGGGCGGCCTGCAGTATTTACGTTTTTTTTAAATATCACTGCATCGCCGAAAATATCAGACTTTCAAAAAATTGTTAAGATCATTAACTTCTTCATTTTCTATGTACTTTCGAATGATGTTAAAATCATAATTTTTTTTTACGAAAAAACCACCTTCGATTCCGGATTTAATTGTACAAGGTGTTTCGCATTGTATGAAGATTCTGAGAAAAAAACTCCAAAGTGGCACCTCCAATTCTTAGGCAGTAAAAAATTTATTAATTCTTTTATTATAATTTTCAATTTTTTCTGACTAAGAATTGTGGAGGTGCCACTTTGGAATTTTTTTCTCAAAATCTTCATATAATGCGAAATACCTGGTAAAATTGAGACTGGAACCGAAGATGCTTTTTTTGTAAAAAAAATTATTTATTGCTTTTTTTTGCCAAAAATTGACTTTGTTCCGTTGAAAAACTATGACTTTACCATCACTCGAAAGTAGATGGAAAATGATAAAGTTAATGTTCTTAAGAATTTTTTGAGAGTCTAATATTTTCTGCGATATAGTGATATTTAGAAAAACGTAAATCCTGCATGGCGCCCTTTAAAAATTTGAAAAAAATCACAAACACCCATCTCAAATAGTACAACAAACTGACAAATTTAATGCAATAAATGCAAATTTAGAAAAATATTCGGGAGGTCGACCGAAAAAAGTGGCCCAGTTGATAAAGAATGCCTCACATGTCTGCCCCAAAATTACAGAACAAATTCGACGTACTTTATGAACGGAAATTGCAAAAAAAAAAAAAAAAAATTAGCACAACTCATTTTACAAATAGTTTTAAGATCTCCATATTTTTGTACTTGATGTATTTGGCTTTCCACGGAGAGTTCATCCCACAGGACAAAAACCATAATATACTCATGGAAAACAGGAACTACGTATTGAACGTGAATTTTTTTTTCTTTTTCAGAGATATGTCGACTGCACAGTGCTGGGCTCGGGAAGCGGTGCAGCAGAGGCTGAGGATTCGTCTTACGACAGTGACTATGAGGCTGAGGATTCGATCGGCTCAACGGCCGTTCATGCACAACTCGATTCTCAAGTCTCGTCGTCGACGCACTCCGATGTTTCGAGAACAACGTCCGACACCCTGGCCGCTGAGTTTGCCGAGTATGTCACAGTGCAAGGACCTTCGCCGACCCAAAGTCCAGGATACACGGCGAGGGTGGAATTCGCTCTGAAACTCGGCTATACCGAGCGTCTCGTCCAAGCGGCTCTTCACAAATTGGGACCAGACCCAGGCCAAAACGAACTGCTTGCCGAGCTGATAAAGCTCGGCGCAAATTCCGCAAAATTAGCCGACACACCAGACGAATCCGATGGCTTTTTCGACGCTGATTTTAGCGCTGACGAACCTGGACATTCGTACCCTGCTCCGTCTCTCAGGCCCGTCGTAATCGACGGCAGCAATGTCGCCATGAGCCACGGCAACAAAGAAATATTCTCCTGTCGAGGCATCAAAATCTGCGTTGACTGGTTTCGCGCCAGAGGCCACAAGGAAATCACAGTTTTTGTACCCAAATGGAGAAAAGAAGCATCCAGACCCGACAATCCAATCGCCGATCAGGAAATTCTTGGGGAATTGGAGAGGGACAGACTCCTCGTTTTTACACCATCCAGGTGAGGCAATTATTCTCTAATATTTGCAAAATATACGTTAAAAAATATTCGTAAAATTCTGTGTAATTGAAAGAAAAAACAATGCCCATCATACACCAAAGAAGAAAAATTCAAGCCATTTGTTGAACTTATTAGAAAGTTTTGTAATAATGTGAGGTTGTTCTTTCCTAAAATCTGCTAAATACACGGTCAGAAGTATTCGTAAAACTCGAATGATTTTAATGTAACTTACCGTTAGGTAAATTTATTAGAAAATCTTGTAAGACGAGGCAATATGTTTGCTGAAAATTGATTGTCTTTATGGTCTTATTTATCGTTTTGTTTGTTTTATTTTTAAAGACTGGTTGGAGGAAAGCGCATGGTGTGCTATGACGACCGATACATTCTTCGACTAGCTGCGGAACTCGATGGCATCGTCGTTAGCAACGACAACTACAGGGATTTGGCACAGGAAAGTCCAGAATTTCGCAGGGTGGTCGAGGAGAGGATTCTTATGTATAGTTTTGTAAACGATCGGTTCATGCCTCCCGATGATCCTCTCGGCAGGAGCGGACCAACACTCGACAATTTTCTACGAATAGGACCCAGAAGAACCGACCCGGCGCCTCCGTGTCCTTATGCTAAGGTAAAATAGATGATCTCTCTTGAATGGATGGATTAATTTCTTCAAATTTTCAAAGGCCAAGACACTTTCACTTAAAAAGAAAAAATGTCTTGAAAATTGAACACTTTTCTGAATCCGTCCAGTGAAAATGGCACTTAAAACAAAACCCACTTGAACTTTCACGTGTAAATGCGTTTTTTTATGAAGATAAGAACCGGCGCCTCCGTGTCCTTATGCTAAGGTAAAATAGATTATCTCTCCTGAATGGATGGATTAATTTCTTCAACTTTTCAAGGGCCAAGAACCTTTCACTTAAAAAAAAAATGTCTTGATAATTGAACACTTTTCTGAATCGGTCTAGTGAAAATGGTACTTAAAACAAAACCCACTTGAATTTTCACGTGTAAATGCGTTTTTTTATGAAGATAAAATGTACGTTCGTACACTGACAGAAAAGTTTTCAATATTTGTTAACAGTTAACAAATCTTGGTTAAATATAGCGAAATGAACCATTTAGCTATTCTTATTGAATCTCACTTCAGCCAAATAAGATTTGTAAACTATTAACAAATGTCAGCGAGCTTCATTTGCGACAAGCAAATTTTATTTAGTTCAAGTTCAATAAGAATAAGAATAACTAAATGAGAATAACTAAAATAACTAAAATGAGAATAAGAATAACTAAATGGTTAATTTCGCCATATTTAAGCAAGATTTGTTAATTGTTAACAAACTCTTCTCTCAGTGTAATAGAATTGCACTGTCGATTTTTGTCCAGAATTTGGTGACATAAAAAATGATGTTTTGAAAAAATAGCTGTTCCCCGATATAACAAATATGCTATGTTGGTAGTTGAAGCGTTAAAAAGAATTTCAACAGCCCTAATATACGGTTAAACAATATAGATGTTGGACTAGGAAGACGTATTTTTAATGTTCTTGATTCGTTTGATTAACAGAAATGCACATATGGCAATAAATGCAAATTTCGACATCCGGAGCGCGGTCCGCACCCTCACAAATCCGTGACGGAGCGTTTGGTCGAGCATGCTCAGCGTCACTTCCAAGCACGAGGTCCCAGTCTGAGTTTGCCACTTCCATCGGCAACTTCCGCTGGAACTGTACATTCCCAGCATCAGCCGCTCTGCAAAGCCAGATCGGCTCTGCCAGGATCCATAGTTAAAACATCAGCGTCCGTTCCAAAGAGCAGATCCGTCGAAAACGTGACTGCCGATGTTACGTTGGTTTCCAGTCCTGTTGTTTACGCGCAACAAATGCCAACCACGCAAAACGCACAAGGTACATACAATTTCGAACTTAAAATATAGAAATTCAAACTGCCCATTGAATTTTTTATGTCTGATTTTTTAAAACCGGATCATGCTTGAAAAACTCTGAGGGATATGAAAGATTTTAATTAAAATCATTTTTGCTTCCTCATAGTGGAAACTTTGTTGTCATGAAAACATTTATTTTCGTGATTTTTAGAACATTCAAAATGATCCTAAACATCGAAAAAAAATGGTTTAGAACAAATGTCCGTATGTATATGAACGTGTGCAAGGCTTTGAAATTTTGATCACTTATCACTCAAGAACAATTCAACCGATTGAGCTTGAATTTGGTATCCATGTTAAGCAGCAGCCCGTTTGGTTGCTGACATTTTTTATCAAATGTATGCAGAAATTTGGATTTTATAACTTTTTGAATTACTAAAGCACTTTTGTAAAGTGTACGACATTTTGCTAAATAGTTATCCTTAATTGCAGATACATTTAATGTTTTTAGGTATTAAATTTAACCGAAATCGGAAAAACGGATCGGATTTTATGGAGTTTTAAAATTTTCCAAACCTCCATAAGAAAACCATGAGATAGCAATCCTAAATTTTGTACCCAAACGGAATAATATTGAACGATGTTAAATATATCATTTAGACGACTAAAATCTTGCTAAACTTCAGATTTTAAAAAATTCATTCACAACCAGGATGCAAAGTAGAACCTTGTGTATAACTTTCTTATCTATTTTAACTTTTTACAAAGTTTCCTCTATAAGGAAGCCAAAATTGATGATGATACTTCCTCATAGGTCGATTTGTAAAAAGATAAAAATAATGAGGAAACAATATGCAAGATCCTACTTTACATCCTTGTTTTTTGTGTCTAATACTTTAAGTCACGCTTAAAATACACCTGAAGTGTAGGAGTAATGATTAATTATTTTTCTTTAGGATATCCATCGCCAGTAGGTTGGCCCGCCCCTCGGGTTAACAATCCCGATCCCGAGCCTGCCAATATGCACAGAAAGCTTCAGCGCCAGTTGACACTGAATCCAGCTTGCGATCCTAGACTCTACCAGCTCAGAAGGTACCATCAGCAAACCCAACAGCCACCTCAGTTGTCGTCGAGTCAACAGCAGCAAGTTCTTCAGCAGTCCGTGATAAATTCGCCTCACACAAATATTCAGCATAGACCACTGACTAGGCACGCCAGTAACGAAGCTCCTTATTCCATTGGCATGAAGTAAGTACTATAGTCAATTTGAGTTTTTTTTTGGCAACGGTAATAAGTGTAAAGTAAACTTAAAAAATAGTTTACAGAAATACACAGGCGAAAAAACGCAGCATAGTATATGATCCGAGTCTCTTTTCAGTCGAATTAGATTTAAAGATCTATTTGATTTAAAAAAAAGCAGAACCCACAAAGAAGATAAGCTCCCTATAAAGACTTACTAGAGAGATATTGCAATTTTTATTTGAAGATGCTTGCTTTAAAATTAATAGATCTTCCAATCATGAAATACCAGAATTGAGAAGATATCTCGTTAAAAATACATCATAAACATATCAATTAATCACATTAACAATACAACAACACCATCGTTGAACCCTTAAATGAGCAAGCTCTTTCTCATTTTATCTAATTCAAAATTGTAGAAAAACTGCACTTTTAAAAAATACACATTCAATTTTTACGAGCAAATGCTTTTTCATTTTACGAAATAATAATATACGATGCATTCTTAACAGAACACAAAAGTTTGTCAAAACTTTTCTGAATTGTTGGATTAAAATTAAAAAAGATGTTTAAAAAACAGTCTCATAATGTGGCAAATATGCTACGGTGGCAGTTGAAGCTTTAATCAATGAAGAAATCTCAAAGTTCCATCTGCAGACGCCAGGCGCGAGTGATACTTACATCCGCTTTTTATCTTCTCTTCATTAGATGGGAACGACCGGAGCATCCGAATCATCAGCACGTAACGCGAATCGCATCCGCGCCAGATTCTTATCGAGGTTGGCCGCCTCGGGGCACGAATCTCTCAGTGCCAACGCGAGGTCAGCGTCTCGGCACGTCGGATCCGCAATTGAATCTGCTCCCTTCGCCACCAGCACCGAGTCTGCATTCTGCTTGGGGCGCGCAGACACAGGACGCCCGCAGGCGTCTTCATTATCATTTGGCAAATATCTTTCCTGAGGAACAGGTACAAGCAGCTATGGCTTTGAATCCACACGAAACCGATCCTCAGCAAATCTGCGCGGCTATTCTCGCGATGTTTCCCAAGCCGTAAGCCAACGATGACAACGCTCGTGCGATCAAACGGGACATACGATAGCCCCGAATGATTATTTAAATCGAAGGCCTTGGGAAATGTAAAGATTTACACCATCCCAAGGGACGAAAGAGAGAGATTTTGAGAGAAGAGACTTTTGACTCTTCGATCGAGCCATTCGAGCCTCGGTCCAATGTGATAACGACGATCCATCGGATTAATTTGACGCACTCTCCGTGAGAGTGAAATGCATTAATGAACGGCATCGTTTAGTTCCAAGTTTAGGGCGTAAAGAGTAAGTTAATATTATCGGGTAGCGAAGGGTATCGGTTTCCAAACTTGGAGATACTTTCCCATGACGGAAGTGAACAAAAAAACATATTATCGTTATTACGGATCGCATTAGAGCGTCGTCCGATCGATGTTCTTCGCGTTTATCCTCAGATTTTGGTAGCTACAGCACTAATCACTGACTCGCAGTACAGCGAAAACTAAACATAGGAGGCATTACAATGTTTATTCCAAACATGCAAATACATTAATAACAAATTATTTGCAAATTATTTTTTTCACATTCACACCGTTAATTCAATTTTTATTGTAACAGTTTCTTTTATTTCTCGAACAATACTCTATTGACTTGCCAAACCTGTTTTTCGATGACAAGAATTCTATAAGAATTGTAAGAGGTTGTATAAATTATGCGTTATTTAAAACGTGTTTTGCTATATTTTTTCGAATCAAGGAATGAAATGTCAAATTTCGTCCTTTTTGCTCGCAAAGCAGCTTATAACAAATTTAAATATCTATAAAACACCAAAAACGCAGCAAAAGGAACTGGATGAATACTTTTTTTTTCAAATTGAACACTCGCCTAGTGCGTATTGCTGTAACTACCATAATCGAAGGCTATACAATATTATCTATTATTAAAAGAAACAAAAAAACAAATGGTCAGTGATCGCACGGCTCAAGAGAGTTTGAGTCGCCCAGAACGCGTGTACATAAACTATAAATGATACGGTAATCGCCGGTGGATATCGTAAGGTCCTTCGATATACCGCGATAACGTGGTCCAGTCGAGGTTTAAAATCGCACAGAAAGTTTCTTTTCATTGGAAAGAAAATTTTTGCAACGCTTATCGTTGCTCTCTCCCATCTAGCCGAAGAGTGGCTAGCGTTGAGCGAGAGAGCGTCGCTTATGCGCCTATTGTTCAAAGTATGGTCCAGCGAAATTATCAATGGATATTTTGTTAGCTGGCGGCAGACCAGGGCATTACGATAAGGATTAAGTAACTTTTTTTACACACAATATACGAGACGGTGGAGAACAGGGATTTGTTTTTTTTTCTGCTCTTCCTCCGGAGGTACGAATCACGTGGACGGTGTAAAACTGAGGTAAAAGTAAAATTTACGTGACTCACATTGAGTCCCCGGCGTACTGTATAAAACTGCTTAGAAATACTGTTTTAACATTTCTCCCCAAACAGCATTGATTTTTCCAATACAACGTGGCGATTCGGTAAATGAATTATACATGTTTTTCTTTGTTAATTGAGATTTTTTTCGAAAAAGAAAAAAAAATACTCACCGACAATGCACGATAAATACAGCATCGACAGTTATAATTAATATAGGTGACGAGGTATCGGAAAAAACTGTTAATTGTTCGAGAATCGATCGAACACATTAGGAATTGTGAATTTCAAGAGCCTGTAATGAATTGTGTACAGCAATTATCAACGATCACGTTGTACGGCTTTATGCAATGAGGATATACATTTTCGAGTCTTCCCGATAAATAATTTCTTTCGTTCAGATTAATGTAATTAATCCCTAGCAAAGCATAAAACAAATCGGCAGATAATTGCTAAAGCAAGATGGGAATTTCTGATATGCGTGTATCGTCAGTCAAATTTTTTACTGTGATTTGCAACACTATCGATTTTTCGTAAAGAAATGACTTTTATCGAGAATTAGGCAATTTAACGAATAAAATGAGTAAATTTAATAATAAAATAATGTCACCAATAACATTCCATCCGTATAAATAGAAAATAAATTCAACGACAACTAATTGGTAACATTAAGAAATCTTTTATTCGAATAATTGCCTACTTCTACAATCAAACGATGTTTGTACTTGTATAATTTTAACGTGTCGTCGTCCACGGTACATCGTACAAATACTAGTGCTAAATGAACAAATACCTCGAGCGAAAAGCGCTCGCAAGTTTTGCATTTGAGACGATTTTCCGATGTTATGTTCTTTCTATTTTTTTATTCTTACGCGAAGCACAAAAACATTAATATATGTGTAGTATATGTATATTTTAATCATGTATATGTGTACTCGGCAAGTAACGCAATACCGTGTATTGCTGAAACGGAGTCGCTAAGTATCTGTAGCAACTCCAATTCTCGTACGTTATTCTTAACAGAGACTATCGCTGTTCAATAGTAACATCCGCTCAACCCCCCTGTCAACCGATCAATTTTTAGGTAACGATGTAGCAATTCCTCACGTCTATTTCATTTTTCGTTTTTTTCTTCAGTCTCCTTAACACAGGACAATCAAGGATTGGACGTTTCTCTTCATTCAATAGAACGCAGTAATGACAAAAAATATTATTACGTTAATAGTATATCAAATATTATATTATATATATATATATATATAGCAAATTTGTATCAATGTTATTGCCAATGGATTGTGAAATAAATTTTTTTCTACTTACTTTTTATTTTCAATTGAAAACCCATCTTTTCTAGGTAGCGCGCCAAAATATCCTACATTAAGGGGGAAAGTGTCAGAACCCAATTACCGATATCTGACTTGTTTTTGAAAGAATATATTTTTTTGAACCGGGAAACAAAGATTTTTTGCCTCTATGGCAAAGGTATCTAACTATTGCAAATGAGTTATATGAAATTTATGGGTTTTTAAAATCTTTTTCACACTTTCGTAAGATAATCGATAAGTAAAAAATTTCTAAAAATTGCCCAATTGTAGATAAAAAGAATATTTCCGACATGAGAAAATTTAGTAGTTATTAAACCAACAATTCCGTCATTTGAAAAAAAGCTAAAACTATTTCGGAAAGATACAAATTATGAACTAAGAATTATTTGCGAACTGCGCTCGTCCAACATGAAGTAAAAAAGTTGTTTTGAGATCTATCGAGCATAAAAAAACTATCATACCGTTCTCGTTGCTAAATTGGCGAAGTAATATCGCGTTGTTCAGTAAGGAATTTGATATTTATCTGTTATTTACGTTCTGTCTGTTGTGCATTTTTTTGTTGAGAATTAATTTTCTTTTCAAGATAGTTTCCCTGCGGAACATTTTTAATAGAATCATTTTGCGAATATGTTATTGCGGCGTCATTTTTTCTATCGAAATACGACGTGTGGTAAGGGAGATTGAATACTGAACCGTCGATTTTGAGGGTGTTTGGCTTTTATTATGAATAAAAATGTTGAGAATGATTTCTAATTAAATTCTGACGATAAAAGAGAGAAAGAGACACGAACGTGCGAATGTCTTACACAAACTCAGCTCGGTATAAATAAAGATGATTGCGGGAATCGCTTTTAGCTTATGACACTTTTACGATTCCTATAATCTTAAAGGTAAAAAAGGAGAATCGGCGAAGACGGTCGGCGATAGTCGATCCAAAACAAAATCAGAATATCAGATCCGCTATCGTTTCATCGAGTCTTTTATACGGGAAATGAGCAGGTACGTTGCTTTTGCTATTTGGTAAATGATGTCTCATCGAACATCCAGTGTCTCGTATGAAATTTTCTTGGCATCTCTCGAAACCGGGATGAACATTGCGTTGCGATCGGAAATATATATATATAATATATTTATTTATAATATAGAATATCGCAGTACGGGAAATATAATTATCATTATTATAAGAGTCGAGGGAAATATTCGATGAAAGTTTGCTCGGTGGAACGCAATGGACGCGCTTCGATGAGCTGTTTATTTCGCTGAATCCTTATTATCGCTAAATTAATCTCACGAGGGCGAGGATACACATGTTTCATCCAAGATTTCCCGATTTCGAATGGAAAATCGGATTTTTTTTCTGCGATTATATCGCTCATAGTATTCTCTCGTAGAAGAGGATGTACGCCTGGCTTTCCAGTACCGTTGCTTCGTCAACCTCCATTAATCTGTAACAAAATATCATTTATTTAATTTATCAGGCAAAATTCAATTTAACAAAAAATTATGAAAAATTTAAATTTCTTTTTGAAAATCGATAAAAGTGTTATAAATTTACCTTGAATCCGAAACGTAATACCAGCGTCCGGGTGGAGGCTCTGCGGTGAGCGGTGATTTTGCCTCGCCAGTCTCACTGTCGGAACTTGAGGCACTGGAATCCTCTGCAGATTCCTTGCTATCCTTCGACGGTAGGAAAGCCCATCTCGGATCTTCCGGTGTCAATGGTGGTCTCGTCTATTTAAAAAAAAACCATGAATTTCAGCAATATACTCGATAAAATCCAGTGATTAAAAAAGTCTGCAAAGTGCACATTGCTTTCTCATTATTTTTTAATCTACACTTTCAAGCTACACTGTTAGAAAAGATTGGAAGTTTTCATTCATAGACTCGTCATCAAAATTTAATGTACAATCGTGGTATAAAATTCCTGCACTTTTCCAGTAATATTAAAGCAAATTATTAAAATTCAAGTACATTTACTGTAAAATTAACGTAAATTATTGAATGTGCTGTACCATACATTAATTTTACATTAAACTTGTATACTAAATTTAATATACTAGTTTATGAATAATAACTTCCAGTAAAAGTACACTACATTTCAAGTAGATTTTTTTTACAGTGTACTTCTATGAGGAATTATGTTAATTCATTTTAAATGGTCTGTGTGTAAAATATATCGATATCGATTTAATTTAGGTCAACCGTCGGGCAGTAATTGATTCACTTTCATGCTGAGTCTCAGTTCAATGCTCCAAGCAGTTCTCGAGTTATAACACCTAAATCGATAGACAATTTTTAAGAAATTTGCATAACTTTTGAACCGCTTTGTAGTTTCTATCTAAGTACAATGCGAATTAGCCTTTGTCGTGAGTTTAATTATTTAGTTCGTTATTGACAATCATCGATTAACTGATTACACTAAGCTTTTTCTCGCAGTGTAGTTTAGGAATTTGGGAGAAAGCTTAAATATAAATTTACCTTGACGTAAGCTACGTAATGACCACCGTGAAGGCATCCACTGTGCACGACGACGCCGTAAAGGGAGTAAAGTTTCGGTTTTCCACCACCTTTGCACACAGGTGCCAGATCCAATAGCACCGGAAAACTAACGTGCTTTGTTAATTTGCGAAAACCCATTCTCTGCGACTGGAATCGCTTTAGATGAAGAATAAGAATTGCTGGCACGCGAGAGATAAGGTACTGCTTTGTACTCTGAGTGCAAACCATTTTCGTAGAGCCTTCTTTGTCCTGGAGATAAAAGAAAGGAAATATTTACGTACATACTGCTACAGCGGGAGGTTTAATCCCTTAAAATATAACTCTAAGACACGCTTCAGTCACAGAAAAGATATTGAATGATTTGAAAAAAAAAAAAAAAAAAAAAAAAAAAAAAAAAAAAAAAAAAAAAAAAAAAAAAAAAAAAAAAAAAAAAAAAACCCCACATTTAATTTATTTTGATTTTTTTGAGTACATGTCCTCCATTTTTTAAATAATTGTTTTATATATAAATGTTTAAATTATATGTGCAAATTTTTTCTACTAATAATAATTACAAAATAAGGATGTAAAGTAGAATTGCTTACGTATTGCTTCCTCAGTATTTTAAACTGTTTACAAATCTATCTCTATAAGGAAATTCATCAATTTTGGTTTCTTCATAAATATAAAGCTTTCTAAAAAATTTAAAATAAGAAGGAACCAATATGAAAGATTCTATTTTGTATCCTTGATTTAAATAAATAAATAAAAATCTGAATTTCAGCGAAATTTTAGTAATCCAGAAATAATAAACACGAAATCAAATTCCTATAAAATCCAAACCGTTTAACCGAACTTTACTAAATCGGAGGTATCTAGCATCACTGAATATTATTTCGTTTATGTACAACAATTAGGTTCGTCAGTTCATATTTTATAAAAATTAATGGAATAACGTCAACCAAAATTAATATCAAACAATAAATTTAATGTACCTGAACTTACGGAGAACTATTTAGCAAAATATGGTGAATTTTACGAAAGAAACTGCGATCACGTACTTTTTAAATAAATTCAAAAAGCTATAAATTTTAATTTTCTTCGTGCATTCAGTAAAATATTACAACAATCAATGATGGGCTGCTGCTTGACTTGTGCGTTAAATTCAACCTCAATCGGTTGAACAGTTGAATCTCATACGGTCATTTTTTCTAAACAACTTTCCTCGATATTTGGTATCATTTTGAATGTTCTTACATGAAAATCTCGAAAAAAATTTCTTCACAAAACAAAGCTTTCTCCATGAGGACGAAAAATGATAAATAAGTATTCATACATATCAATTTCTTTTGATAATTATTACGTTTCGATATATTATCGATCATTACCTTGTTCTGTTTGGTAGTACAAGCTTCACAACCAACTTTGTTGCTTCCAGTCATTAACTCCAACGCGGTAAATTGATTCAGGCAGGACTGTATCGAACAATCTCCGTCTTTCGTATGATATCGCGTAGGTTGCGAATGGCTGCTAGTCACCGCTACTTTTGACAATCCTACCGTGATGTCGGCAACACCATTTTCGACTTTGTTTTCCGGCAATTCAGCAGCATTCGATGGCGATAGGTCCTCTTGAATCTGAGGAGACTGGTACTTCAGCGTTTCCATGTCTGCTAGCTCAACTTTTCTATCGAGAAGACACCGTAATAATGAATTAATTATCCCAAAGAATTGGTGAAATCAAGATTTGGTTTCCTCGCCAAATGAGAAATTCTAAACGAATGCTCATGCATTTGTCTATAAATATAATTAGAAAATTCGATATTTCTCCCGACTTTGTTGAAATAATCTCCTTTCGTTCGAGTAGCACAGGTCCAAAAACGCTAATTTTTAATCTCTGACTCGTACGCATGCGCAATCTAGTTTCATTACTTCCGATGGACTTGGCGTCACTTCGATAAAAACCATAAAAACCGACTGAATAAAAGGCCTGAAAATACAACTGGCCGAACGAGATTTCCCACGAATAGTCAATGAGCCAACAAGTCGTATTGCCAAATTACTGCAATCCCAAAAGTAAGGAATGCAGAGGGTTTGAAATGCTGGGAGCTCCTTTACATGAAAATAAGGCCCCTGTACAAGCTTATTTCACCTCAGAATATTTAGAATCAAAGAGCATCATCCCCAAACCAAGTGCATATAAATTGATTAAAAGCACGTATTCAATTAATTTCCTTAAAAGTAAATATATTCCTCAGAACGACTCAAGATTTAATTTTTATTTTGAAAACGAAAATCCAACAATAATATAATTTTAATTTCGGCTAACGTCCAAAATAGGGCAATTGAATTTGTCGTGTTACCCGGACGTAACAGTTGCAAGCACGGGATGTGATTATTTTTTAGCGAAATCGAGAGAAAAGTATTATATCCTACACGTGAGGGAGCGCGATTTTCACCTCTGACGATTTCTGCTCTCACGTCGTTCGGTAACAAACTTTACCCTCGGCGAAAATCACGCAATTCCCTTCCTTGTAGCATAATACACTATTTTCACCTTTTCGAAGTTTCCGAAAACGCGTCCACGTACCTCGATGGATTTTCGATGAGTAATCGAAGCTCGTTCATTTCAGCCTGCATGTTTTCGCCATCTGTGGCACTAGAAGGTGGACTCGTGGGGCTGTCTTTGGAAGTGACAGGACTGCTGAGAGGGCTGACAGTCGCAGCCTCAGGACTCAATTCCGAATTAACGATTAACGACGTTGATGGAGAAACGCCGATTAATTCACCAATTTCATTGACACCATCACCGTTGGGACTCTCGGGCCAATTGGAATCCGAATTATGCATCGGAATCTCGTTCAAATTTTTTGGAATTAGACGAGCCAATTCAGCATATAAATCCACATCATTTGGCAGTTTCGGAGATTCCGAAGCGTCTGTTGGACTCAGTGGCAAATTGCCGTTTATCAGTGTGTTGTTCAAGTCTGTTTGGTTCATTGGATTGTTTTGCAGATTTGGATCTGTCGGAGACACCGGACTAGCCACTGCTGATACTTTCTCCGAACTGTAACCGGACTCGACGACTTCCGGTGCTGAAATGTTGTCCTCGACGTCGGCGTCGCTTTCTGCAACAGTAAGGACGTTATCCTATTATTAATTGTGCGTAAAAAAACGTGAATGTGAATGGAACTATCACTAATTATATTTTATATCAGCATAATGAATTGTAAGTGGTGATCATGTGCCATATTCCTTGTAAATTATAAGATGGACCAATATAAATAAATATTAGGATGTATCGAAATTTTTTTTTACGCCCCATCTTTCAATAAAATTTCAATCTAAAAATTACCTTTTTTAGACAAGAAAATGCTTTAAAAAAAAGTTTTTAGTGGACAGATTTTAAAGGAGAAGGAATTCAAAATTTTTTTCTTCTTCATCGAACAAAATTTAAGAGATCGCTATATTTGAAACGGCAAGTAAAGAATAAGAAAGACTAAAACGTAACTATATAAATAAGTCGTTTTTCAAACTTTCTCTCGACGAGAAAAGTACCAAGATCGCGTGGAATGACTCATATATTCGCTAAAAGGTAATATGCTGTTGAACACAATAAAATAATTGTCTAGCTTCTTGGTTTCTTTACCTATTTGCAAAACACCTGCCGGATTCTCTTCTGAAATGCTATTGGCATTGTCGGACAGTAATCCTCTGATGGCCGGTTGAGCGTAGTTACCACCGCCGCCATCTCTTACTCGTTTTTTCACTATTCTTCTGGGTTTTTCTGCGCTTTTTTGTTCCTTTTTCCACTGTTGCTTTGTATGCTCGGTGGTTATATTGTTTCCCATCGAATCGAAGGTTTCGTCGAGAACACTGTTTTTTCTTCTGAAACAAGAAGAATGCGATCAACGATTCTCCGGCGTTACTAACAGGAGAATTTGATTTCTTTATGTGAAAATATCCTTAAGGTAGTTCTGTCGCGAAGTCAATCCAAACTCATATGCATGAATTTTTGACATGTTGTAATTTAGCTATTCAATTTTACTTGCACAAAATCTTGAATGCTTTTACCGAGTATTTGAATGAACAATTAAAACTTGAAAATCGATCTTTTTACATGGTGCTTACGGAAGGGCTGTAAAAATTGATCTTTAAAACGAAAATTAACATACTTAGATCAAAGATAGAGAAAAAATAAAAAGTACTACGGATTCGCAAATCATTCAGGACTTGATGCATCATGAAAAAAGGTGAAGTCTCCGGAATAATGTTTAATTGAACCAAGGTCAAAGTGCACGATACCGGGCCAAATGACGTTTCTTAACCTAATTATCGTAAAAATGAAGTCCGCACTAGACATATCAACAATTTACAAATAATCGTTTTAATTTGAGTACGACAATTTCGAAGGATTCTCAATTATTTTTTATATTATTATTGAGGCAGTCAAAGTGATGCGTATGATTATTTTTTAATGTCATATAGACTCTGAGATTTATGACTGCGGCTTACCGACAGAACTACCTTAAAAGCACTTTTCCAGATAAAAATGACCTGGAAAAGCATAGCGGCTCTTCTGGAACGATTAAAACATTGAACAAATGTCCTTGGGAATGCGTAATAGCGCTTTAACAACATTTATTAAATTGCGCTTGAATTTGCAAATTCCCTTGTCTTTTATCTTAGAATAAATTCCGTTGACATAATAAAATATGATTAATATCATTCGTCAATGACATGCAGAATTGCAAGTCGATCGGCCCAGTAGTTACACTCACGATGATACAAAATAAAATAAAATAATAAAAAATAAAATGCTTTGTAAAAATTTGGGATGTTACTTTAAACTTGTATAAATATAACTGTTTAATTTTATTTGTAATTTTATTGTATTAAACTTGTAATAAATATTTATAAATGATAACTGTATGATTTTTGTAAACTCAGTTCCCAAGGAAATTATCTTGAAAATGGGTGTTCATACGAAAATACAGCAGAAAAAAATGGAAAAAGTATTTTTAGAAGGTGTAACAGTCCTCCTGGAAAATTCATTAAAAGGAGTTTTAATTTGCAAATTCTCTTATCTCTTACCTCAAAGGAAATGTTAATTCAACTGAATTTTGATAGCCTAATTGACTTTATTCATAAAAATTACTATGAGCGTACTTCTCCAAGATAAATTCGAACGATTTTTTTCACATGCCATATTCAGTAGGCAGTGTTTACTCGTTACTTTTATACTCTCTGTTATTTTGTTATTTTTAATCGAATTCCTTACTTGAGCACCGGTGGTTGCGGTTTGTCGGCCATAACTGGCAGACTGAGGTCCAAAAATGGTTCCGTACGCTGTGACGAGTGATGACACTCGAGACATTCGAGCGTCGATACGAGAACTCCTCGGAAAACGAGATCCGGCCCGAGCAATCGAGCGTTTGCTTGTCTTCCATAAAATTTCACGTTGGATTTTACCGTATCATCGACGGAATCCTCATTAACCTTACTCGTGCCGCATTCCTTCATCAAGATGATCTTTTGATATCTCTAAAACATCCATAATTTCATAAGTTATTGTATAACTTTATCCATATAATTATTTGGTTTACATCTTTCCGACGACGCGATTTTCTGCCATTTTATTTTCTGCATTGTGAAAATTTTTAGAAATTCAAGGACTTAAGTATTTACTCGTAAATTAAATGTAATGTACAATTGTGATGCCAAATTAATGTACTTTGTGACGTATTTTTCGTGAGCATAATCGGTAACAAATAAAATCAAATTTTATTCGGTAACTACATCACGATACTGTCACCTTCGGCCGTCCACTCTCGTTCGCGCATCCGCAAACCCGGTGGGCGCCAGTTAGTTTTTGTTTCACCGGTATTAACTAACCGGTATGCCCGAGGAATCGAGTTGATCAGGCTCGATTCCAATAAAATCGAAAGTTCGGAGCAAAAACTCACGATCGAGAACCAAATCAAAGAAAACGGTAGCTTAGTTAATTTTTGGGGTCGCGTAAAATTAACAAACGCAACTGGATACGCTTGTGAGAACGAACGGTTGCGAAAATGCACGGCCGCTCAGACTGCTAGGTTGTGGTAGAGAGGGTCGAGGTATGACCCAGTAAATAGCTTTCTTAATACGAGATCTTTAATCGAAAATCTTCGATTAAATTAATTAAAATGCGAGAACAACTCACCCAAAATTATTGCTGCTAATTCCGGGGAACGATAACAAAATCCCAGAGGAATTACGAGAACACAGTGCACTCACGGCACTGAATAAAGTACGGGAACTTTAGTTTTATTCAATCGAATAAAACTAAAGTTCCCGTACTACAATCGAAAAACGGTCAACACGGGAGCGCTTAATTAGACCCGAGGCACCTCGGCGGTGTTCCGAGCCAGACTGATTGTCTCCAGCAATCATCGAAATCTCGTCATAATAATTATTAATCCCTCCCAAAATCCCTTACTCGAGAACTACTGCCCTCTCCCTCGAATCACCTCGTAACTATATCGGGAACGCAAATCATGCCGGTAACATTTTCGAAATCTATACAATCGCCTTCCTTAATGCTTCGCGCGAAAACGGGCCTTCTCAGCACACCTATGCACTATACTGCAACAGGATACTCCATCCTTTGCAAACAACCAACAAAACTCCACCCGTTCTCTAGCGCAATACATTTTCTCAATAGGGCGCCGGATTTACACCGGTCTACAACTAATCGCAAGACTCGTTCGGTGACTCTGGTCTGCCGGGCTGCTCGTTTCTTTGAGCTCTCATCCTCGCGACAGATTTGAGTGCACCGATGTACCGAAACTTTACAACAAAAATAACAAAACCTAAGAGTTACAATTCTTAGCTAAACCGAGAACGTAAATTCGAGAGAAAGCAGCTCGAAAACGCTGAAAAATAGCAAGTAACGATAACACAAGCCCTTGTGATCGTGATTTCCAAAAAATCACGTCACAACTTTTATAGCGAAATTAAATCAAAATTATAAAAATTGAAGTATGTTTTCGTTTTTACTATGTTACATATTAACTTCACATCGCAATCGTATATTTCATGTAATATACCTGTTTATGCATAAAAACTTCCAGTACTTCTACATTGTATTTAATAGTTTTTTTTTCAGTTTTTTTCAAGCTCGTTTTCCCGGTTGTATCGTATGCGAACAATGTTATTTTTTATTGATTCTTTACCTCCGATGAATTACCAAACATAAACCGAGCATTAAAAAATCGAATAATTATTGATAGAGACTCACCCGGAGATCTTCGTTCCGAACAAGTTCCAGTAGATGCCTGAGAAGTTCGTGAGAATCGTGTTGACCGCCGTCCATGCACTGCATGGTCTTTTTCTTGAAGGTACTCAAAAGTTCCTGGGGCGAAAATGTCTGATTGGTTTTCATGCTCTGCATGGATTTGAGCGTTTTGCATAGGACGGCAGTAAAGGTGCCCCAACCTTCCAAGGTTCCTTCGATGGGTGCCTGTAGAACCATAAATAAAATAATAATAATATCGATATCTCCAAAATAGACGTCAATATTTTTCGCTGTCGTTCTCCTACCAAGTCGACTTCCTCGGCATCGTCGGAGCTCTTCCACTTTCCTCCTGGTAGAATAAACTTTTCGCCTGGTTCCTGCAGATCCTCAAGTATTTTCACGAGAAACGGCGTTTGATTTAAACACTGAAGAACTGCATTGAAGAAACAGGTGTTACCTAAATTCGCTAATCCCTGAAAAACAAGTTTTGTTAATAGTTACTCTTAATATATATATATTTTTTTAATCATATTGCAAGATCAAGTTTTATAGAACTGGTATAATTTCACAAGATTTATGCTGAACAGTTTAACATAGTCTAGTAGTGCTACTTAGATGGAATTTATGAAAAAATCAGTGATACATTTCTGGAAAGAGACACATGAAAATAATCTAGCATAACTACTAATAAATTCAGTACGTGGTCAAGTATATCATTCGCAAAATAAAATTAATAAAAATGTACAAGATGTAGAACTGATAAAAAATAATTCAGCTCTGAAGGGCAACCTTCAAGAATAATTAGTTATAGATAATTCTGTTAGTTACAATTCCCGGTTTTATTCTAAAAACTTACCACTACCCTCGTAAGGCCCTCCAGTGGTACTTTTGACTTCTGCTTGTCCACTTTCTCAATCTTAATCTCCATCTGTGCCGACGGCAGTGGAATAGGTTGACGATTGGCTGGAGTTGACGAAGACGCTAAATTCTTCGAAAATTCTACCATCTTGAATAACCGTTTTCTGCAAATACAAAAGTAACCGCATATCTTAACTCCCGAACAATATCTAAAGAAACGAAAGAAGCAATGATTGCGAATTCATACGAACCTACAATCAGCATTGACTTCTATTTCGCACTGATAACACCAGATGCTCCAGCGTTGCGTATCGACGGCGAGGCAGTGACAATCGCTGCGTGGAGTCTTGAAATGTTGTTCTGCGTGAGACTTTTGCGACCGGCCGCAGGCTTGATGAGCGCAGCGTAAGCAAATCCAAAGCGCAGGAGGCATCGTACTGAACTGTAAAATAAATGTTCCTAGTAGAATCGCTCAAAAACTAAAAAAAGAATGCAAAGTAGAACAATTTGCACATTGCTTCCTCATTAATTTTCATCTTTCGTAACGCCGCCTCTATGAGGAAGTTTCATTATATTATTTTTGCCTTCCTCATAAAGGAAGCTTTGCGAAAGATGAAAATTATTGACGAAGCAATGTACAAAGTTCTACTTTGCATCCTTATTTTAAATACAAATTAAAGAAGTACGAAAACAAAATTTTTCATTAATTCAAAATTCTATCAAATCTAAACCGCTTTATGTATTTCGCTTAAATTCAATACCGATCGTAATTTTTCATTCGTTTTTTTATTCGTCAAAAACTGTTTAAATTCATTATCGAAAAAATTGTGGCAGCTAGGAAACATACAGAGATTTTTGAGAAAATTCAATGTCTTATAAAATCTGAACCACTTTACCAATCTTCACCAAATTCGATATCTACTACAAATGGATGTTAATTTTGAAATCTGGCAAAAGATTTGAGCAGGTTTGGTGGAACTTGAATAAGCACGAAAACAATTTTTTTTCGAAAATTCAAAATTTTATAAAATCTAAACCGCTTTATGGATTTCGCTTAAATTCAATACCGACCGATATTTTTCATTTCTCTATTAGTCCTGAACTATTTAGCTCATTAGCTGAAAAATTGCGGAAGCTAGAGAACATGAGACATTTTTCGAAAAACTGAAAGGCTTATAATGCCTGAATTTTTTTTTCAATTTTTTCGAAAATGTATACATAGAAGGGGCGTTACTCCTCTACCAGCGTGCTAAATTTCAGCTTCATTGTTAAAGCCGTTTTCGATATACAGCGGTTTGAATTTTGCAAAAGTGCCACACACACATACATACATACATCGGGATATTTTTTCTAAACCACTTTTCTCGACGTTTTGGATCATTCTGAGTGTCCTAACTTGAAAATCTCGAAAAAAAATTTTTTTACGCAAACAAAGTTTCCTCTATGAGGAAGCAAAAGGTTTTTTTTTCATTGAACGATGTACGAGCGGTGTAGTCCCGGCATGCGTTAGTTTCAGAGAAAATTTCAAACACTTCTCGATCTGATAAAAATCTGAAAAAATTCATGTGTTTTCAGAAAAATTAACAAATCATGTTTATTTGAAAAAGAAACTTTAGGTTGACAAATGATTTGCTAAACAATTTTTTGTTCATAAATTTGTTAATAACATTTTGGATTTATTATTATGCAAGATCAATCTTTCCACCATGTGCTTGATTATTTTCAGATTTTTATTATATATACTATTTTGACATTAGTAAAAGATGGTGCAAAAAATAGGTAATAACTGACCCCTTCCTCTTCAGGTGGAACTTCATTGAGGCCAAGCTTCTTGCATGTGGCACATTCTGTGCTGATGCCATTTTTCTTCAATACATTAAAGTATCTTGCCAAATTAATGGCGTTCTTGACATGAGAACAATTCCCTCCTGTTGTGAAATAATGTTAAGGTGATTATAATTACACAAAAAGGAAAAATGCTTCGATCTACCGGCCAACTTGCTCCTAAAGCAAAATATCATTATAAAGAGGATTGCAGTCGTAGTTTTAAATCTCTAATACACTTAGAAATATAAGCGATAGTACAATCGGATTTACGATTATGTTTTCATAATATTAATTTTCAACGATTACAATAAGAAGTGTGAACTTTTGGATAACTGCAAAAAAGATTAATTTTCAATAATTTTCTATGGTAATTTTTTTTATTCAAAAAATGGAGAAATACACTTAATGCATTGTAAAAGTAGTAGAGATCTGTGATCTTCCATTTTTTCATAATCCCTCCCAACATTTGATTGAAAACAAGGATTTTTCCACAGCTATTCAAAATTTCATAATTACTGGTTACTATTCTTGTGAAATAATTACTACAATATGGACTGTACTTTAAGCTTCAATTTTTCAATTAAATGAGGTTTATAACTCTGATTAGAATAAATAGGCCAAAATGGGACTCCAAATGGAAATCACTTAGGAATATTTTCAATAATTACTACACAAGAAACTATAATTAACTAAATCATGATGAATCTTTTAATGAACAAAATGAGTTATTGCTTGTCATAATCAGACTAATTTATGTTTTTTTCTAATATAAAACTACATAGAAAAAACATATCATCAGGTTTGTTTATATATCAGTATATTTTATTTTCACGCCACATCTGTGGTTATATTTATATATTAAGAACACATATAAATAAACAAATCACTTTTCAAAAATACCAATTGAAGGACCAAAATTGTTAGAGATACTTTTGAAACGTTTTAACCAATTTAACTTGCACATAGCAGAGCTACTACTTTAAGGTGAACGCTAAAGTCATCAGCCATGCATCAATAATCGGCAACTACCATTGATTCATGGAAGATGACTGGGATATCCACTTCTTTACATAAAATACAAAACTGAATACTACAATGCAATGCAGGTTTAATAGTAGTGATTCTGAACTGTTTATATCCAGGAAATGGTTAGGAATTTGGCTCTAGATGATTTAAATTTTTTTACAGTCCTCATATATGAATTAAAGACCATCGTTCAGTGCAATTTTTGCTTAGACAAATTGGCTATGGTTGAAATGTTTAATGGATAGAGGGGATAACAAAGACAATTGAAAATCATGCTGTAAGATTACTAAAACAATTTGTATGGATGTAAAATGTTCCAAAACAAACACCAGGTTACAACAAAGAGATGATTGCAATGACGTATCATCCATGCGTTATTAAATGTTAACAATTATACGGATGAGAAAACAAGTAATTTTAACTGTTTTTTTTTTTCATCAACTATGATAATAACGATAATTATGATAGCAGTGACAATAAAATGAAGAAATAAATTAAAAATACAAAACTGAATATTACGATGCGATGCAGGTTTAATAATAGCAATGGTGAATTGTCTATATCCAGGGAATGGTTAGGAATTTGGCACTAGATGATTTTAATTTTTTTATAGTCGTCATATATGAATTAAAGACTATCATTCCATGGTTGAAATGTTTAATGGATAGATAATTTGATATTTATACTAAAAACCAAAGACAAGACTCGGGCTTTGAACTCGACAGGAATACTTGATTTGGAATTTGGATGACAGTTGAAAATCATGCTGTAAGATTACTAAAATAATTTGTATGGATGTAAAATGTTCCAAACGAACACTAGGTTGCAACAAAGAGATGATTGCAATGACGAATCATTCATGACCATGTGTTAGATTATGTATGATTATTAATTTCGGTTTTTCAATGAAATCTTAACAATTATACCAATGAGAGTACGAGTAATTTTAATTGTTTTTTCCATCAACTATGATAATAATGATAATTATGATAGCAGTGATAATACGATGAAGGAATAAATAAAAAATACAAAACTGAATATTACGATGCGATGCAGATTTAATAATAGCGATGGTGAATTGTTTATATCCATGGAATGGTTAGGAATTTTGCACTAGATGATTTCAATTTTTTTATAGTCGTCATATATGAATTAAAGACCATCGTTCGGTGCAATTTTCACCTCGACAAATTAGCTATGGTTGAAATATTTAATGGATAGATAATTTGATATTTATACTAAAAACCAAAGACGAGACTCGAGCTTTACCTCGACAGGAATACTTGATTTGGAATTTCGATGACAGTTGAAAATCATGCTGTAAGATTACTAAAACAATTTGTATGGAGTAAAATGTTCCAAAACGAATACCAGGTTGCAACAAAGAGATGATTGCAATGACGAATCATTCATGACCATGTGTTAGATTATGTATGACTATTAATTTCAGTTTTTCTATGAAATCTTAACAATTATACCAATGAGAGTACGAGTAATTTTAATTGTTTTTTCCATCAACTATGATAATAATGATAACTATGATAGCAGTGATAAGACAATGAAGGAATAAATAAAAAATACAAAACTGAATATTACGATGCGATGCAGATTTAATAATAGCGATGGTGAATTGTTTATATCCATGGAATGGTTAGGAATTTTGCACTAGATGATTTCAATTTTTTTATAGTCGTCATATATGAATTAAAGACCATCGTTCGGTGCAATTTTCACCTTGACAAATTAGCTATGGTTGAAATATTTAATGGATAGACAATTTGATATTTATACTAAAAACCAAAGACGAGACTCGAGCTTTGAACTTGAGAGGAATACTTGATTTGGAATTTGGATGACAGTTGAAAATCATGCTGTAAGATTACTAAAACAATTTGTATGGATGTAAAATGTTCCAAACGAACACTAGCTTGCAACAAAGAGATGATTGCAATGACAAATCATTCATGACCATGTGTTAGATTATGTGTGACTATTAAATAATTTTGGTTTTTCTATGAAATCTTAACAATTATACCGATGAGAGTACAAGTCATTTTAACTGTTTTTTCCGTCAACTATGATAATAATGATAACTATGATAGCAGTGATAACACGATGAAGGAATAAATAAAAAATACAAAACTGAATATTACGATGCGATGCAGATTTATTAATAGCGATGGTGAATTGTTTATATCCATGGAATGGTTAGGAATTTTACACTAGATGATTTCAATTTTTTTATAGTCGTCATATATGAATTAAAGACCACCGTTCGGTGCAATTTTCACCTCGACAAATTAGCTATGGTTGAAATGTTTAATAGATAGACAATTTGATATTTATACTAAAAACCAAAGACGAGCCTCGAGCTTTTAACTCTACAGGAATACTTGATTTGGAATTTGGATGACAGTTGAAAATCATGCTGTAAGATTACTAAAACAATTTGTATGGATGTAAAATGTTCCAAAACGAACACCAGGTTGCAACAAAGAGATGACTGCAATGACGAATCATTCATGACCATGTGTTAGATTATGTGTGACTATTAATTTCGGTTTTTCTATGAAATCTTAACAATTATACCGATGAGAGTACAAGTAATTTTAACTATTTTTTCCGTCAACTATGATAATAACGACAATTATAGTAGCAGTGATAATAAGATGCGATAGTAAATCCTAACCTGTATTACGCTTCTCTCCGGATTCCGAGGAATCCTCGCTGCCGTCGTCCACCACGTCTGGCTGTCGATTTCGTCGCTTACCCATTTTATAATATCAACTTTTTAAAATCGTTTTTACCGTCACGAATTTAGGGTGTAAACTACGAAGCAACGAAGTCTCACGAAGGTGTTAACACATTTTTTTTTTCGTCCGAACGATGATACCTACTCGGAAACAACAATGCACCGCGAAGCCAACCAGTCGGAATATTCGCCACGATCTGGGAGAACAAGAATTGATCCCGATTGAAAGCTTATTGTCAGGTAAACGTAGAAATTCTCGATGAATATTGAGCTCTGCACGACATTACTGCAACCTCATGGCTTTGGCAATGGCAGCTACTGTCAAGGTCTGGAACAGTGCTGGCTGTGCGCACGTTATCGTTGGAATCACGAGAGAAATCAACAACGACCGAAAGAGGTCTACGGTGCAACGCGTCGCGAACAGTGCGACGACCTGGGGAAATGCGCGATTGATCCCGATATGTTTGAGCTTGTTGTCAGATAAACGATAAAACGCGTGGATAATAATATAATAAAGTTTCGTATGACATTATTGCAGACTCATGGCTTTGGCAATGGCAGCTACTGTCAAGGTCTGGTACAGTGCTGGCTGTGCGCACGTTAAGTATCATCGGGAAGGAAACATGAGAGAAATCAACAACGACCGAAAGAGGTCTACGGTGCAACGCGTCGCAAACGGTGCGACGACCTGGAGAAACGAGCAATTGATTCCGATCTCTGGCAAAACTAAAAAATAGACTGATACTGATCGGTAGAATTATAATGGGATTTAAACGTACCCACCTAACACAGATTCGTAACTTTGATATAATATTTGCGTTAACGAAATAACGTGTTCTGTCAAATAACATCACTAGTGACGCACCAGTGACACATTATTTCTCACTCAAGAAGGTCTCTGGATATGGACAAATTTTCGTAATATTTATATTACACTACATAACATTTATGTAACAAGTACGTTTATTCCCAATAAACACGAAATATTGTTATGTCGCTGTTCAATTACAACATAACAATATTTTGTGTTTACTGGGTTACGTCACATTTAAATAAAATCTCGATATCCAATGTTACTTATTTTTGTAATATAAATAATATGTAATGTTTATATATTAAATAATATATAATGTTTATATATTATTTAACAGAATTTTGTGTCACGACTAGATACGATTGTTATTAAGGGGTTAGGCCACTCTAGAGGGCCACAAAAAAGGATTTTTTTGGGAATTTTTTTCAGAAAAACTATTAGAGACATCGATTTTTTGAGAAAGGGTATTTATTGTACATATCATTAACTGTATATAGTATTTTTTTCATAGTAATTAATTAAAAAATAGCAGCTGTACAGCGTTGTTGCGATGACATTTCTTTTTTTTTGGAATCCACGGCCGGACACACAGCTTTAGTATTTTTTTAATTATGATGAGTTTTTTTACCGGTTTTCACTTATACATAACAGTAGCTAGAGAAGTACGTAGGATTTTTTCGATACAGGCATTTTTGACAAAATGGCGAGCATCTAAAGTGAAAGTTCAAAAATTTGGCTTAAAAATCGTTCGAAAATTATCAATAATAAAAAAACTATGCAACTTAAAAAAAAATCCTACGTACTTTTGTAGATAATGTATTTTTGAAGATATATCCAAAATTGCAAATAAATCGGTGGTAAACTTTTTGAGTTATGTTTCCGGCCAACTTGAAAAGAGCAGTTTTGAGATAAACGCGTTTATCTGCCGTATACCTGCTTTCACCCTTCTCCGTACCTATACCGAAGCGCACACAACAGAGGTTCCCTGCTAACCGGGCGGCCTCCCGTTAACCCTTTGATGCACACATTTTTATTTTTAAAAAGTTACTTTTATTTAAAATCGAGAAAGAAAACGTTGAAATATTTAAAAAATTATAATAATCTAGGTGGGATGTTAAACATCCCGCTGTGCATCAAAGGGTTAAAATTCAAAAATGGGGCATTTACAAATTTTTGCCTGCAATAATCTTTTGGGACAGCATTCTAGAAACCCTAATGAGCCATTTCCAAGGAGAAAAAAAATTCGATTTTTCGAAAATTCTAGAGTGGCCTAACCCCTTAAAACAAGATATCATACTTATGTCAATGTTACACAACAACGTTATGTTTTTTTACAATTCGAAAGTTATGTAACTGTTACATTCTGTGGTAGGTGGGTATGTTATCATCGCTACCCTAGCAGATTAGACCACGGTCGAATCACGCGTGATTTTTGACATCGAAAAAAACGGTCGTTTCACGGTGGAAATAACGGTCCCTCGTTCTAAAGCTTCTGGAGCGGTGGAGTTTTTGAGCTTTCGGTTCGTGATTTTTGGAAAATATTACAGACGAAATCACGGCTGAACGAATAATGAAATCTGCTGTGATTTAAGCCGTGATTCTGCGAAATACCACGGCACTGTAAATTCCATCGAGCAGTGATTTCTAGCGTTCTTTATTTCAAAATCATGGTTCGCAAGCTCAAAAGCTCAAACGGTATGAGAGGGTCCGTGATTTATGCCGTGATACGACCGTGATTTTTGGTGTCGAAACTTATGCGTGATTTTCACCGTGATTCGATCGTGAACAGCGTCAATTCCAGGCGTGGTTCAATCCACTAGGGTACCCTAGTGGGTTCTGTCACCGCAAAAACCACCTCAGTATTTTCTGCACTTATCCGCACAGCAATTCACTGCAAAAACACTGAGCGTTTTTTTACCTAGTGTTGGTGGTTTTGCTGTTTCAATCACCGCAAAAACACCGATGTCAATTTCGAAAAATTTCGAAAATTCGTAATATTTTGTAATTTGTACAAATAATTGTAGAAATCACGACAGATTGCACGTTGCCGTGAAGCCGGTTAAATGCCGTTACCATCAATATTTAATTTTTAGTTGTATAAAATGTGTAACATTTGAAACTCTGAAGAGAAGACAACGTCGTCTTTTCTCGTTCCACATTTCTAAATGGCTAGGCCATCTATGTCAAATAGTTAGGACATTTCCAAAACGTAGCCGTTCAGTTATATGAGAGCACAGCAACTTGTCATAGCTACTATGTGTTTATATGCACAAAAAGATAAACAATCGCTTCCTCTTTTTTCATCGCTTTTTGTAAAGCTTCCTCTACACATGTGTTACTTAGTTATAACGCGTGAAAAAAATGTTTTCATGTAATGATCAAGATAATTATTTAGTTATTTATCGTTGATAATTGATTGGAATAATAATTTGTTTAACAGTGGGTATATCGCGGAATGTCGATCGAAAAGTTAATGCTCTGATCGATACATCGATGCACTTGCGGATGCTCACAATTACTTCTTCACTACTGGACCAGGAAAGCAACGCTGCAACAGCGTCGATTTATCGAAAAAGGTCAAATGACTTACTAAAATCGGCCTAACGAAGTAAAAGATAATCAGAAAATACGATTTGGAACAAAGTATATATGATATATATATATAATATATCAGCGATGGCAAACTTTTAAGTCCGAGCAGAAGTGATCGTTGAAAATTCAATACGGCCGCGGCCCCCACAGAATGTGGGTCACGTCCGTTACGCCGCCAGCCAGTCGCTCGAAATATTCCTTAAAAAAGTCGGTAATTCGTCAATACCCTAGTGGGTTCGACCACCGTGGTTTCAGATTGAAATTACCGCAAAAAACTGCAAAAACCACCGCAGTGTTTTCTTCACTTTTCCCCACAGCAATTCACCGCAAAACCACGGAGCGCTTTTTTTCTAGCGTCGGTGGTTTAGCTGTTTCGATCACCGCAAAAACACCGATGCAAATTTCGAAAAATCTCGAGATTTCGTAATGATTTGTGATTTGTATAAATAACGGTAGAAATCACGGCTCAACGGAACTTTCAGTACCATGATAATTCGCCGAATCCGTTTTGCCATTTACAAACAACAGTAAAAATGACCCACGTCGTACATGGACGGACACAGAAAATTTCAATTAACGGGAAGAGAAAAATAGCAGAAAAAGACAGTCTAAACCGAATATGAGAGTGTTGCACGGATGTGAAAGACAAAAACTCTCCACGTTGGATACACGCGATTTCGTATTTTTATCCACATTTTCCTAAGTAATAAGAAAAATAAATTAATCTTCTCTTCCCACGATCTACAATGCAAGTGCCCGAGGCAAAAGGTACAATGCAAATTTCTGTCTTAAAGATTGCTTATAATAATTATAATTAAGGCTAACATTGTTATTTATTATTAGTATTTAATCTATAGGTAAAAAATATAAAGCGAAAAATAATGAGGAAGTAATGTGCAAGGTTCTACATTGCAACCTTGTTTTGCATAGAGATAATAATAAAATAGACTTTTTAACTACATTCTCCATGATTACAATCTGAAAAAAACTGATGGACCAAAGGATGCTGCATGCCTCGTGTCGTGAAGTCAGCAAAGTAGAGACTTCGAGAAATGCACTGCTGTCGGTAACGAGGGAATACGTAAACTCTTTTTCCAGCATTCGGATTTACAGGAAATTTGCTTTGTCAAGTTTAGTTTTAAAAGCTGATGTTAATAGTAACTGTCTCTCAATATAAATAAAATAGATTATTTTTCCCATCCAAATTTCGACCAATGGAATTGCACCATTCGACGTCACGTGGGGCAAGCTACACGGTATTATACTGATAATTTTTTGATAATTTTGCGTGTTGGTTATATATATAAAACAAAAAAACATTTAGCCGCGTCAACCATCTGTCAAACTGACAGATTGAATTTTATTGTGGCAGTCAAAGGATTTTTATTTGATATGAGTAGGTTTGGAGTTGAATCCTTGCAAACTATTGATGAAAAAGTAAAGGGAAATGTCCCTGTTAATACGATTAAATCGAAAACCTCAGTCTGGAATCAATATACAAATGTCTATAACAATTGTGTATTTAACTGCAATCCTTTAAACATGAATTAAAAGGTTTTTGTTCTGATTATGAAATTTCCTTGTCGGAATGATAATTTTTGTCTCATGGTGCAATTCCATTTGTCGCAATTTGAATAGAAAAAATAATCCCCCGAATACCACTCGAGCTTCGAAATTAATCTGATATTTCCCTCCAGGTTCCCTGCAAACAAATAAACTCGTCAAGTTTTCCAGAAAAATCACTCGCGCTACGCGCTCGTGATTTTTTAACCTGGAAAACTTAACTCGTTCATTTGTTTGCAACGAACCTGTCAGGAAATATCCGATAATTTCAAAGCTCTTGTGGTATTATAAGTGAAAATAAACGTATAATAAATATTCATAAATCTTTGTCAACCGAATTATTTGAGTGTGAATTCGACTTTGAAGTCTGTAACGAAATTGAATCAGAGTGTAATTCTACTAATTTAATAATAATAATGAAGCAAATTAAAAATTCAATTAAATCAATGATCTTTACATTTTTGTAAATTGCTGCAATTAATGTTTAAATTAAGGTATATAATCTATTTTTCCAAATTTTATTTTCAATCGATTTAACGATGATCGATCGAGCTCCTAATATGCCAGAATGCATGTCGTCTTCATTTGTTCTATGTTACTTTTCTATAATTGTATAATAAATGATAGAAGGAAACGTACAACGAGTATATCAATAAAATGCTGTATTGTAAAATAGACAAAATTGCATTATTATGTACATGATCATAATTCTAATATAAAATAAAATACTTAACAATCTAAACGTTAAATCGAACATAGTGGCGATTTCACGCCTCCTGTCGCCGTCGCTATTTTTCTCATACATTTACAATATTTACAAAAATAATGAAAACAATATTTACACACAATACGTTAAACATTCTGTCGCTGTAGTTCGCACTTTCACTGGAAAATCGTGAACACAATCAATTTAATTAATCGTCCTTGCGAGATAAATTCCGCTAGTGATTTCTGCTCTTTTTTCGTATTTTACGCGACATTTGCACTTTCGGGCTTGTAGCTTTGGAACATATTGTGTCCCGCGATTTGTTGCCCGGTGTGTGGCGGTCTTGGTGGTTTGCTAGGCGCTGCAATAAGTCTGCTCCATGCCCGGCAAGTTTTTCCGGACCAAACCCACATTCCGGAAGTGACGCCAACGACGAGAGAGAGAAAAAGCCTAAGAAGCGCGAATTCGAGGTTTGCGGCTCTGTAAACAGGACCTGGAACGCAATTCTGAGCTGCTCTGCAGTCGAGGGCCGCTAGGAGAGCCAAAGTTCGCCATCTGGGACGCACCGATGATTCGTGAAGAGCACAGGCGAGGCCACCGAACGCCGGAACTGCGTAGAGTAACGCAAATATACCGAGACGAGTCATGAGTCTCTCGAGTTTGGTTGCGCTGCGACCGCCCGCTCTTATCGCTCGTCTCACACGAACCAGAGCGGAACCAGCTATGGTCCCAAAAACACAACCGAGAAGGAGAAGTATTCCGTGCGGGAGAACTTCCAGCCATAGAGCCGATTCGTCGGATATTTGGCACAAACCCGTCAACTCATCGGCTGCGACGTTTCTTGATATCAGAGTACCTGAAAAAGTCAAAAGCAAGTTTTCAATAACGGATGCAATTTTATTTTCTTTAAGCAGTTCAATGTATATTTGAGAAATTCGAGAAATTTGATAAATATTCGAGAAAATTTATGTATTTTCGGGAAATTCGATGTGTATTCGATAAATCCGACGAATATTCGAGAAACTCGATGAATATTTAATAAATTCGATAATGATTCGAATAATTTGAATTCGCAGAATATTCGAATAATTTGAATTCGAAGAATATTCGAATAATTTGAATTCGCAGAATATTCGTATAATTTGAATTCGCAGAATATTCGAATAATTTGAATTTGCAGAATATTCGAATAATTTGAATTTGCAGAATATTCGAATAATTTGAACTTGCAGAATATTCGAATAATTTGAATTCGCAGAATATTCCAATAATTTGAATTCGCAGAATATTCGAATAATTTGAATTCGCAGAATATTCAAATAATTTGAATTTGAAGAATATTCGAATAATTTGAATTCGCAGAATATTCGAACAATTTGAACTTGCAAAATATTCGAATGATTTGAATTCGCAGAATATTTGAATAATTTGAATTTGCAGAATATTCGAATAATTTGAATTCGCAGAATATTCGAATAATTCGAATTCGCAGAATATTCGAATAATTTGAATTCGCAGAATATTCGAATAATTTGAATTTGCCGAATATTCGAATAATCTGTATTTTCAGAATATTCGAATAATTTGAATTCACGAAAGATTAAAATTATTGTCATTCACAGAATAATCGAATAATTTGATTTAAAAAATATTTATCCAAAATACCAGCGAGCCTCTACTTATAATCGTACCTCCAGTCAATAAAATTGGAAGTCCCCAGGCAGCTGCGTGAAGATACCTCGCGATATTATGGAGCGCTTCGCTGCTCCACTCGTTCCTAGCGCTAAGGAGCCAACAGCCGCAGAGTATCGCCCACCACATGCTGCTGGCTAGGGCTAGATAGTGTTTAACGAGCCACCACATAGCGCAGGGTATGCTTCTTAGTCCATCGTGAACCTAAAGGAAAAAAAGCATCACGAGCGTTAAAATAACTTCAGGATTTAATTTTTATTGCCTTACTTCCGGAGGCTTTACGATACTTACGGGCACGTAGGATGGTCCATCGACCTGGTTTGCGCAACTCAGATATTCCGAGCCAATAGCCCCTCGGGCAATGAACAAAATCGACAGAAGATTGTAGCAGAGAGCTAGAAATACTATCGGTCTCTCGGGATAACGAAATCTCGATGGTTCGACCCAAAAGGTGAGAAGCGTGAAGAGCGTCGAGATGAAACACAGCCAGGCCCATCCAGTCATCCAGCGCACCGCAAATCGCTTGTCTTCTCCGCGATAATAAGCATCCGCTCCGCATCGTGGTGCACAAGAGATCTGCAAGTAAATTCACAAACATTACAAATCTTTATTCCATGAAACAACCTCGTTCTCATCAATTAATTCCTTAATAGTATAAATTTTTTGTATCTAATAAAAGACTTATGTAAAAATTATTGTAAGCCTGAAAGACGAGCTGTAAAAAACGTAGCAGCTTTGATAACAATAATAAAAATTATAAGTGGCAAATAAAATATAACTGCACGAATTTTCATACGTGCATTGTAAGAATGAACTAACGTCACATAAAAAGTTATATACAATTTGGTAAATATGTTTAACAAATTCTGATAATTGTATTATATGCCTTTCAAATGATTTCGAAAACGTAGAAAATAGCACTAAAACTGGATTTAAGGAATTGTTCCTTAAATCCGGTTTTTTATATTTTGATAATAAACTTTGAAGCCTCACCGTATCGACGAACGGAACCTGAACGAAGTGAGGAGGACACTGATGATGTTGATTGTCTCTGACGCTCGGTTGAAGTGGTTGAAGAGGCTTCAGAACAGGCCACTGCTGTCGAATCGGCGGCAGAGCAGGAGGAGGAATGACTTCCGGTAGACTCTCTTCCGGAGGCGGTTGAACGCACAATGCGTTGCCTAGAATAAAAAAACCAGTTGCTTAAAAAACTGTCGGAAAAATATATAATATAACAAAACTGTGGCCGTAGAGGTTTTTCAAAATAGGCACACTTAACAAAGGCAACATTCCTTCTAGCACAACTGAAAAATTCAACGTTGGTTATAGCACAATAGCGGAGGGTGAAATTTGTTGTGATTGTGGATTGTTTGAGGGTGAAATTTGTTTGCGGATTGTGTTGATTGGTGTTGTTATGTGTATCGTCGGAGATAGCAAGTAGTCTGTTTAATTACAAATTTTACGTTTTTCATCTGTGCTATACTGAAGGAAATATAATTAAATACAGCAAATGATTTAAATAAATTTATTTTTTGAACGTATGCAAATGCAGGATGTATTCGAATACATAATGTATTTAATTCCTCGATTTGTTGAATGAAAATCATATTTCTTTTCAGACACCAAAATATTTGATCTGTGTGACTAAATATTTTATTGAATCGATAAACTTGTGAAATGCATATGTCAGACAATATGCGTTTTCATATTATAACGTCAATGCAATCCAATAAATCTATCGTTAAATGAAAACAATATTTTTTTCAATGTGAACAATATTTATTTGAAGCTGTTTAATATTTAATTGCTCAAATGAAATATGAAACGGTTGCTTTTAATGACATTATTTAGTTCAGTCATTGAAATACTTTTCCGTTGCAATGAAACATTTAATACGCTCAAATAAGGCCTAATTGAATGAATTCAATTTCAAATATGTATTGAATCTATATAATAATTTATTTAATTACAATTACATTATTTATTTTATTGAATGCAACATATTACCATTTTAACCATGTGTATAGTTTAAATACAAGATACCTACTAAATCAATATTAAATTTAAAAAATTAATTTGCTGTATTCAATTATATTTTTCTACCAATGTAGAAGCCTTTTTTAAGGAGGTCCTGTCAATGGATGCTAATCAACTGACTATCTGTCATAATAATACTGCAAATTGATAAAAATTAACTCGCTTTTTAACAAAATTATTCATATTAAGAATAAAAATGTGTATGTAGATATTCAGTATCACTTTTATTTTAGCGTGTCTTCATTGGTGCAGACGATGAAACGATATAGCTTGCATAATTCAACTGTATTTAAGTTGCAATTACTCATTTAAAAATCCGGTAAGGTCACTTTTTTATGGTATCAGCGAAATCTTGATGTTGCACTGATTCCGCACTGTACTTTTGATTGCTCAGAAGTTTACTGTACGTATATCAAATTCTCATCTAAAGTAAAAATTTGGATCCTTTTCCATAAGAGACCACGTGTATTGTACTATACTTAATGCCAAGAGTCTCAGCAATTCGGTCGGTGACTGATGCTCAAACTTTGTAATTACTTTCAGAATTGCTTAAACTATAATTTAGACAATTTTCAAGCGTACACGTTTAAATATGTAGTTTCAACAGGACCTCCTTAAGTGTGCTAAAAGGATGGTAGATTTTACTTGTGATGCTTGGGGAGAACAAAATGCTTACCACTGTCTGAAAATCGATCACAGTCTAGCAAGTGAGGCCATGGCAGTGTGAGGCTGGTCAGTGCCGGCTCGCAGTCCTGCCTGACCGAGAGACAAAGCGGCTTACATGCTGGTATCTGCATCGCCACGTGTTCCGAACAAACGGGCGCGAATACAGCGCACAGAAAGAATCGCAGGTGCTTTGAGCAATTGTAGTGCACGAGGGGCATGAAAGCTGCGAGCTGAAACAGCACAAAGAATGTCGAAAAAATTAATATTTATTTGGAAACAAATTAAAGTAATTTCTTAAAAATAATAATATTATGAAAATGGGAAAATATTTATTTGTACAACGAAATTATATGAATTTCATGAAACTGTTATATTTGATAAACATTTTATTAACACTCACAATCTTTCGTTACAACTACCGCAATTTTATCGGAGGAACATTTAAGGAGATGAGAACGCTTCACACTAATTAAATTACACTGAGAGAAAATGATGGTATTAGTAACTATAAAGTGACAACTATTCATTTTTAGTTCGTATGATCAATTTTTTAATAGTTGCAAGAACTATCAAATAATTACTCTAACTACCAAATAGTTACCATAACTATTTTCATGATTACCGTACTAACTATGAAAATAGTATGGACTAAAAATTAATAGTTGTCACTTTATAGTTGACTGTACTATTACGATTTCTCTGAGAGTAGTCAAATCTGTTCCATTATAAAATATTGGCTAATTATTATTTGACAGTTACAACTGTTTGTTTTTTAGGCATGAGCTAAAAAAATGGTATCTTTTAGACTACAACTTTAATAAAATAAGATCTATTACTAATAAAAATCGGACCAATACTAATTTTTTATTTTTTTAAGAAACTAACTTTTGGAAAAAACATCTGGATTCAAATAATTTTAATTACATAATTATAAATATTTTATCGTATGCAAATCATATCCTCCAAAATGAATGATCGGAACCTGATAATTGTAGAAACACTTTTGTATCTTGAACACAAATTGTATCCCTGGCTTTCCGAATAAAAAGTGTTTGCAACCATCTTAATTTCGTTTAAATGCAGTTGCATAAACGCTTTATAAAGTCTCCGACTATATTTTTCCGAAGGCTGTGGTCAGCCATGGTATTCGCTGAATTTAGGAGCGAAGCGAAAGGTGTAATGCGTCTATACAGCGTCAGAGATGAAAGAAGTCTATGCATGGAGAGCGAATGTAAAAGCAAAAGGTATCGAACGAAGAGTCGCTCGCGCGATTCAGAAGGGAGAAAATGACGGGGCGCGAGAGTGAGCCGAGGAAAGAAAAGAAAAAGGAGAGGGAGGAAGAAGAGGAAGAAGTGGAGGAGAGCGATGGGCATGAGATATAACGAGCGGTGGGCATCAGGGGTAATTATCCCGCCCATTCTTCCCGCCTCTCTCGACGGGACCAGGCGTTCGGTGGGCCTTAGAATAGCCCATTATGGAGAACGTCGGACGCGAGCTGTACCAGTGCACGCCGTTCTCCTCCACGACGCTCCCCCAAATTATAGCCCCCACGAAATAACGTGGTAACGCCACGAAGTTCGCTCGAGGCTTCGATGTTCTCTCACTCTCCTTCGCTTCTTCTTCGTCGATGCGAATCCTTCAGCTATCTCAAAATGCTTTCGGACATGGATCTTCGCATACATATGAACGTCCAACTACGTTGCAGATACAATCGTGCACGCATTTTACATTAGAATAAACAAAAAAATTAGAATGTAAGATTACAGCGCTGCTAAGTAAACTCCGCACTGAAAGAAAAATCCGGTAACTACACTGAAAAAAAAATGTCATTGATTCAATAAATCTACCGTTTGCGGGCTGCCAAAAATAAGTTACTTAATTTGACTTGTAATTCCTACAATTCCATATGAGATCGAAACAATAACTATAAAATAGGAAAAAAAATATTTTGTTGTTTCAATGTTAAATGGGATTGTACGAATAAGTAGAGTTAATTAAAAAATACTTCTATTTGGTAACCTGCAATGATATTTTTTTTCAGTGTATAAACGGTAGATTAAAAAAGATAACTAGTTTTCTTAATTTAGCATACAAACGTGGGTGCTTGATACTTGAAACAAGGTAAAATAACTATAATAATGATCGCATGGACTATTATTATATAATGTCAATTATGTTTCTCAAGTTCACATAGTTAACATGAGTGTTTAATAGTTAGAACAAGTTAATGTAGCTGCTAAGTAAACTCCACACTAAAAGAAAAATTCGGTACCAACACTGAAAAAAATGTCATTAATTCAATAAATCCACCGTTCGCGGGGTGCCAAAAATAAGTTACTTAATTTGACTTGTAATTCCTACAATTCCATATGAGATCGAAACAATAACTCTAAAATAGGTACAATAATATTTTGTTGTTTCAATGTTAAATGGGATTGTACGAATAAGAAGTAGAGTTAATTAAAAAATTCTTCGTTTTGGTAACCTGCAATATTTTGTTCTTTCAATGTATAAATAGTAGATTAAAAAAAGATAACTAGTTTTCTTAATTTAGCATAGTAAACGTGGGTGCTTAATACTTGAAACAAGTTAAAATCACTATAATAATGATCGCGTGGACTATTATTATATAATGTCAATTATGTTTCTCTTTCTTAATAGTCAGAACAATTTAATGTAACTAAAAAAAATCATCATTTCACATGTTAGTGAAGTCAGCGCCCACATTTGCCGGTTTTTAATTTTTTTCACCAGGATGGAAGAAATTGTCACTTTTTGGCAGAACTTTTTCTGATAGATTAAATTTTTCTGCTAATATTAAAACCATTTTTAAGTCACTTGAACCTGCGGAAGACATTCATTTTCGAAAAAAATCATAGCCTCTCAAATGACGTTTATGATTTCTTGATACTTTATTAGGAAGAAATTAATTGTCACTCTTGAGACCAGCGTTTTCGTATAGAAAAGATTCTTCCGGTCATTTTAAGATACGATTCAAGTAACTAGAGCCTGCGGAAGACCTTCATTTTGGGCAAAAAGCAAAGCCTCTGACGTGATGGTTAGGAGATTATCATACTTTTTTTGGGGATGGAAGAAATTGTCATTCTTGAGACCAGCATTTTTAGATAGATAACATTTTTTTACAATTTTTCAATATATCTTCCAAATTTGTAGTCTCTGCGGAAGACCTTCGTTTTTGCGAAACCAAATGTCGTCCTCAACTACCTGCTTCACGACTGTCAAATAGCATTCGAACGGAGAATGTGAGGTTATCACTATAAAATTATATCTTTTCATGAGCAAGGCAGTAATTCTCACTTCTGAGATGGTTCTTTTCAATTATGAAATATTTTTCTGGTAATTTTCATGTAGTTTTCCAGTCCCTGGACCCTGCGAAAGACCTTCATTTCCTGGAAAACCCATAGTCCCATGTGAGATTTTTATCAGATTTTGAATATTTTTTCATAAAGAAGATGGAAACTCTCACTGTTGAGACTAGCGTTTTCGGAAAGAGAATATTCTTCTGATCATACTGATATATGGGGTACAACACGTCAAGGCGGCCACACGAATTTTTCATTTCAATAAAAAGTGTTCAAATTTCTTGAGGATGTTGATCTGGCTGAAAACAAAAAATGCAAATTTTTTCAGATTTTTTTATTGCATATTTCAGCCGTTACAAATTACTGAAAATAATAATCGTTTTACTACGGCTCTCACAAAAGAAATCATGTTAACAAAAAATTTAAGGTATCTAACGTTCTTTTCAACAAATTTTTTTGCAAATTTTCCTACTCCATTTTATGCTATTTTTCAATTAAATAATATTTCAATTTTTTTTTCTCCGAAACTGCGTTCTCGATTCAGATGAGATTTTTACATTTTGTTCCTTAATATGTTAAGAATCTGAAAAAAAATTGACGAGATGGGCGGCGATTTCGTTCCACAGTTACAGCTCTTCGAATGATTGAACATAACGGTAATCTAATGTGTAATTGCTCACTGCGTTCAACAGGGTTGAGACTGTCAATAGAAAAAATTTAAAGCCCGCATCACTAGTTTATTTTTTTGTTATTTTTAATTAAAATTTTTATTTTAAATTAGGTTAATTGGCAAATTCCCCCGTACCTGTCGTCCACACTTTGTGTTCACAACGCAGAACGATGGTCGTGTAACATTGAGCACGTGAATATTGAACTCAAGAGACATTCATTCACCACGTTTTGCCAATTTTCGATTGATCAGAAAAGAGCACGATGATGAATTACGTGTCATCAGGAAAAAAGTTTCAATTCCATCAGTCGATAAAATAAATGTATTAAAAAACCCAAAAATTGAAGAGGGAAAAATATCCGATGCAAAAAATGCAGTGCGGGCTTTAGAATTATTATGTAGACAGTCTGTTGAACGTACAGAGCAATTACACATTAAATTGCCCTGGTATTCGATCGTTTGAAGAGCTGTAACAGTGGAATGAAATCGCCGCCTATCTCGCCAATTTTTTCTCAGATTCTAGACATATTAAGGAACAAAATGTAAAAATTCCAGCCGAATCAGGAACGCAGTTCTGGAGAAAAAAAATATTATAATTTTATTCCATCGAAAAATAGCATAAAACAGAGTAGAAAGATTTTGCAAAAAATTTATTGAAAAGAACGTTAAATACCTTAAATTTTTTGTTCACGTGATTTTTTTGCGAGAGCTGTAGTTTTGGCGTTAAAAAAATAACGATTATTATTTTCAGTTTTTTGTAACGGCTGAAACATGCGATAAAAAAATCTGAAAAAATTTGTAATTTTTGTTTTCAGCCAGACCAACATCCTCAACAAATTTGAAAACTTTTTATTGAAATGAAAAATTCGTGTGGCCGACTTGACGTGTTGTACCCCATATATTTCATATGTCACGCTGCGGAAGGCTTTTGTTTCGAGCAACAAACATAGGCTCTCGTGTGACAGTTATGAATTTATTAAATGCTTTTTTATAAAGAAGAAAGAAATTGTCATTCTTGAACCGGCATTTTTAGATAAATAAAATTTAAAAAAAAAATTTTAATATATCTCCCAAGTCTGTAGACTCTGCGAAAGAGCTTCGTTTTTGCGAAACGAAATGTCTTCCGGAACTGCCTATCTCACGAGTGTCAAATAGCATTCGAACGGAGAATGTGAGGTTATCACTATAAGATTATATTTTTTCATAAGCAAGTCGTTAATTCTCACCTTTGACATGTGTTTTTTTACATAAAATATTTTTCTGGTAATTTTCATATAGTTTTCCAGTCCCTGAACACTGATGTCAGTGAAGTTTGAAACGTTTCAAAGTTGCAACGGATTCTCACTTAATCAATTAATAAATTAATAAACAATCACTTTATTCTGCGTGCATTCAAATGGAAATTATTTTCTTCTCTGATGAAATAGTTTATCTAAAAACGTAATAGTAATTTTAGTTAAAGAAAAAACCTTCCTATAAACAGTGCATAAAAAGTAAGTTGTATATAATACAAATCGGCCTTGATATAATTTATTGAGATAAAAAAAAAAGTTACTCTTTCACATATTTACATGTTGCATAAATCGTCCAAAAATATCTTATCTATATATACCACAAAGTAATTGTGGTTAAACGTTTTAAAATTATATCAATAATAATAATTATTATTATAACTACTCTTATTATTATCTCCAATCTGAAACTATCCCTCAAGTAAATGCAAACAAACGATTATTTTGTTTCTTGTTTATTTTATATTTCTTTTACAATTATATTGTACGAACGATGATTCACGTTAGTCACAGTCTGTTGACGACGAGTGATGCTCGACCGTGGAGACGTCGCTCGATGCTTTTTATTCTCCCTTTGTCGCTTTTGAAGGCGAAATTGTCAGGAAGAAGAAACGCTAGAAAGCGCGAGGACAAGAAAAAGAAGCGTCGCGACTCGAATCGTCGAACGAGCGAACGTATCTCGGTAGACCGGTTCCCCTCTCGCTCAATATCGCTTGCCCTCTTCCGCGGAATCGGAGTGAGCTCTCTTGTGCCTTCCTTCGTCGTTATTTCACGTTTTTCCAGCGGAGCAGAAGGAACGCGAGCGGCTTAGCTGGCAAACGCGGTCGCTGAATAAGACGATGACGGCGACGAGGAGAAGAAGAAGAAGAAGAGATGAAAGAAGCTAGAAAGACAAGAAGAAGAGGATGAAGGGTTCGCGGAGAGTCGGAGTAGCAAGGGAGTAGAGCGAGCGGCACAACTTTTTACAATGTGCGAGCATGCACGACTCTGACAGACAACCGAGAAGCTGAGAAACTCTCGGGGACAACGAGATGTCCGTCTTGCGTTGCACCGACTGCAGACTGCGTCCAACGACCGCGAGGAGGACGAGGAGGATTCTGTGCAAGAACTGAGCCGCAGTCGATAGCAAGAAGTAGTCTTTAACTCTCCATTCTCTTTTCTCGCTCCTTTCTTCATTCTCTCGCTGCTTCTGTGTAGGATTTTTTTTTTTTGTATTTCTTCGTTGATCTTTGCTTCTCCTTTTTGCTTTGGCATTATCCTTGGCGTCCTTATCTTCTTTTTCTTGCTTACTCTTCTCTTAAACCGAACTCGTGCGCTTCGGACGTTTTATGCACACCGCGAAAAACCAGATGTGCTTGCTCCTTTTCGGGTTGTAGATAAGTGTATCGACCGGTTCTGGTCACCTTCGCCCACTTTTGGTCACTACCCTTCAATGTTAGCGATTGCAGCGTCGAGATAATCGAAGTCTTGCGGAAAATAGCGCGATATGGAGAATTGGGATTGTTATTGGTGTAACTAATTCGAAGACGATCATAGATTGTCTCAATATCGCGTGAGGAGGCCTAAAGGATTAAGACTGAATGGAAATTGCATTTTGGATTACATGGTAGCAGATAAAACACATGCAGTATCATCAAGTCTTATGTTAAAATATACTTTAAGAGCCAAATGCTGATTTTTTTACACACAAGGCACATCATGACAAAGTGAAATTTTTCAAAATATATCAAACTTGAAGATTATTTAATTCTAATGTTAAATTTCATAGGCATATCAAAAGAACACTAAATTTTTATTATTATATACGAGAGTTATGCTATGTTTACTTGTCAAAAGGATTAAAATTCTCTATAATCCTTTTAAAACACACTTTACACAGTCTCTGGATTAGATTTTTTTTTAACTCCCGGAAGTTGACAAACTCAGATGGTAACCCGGTGAGGAGTGAAGTGTGAATGATTTCTATCGGAACAAATTCATCTACATACATCCGAACAATTTTTCTAAACCACATTTCTCGACGTTTTAGACCATTTTGAGTGTATCGACATGAAAATCTCGAAGAAACAAAATTCATCAAAGCGAAGCGTCCTCTATGAGGAAGCAAAAAAACAAAGCGCCTAAAAAGTACTAGGAACTCTCTAAAGCTTGAGTCCTTCCTTTCCGAACAGAACTATAAATGATGTGAAAGTGTATGTCGAAGCAGTATTATGTAGATTTTTTAACAAATAGGGTACATCATGGCAAAGTGAAATTTTTCAAAATATATTAAACTTGAAGGTTATTTAATTCTAGTGTTAAATTTCATAGGCATAACTAAAAGATATTAAATTTTTATTATTGTATGCGAAAATTATACTACGTTTACTTGTCAAAAGGATTAAATTTGTCCATTGTTGATTGACACATGTTTCAAATCTCTATGATGCTTTTAAAACACACTTTACACAGTCTCTGGATCAGATTTAAGAAAAACTCCCGGAAGTTGACAAACTCACATCATAACTCCGTGAGGAGTGATGTATAAATGATTTCTATCAGAGTAAGCTCATCTACATACATCCGAATTTTTTTTTAAACCACGTTTCTCGACGTTTCAGACCATTTTTAATGTACCGAAATGAAAATGTCGAAGAAAAAAATTTCATGAAAGCGAAGCATCGTCTACACTGTTAAAAATATTTAAGGTAAAATTACTACACATGTGCAGGAAGCTCTTTTATAGAAACGGATATATAAATTTACTACACGAGTATAATGTAAAATTGATGTAAATTCAATTTTGTAAAATTGATGTAAATTCAATTTTGTAAAATTGATGTAAATTCAATTTTGTAAAATTGATGTAAATTCAGTTTTGTAAAATTGATGTAAATTCAGTTTTGTAAAATTGATGTAAATTCAATTTTGTAAAATTGATGTAAATTCAATTTTGTAAAATTGATGTAAATTCAATTTTGTAAAATTGATGTAAATTCAATTTTGTAAAATTGATGTAAATTCAATTTTGTAAAATTGATGTAAATTCAGTTTTGTAAAATTGATGTAAATTCAGTTTTGTAAAATTGATGTAAATTCAGTTTTGTAAAATTGATGTAAATTCAATTTTGTAAAATTGATGTAAATTCAATTTTGTAAAATTGATGTAAATTCAATTTTGTAAAATTGATGTAAATTCAATTTTGTAAAATTGATGTAAATTCAATTTTGTAAAATTGATGTAAATTCAATTTTGTAAAATTGATGTAAATTCAGTTTTGTAAAATTGATGTAAATTCAGTTTTGTAAAATTGATGTAAATTCAATTTTGTAAAATTGATGTAAATTCAATTTTGTAAAATTGATGTAAATTCAATTTTGTAAAATTGATGTAAATTCAATTTTGTAAAATTGATGTAAATTCAATTTTGTAAAATTGATGTAAATTCAATTTTGTAAAATTGATGTAAATTCAGTTTTGTAAAATTGATGTAAATTCAGTTTTGTAAAATTGATGTAAATTCAATTTTGTAAAATTGATGTAAATTCAATTTTGTAAAATTGATGTAAATTCAATTTTGTAAAATTGATGTAAATTCAATTTTGTAAAATTGATGTAAATTCAATTTTGTAAAATTGATGTAAATTCAATTTTGTAAAATTGATGTAAATTCAATTTTGTAAAATTGATGTAAATTCAATTTTGTAAAATTGATGTAAATTCAATTTTGTAAAATTGATGTAAATTCAATTTTGTAAAATTGATGTAAATTCAATTTGGTAAAATTGATGTAAATTCAATTTTGTAAAATTGATGTAAATTCAATTTTGTAAAATTGATGTAAATTCAATTTTGTAAAATTGATGTAAATTCAATTTTGTAAAATTGATGTAAATTCAATTTTGTAAAATTGATGTAAATTCAATTTTGTAAAATTGATGTAAATTCAATTTTGTAAAATTGATGTAAATTCAATTTTACAAAACGTACATTGAATTTTCATTTTCTTTCGTATATTAAATTCAGTTTCCTACACGGATTCATTAAAAATACAATACATTAAATTACTATACAGTATATGAATTTTCCAAATACTTTTTCCAGTGTATAAGGAAGCAAAGAAAAACAAAGCGATTAAAAAGTACTAGGAATTCTCCAAAGCTTGAGAAGGAGTCTTCCCAAAGAGAACTATAGATGATGTAGCAGTACAGCATGTCGAAGCGGTACTATAACAGAGAGCTAGAGCGAAGTCGCTTCTTCATGCTATAATTTGGGAAGAGCCTTCCGGGAATAGACAGGACGCGCGTATAATTGACACTGGCGCCCGCAACTTCTCGGGACGGTGCGAGATAGAGAAAGAAAGTGAAAGAGATAAAGCGGCGATCCAACGAGGATTGAAGCTACGAGGTAAAGGAGGCTTAAGAGGGCAGAGGAAGCGAGTGCGGACAAGTTTCCAGGTCGGCTCTCTCGTCTCTTCCATCTCGAAGATGAAGAAGAATAAAGAAGCCAATTTATTTTTCGTTCCACCTCTCTCTTTTCCCTTCCTCAAAGGTAATTGCGGTTCTCGCCAGGCGCTGCTGCTGGACCGGATGTGGTTTTCGTTCGGGTCCTCAACCGCCAAGGAGGACCGTCGATCGAATTTCCTGGCTAAGCATTAACGAAGACGCCCATCGTACCCATAAGCCGCCGCTGATGCTGTGCTGCTGCTGCTTCATCGGCCCTCCCGAGCTATTTTGCAATATTAAACGACTTCGTGCAGCCAAGTTACAAAACCGCTGCTGGATCTCGCGCCATGGATATATGAAACGAGACCACAGCGACGACGAGCACGTGGTAAAATGTGTCTCAAACCAGAATCAGCGTTTCTAGTGTCCTCGCTCTCGACCTCCATGGACAAGAGAACGAGACGATGATGGAAGAAGAAGAAGAAGAAGAAGACGAGTAACGAGATGAAAGAAAGAAGTTGACCGAGCTGGATTCTTGGGGCTCTCGCACGTTCTCCGAATTCTGCGAGCTTGCTGTCCCCCGCCTTTTTCTTTTCCTTTTCTTCTTCTTCCCACGGGGACCACAGATTTAATCTGAAAAAACATACTTTGTGTAGACCTTCATTGTTTTCTGAGTTATCGAGTAATAGGATATTACCTTAAGAAGACAGAAGTCGTATGCGATGATGAACATTGATTTAATAGATTATTGTTTAGAAAAAAATTCACATACCAGTTTGTGGCGATGATAAGTACAATGTTGAATGATGAGTGAACGCTCGAAAAATAGATAACTGTGATATAAGATTAAATGTTCGAAAAAAGTGGTCCGGAAACATTCAGATGCACGATAAAATTAAAACAACAACTGGAAAAAAACAAAAGATAAAATTAAAGTAACAACTGGATGCACGATAAAATTAACCATATAAATTCACTGTCTGTCGAAAAAAATTGGGTATTTCCTCATTTTTGCTTCCTCATAGAGAAAGCTTGGTTTTCGTGAAAAATTTTCCTCGACTAAAAGTCGAGCAAAGTGGTTTAGAAAAAATGTCCGTATGTATGTGTGTGTGCGTGTCTGCAGGGCTTCGAAAATTACTCAGTAACCGTTTGAGAGATCGTGCTCAAATTTGGCACGCAAGTGAAGCAGTTGTCCTCTTTGAATGTTGCGATTTTTGACTAAATATATGCATCCATTTTGATTTCATGTAATTCAAAATTTTTTGAAAAAAGGGCGCGGTCGCTTCTAACTTTCGTAAAAATTACTCTATTATGCTAAATAGTTCTTCATAAGAGCATGTGCACTTGATGTTTTTTGGTATTGAATTTGGCTCGAATTGGTAAAGTGGTTCAAATTTTATGGAATGTTAAATTTTTCAAAAAAATTGGCATTATCGCTCTATTGTAACTTTTGCAAAACTTGAGATAGTGAGCTCAAATTTTGTATGTAAATGAAACAATATTCAGCCACTTTTTCTATGGTATCAGTACAAACGAACTTCTGTACTTTGCGCATCTTTTGCGTACGTTTTTATAACGATTTATTATAACAATAAACAATTTTGACTTTCTCGCTGATAAATCGTTATAAAAATGATCGTGTACCTGCAGCCGTTTGTATTTCATTAGCACTTGGAGTTAATGTAGTGCTTATATTATCCATTATGACTTTTTTGCAAGCCGAGTTTTTTTTATTAAAGAAAAAGAAATTTCGGACGGTTTATGAAATAAAAAATAAAAGCTTGATAAATGTAAGCACATTTAATAAAAGTTTTTGTTATTTGACTTCTGTTTAGTCTATAAATATCGATCATTAACTAAATTAATTAACGTTTTTAGTCAAATTAGCTTGCAGACTGCCGTGTGGGAACACTTTTAAAAAATTATTATTATTAAAGGTCGCATCAACAACATCGTTATTGGCGACATGAAACAATTTGTTATTACGTCGTGAATAAACTTTCATTGTTTTCTCGGAATCAGTTGGGCGTTTCAAGATTTTAACTATAACTACGAAATACGTTTTTCCCACATATAGCAAATATCTATAACACTGTAAAAACCGACACCATATTTCAAGGTATGTGACGTAACGAATGCGTCACATTCGATAAAGCAGCGTTATAATTAAGGTCAGGAGGGGTGAGATTATCACAAATTTCGACTTATCACAATTATATAAAATTGCTAGAAGAGGAATTGAGAGATCATTCATTACCAAGTTGCGAACATTAGAAGTCGTATTATTGTGCTTGGAGATATATTATAGAAGTGAAAATGCGTGTTTTGATTTTCGTCGCGCTGGTAATGATGGCATATGTGGCAGTGGCGTGTAAGTACAGACTAAATATTAAAAGGCTGTCTGAGATATACAGAAAATTACCAAATTATTATAAATTAATTCGGAAAATGCGATTTTAAAGAATATATTTTTCTTATTTCATAGGATTTGCTCTTTTATTCGTATTCTGTAGCAGTTTTTTTCTCTGATCCACCTTAAAATCATATTGGTTCTTTGATATTTTTAACGTTTTACAAATCTACCTCTACGAGGAACTAATATGTTCACCAATTTTGGCTTCCTCATAGAGGAGCTTTGTAAAAAGTTAACAATATCGAGAAAGCAATATGCAAGGTTCTACTTTGCATCCTTGTTATAAATAAATTTAGAAATTGAAATTTAGCGAAATTTTGGTCTTCAAGAAATAATAACGGAACTATGTAATCCGAAGCCTTCTGCCGATCTCCACTAAATAATGTATCTAGCATCACTGGAAATGTTTTCGTACAAAATTTAAACTAGCTAGCTCGTGTCTTGCAAAAGTTCATGCAATAACGTAATTTTTTCGAAAATTTAAAAACTCCATAAAATTCGAACCGCTATACCGATTTCGGCCAAAGTCAATACCAAATAACATTACATTGAGCGATTTATTTGACAAAATATCGTAAACTTGACGAAAGATCGAACGACCGCGCCTCTTTTGGAAAAGTTCAAAAAAGCTATAAAATATATATTTTGGCATGCATTTGGTGAAAAATTGCACACACACACACACATTTTTTCTGAACCACTTTTTCGATGTTCTGGACCATTCACCAGACATGAAAATCTCGAAAAAAAGAATTTCATAAAATCAAAGATTCGTCTATGGGAAGCGAAAAAAGATTAAGTTGAGTACATGGGTCTAATGCGTATTTAGTATCTTTCACAGCGCCATTCTGTCAACCGCATTCCACCTATTCGGCAAGCACACATGACGTTTACGGAGGAGGTACATGCTTCTGCAATAATAACGGCTCAATTGGATACTGCCATACTATCTATAAGGGAGTGGTAAGTTAATACCATATAGGGTAGTCGTGATAAAGTTATCATCCAGCACTGGTCCAATACTGGGTCTCCTAAGCTTAATTCACTAGTCGTTTCGTACAATCAATCATTTTAATTTGACAGCATCGCGATACACTGAGAGAAAAGCATATCGTTGATTTAACGATTTCAAATGATAAAACGAATATACGAAGACTTGCAATGTTTTATGGTTGAATCGATGATAATATAGTTCAATAAACGATCCTCGCAAAGTTATTTGAAACAAACGTTGAAATCGTATATGCAACAAAACGGCATATTTTAAACTATTATCATTTTGATAATTGCTACTATAATTTATTATTTTTGCTATAACCATAAAATAGAGACGTTCCTCCTGGGAATTATATTTATGGTTCATCCAATTATTTTCTTATATTTGCTATAACCATAAAGTAGAACCGTTCGTCCTGGGAATTATACACGGAAAAAAAAGTCTGGTTGTGGCAACTACGTTTTCGACTTGCTGTACACAGTGTCTAAAAAATTAGTTGCCTCAACCATATCGAATAGTAACCTCAACTTTTCACGATTAGTTCTCGATTGGATTAGTTAGGTTAACTAATCCAATCGTTGGCACTACCATTCGAATAGTTGGGACTACCATTCAATTCGTTGGTATTATCATTCGAATCGTTGGTATTACCATTTGAATTGCTAGGGAAATAGAATAATCGATTGGTTGTGTCAACTCATTTCTTGGTTATGGCAACTAATCTTTTTTTCCGTGTAGTTTATATTTAGATTATTCTCTGACTGACTGTATTTTTAATTAAATTACTGAATTTTTCTCTCAGTGTAGTTGCATAAACTAAGTCGTTGATTTTACGTGCTATTTGTCGCGAACATTCGAAAATAGTTGAGACAATCGTCATCGTAATTCCGATTTGGTTTCAGTGACGACGGCACATTTTTTTCTCCCTTATAGTAGGGGATTTCCAAAATAGTTTGAAAAATTGTGGTGAATTTATTACAGTTTTGTTTACTCAGTAGTTGGAATCTTTTTCACTCGTTTCGATACGATACCCACAACATGAACTAATAATCCGTTTTTCCATCCACTGTATGATTCTACGTTTCTTTTAAATTCCACGCCGTTTTCACTATGACCTATATGTATATTATCAGGTTCCTTTATTGTTGCAGAACTTTTCATTCACACAGACCGTGGATAATAAGAGGGGGGATTTAGCAATGTGCTTATCAAACGACACATGCTTCGAAGTGCCACATAGGAGTGATCTCCTGAACAGCCGATGCTACATATTCCTCGCGCCTTACATGTGCGACGCCGAACATCATGGAATGGTATCATTGATTTAAATTATTAAATATTCATCACACCATTTTTTAAATTATATATTCTTCATACTTTTTCACAAGACAATATTCCTGTCAAACTGTTTATTCGCATTTACTCTTTTTTTTTTTACAGATCTTCAACTTCGTTCGTGATTCCTATCCTGGTGCTGTGGATGGCTCGGTTACTATCAACGGAACCACCTATGAAATTCTGCCACCAGTAATTAGCGGTCAAGTTGTGGAATATTATTAATAAGCTGTGTTAATGTTATTTTTATTTATATTTACAACATTTGTCAAAAAGCTCTACATTCTTGCAAGAAAACATTTAAAAACATTGTTAATTCTGCATTTAATTTAATAATGATGACAGCTTTTGAAATGAGGAACTAGCGTAACCATGCACCGACTGGCACATCAATCAATGAGCGGGACATCAGTTTCCTGCCCCACAAATCGAACGCTCCGTCGTTGCGCAAGGCGGGAGAAATAAATTCAACCACAAAATGGCTTTTTTAATATTGTGAACTTTTCGAGGAGTGTAAGTTTGTCTTGAATCAGACTTCTATCAAATTTAGAACGAACAGTCAATTACAGAGAACGTCCAAGTTTGACGAAGGACTCCGGTAGTTTCATTTTTGAAGTTGAAAAATCATAAACAATGGGTAATGAGAAAAATAATATTTCATTACTTCGAAGTTCAGAACATTTTTTAATTGACCATAGAAGATTTAGAAATATATTTTAAAAGCTAACTAATATAAGTTCAACTTTTGGTGTACATAAATTATAAAAACCAAACAACTCAAATATAAAATCCTCTTTGTGTGAACTTCTTTTTTAGGAGTGTAAGTTTGTCTTGAGTTAGATTTCCGGTCACGTATATGGACCAGAAAATCTTATAGCTCTCCCCTCCAGACATGGACCGGACAATGCCAACTCTCGTCTGTTTGCAAATTGCAAAATAGCAAACCACCAAATTTGGACGAGAGATTTTTGTTGTTTCATTTTTGAAGTAGAAAAGTAATAGATTATGGCGAATGAGAAAAATAATATTTCATTACTTCGATGTTCAGAATATTTTTGAACTGACCATAAAAGATTTAGAAATATATTTTAAAAGTTAACTAATACAAGTATAACTTTCGGTGTACATAAATTATAAAAACCAAACAACTCAAATATAAAATTCTCTTTGTGTGAACTTTTCAAGGAGTGTAAGTTTGTCTTGAGTCAGACTTCCGGTAACGTATGTGGCCCTCCGATTCTCATACCTATCCCCTCCAAGCTTGGATCGGGTAATGCCAACTTCTTGCCTGTTTGCAAATTGCAAACTAGCAAACGACCAGACTTAGAACGAACAGTCGAGTACGAGGAAAGGACCAAGTTTGACGAGCGGCTTTGGTAGTTTTATGGTTGTCGCGAGGAGCGCCGGTCGGCGAGAACTCAGAGGCTCGCACGTGGCTTTACGTATAGGCAAGTACTATATACCGCAGCGAGAACAATCTATACAGTGTATACACTCGATGCAGCTGGAGGGAACCGAATGAGCTGCGTTTGAACAAAAGTTTCTTGACAAACGCGCTCTCTTCGTAGACCTGTATACATATAGATATATATCCCAGTAAACACATAATTGAACAGCAATGTAACCTGGAAGTTACATGTGATTGTAACAATATAACATTTGCGTTATGTTGCGGCTATGTAACGTAAGAGTAACATGTGATGTTTCATTTGTTATATGCTGGTAATGTTACTGTTATGTGAAATACTCTCGTTGCAGTTGCATAACAAAAGCTATGAATCCGCAACGCAACGTGCAAGTAACAATTGCGACGTCACTTTTGTGACAGGAACGCAATGTTACGGTTATGTAACGTGGCAACATTGCAAAAACGTTGCACGGGAATATAACATTTACGTAACATGCATATTATAACATCGTAAACATGCACGTTACGTAACTGTTATATGCCATAGTTCCGTTACAGTTATGTAACAAAAATGTGTAACTGTAATGCAACATACATGTAACGTTTGTAATGCAACTCCGGCTATAGTCGGGTCATGTTACAGTCATGTAACGTGGCAACATTGCAAAAACGTTGCAAGGGAATGTAACATTTACGTAACATGTATATTACAGTGGTTATGTAACATCGTAAACATCCACGTTATGTAACTGTTATACGACGTATTTACGTTACAGTTATATAACGAAAGTGTGTAACTGCAATGCAACATGTATGTAACGATTGTAATGTAACTGTGGCGATAGTTCGGTTATGTTACAGTTATGTAACGCGGCAACGTTGTAAGAACGTCACATATTCATACAGAATGTTATGTCCGCTAGGTTGCTAACGACTCAAAAGTTTCTCGCAAGCGATTCGTGACCCTAGCGTGTATAAGACTGAGCGATTTCGCAGTTCAAAAGAAACAGTGGGATACCCTTCGGAGGTGCCCTAATTGGTTGGCATTATTCGCCAATAGCTTGTTCTACTTTTAATTGCAGCAGCTATTTTTTTACGTTCTAAGGGTAGCGATTTCGCAACCCGTGGACTTTCGCAAACTTTCAATCGACAAAAGAACCTCACGTGAAATTACCTTTCGAAGTTGCGGTTTCGTAACTTTTACGTTACTTTGGATCAGTAACATTACGCACCGTACAGGCAACATAACTGAATTGTAACGGTTATGTAACGCATGTTACATAACATGGCAACATTGTTGAGTGGGAAATAATAACTTACATGTAAGTTACAAGTGATGTTACTTGTTACATTAGGCTACATTGCTGTAACATTGCTGTAACATAACCGTGTTTACTGGGTATATACGCCCTACAGATTTCAGTATATGCTCAGTATAGCAGCAGCGGAGAGTACACACGTAATCCTTTCCAGAAAGCTGCGCGGGTGGCGCGAGCGGTAATCCCTTAGCGATGCAGCGAAAACGACTTAAGTACGCGATAGGCGCGGTCTTTGATGGCGACAAAATAGCTGGAATGAACGATCGCGAAACACGTGAATCTCTGGTGATTGTTGACCACACTTCAACTTTCGACCCACTCGTATAGCAGTGTTTGTACAACCATTTTTTAATGATCTAATTGAAAAAAACATAATTGATTAAATTGTCATACAGCTTGACAATTCAATTCATTAGTCAACTGTGAATAAATTGTTAGGAAATTTGTGTTCCTAGAATTCTTTCCTATGAAACTATAATTTTTTAGATTTCTCTTTATACTAAAATTATTTGCAAGATGCGCAAGTACGGTTTTCAGGTAATTATTTTTCACTCTTTTATTATGCAATTAATGAATGTAAAAATGAATGTAAAAAGCAACATTTTTTTTGCTCTATATAATCAATCTATGAAATATTTGTAACATTATTTCTCCGCTATTGAATTTTTTATTGCAGTTTAATTTCCTGACAAATATTCACATTGAAGAATTCTTAGTTTGCGAAAATGATTTGTGGTAATTTTTGTCACTCTTTTAATATGCAATTAGTCAAGGTAAAAACGATTCTACAATGTAACAAATTTTTCTGCTTTCTACAATCAATCTATAAAATATTTTGAACATTACTTCTGCTCATTGAGCTTTTGATTGCATTTTCATTTCCTGCCAATTATTCATATTGAAGAATTCTTCGTTTCCGAAAATGATTTCAGGTAATTACTTTTCATTCTTTTAATATGCAATTAGTTAAGCTAAAAATGATTCTACAATGCAACAAATTTTTTCTGCTTCGTATGTTCAATCTATAAAATGCTTGGAACATTATTTCTGCTCTATTGAACTTTTGATTCCATTTTTATTTCCTGCCAATTATTATAACATTGAAGCATTCTTCGTTTCCGAAAATCATTTCAGGTAATTACTTTTCATTCTTTTAATATGAAAACTTGAGATAGCGAGCTCAAATTTTGTATGTAAATGAAACAATATTAAGCCATTTTTTCTATGGTATCAGTACAAATGAACTTCTGTACGTTGCGCATGTTTTGCGTACTATTTTATAACGATTTATTATAACAATAAACAATTTTGACTTTCTCGCTGATAAATCGTTATAAAAATGATCGTGTACCTGCAGCCGTTTGTATTTCATTAGCATTTGAAGTTAATGTAGTGCTTATATTATCCATTATGACTTTTTTGCAAGCCGAGTTTTTTTATTAAAGAAATAGAGATTTCGAACGGTTTAAGAAATAAAAAATAAAAGCTTGATAAATGTAAGCACATTTAATAAAAGTTTGTATTATTTGACTTCTGTTTAGTCTATAAATATCGATCATTAACTAAATTAATTAACGTTTTTAGTAAAATTAGCTTGCAGACTGCCGTGTGGGAGGACTTTTAAAAAATTATTATTATTAAAGGTCGCATCAACAACATCGTTATTGGCGACATGAAACAATTTGTTATTACGTCGTGAATAAACTTTCATTGTTTTCTCGGAATCAGTTGGGCGTTTCAAGATTTTAATTATAACTACGAAATACGTTTTTCCCACATATAGCAAATATCTATAACACTGTAAAAACCGACACCATATTTCAAGGTATGTGACGTAACGAATGCGTCACATTCGATAAAGCAGCGTTATAATTACGGTCAAGAGGGCTAAGATTATCACAAATTTCGACTTATCACAATTATATAAAATTGCTAGAAGAGGAATTGAGAGATCATTCATTACCAAGTTGCGAACATTAGAAGTCGTATTATTGTGCTTGGAGATATATTATAGAAGTGAAAATGCGTGTTTTGATTTTCGTCGCGCTGGTAATGATGGCATATGTGGCAGTGGCGTGTAAGTACAGACTAAATATTAAAAGGCTGTCTGAGATATACAGTAAATTACCACATGAATATAAATTCATTTGAAAAATGCGGTTTTACAGAATATATTTTTCTTATTTCATAGGATTTGTTCTTTTATTCGTATTCTGTAGCAGTTTTTTCTCTGATCCACCTTAAAATCATATTGGTTCTTTAATATTTTTAACGTTTTACAAATCTACCTCTACGAGGAACTAATATGTTCACTAATTTTGGCTTCCTCATAGAGGAGCTTTGTAAAAAGTTAGCAATATCGAGAAAAAGCAATATGCAAGGTTGTACTTTGCATCCTTGTTATAAATAAATTTAGAAACTGAAATTTAGCGAAATTTTGGTCTTCGAGAAATAATAACGGAGAATATATAATTCGAAGCCTTCTGCTAATCTCCACTAAATAATGTATCTACCATCACTGGAAATGTTTTCGTACAAAATTTAAACTAGCTAGGTCGTGTCTTGCAAAAGTTCATGCAATAACGTAATTTTTTCGAAAATTTAAAAACTCCATAAAATTCGAACCGCTATACCGATTTCGGCCAAAGTCAATACCAATCAACATTACATGTAGCGATTTATTTGCTAAAATATCGTAAACTTGACGAAAGATCGAACGACCGCGCCTCTTTTGGAAAAGTTCAAAAAAGCTATAAAATATATATTTTTGCATGCACTTTGTCAAAAATTGCATACACACACACATTTTTTCTGAACCACTTTTTCGATGTTCTGGACCATTCACCAGACATGAAAATCTCGAAAAAAGTAAAGTTTCACAAAACCAAAGATTCCTCTATGGGAAGCGAAAAAAGATTAAGTTGAGTGCATGGGTCTAATGCGTATTTAATATCTTTCACAGCGCCATTCTGTCAACCCCATTCCACCTATTCCGCAAGCACATATGACGTTTACGGTGGAGGTACATGCTTCTGCAATAATAACGGCTCAATTGCATACTGCCGTACTATCCATAAGGGAGTGGTAAGTTAACACCATATAGGGTAGTCGTGATAAAGTTATTATCCAGCACTGGTCCAATACTGGGTCGGTCTTAAGCGCTGGCCCAAGAATAGCGCAATATTGGCTGTCTTGGGCACCCTTATATGAGATGCTTCCTAATTTATATGATAGCTTGTTTCTGTTAACGCTTTGAGCCATACATTTTTCGTTTACGAAATGAAAAAAATCATTACTTATTGTCAGAAATAAGTTTAAAACATTTAAATGTGAGCGAAAATAGGTGGGTCGCTCAGTGACCCACCGTGACGCAAAGGATTAAATGGATTCAGAAAAAAAAATGTTAGTATAAATAGTAGTAATTTATTGTGTCGGTCTAAATTTACACGGATATGTGCGAGGACCTTCAGCTTAAGAAATCTTATTAATCCCAAGACAGTTTTTTCTTGCGCGCTGACAAAACTAAGTTTTGTCATTTTAACTACACATATTGTAGTACAAATATTGAAAGTCGAACCTGTTATTTGGCTCCCAAGCTTCATTCACTAATCGTTTCGTGCAATCAATCATTTTAATTAGACTGCATCGCGATACACTGGGAGAAAAGCATATCGGTGATTTAATGATTTCACATGATAAAACGAATATACAAAGACTTGCAATGTTTTATGGTTGAAGCGATGATAATATAGTTCAATAAACGATCCTCGCAAAGTTATTGGAAACAAACGTTGAAATCGTATATGCAACAAAACGGCATATTTGAAACTATTGTCATTTTGATAATTGCTACTATAATTTATTATTTTTGCTATAACCATAAAATAGAAACGTTCCTCTTGGAAATGATATGTAAGATTCATCCAATTATTTTCTTATATTTGCTATAACCATAAAGTAGAGACGGTCCTCCTGGGAATTATAGCTTATATTTAGATTGTCGTCTGAATGACTGTATTTTTTATTAAATTACTGAATTTTTCTCTCAGTGTAGTTGCAGAAACAAAGTCGTTGATTTCACGTGCTATTTGTCGCGAACATTCGAACATAGTTAAGGTAGTATGAGCACAAACCTCACGATCAGAGAGAAAAGTGATTTTTTAATATGCTATAGAATAGGTTCAGAGGATGCTGTCTGTAAAATTTCAAACCATTTTACCGACCATTTACAATAATAGTTAATGTGCAAAATTGGGAAATTTATTACATGTTATATACGAAAATTGTCCTGATAACACTTTGAGACCGAAATAACCATTCTTCAAATTCAGACACCTCCGTAAATAAAAGCTCGAAATACCGAGAAAACTGCTACGAACACGTACGTCCCTTAAAAAATATATGTTACCGAATATTTCGAATAGATATCATTGATTAAATTGACGAGTTTTCGCGAACCGGCATCAAACTGCCGGAAAACAGTGGACTATAGCGTAGCCACGCGTTCCTTGATTGGCCAAAGGGCGGCCGGCTGGACAATCTGAGTCAAATGACACTCTTATTTAAACTACTACCTTTTTATAAATATACACACCTTATCATCACACACACTTCATAATTTTTCTCTCTTTATATTGTGATTTTTAAAATAGCGAAATGTGTGATACTTCGCTTTTTCCCCATAATAAAAAATATGGACTTTCTATTGCCTAGGTACTCCGCTCATACTACCTTAAGACAATCGTCATCGTAATTCCGATTTGGTTTCATCGATAACACAAATTTATCTCCCTTATGGTAGGGGAAAAAAAAGTTTGAAAAATTGTGGTGAATTTATTACAGTTTTGTTTACTCAGTAGTTCGACTGGAATCTTTTTCACTCGTTTCGATACGATACCCATAACATGAACTAATAATCCGTTTTTCCATCTATTGTATGATTCTACGTTTTTTAAAATTCCACGCAGTTTTCACTATGATCTATATATTATCAGGGTCCTTTATTGTTGCAGAACTTTTCATTCACACAGACCTCGGATAATAAGAGGGGGGATTTAGCAATGTGCTTATCAAACGACACATGCTTCAATGTGCCACACAGGACGGATCTCGTCAACAGCCGATGCTATATATACATCCAGCCTTCCGACTGCACAGCCGAACATGATGGAATGGTATCATTGATTTAAATTATTAAATATTCATCACACCATTTTTTGAATTATATATTCTTCATACTTTTTCACAAGACAATATTCCTGTCAAACTGTTTATTCGCATTTACTCTTTTTTTTTTACAGATCTTCAACTTCATTCGTGATTCCTTTCCTGGTGCTGTGGATGGCACGGTTACTATCAACGGAACCACCTATGAAATTCTGCCACCACTATTGAACGGTCAAATTCTTCATTATTTGTAATAAGCTGTGTTAATTTTATTTTTATTTACATTTAAAACATTTGTCAAAAAGCTCTAAATTCTTGCAAGTAAACATTTAAAAATATTCGGAGTCTGCTCGCCGGGTTCTCTGGCTCAACAAGTGTAAAAATTTAGATCATCGAAAATCATCGAAAACAACATCAGAAAGTAACCTCAAATACTACAACACATGGGCCAGAGAGCCCGGTGACCAAATTAAATCAGAAGGTGAAAGTAAGGAATAACAATAAACAATACACAAAAAACACCTTACAGACAATAAGGATCTGACACACACAGTATTATTCAATAAATTACTGAAGAGGACCCAGACCAGGGTCGAAACGTATAATTAAAGAGAATTCTTTATTAAATGGGGCCGCCAATAGCCGACTAACCACCAAATGATCATTTAAAAATATTGTTAATTCTGCATTTAATTTAACAATGATGACAGTTTTTAAAATGAGGAACTAACGTAACCATGCACCGACTAGCACATCAATCAATGAGCGGGAGGTGAGTTTCCTGTCCCCCAAATCGAACGCCATTTCGCCAGTAAATTTGTCTTGAATCAGACTTTTATCAAATTTAGAACAGACAAGTACCGAGAACGTCCAAGTTTGACGAGGGACTTTGGTAGTTTCATTTTTGAAGTGGAAAAGTAATAGATAATGGCTAATGAGAAAAATAATATTTCATGGGCTGAAGGACTTAGGTCGATGGTCTATTGACAATAGGCAATATACAACACAAAATAGTGCGATATATGTTTATATGTAAAGCTGTAACCTGTTATGTATTGTCAATAAACATACTACTACTACTACTAATATAACATTACTTCGAAGTTCAGAACATTTTTTAAGTGACCATAGAAGATTTAGAAATATATTTTAAAAGCTAACTAATATAAGTATAACTTTCGATGTATATAAATTATAACAAACCAATCAACTCAAATATAAAATCCTCTTTGTGTGACCTTTTTCAGAAGTGTAAGTTTGTCTTGAGTTAGATTTCCGATAACGTATATGGACCAGCAAATCTTATAGCTCTCCCCTCACGGCATGCACCGGATAATGCCAACTCTAGTCTACTTGCAAATTGCGAAATAGCAAACCATCAAATTTGGACGAGGGATTTTGGTAGTTTCATTTTTGAAGTAGAAAAGTAGTAGATTATCGCTAATGAGAAAAATAATATTTCATTACTTCAATGTTCAGAACATTTTTTAACTGACCGTAGAAGATTTAGAAATATATTTTAAAAGCTAACTAATATAAGTATAACTTTCAGTGTACATAAATTATCAAAACCAAACAACTCAAATATAAAATCCTCTTTGTGTGAACTTTTTGAGGAGTGTAAGTTTGTCTTGGGTCAGACTTTCGGTAACGTATATGCACCAGCAAATCTTATAGCTCTACCCTCCAGACATGGACTGGACAATGCCAACTCTCGTCTGTTTGCAAATTGCAAAATAGCAAACCATCAAATTTGGACGAGAGACTTTGGTTGTTTCATTTTTGAAGTAGAAAAATAATAGATTATGACGAATGAGAAAAATAATATTTCATTACTTCGATGTTCAGAATATTTTTGAACTGACCATAAAAGATTTAGAAATATATTTTAAAAGCTAACTAATACAAGTATAACTTTCGGTGTACATAAATTATAAAAACCAAACAACTCAAATATAAAATCCTCTTTGTGTGAACTTTTCAAGGAGTGTAAGTTTGTCTTGAGTCAGACTTCCGGTAACGTATATGGCCCTCCGATTCCCATACCTATCCCCTCCAAGCTTGGATCGGGTAATGCCAACTTCTTGTCTGTTTGCAAATTGCAAACTAGCAAACCACCAGACTTAGAACGAACAGTCGAGTACGAGGAAACGACCAAGTTTGACGAGCGGCTTTGGTAGTTTTATGGTTGTCGCGAGGAGCGCCAGTCGGCGAGAACTCAGAGGCTCGCACGTGGCTTTACGTATAGGCAAGCACTATATACCGCAGCGAGAGCAATCTATACAGTGTATACACTCGATGCAGCTGGAGGGAACCGAGTGAGCTGCGTTTGAACGAAAGTTTCTTGACAGAACTCGCCGACAAACGCGTTCTCTTCGTAGACCTATATACATATAGATATAGATATATATATGTGTATATACAATACGCCCTATAGATTTCAGTATATGCTCAGTATAGCAGCAGCGGAGAGTACACACGTAATCCTTTCCAGAAAGCTGCGCGGGTGGCGCGAGCGGTAACCCCTTAGCGATGCAGCGAAAACGACTTAAGTACGCGATAGCGGCGGTCTTTGATGGCGATAAAATAGCTGGAATGAACGATCGCGAAACACGTGAATCTCTGGTGATTGTTGACCACATTTCAACTTTCGACCCACTCATATAGCAATGTTTGTACAATCATTTTTTAATTATCTAATTGAAAAAAATATAATTGATTGAATTGTCATACAGCTTGACAATTCAATTCATTAGTCAACTGTGAATAAATTGTTAGGAAATTTGTGGTCCTAGAATTCTTTCCTCTAAAACTATAATTTTTTAGATTTCTCTTAATACAAAAATTATTTGCAAGATGCACAAGTAGGGTTTTCAGGTAATTATTTTTCACTCTTTTATTATGCAATTAATGAACGTAAAAATGAATCTAAAAAGCAACATTTTTTTTGCTCTATATAATCAATCTATGAAAGATTTGTAACATTATTTCTCCGCTATTGAATTTTTTATTGCCATTTAATTTCCTGACAAATATTCACATTGAAGAATTCTTGGTTTACGAAAATGATTTCTGGTAATTTTTTTCACTCTTTTAATATGCAATTAGTCAAGGTAAAAACGATTCTACAATGTAACAAATGTTTCTGCTTTCTACAATCAATCTATAAAATATTTTGAACATTATTTCTGCCCTATTGAACTTTTGCTTCCATTTTTATTTCCTGCCATTTATTAACATTGAAGCATTCTTCGATGGCGAAAATGATTTTAGGTAATTGCTTTTCACTGTTTTAATATGCAATTAAATAAGCTAAAAATGATTCTACAATGCAACAATTTTTTTCTGCTTTGTATGTTCAATTTATTAAATGTTTGAAACATTATTTCTGCCCTATTGAACTTTTGATTCCATTTTTATTTCCTGCACATTATTAACATTGAAGCATTCTTCGATGGCGAAAATGATTTTAGGTAATTGCTTTTCACTGATTTAATATGCAATTAAATAAGCTAAAAATGATTCTACAATGCAACAATTTTTTTCTGCTTTGTATGTTCAATTTATTAAATGTTTGAAACATTATTTCTGCCCTATTGAACTTTTGATTCCATTTTTATTCCCTGCCAATTATTAACATTGAAGCATTCTTCGATGGCGAAAACGATTTTTGGTAATTGCTTTTCACTGTTTTAATACGCAATTAAATAAGCTAAAAATGATTCTACAATGGAACAATTTTTTTCTGCTTTGTATGTTCAATTTATTAAATGTTTGAAACATTATTTCTGCCCTATTGAACTTTTGATTCCATTTTTATTTCCTGCCAATTATTAACATTGAAGCATTCTTCGATGGCGAAAATGATTTCAGGGAATTACTTTTCACTCTTTTAATATGCCATTAAATAAGCGAAAAATGGTTCTACAATGCAACAATTTTTGTCTGCTTTGTATGTTCAATCTATTAAATGTTTGAAACATTATTTCTGCTCTATTGAACTTTTGATTCCATTTTTATTTCCTGCCAATTATTAACATTGAATCATTCTTCGATGGCGAAAATGATTTTAGGTAATTACTTTTCACTGTTTTAATATGCAATTAAAGAAGCTAAAAATGATTCTACAATGCAACAATTTTTTTCTGCTTTGTATGTTCAATTTATTAAATGTTTGAAACATTATTTCTGCCCTATTGAACTTTTGATTCCATTTTTATTTCCTGCCAATTATTAACATTGAAGCATTCTTCGATGGCGAAAATGATTTTAGGTAATTGCATTTCACTGTTTTAATATGCAATTAAATAAGCTAAAAATGATTCTATAATGCAACAATTTTTTCTGCTTTGTATATTCAATCTATAAAATGTTTGGAACATTATTTTTGCTCTATTAAACTTTTGATTCCATTTTTATTTCCTACCAATTATTAATATTGAAGCATTCTTCGATGGCGAAAATTATTTCAGGGAATTACTTTTCACTCTTTTAATATGCAATTAATTAAGCTAAAAATGATTCCACAATGCAACAAATTTTTTCTGCTTTGTATGTTCAATCTATAAAATGTTTGGAACATTATTTCTGACCTTTTGAACTTTTGATTGTATTTCCATTTCCTGCTAATTATTCACATTGCAGAATTCTTCGTTTACGAAAAACATGCAGGATATGAGGTTTTCACTCTTGTAAATGTTAAAGGTACTTGGTATATTTAACATCGTTTAATCGCGAGTCAAAAGGAGAATGTGTATTACACTCCGTGCACCCCTTTGTGTACTCGCCGATGAGAGTTCTCGGCGCGCAAGAGTGCCCAAGACTATCTCATTTCACGGACTGTTAGCTAAACACGAAGAGGAAATAACGCTTGTACGTTCGACGTGACTGAGACTCGTTCGAAGAAAGCGCGACGATTAAAGTGCCACACTATTACCTATAGAGTATACACAGAGTGGCCGAAATACATTTTCAAACGAAAGAGAGAGAGCTCGTTGTATAAATAGCATCTCGTTTTAACTGCTAATTGCCCGATTTGTCACGTCGGCCCAAAATCGTAACGAATCGAGCCCTCAGCCCACTTCTTCCCATTCCCATACATCATGTCGCATAATTTACGCCGAGTAAATTAAAACAAATCTTTAAATCTTAAAAAAAAAAACACTTTATAATTATAAGCCATAATTTTAAACATTGTTCATCTGATACTTTCAGTATCATGTTATTGTAAGATTTGTTTTAGTAATCTAGAAAGTAAAAAATGTTCATACTAAAAAAAATTTTATTTTTCTGAATTGTTTATTTCTTTTGTGTGAATATTCGATACCATTTTTTAAATCGTTTCTCAGATTAACTGCCCGATCATTCTACTCGCCTTATATAATTTTCCAATGGTCTCAAAAATATTTCAAACGTGTAAAGGTAGTTCTGTCGGTACGCCGGAGTTACAAATCTCAGAGTCTATATGACATTAAAAAATAATCATACGCATCACCTTGACTGCCTCAATAATAATATAAAAAATAATCGAGAATCCTTCGAAATTGTCGTAATCAAATAAAAACGATTATTTGTAAATAGTTGATATGTTTAGAGCGGATTTGACTTCATTTTTACGATAATTAGGTTAGGAAACGTCATTTGGCCCGGTATCTTGCACTTTGACCTTGGTTCAATTAAACATTATTCCGGAGACTTCACCTTTTTTCATCATGCATCAATTCCTGAATGATTTGCGAATCCGTAGTACTTTTTATTTTTTCTCTATCTTTGATCTAAGTCTGTTAATTTTCGATTTAAAGATCAATTTTTCCAGCCCTCCCGTGAGCGCCGTGTAAAAAGATCGGTTTTCAAGTTTTAATTGTTCATTCCAATACTCGGTAAAAGCCTTCAAGATTTTGTGCAAGTAAAACTGAATAGCTAAATTACAACATGTCAAAAATTCATGCATATGAGTTTGGATTGCCTTCACGACAGAATTACCTTAAGAATGTTCGACTGTTTCATACAAGTCAAAACAGTGCGAAATTTTTGTAATTGTTTCATTAAAGTTTAATGCATTGAATAAAAATAGTAGAGAGTAGTTTGAATTGAAGCAAGTATACTTAACCCAGTGAAAGATTAATAGTGCCGGATTTGCATACAGATTAACTATTTAACGTTACATTCCAATGGGTACATTTTCGTTCAGTTTTTTCCAAGAATAATCTATAGTTTTTTGCCAATTTTGATGAGTGATGGCTCATTCTCTTTCTTGAAAGATGCTCTACAAATTGACCGGCTGGATAGTTGATATTATTCGATAGTAGTTTGGATAGTTGATCGATTAATAATTAGAGCCTGTTGTTTAACAAAAATCAAAATACTTTCATATAAACAAACAAATAGCTACAATTATTAAATGATCAATAATATCACATATTCAGCCAGTCAATTTGTAGACCATCTTTTAAAAAAGAGAATGAGCTATCATTCATCAAAATTGGCAAAAAATTATAGATTACTCTTGGAAAAAACTGAACGAAAATGTATCTTATCGGAAAGTAACTTTAATCAGTTAATCTTTATGCAAATCCGTCACTATTCATTTTTCTCTCGGTTAAGTGTACATTAGGGCTGTTCAAAAAAACATAATTTTCTTATAATCGGTTGCTCCTGCAATGCTGTATTGATTATCACAAAAAAAATGTTTTCGCGAAAGCTGACAGTTGAGCGATGATATTAAGTACTGCCGCATCAAGGCCAAAATTCATGAAAAGCGGCGATTTCTATAAAAATTTTTTTTACGTGGTGAAGCGCTCATGGAGATTGTGGTTGCTTTCGTTAGACTATGAAATTGTGTAAAGGCAGAAACATGTTCGATAATGTTTAGTACTGCCGCATTGACATTGAAGTTACCAAAATCAAAAAATGAAATCCTTTAAAACATTGAAATATTCGTCTGCTCATCGACTATTTCGTGCGATTTCAAATGAAAAAATGGCTCTTGAAACGGGAGTCATGTATGATCATAATCATGATGATGATAAGCAATTTTCGAATTTTCGGAAACTGCGATACACGGAGAAAAAAAAGTAGTTGGTACACCCAAGAAGTAGTTGCACGGACTCACTTTTCGTAAGTCCATACAACCTCAAATTTTGTGAGTTGAGACAACTGCTTTTCGTTAGTTGTATAGGCTGGGTTGCAGGGACCATCTATTAGAGTTGTATGCAACCCACCGGTTAGTTGGCACAACTAACTTCCCAAACAGAACACGATTTGACCCGGCTATCGGTAGAAATTGTGCGTATTTATTAAAAATGCAATAAATTGACATATAGTCGATAAAATTAATGCGGTTTGACGTTATGCTTGATGAAATTGATACAGTTTGGGGTTACAGTTGATATGGTTAATTCAGTTTGAGATTACAAGTGATAAAATTAAGACGGTTTGAGGTTATAGTGTTCGATGTCTTATTTCATCTGTCGAAGAGTGCATTCTAAGATGAGCGTGGCATCCTGTCTATCGATAGCATTTCTTTGCAAAAAATGTGCATCGATAGCATTTTTTTGCAAAAAATGTCTATCGATAGACAGCATTTCCTTGCAAAGAAAGTCTATCTATAGCATTTTTTTGCAAAAAATGTCTATGTCTAATCGTGATGCGAAACTTCACGAAAATAGGCGTTCGCCACACTTCGGTTATCACACACGCTTCGATTAAAAGAAAAATATTTGGCTGCGAGTGCTCGTTGCGTTGGTTTAAAGTGGTTGCGCGGTCTCACTGATTAGTTGGGCGAACTCGCTTTTCGATGTCACGACAACTATTCGAGATTGTTATAGGCACCGTGTAAATCGTTGTAGCAACTCATTTCTGGCCAACTCATTAAAGCTGTGTTGGCCCAACTACTCTTTTTTCTCCGTGTATCGATGCGGCAGTACTAAATTTGATCATACTGGACTCCCGTTTCATGAGCCATTTTGTCATTTGAAAACGTGCGAAATAGTCGATGAGCAGATGAATATTTCAATGTTTTAAAGGATTTTATTTTTTATTTTGTTAACTTCAATGTCGATGCGGCAGTACTAAACATTATCGAACATGTTTCTGCCTTTACACAATTTCACAGTCTATCGAAAGCAACCACAATCTCCATGAGCGCTTCACCAAGTAAAAAAAAAATTTCTCAAAATTGCCGTTTTTAATGAATTTTGGCCGTGATGCGGCAGTACTTAATATCATTGCACAACTCCCAGCTTTCGCGAAAACATTTTTTTTTGTGATAATCAATACAGCATTTCAGGAGCAAAAGATTATAAAGAAATTATGTTTTTTTGACAGCTCTAGTGTACATGCTTCAATACAAATCAACACTTCACTACAGTTATTTAATGCATTAAACTTAAATGAAAAAATTCCAAAAATTTAGAACTGATTTCTCTAGTGTGAAACAGTCGAACCTCCTTAAATAAAAAAAATTACGTTTTTTTTCTTCAATTTTTTATGATCCGATTAATTTATTGAATTTTTCATCTTTTTAATATCAGACCTCAGCCCGTTGCAGCTCGATCCTGTGAAATACATTGCAGAGTTCGAGCCTGGAAACATAAAAGTAAAATGTAAGAGCCGCAGAGCAACTGATGGGTAATAAAATGATAATAAAATGTGTTTTTTTTTTTTTTTTTTTTCAAAGTGGTCATCTTGTCAGCAATAAAGTTTTTCTCGTGAAGAACATGTGCGCGACGCTTTACAGGGTATCTCGCGGTGTGATGAGCGTAACGTTGCGTAGGGATATATCTCGAGGCGGCCGAAGAGCAAAGGATGATGATGAAGGAGAAGGAAGAGAAGAAGCAAGAAAATGAGGAAGCGAGAGAGAAAGGAATTGGAAAAGAGGGGAGAGGAGGAAGAGAGAGTGAGTGAGGGTTGAAGATAAAGACGGTCCGTTGCGGCCGGCGAGGCTGTTGAAGCGAATAGAGGACGAAAAGAGGCAACTCGACGGTAGAGCCTGGATGAGTCGAAGCGAAAGGAAGAAGAAGAAGAAGAGGCGGAGGAGAAGAAGCAGTAGAAATGCGGGAGGGTCGAGGGGATCGGTGAGCGAGAGCCGACAAAGAACCGCTTTTCTTACTCCTCTGTTGCTTGAGCCGTGGCTGCTGGAGAGCCGAGACGAAAGCGGAGCCCCCGAGACTACAGTACGTACAGTACGTATTGCAACGCGAGGCCGAACGCCTTCGAATCCTTCGCTGTGCTACTCCTGCTACGCCACTCAGCCCCATTTCCAAAGGAATAAATTCACCGTGGAGTGTATACAACGAGAATTATTTTTGCTACGTAACCCACTATTACCTAACACTTTTAACTGCACCGAAAAGAAAAAGTAGGCTTCAGTAATCATTTTCGTTGAATGGTTTGAAAAAATTTATTTATTTTATTTTTTTATTTTTTTTAATAATATTAATTTGAATAGTTTTGACTGGTTATATTCGTGAGTCACTAGGTGCCATAATGGACGATTTATTCCCAAAATTCGCGAAATTCTCATTTTCACCCTTTGTGAAGTAAAACAGAATATCAACACATATAAACTGTCAAAACTATTCAAATTAATCTTATAAAAAAATAAATAAATTTAAAAATTAAGAAGAAGTTTTACCGTACTTGTACCATACAAATTCTAGTACATTTATGACTTTATTTATCGGTAGTTTTATATTTTCCTTAATATTTTTATTGCTTTTTTTCGTTGCTGAATTATTTTTTGTTATGTTACACACTGTTATCTAACAATTTTTAGAAAAATGATTTTCGAGTATAAACATAAGCCTGCAAAGTAGAATCTTGGAAATTCCTTTCTAATTATATTACACATTTAACGAAGCTTCCACTATGAGGAAGTCAAAATTGATAAACATAGTTTCTCATAGCAGTGACTTCGTCAAATGTGTAAAATAATTAGAGAGCTATTTGCAAAATTCTCCTTTGCAGTCTTTTTTGTTATCACAAAATGCTTGTCCATTTTCTTACTATATTACAAAATTATATTCAACATTATAGTTTTTTAAGTATAAAATTATTTTTTAGTAAAGTAAAAAATTATAGTGAATATTATAATTTTTTAATTTATTATTACGTTTTCACAACTTGTGAAGTGAAATTTTGTACAATACTCGTTGGAATCTCTTTTTCTTAACTCGTGTGATTGCAAAACTCGCCTTCGACTCGCACTGCAAGTCAGAAAAAGTTTTTCCGCACTTGTATCGTAATGTATTAAATTATCTAACACAGTCAGCTCGAAAGTAATAAGTTGTTTATATCTTAGATTGCAACTAATAAATGTCGGTATATTTATAAATAACTTCACTAGTCAAATCGGCTGAAGGATAGCACTCGCATTATTTATTTTATTGTATTGTAAAATATGACTACACTCAGAAAAAGACTTGGTAAGAAATGTTAACAAAAAACATGGTAGGCACAACTAAGTTATTGGTTAGCATACCCAGGTATTGGTAAGACAATCAAGACAAAAATGATTTTAAAAAATTCTATCGTTCCGAATACGGACTTTGATTCGCGAATTTACGAAGTATTATCATAAATTTACGATCGAAATCTTATATGCTTCTTCCATATCCTATAATATTATTTAACTTTTGTATTAAAATTAATAATAAAAATATACGATCGTAGGAGTAATATTAATAATATTATTACATTTTTCATTAAAAAAAAAATTTCGTCAACAAATCTTTGAATACAAATATTTATCATATTCAAGATTCATTATGATATACTTGGTATAGCTGTGAAACAATGACAAGAGAAACAAGTCAATCAGCATGAAATTATTGTATAAATGATTGAAAACTGTATCATTTAGATCAGGATTTTACGATAGATTATGATAATTCTTTCAGTCTAAACACATACACTGAAAAAAATGTCATTGATTCAATAAATCCATCGTTTGCGGACTGCCAAAAGCAAGCGTTATCAACTTAATTTGAATTCTAATTCCTCCAATTTCATACGAGATCGAAACAATAACTCTAAAATAAAGAAAGTAATATTTTATTATTTCAGTGCTAAATGGGATTCACCGAATAAGAACTAGAATTAATTCAAAAATATTTATTTTGGCAGCCCGCAAACGATGGATCTATTGAATCAATGACTTTTTTTTCAGTGTACGATTTATTCCGATATACTTTCTATGATTGTGAGATGATAAGAAATGATAGGATCACTCTATTGATGCCTCTGTCATTGCGAATGATTAATGTTGAACCATATATTTACGATATAAAATGATACCCCACAAACCGATAAAAATGTACAAGTGACGAAATGTAAATTCAATCTAAAATATTATAAATCTGTTGGTGCACCATACATATCGATAATGTATCTATCATATTTAACCTATAGAAAACGAACACTATAGGAAATTAAAAACAACGATTAAATTTGTATAAATTCATCAAAGTCCGAATAGCGATGATAACATACGATTAAATCCCATTCAAATCTATCGATCTGTATCATTCTCTATTATTTATTTTTACGGGTGGGGGTCAAAATAGCGAAAATGGCTAAAATAGCGAATTTCAAAATAATGAACGTCCTAATCTAGAGTGGTCATTGTTTTGAAATTTGCTATTTTAGCCATTCGCTATTTCGATTGCATTTTAATAAAATGGGGGATCAAAATACCGAATGGCTGAATAGCGTATTAAATATAATGAACGTCCGAATCTAGAATACCATTATTTTGAAATTTGCTATTTTAGCCATTCGCTATTTTGATTATATTTTAATAAGTTGGGGGGTTCAAAATAGCGAATTTAAATATAATGAACGTCTGAATCTAGAATGACCATTATTTTGAAATTCGTAATTTTAGCTATTCGCTATTTTGGTAATTCGCTATTTTGAGCCCCACCCATTTTTACCAGAGAAGCTTTTTTCTCAGCGTGTAAAATAGTGTATGGATCCTATTTGAGGTTGGGAAAATGTGTGGCTGATTCAGAAGGAACGGAAGAACGATCTCTCGCGATGCGAGCGGTCAACGTTCTTTCCTTGGTGAGTGGAGGGCTCGGGCGAGCTCTAGAGAGCAATTTAACGCCGCGCGCGTCCAGCCTTTCCCGTACACAAATGCCGGTGCCGTGTCTTCCTCTCAGCACGCAGCGCAACAGCAGCAGCAGCAGCAGCAACAGCAACGCTCGACCGCGCTCGCCCGGCCGGCGCACACTGTCTTCCCGCTTTGATAAACTGGCCGTGTTGCCGCATCGTTCACACATACGATAATCCACTCTTGGCTACATATAAATGTATATATACATTCATACATATATGTATATACATATACTACACATGCCAAGCCGCGAGGCACCGTACGAGCCTCGAGAGACCTGCTTGGGTTAGGAATCCCTAAGAACCTTGCGCACTGTATATTGCATAGATTTTACTTATACTGCAGTACATTATACGAAAGATTGCAGGGCTGCATCTATAATAATCGATAGGTTATCGATTATTTAAGCGTCCAGACCAAACTTGTAAAGGCCCCATTACTTTAAAAAAATCAAATTTATGGTTCATTATGGCATAATGATAACCTGCTGTACTTATGAAAAGATATTTCAACTTTTTGTTTAACCCTGAAGAAAATCGTTTTTAACAATAAATTTTAAGAAAAATTATGAGCACAAATGGAAGTATATAGGACAGCACTTATTTGCATCAATATATCTTCATTTTTTTTCAAGAACATAGCAGTCAAATGGTAAGAACTTTTTTTTGGTAGGTATTATATCACGATTATATTTTATTATATTGTGATAATTGTAGCAAAAAAATTATTTGTAAGGCGAGTATACGATAAATTAAAAAAAAATGAAATAATGGAAACCTCCAGAAAACCTGCTGTACTTATGAAAAGATATTTCAACTTTTAGTTTAACCCTGAAGAAAATCGTTTTTAACAATAAATTTTAAGAAAAATTATGAGCACAAATGGAAGTATATAGGACAGCACTGATTTGCATCAATATATCTTCATTTTTACAAGAACATAGTAGTCAAATGGTAAAAACTTTTTTTTTGTTAGGAATGATATCACGAATATTTTTTATTATATTGTGATAATTGTAGCAAAAAAATTATTTTTAAGACGAGTATACGATACATTTTAAAAAAATGAAATAATGGAAACCTCCAGAAAACCTGCTGTACTTATGAAAAGATATTTCAACTTTTTGTTTAACCCTGAAGAAAATCGTTTTTAACAATAAATGTTAAGAAAAATTATGAGCATAAATGGAAGTATATGGGATAGCACATATTTGCATCAATATATCTTCATTTTTTTCAAGAACATAGCTGTCAAATGGTAAGAACTTTTTTTTGTTAGGAATTATATCAGGATTGTTTTTTATTATATTGTGATAATTGTTGCAAAATATTATTTTTAAAGCGAGTATACGATCATTTAAAAAAAAATGAAATAATGGAAACCTCCAGAAAAATTGTGATTCAGACAAATTCGGTCGTTGCTCAATTTCTCTCATATTTTGCGCAGAAAAATAAATGGATAAATGGATTGAATCGAGAGTCAATGTTGAATTTTTGCAAATAAACGTTTTTGCTACTAAAAAAGTTGAATCTCGATATATGCAAATAAAATTTGCATTGCAGGTCGTTTGAAATTATGGTTGGCAATTTTTTTCATGCTAATTGGGAAAGTCCAATCAATTCGAGCTATGGCACTAAGTAAATTTACAGAAATGGTATATTGTTTTTGAGAATCTATTACTGAAAGACTACGCTTGTATTTTTAATCACGTTAATTATGAATTTTCAAAATTTCCACATCTTCATAATTCGGAAAACTTTGTAAATACTATTTTATAAATCAGATATTTTTATTTGTACACATAAGACGTTTGGTGCAATTTTGCCCCAAGTTGTTCTAAAGAATTTATCAAGTAAGAAAGAATTATTGAATTCCAATTCTATCCAAGTGATTCCCGTGATTTTGTTACGGCTGGATTATTGCCAACATCGAATTTACGACGAATGAGGCCCCTTTTTTTCTGAAAACCTGCTTTGAATTATTTTTATAAATATTATTTACACTGTAAAAATATTTGCACAATTCATATACTGTATAGTAATCTAATGTATTGTATTTTTTTTCCTGAACTCGTGTAAGAAATTCAATTAAATATACGAAACAAAATAAAAATTCAATGTACGTGTGGTAAAACTGAATTTAACTTATATTAAAAAGACGACTTTTGTAACGAAGTTAGCAGAATTGTACATCAACTTTACGTTATATACTCGTGTAGTAAATTTTCCCGTTTATGTAAAAGAGCTTCCTGCACTGTGTAGTAATTTGACCATAAATATTTTTAACAGTGTAGTAGCAATTATTGCATAATAATCTAACTAATCTATTCCAACTAATAATAAATAACCAACTAATCTTCTAGTGGTCTACTAATAATCTCGACTTCCTACTCGAAGTCAGAAAAGTCCATCAACTTGTCTATCCCCAGCTTGTCTGACTTTCGCGACACTTGGTCGTCGCTGGGTATTTGAATTCTCTGCAAACACAACTAGTACATCGAGGTAAAGAACGACACCGAGATCTGTCAATAAACTAGAGCCCGTCGGCCACGATAGATAGAGATAAAGAGGGTGAGCGATAAAACGATCTCAAGTGGAACTGTCGTATATACAGAGAGAGAGAAAAAGAAGAGAGAGGCACTCGATCGAGCTCAACATCTCATCAAAGGAAACCGCCGGTAAGCGAGCGCATCGGTAGCACTCATGGATAGTTTCCCATCTCGATTCTCTCTCCGTCTCTTCTATCTCACTCGGCACTTTATCGGCATCGTTTCGCGCTTCGATTATTACCGCTCGACTCGACTTTATTTCTGGGCTCGAGTAAACTTGCTAAGACGAAGACTTTGCTCCTGAATACTGGTCAGTGGACTATATATATTTCTCACTCTCGCAGAGAAAATAAGAGAGAGAAATACAGTCGACTTTAAAAAAGAGAGAGGGAAAAAAAACACAGTTTACTCTTCTCCGGATGATCACCGAGCATTTCCTTATCTTCCGTATTCGTCTTTCACTCGCAATCGCTTAACTTGCCTCTGATATTCACGAGCGAATGTCCGCCTGCGGGCTAATTAACGCAGACGACTCAGGAATAGTTAATTTCTTCAGCAAAAGGAATCGATTCCATTCAGGGTCAATGGATGACTATTAGCAGACAAAAGTATCGTTTTTTTTCTGCAGAAGGATTCTGATATACACCGAGAGAAAAAGTTTCATTGATTCACGGAAATCTTTGCCAATGAAATGAAATACTTGAATTTCAATAAGGTAAACGCCCCAATAGCCGGCCATCTTAGAGAACAGGAAACTGTAAAGTTATATTTCTTATACTAAAATGATCTTTCTATAATTGTGACCGTAACTAATGCAAAGCTTAGCTTTTCTACTTTTCGAAAAGCGTCCATTAATTCATGTCAGGGGTATAGTTTTTTATTAAAGTTAGGAAACAATTGAGAAAGTCGATGGACTAGTACCCGACCACCGATTTCGGCCCCTATACGCAACCACCCGCCGATACGAGGCTATGCGATTCGTTGAAACTTCATTTTATTTCTCAAATTACACGCAACGTTTGGGATAATTTATGATAAATAATAACTAATAAAAAGGCTCACCGTGACGTGCAACCGGCATCAACTTGCCATAGAGGTTATGTTCGCTGAGTTTGTATTGGTCGAGAATAGGCCGCGGTTGGATATCGGTACAGCATACTGCGGATGCGCCCCAATAGCCAACCATGGAAATTGACGACTTAGCAGTGGTTTTTCGCAAATTTTAATGGAAGATTTATAAAGTCTATTTATTCGCGAATACCACAAACCACGAATTATTGTGGAAATCGTGAAAATAACAGCGTCATAAGCTTAACAACGTTACGCCAATTCTTAACGAACTGGCTAAAAGATATGCGCCGATTCTCTGAGCGGCGTCTGCAGTGCACAATATCTTTAAAAAACGTCAACAAAAAAATTAATGACTATTTTTATTATTTGCCTATGCAGACATAAAGAATTGCAAAAATGGTAGCACTAGTTATTTATTTATTTCATATTCATAATTTCTTAATTTTAGTCAATATTTGTGTCAGTGGTTGGAGACTGGTTGGAGAATGGTTGGGTACCGGGGCGTTTACCTTACTATCTTTTCTTTGAATGATCTCAAACTCAATGAAAAGTAGTGACATTGTTTCGAAGATACATTTCTTTAAACCAATAAAACCTTTTCATTGATTATAAAGATATCGTCTCTGATTCAACGAAACCTTCTTCTTACCAGCTCAAAATTTCGAAACCTATTTTTTCCTGATGTACGCGGCAAATAAAGCTCAAATTTTGTGAGTATGTAAGGAAGTACGGCAGAAATAGGCTAAGCTTCTGGCTCCGCGAAACTCGAAGCCGTTCGTTCGGGAAAACCGGAAAACAAAAAAGTGAGGTTAGGTGCGAGAGAGAGATCAATGAAAACGTTTCTTTGAACCAATGAAAACATCTCTTTAAAACAATGAAACTGTTTCTTCATTATATGCTCACTAAGTAAATCTTTATTTACAGGCAATGAAATGTTCCCTTTGAAATTCAAAGGCACTATTTCATTGAAATCAAAGAAATACTTCGTTGAATTCAATGAAAACAAAATCAATCTATCCATTTGTTTGGCGTCAATGAAATTTTTTCTCTCGGTGTAGAGTCGAAATTTGATTAAATTTAATTCAAATCACATTTGCAGGACTCGACGGTTCAAATAGTCGAAAATTTTTTTTGGTGAGATATATCAAAATACATCTATAAAATTAAAGCAAGAAAATATAGCAAAATAAATATATAAATATATAAAATATATATAATATAGAAGGTATAGCTAATTCCTTTAGCAAAAAATACGAATTCCATCGAGGGTTAATATATGACTTGGTAGCCAAATGTTTATTTCCTTTTGCTGCTGAAACATTGCGATATAGTCCGAATTTGATTAAATTGCATCCAAATAAAATTTGCAGGACTAGACGGTTGAACTAGTAAAGAAAAAAAACAAATATGCTTATTTTATTAAAGCAAAACAATGTTGGGGTCGCGTTAATAAACGCAGTTTTCACGTATAGCTAATTCCTTTAGTAAAAGGTACGAATTCCATCGAGGGATAATTTTTTACTTAGCAGGCAAAAGTTTTTTTTTGATTGTAGAAAGATTCCAATACAGAGTTAGGATTTGCTTGAGGGTTTGCATAAGTTTGGGATAAAAAAACAGGACGATTTTTAATATTCTGTTGCCGCCAGTCGTATGGCTATTAGCAGCGAAAAGATTTTTCTTTTTGCTACAGAAAGATTTCCATTTAGAGCCAAGATTTGTTTAAATGGAATGCAATTTAAATGTGCAGGACTGGCCGGTTGGAATGATGAAATAATTTTTTCGGGTAGCTAATATATTGAGCTGCGGAAATGCAATTAATGCAAAAACATTTTGAGAATGGGTTAACAAATGCAGAGTCAGAAATATTAAAGATCGATGGACAATGTTATGTTTTTTTGCTACAAAAAAAAATGTACAATATGAAGTCAGTATTCGAGAAGAAAATTTAATGCAAATAAAATTTGTGGGTCTGGCCAATTAAAATTGTGGGAATGAAATATTTATGGGGGAGGGGAGAATGTTAAGTTACGCCTTCGCAATTAATGCCACAAAATTTTCGAGTCCTTTTGCATGTTATTTGTCTGAAAAATGCGCGACTTCTTCTCCAGACCTTAAAAGCCGTCGAGTGACTCTCACTCTGAACTCGAATCGATTTGACTCCGGAGAACCAGCCGGCTGCGATACGCCCGGCTCACCTCCCAACCAACTGTGCTATATACTGGCTGGCTATCTTTCAGAGGCTACACGAAAAGCACATTAAGTCGATCGGATCGGTACGTTTGATGATCGCGGTCGACGAAGATAGCTTGTCTCTTATTTTCCCTCTCAAGAATCGTGATCTTTAAAACGTGTCGGTTTTTCCGTGCACTGTATTTTTTAATTGGCCATTTTTTTAAAAGTTTTGATTGCTTTTTTTAATTATTAAATCTAAATTTTGCTCTTTTCCCCTGAATGCATGAAGTTAAAAGAAAAAAAAATTGTTTCGACAATATAAAAAAAAATTTATATAAATAAAATATAAATTATAAAAATTATATTTATAATTAAAATTAAAATTATATTTATAAAATTATAAATATAAAATATTAAAAATTTTTTATATTTTATATGACAATATAAAAACGACAACATAGAAAAAAATTTAATTTGTAAATTAAAAATTTTTTATAAATTTTATAAAATTTTTTTATATTGTCGTTTGAAAATTCAATTGCAAAAACATATGTAGCATTAATTAATTTATGCATGGTAAATTATTAGTCTTTGGAAAAAATCTGTTACCACTTGCATGGTTATGTTTTTTTAATAATTAAACGGCAAATATGTTAATGAAGACTTTTTTTTCATAATTAAATAAATGATTACACTACTTCATTTTTCGTTGTGCAAAATTTTATTAATTAATATTCCGTAAAATAAAATAGCCAACGATAATACGATTTTCAAAAATTAATACTGGAATAATTAGGTGCCAAAAAATGACATGCTTATGGTGTTTGAATTTATTATAACACAAAGTGACAAATTCAATGCTGTTGAAGTTAAGAACGCAAAAAGCGCAATGCAAATCGATTTATTAGTGAAAAATCATTTGATTATTATAGTTTCAGTTTACGAATCTATTACTTATGATAAATGTATAAAATAATGATGAATAATTATTACAGGTCATCACGAGAATCGTATGGCGATCAGGCAATAGGTTACTGGTTGCACTTTTCCTCGCATTTCTGCACATGAATACAAAACTCCATCGATAACTAGTAAGCGTCTTCATGTTCATTTGTATCTATTATGAAAATATCGTAAAATTAAATTAAAATCGACCTGCAACACGCATTACGCATACTACATGCGATCGGCAACAACGTCACGAGGTCCAAATATTTAGTCACCGAATTGCATTTTTAAATTGATATAACATTGAAAATTCGAGGTATTTTGAAAAAAGAAAAAAAAGTTTATTAATTCATTCATATGGAAAAATATTTATTATGAAGATACTACAATAAATTTGAATAAAAATCGAGCTGCAGTGCGCATTACGCGTACTAAACGCAATCGGCAACAACCAGAGTTGTAAATGCCCATTAATTCAAGAAATATAGTTTACAGTACAATTTGTTATGTAATTTTGATTTCATAATAATAGCCTGTAGTGATTATAAAATTGTGCGTAAATATTTGAAAAGCTGCAAAATTATACTAATTTTCTCTCAAATATTGGAAGAAATAGTTTTAAAAAAATGGACGGGCACGGTCATCCATTAGTTTCTATTAAAAAATAATATTTTCTACAGCTATTCAAAAGCTTACATAATGTATTATAATCGGTACATGTTATTATTATCAAATCATAATTATAAAGCAGATCGTATCGTTATCTTTATTTCTATAAAGATATTATTAGGCATTTACAATTTCGGCACGTTCAAATAATTAATCAACGAATTCCTACAGATTTGCAAATATGAGGTGATTTTGAAAAACAAAGAAAAAAAAGTTTATTTATAAATCCATATGCAAAAGCTCTAAGCATTAGCAATGTTATCAAAATCGCCGCCAACACATTATGCAGCACGCTAATGAAGACCGAATTTGCACTGAAATTAATAATAAAAAAAGATCCTATCTGCAAAGCGATGATATCGAGGCACGCAGAAGTTTCCACGAACATAGTATAGATATATCTTTTACATAGCAGGAGGGACGAGTGCGTGCGTGCGTGGCTCTCGAAGTGAATGCCTCGCGAAGGCGCAAGCGAGAGAAGAGTGGAAAGAAGAAGAGGTATTTATAGTCGAGGGTTCACTCTGGCTCGCTGCTCGCTCGGTTTTATTAGCGTAATAACATTAAGGCGGTCGCTTTTGAAGAGCGAGCGCGCACTTCTCTTGGCTCTTCACTCCGCAAGAAGTGGAGAAAGAGAAAGAAAAAGCGAGACGAGCGCTGACGAACACCAACGAAGTTTCCTGCAGTCGTGAAATGTCTTACGATGCGATGTAGACGAGAGATAATATTGCGAGAAAAAGAAGAGGCTAACAGAGTTCTCTGAGACAATAATTATGACTGTATAGGTAGATTTATAACTCGCAACATTTATTTGTATCTAAATGGTTATCTTTTGGTTATCATTGCAGCATCACTTTTATGCTCGGTTCATATAAAATATACCACGAATGATGCAATTTAATTTTTTTATTTTATTTTGATTTCTTACTTTGTATGTTTATTACGTCTTTAATTTATTCATTAAATATCAAATGTTATGTAATAAATAATCCGACAAGAGTGTTTTACTTTTCTGAATAAAGAATGATCTAATACTTTAAACTGCAAAATGTACTTTATTATTTATATATTTTATTTTTTCTGTATTATTTCGGTATTGCATATTGAAAAATGCAAAATCTGGATTATTTCCCTGTGATCATAACACAATTACGAAAAATCTGTGGCATTTTCTATATTATTCGTTTTATCGGAAAGATTTAAAAAAATTGAGTATTATTCGTTCATTTTTTATTAAATATACAGGTCATCACGAGAATAACGTAAAATTTTGAATATCACCAATATTTTAAAAACTAACTATTTTAAATAACAGACATATTAATAGTGACTAATGTTTTGAAAAGTAAAAGAGTAATTTTCTGGTCACTATTAATATGTCCACTTTTCATATAAAAATATGAAGATACCTTTTCAATAATGTTTACAATAAAAAGTAATCGAAATCTTGCAATTTTGTATCAAGGCAGTTAGTATTACAGAGTAAACGTAATCGGTTTTTAATGAACGTTATTAAATTCCCCCAACCTTGATATTTAATTCCGCCGGCAGGAAACGAGGTAGAAAAAGTATGCTGGTCGTCTTTTCTCGTATAAGACGTTGTCGCCTACGGATTATCTCACTTCTGGGCGCAACCCTCGCCCAGAATACGACAGCGTCTTTCGGTTTATTGGTGAAATAATAATTTCATTGTTATTCGTTAATTTTTCAAATCTATCAAATATGATAAATAAATAAACAATTATTACAGGTCATCACGACAATCACGGAAAATTTTTAATATTGCCCATTCCCTTCTAAATATTTAAAAGCGTAACTATTTTAAATAACAGACATATTAATAGTGACTAATATTTAAAAAAATAAAAAGTGTAATTTCCTGATCACTATTAATATGTCCACTTTTATTAGAAATATTTAGATAACTTTTCAATCATGTTTACAATAAAAAGTAATCGAAATCTTGCAACATTTGTATCAAGGCGGTTAGTAGTACAGAATAAACCTAATAGGTTTATAATTAACGTTATTAAATTCTCCCAACCTTGATATTTAATTCCGCCGGTAGGAAACGAGGTAGAAAAAGTATGCTGGTTGACTTTTGTCGTATAAGACGTTGCCGCCTACGGATTATCTCACTTCTGGGCGCAACCCTCGCCCAGAATACGACAGCGTCTTTCGGTTTATTGGTGAAATAATAATTTCATTGTTATTCGTTAATTTTTCAAATCTATTAAATATGATAAATAAATAAACGATTATTACAGGTCATCACGACAATCACGGAAAATTTTTAATATCGCCCATCCCCTTCTAAATATTTAAAAGAGTAACTATTTTAAATAACAGACATATTAATAGTGACTAATATTTAAAAAAATGAAAAGTGTAATTTCCTGATCACTATTAATATGTCCACTTTTATTAGAAATATTTAGATAACTTTTCAATCATGTTTACAATAAAAAGTAATCGAAATCTTGCAACATTTGTATCAAGGCGGTTAGTAGTACAGAATAAACCTAATAGGTTTATAATTAACGTTATTAAATTCTCCCAACCTTGATATTTAATTCCGCCGGTAGGAAACGAGGTAGAAAAAGTATGCTGGTTGACTTTTGTCGTATAAGACGTTGCCGCCTACGGATTATCTCACTTCTGGGCGCAACCCTCGCCCAGAATACGACAGCGTCTTTCGGTTTATTGGTGAAATAATAATTTCATTGTTATTCGTTAATTTTTCAAATCTATTAAATATGATAAATAAATAAACGATTATTACAGGTCATCACGGCAATTACGGAAAATTTTTAATATCGCCCATCCCCTTCTAAATATTTAAAAGAGTAACTATTTTAAATAACAGACATATTAATAGTGACTAATATTTAAAAAAATGAAAAGTGTAATTTCCTGATCACTAGTAATATGTCCACTTTTATTAGAAATATTTAGATAATTTTTCAATCATGTTTACAATAAAAAGTAATCGAAATCTTGCAATATTTGTATCAAGGCGGTTAGTAGTACAGAATAAACCTAATAGGTTTATAATTAACGTTATTAAATTCTTCCAACCTTGATATTTAATTCCGCCGGTAGGAAGCGAGGTAGGAAAAATATGGTGGTCGACTTTTCTCGTAGAAGACGTTGCCGCCTACGGATTATCTCACTTCTGGGCGCAACCCTCGCCCAGAATACGACAGCGTCTTTCGGTTTATTAGTGAAATAATAATTTCATTGTTATTCGTTAATTTTTCAAATCTATTAAATATGATAAATAAATAAACAATTATTACAGGTCATCACGACAATCACGGAAAATTTTTAATATCGCCCATCCCCTTCTAAATATTTAAAAGAGTAACTATTTTAAATAACAGACATATTAATAGTGACTAATATTTAAAAAAATGAAAAGTGTAATTTCCTGATCACTATTAATATGTCCACTTTTATTAGAAATATTTAGATAATTTTTCAATCATGTTTACAATAAAAAGTAATCGAAATCTTGCAATATTTGTATCAAGGCGGTTAGTAGTACAGAATAAACCTAATAGGTTTATAATTAACGTTATTAAATTCTTCCAACCTTGATATTTAATTCCGCCGGTAGGAAGCGAGGTAGGAAAAATATGCTGGTCGACTTTTCTCGTAGAAGACGTTGCCGCCTACGGATTATCTCACTTCTGGGCGCAACCCTCGCCCAGAATACGACAGCGTCTTTCGGTTTATTAGTGAAATAATAATTTCATTGTTATTCGTTAATTTTTCAAATCTATTACATATGATAAATAAATAACCAATTATTACAGGTCATCACGACAATCACGGAAAATTTTTAATATCGCCCATCCCCTTCTAAATATTTAAAAGAGAAACTATTTTAAATAACAGACATATTAATAGTGACTAATATTTAAAAAAATGAAAAGTGTAATTTCCTGATCACTATTAATATGTCCACTTTTATTAGAAATATTTAGATATCTTTTCAATCATGTTTACAATAAAAAGTAATCGGAATCTTGCAATATTTGTATCAAGGCGGTTAGTAGTACAGAATAAACCTAATAGGTTTATAATTAATGTTATTAAATTCTCTCAACCTTGATATTTAATTCCGCCGGCAGGAAGGGAGGTAGGAAAAATATGCTGGTCGACTTTTCTCGTATAAGACGTTGCCGCCTACGGATTATCTCACTTCTGGGCGCAAGCCTCGCCCAGAATACGACAGCGTCTTTCGGTTTATTGGTGAAATAATAATTTCATTGTTATTCGTTAATTTTTCAAATCTATTAAATATGATAAATAAATAAACGATTATTACAGGTCATCACGGCAATCACGGAAAATTTTTAATATTGCCCATCCCCTTCTAAATATTTAAAAGAGTAACTATTTTAAATAACAGACATATTAATAGTGACTAATATTTAAAAAAATGAAAAGTGTAATTTCCTGATCACTATTAATATGCCCACTTTTATTAGAAATATTTAGCTATAATATAACTTTTGAAATATATCGAAATATAACTTTTCCATAATGTTTACAATAAAAAGTAATCGAAATCTTGCAATATTTGTATCAAGGCGGATAGTAATACAAAATAAACCTAATATGTTTTTAATTAACGTTATTAAGTTCTCCCAACCTTGATATTTAATTCCGCCGGCAGGAAGCAAGGTAGGAAAAATATGCTGGTCGTCTTCGCTCGTAGAAGACGTTGCCGCCTATGGATTATCTCACTTCTGAGCGCAACCCTCACCCAGAACACGACAGCGTCTCTCGGTTTTTCGCGAGAGCGCACATTACAGCAGAGGCTCCGTCGCACGCTCACGCTCACTCGGCTGACTGCGATGGATCGTAATTACGGCTTTGCGTTAATTGATCGCCCGCGAGGGATCAAACGCGCCGCCAGGCAACATTATATTTATTACACCGCGTGAGGCTCCAACGTCGTCGTAGTCTTCGTCGACTTCACATCGTCGACTTGATGTTCATAAGATCACGAGAGATTCCTTACCCTCGCATTTCTCTGCGCCGCTCTTATGATTGAGACTTTTTACAAGTAATTGCCTCAACATTTTTATACACGTTGACTCAAATGATATTTTTGTTTCATCTTTCTTTTTTTTTGTCTCAATAAAGGATAAAAATTCAAAATTCGTTATATTTGACGATGAAAGATAAACTTACAGTTTAATTTCATTAAAGTTGCGGTTGCGAGTAGCGAAATAAATATCTAATTGATCAAAATATTTAATAACCTGAATATCAAAGAAATTTGGTTTTTGAAGGCGAACGTGCTGTATAGTTAAGATTTTTTCCGAATATTTATCATTTTAATAGTCGTGAGCGTAAATTTTATTTTTGTATTTTTTTTTCGCAATTTTCGCCCATTGCTCTTATGATCGAGACTTTTCACAAGTATTTCGAAAAACTTTTATATACATTGACTTATAGAAATGTTTTATTTCAATTTTGCTTCCTCATAGAGGAAGCTTTGTTTTCGTGAAAATTTTTTTTTCGAGATTTTCATGTCAGTACACTCAGAATAGTCCAAAACGTCGAGAAAAGTGATTTAGAAAAAATGTCTGTATGTGTGTGTGTGTGTGTGTGTGTGTGTGTGTGTGTGTGTGTGTGTTACACACTCAAAAAATGTAAACCTTTATAACTCGGGAACGCCTCGAGATATAGAGCTGAAATTTACACCATAGATAGAGGGGTCAATCCTCATCATTCATACCAATTTTTGTAAAAATCCCCATGATCATTAAATTTTTACGCGGTTTTGAGTTTTTTCAAAAATGTCTGTTAACGCGATAACTCTTTTAATTTTCGAGATATTAAGCTCAAAATTGGTATGTACGTGAGCTTTCATACACCGGTGATCCCTATTAAATTTGGTTAAAATCGGTTGAAACGTTAAAATTTTATGAGATTTTGATTTTTTGAATTTTTTGATTTTTTTTCTGCGAGGCGAATTTTGGTATCAAATATCGAGCTGGGAGTCAAATGAGTGCCAAATTCATGATTAACAGAAAAATACGTCAGATATAGCCCAAGAATGTTGAACGATAACATATTTTCATAGCGATGTTATACAGTCTATATTGCGAAAAGTAGCGATTTATGTCGTATAAACTAGCCATATCCTTGCTTCCCAATGACATTTCGGAAACCACTGATTTCTATCGTATTCTCCAAAAAAACAGAAAAGATAGAGTATTCGAGGGAGTTTCTGGGCACCGTTTGTCGTTATTATATTTTCACAAAGCGAGAGTGTGCGCTTATTTATATTTATTTAAAACAAGGATGCAAAGCAGAACCTTGCACATTGCTTCCTCATTATATTTCGCTTTTTACAAAGCTTTCTCTATGAGGAAGCCAAAATCAATTCCCATACTTACTCTTAGAGGTTGCTTTGTAAAAAGCGAAATATAATGAGGAAGCAATGTGCAACGTTCTGCTTTGCATCCTTTTTTATTACTTTGTTTCTGAGTGCGAATTCTGGTCAGTTGTTGAAAGCCCGAAATATTCAACATTGGGAGACAAACTTGTCTCCCAGTCAACTAAAATTGCGGTTGTGGGTGACAAGATAAAAATCTCGTTAATTGCCGTCAATAATTTAACTAAATATCTAACATTTTTTTTATTAAAAAAAATGTTACTATTTTAAAAAAAATTTAAATCGATAATTCTTATTGGATGCATTTAAGAAAAAGATCATCAGTTTAATCACAAATATATTAAAGATAATAGATCTTAAGAGCTGCACTTTTTACTTTTTTTTTTTTTTGCGCAATAATCATCATTTTATATATGTGGGCGTTTTTTTTAAGTCAATTTATGTTTGTATTTTTTTTTGTTTCAGTTCTCAATTAGGAATAAAAATTCTCGCCAGCTGTTCAATCCTCAAAACATGAAAGAAAGTGGGTCTCGAACAGCCTCCGAGCAAAGCTGTTCGTAGAGTCGTAACTCATCGTCGAGTTGCAGCAGCTCGCGCCGACAGCAGGATCGCTTGCTCCGGCAAACGAGCAACACCAGTTATATTCCGCTATATATACTTTTCTCTCGCTTCTGGTCGTGTTCGTGGACGAGTCCTCGACACCCTCGTCTCGAGTTCCTTTCATCCTCCGAGTACAGAAGTCAAATTATTTTTTTTTCCCGCAGACAACACAGCAGCTTTACTTTTTTTGGTTTTTTTTTCTTAATCCGTGTTGGTGTTCCCCCTTGGGGGATTATGCACCGGTTTTTTTCTCATTCGTTGAAGCCATGGAAACTATTAATCTGTCGTCTTAAAAAATAATTGGCCCCAAACTAGCGGGTTTAAAAAAAAATTAATCTCATTCATTTTTTACTTTGAACGTGTGCAATAAAAATCCTATAGTTGATAAATGGAAACCCGATAATGTTGAAAATTCACAAATTTAAATCAAATCTGCTTCTAATCAGACGATTTTTAGAAATTATTATTTCGCTTTTACTGTTAAAATAGACGTAGTATCTGATTATCGGCAAAAAAAAAGTTTGACCCCGGGCTAAAAAAATTGTTAATACAACTATTAAAAATTGTAATATTATGCAAACGAAACCTCTAAAAATATGCGTACAAGTGACCAACAAGCTTAAAAGACTACGAAAGAGCAAGCACTAAATTGGCTAACCTTATATTAAAAATAAAGATCAAAAGTACAACGTATTTCATTTTTTACTTATTTTTTTAATATTAATAATTCCTATACCTAGAATTAAAAAATTTGAATAATTTCTTAAATACTTTCTATTCTGCTTAAAATTTTTAATAAAGCCTATTAAAAACAATTATTCGAATTAATTGTTCAAACGAAAAGAAACTTAATAAAATTTGTGTTTGAAAGATTTTTCGTTAAAAACTTGAGTTGCAAGATTAATAAAAAAAAAGAACTTACCATCTTTAGCAAAGCGACAATTTTTAAAAATAAAAAAAATCAAATAAAACTTGCATTTAAAAGCATTTTCGTTTCCTTCTACTATAATTGTTTCGTATAATAATAAAAACTTGCATGTTAGTAATCAGCGTACAATTTTAATCAGATAATAACAGTACTATTAAGAATGTATTTACTTATTTGCATTTAATGACATCGTTGGTTGTATTTAAGAGTCAGAAATGCCGAATGCATGAAACCAACATCAAAGTTGTTGCTCCACAGAAACGCAAACATTAAAATCTCTTCCCCCGGGTTTTCATTTCACGCTGTGGATTAACAGGCTTCTCCGTAGGTTCTTTAAATATCTCTACCGGTGCTTCAGCAGCGAGAGCAGCCGGCGGTTCGAGAATGAACAGAATATACGAATAAGCACGGATAAGCGTGTTCCCCGATCGATGAGAAGGCTCATCCACGCGTGAAGGTCGCATTCGTTTGTAAACTCCAAGCGGCGAGAAAGAGAGACGGAGAAAAAAGCAGGAAGGACGAGAGAAATAAATATTAAAAAAAAATAAGAAGAGAGGGAATAAGAGAGTCGGAAGAACGCGCGAGCTGTCGCCAACGCAACAGAAGGCACCGCGCACAGTTGCATCCCCATGAACGATGCAACTGTCGCTCGTAAAAAGCGAATACCCACGCGATCCTGCGGGTATATAGCGAGCCCTTAAACCAGACCTTTTATGACTTTTCAGAGAGCTAACCGAAGCTCTTTTCCACAGAGATACCGCTGCTATTACATATGGCACAAAGCCGATACGCAAGGGAAGAGAATATGTAGGAAATTATGATCGTTATCGTAATACCGATCGTTAGATAAAAGACGTTATGATTTTTCTCGGAAATAAGCAGCTTACCGTTATGAGTCGGTCGATAAAAATAATTTATTCGAACATTTATTAAAACAAAAAAATAGTTATAACGATAATAATGCGTTTTTATAGTTGTTATGGTATTATTTGTCATTTTATATAATCATCATGATTATTATTTTATATTTAGATGAATTTAAGACATTTTAGTTTTATTTATTAAAACAAAAAAACAGTTATAACAATAATAATGCGTTTTTATAGTTGTTATGGTATTATTTGTCATTTTATATAATCATCATGATTATTATTTTATATTTAGACGAATTTAAGATATTTTAGTTTTATTTAATGAAAATTTAACTGAAATTACTTCCTAAATATTGGAATTCATTATAATGAATAATCCTGGGTTTTCACACATCAATTGACTCGGCAAATTTTGATAATTGTCATACATGAATACATAAAAATATATACCCACTGTGTACGTTCAAATATTTATGTATAATAACGTGATCTTGGCTTTTTTAATGCGAACAATTAATTTTTTTTGTTCAATGGATTTGAATTAAAAAATGTAAAAATGTTAAAATTCGACGAATTTTCACTAACAGGTATATAGCGAGCCCTTAAACCAGACTTTTTATGACTTTTCAGAGAGCTAACCGAAGCTCTTTTCCACAGAGATACCGCTGCTATTACATATGGCACAAAGCCGATACGCAAGGGAAGAGAATATGTAGGAAATTATGATCGTTATCGTAATACCGATCGTTAGATAAAAGACGTTATGATTTTTCTCGGAAATAAGCAGCTTACCGTTATGAGTCGGTCGATAAAAATAATTTATTCGAACATTTATTAAAACAAAAAAATAGTTATAACGATAATAATGCGTTTTTATAGTTATGATATTATTTGTCATTTTATATAATCATCATGATTATTATTTTATATTTAGACGAATTTAAGACATTTTAGTTTTATTTATTAAAACAAAAAAACAGTTATAACGATAATAATGCGTTTTTATAGTTGTTATGGTATTATTTGTCATTTTATATAATCATCATGATTATTATTTTATATTTAGACGAATTTAAGATATTTTAGTTTTATTTAATGAAAATTTAACTGAAATTACTGAACGATTGTAAATTATGTATTACGCTTCCTAAATATTGGAATTCATTATAAAGAATAATCCTTGGTTTTCACACATCAATTGGCTCGGCAAATTTTGATAATTGTGATATATGAATACATAAAAATATATATCTATTGTGTACGTTCAAATATTTATGTATAATTATTATAGAATGTATCCAGCGGATATACAAAAGTTGTATAAACGTATATAGAATTATTTGCCCCTGTATATAATTTATACGAATTGCATATCTTCATTATTACTTTACATTCATAGTAGAAATAATCTTTATAACCATAACTGTTGCTTTTTTGTTATCTATTTTTCATTAATTTCGTTATAAATCATGAAAAAATGTTGTTGAGCACAAGTTTGCGTTGAATATTTGCAGTTGCAATTGAAACGACGAAAATTGTTAAGGACAGTCTCAATTTTCTGACCGCTGCACTGCAGGCAAGTGTTACCTCGACCTCGTTAAATTTTGCTGGCAACAGAATCTCGTCCCTCTCGCATTACATATAATACCTGCTATACGCACAGTCTCTGTGTGCACGACCCGCGAATAGCGTATAGTATATACCACACTTTCGTTTCTCTCTCGTATGATGCTATTTTACACCCGTTCCGAGCTTTCGAGCTTTTTCATAACAGACCGTGTGGGTATCGCCTGCACGTGCTCTACGAAAACGAGATTACGACGACGTATGCGTGATCGCACGCGGCCTGCATAAATCATAAATTAATACCTGCCAGCCGTTCCACACTCGATGCGTACACACAACGATGCAGAATTATTAAAGACTCAACTGGTGATTAAAAATGTTGTACCGGCAACTGCACGAAGAAAGCAATTTTGTTAATAAAACACAATTTCAAACGTCAACTGCAATTAAGAAACTCATTGCAGAAAATAATTAACTTAAATACTGAAACTTCAACATTAATAAAATATTTTCTCAAGCGTGAACTTCCGTAAAGTAAAGAAATTTTCCAAATATTATTATTTTTTCAAACTTTTTTTTACACTATATTTGAATTTTCTTAATACATTAATACTTTTTGTTTTTTATTTCGACCAATAGAGTCGATGCACCGTTTGTGGCCATTTTCACAATAATTTATTTCAAATCGTTGTTCAGCCATATTCCCATATTGATATATCAACAGTATTCATAAGAATTAACGAGATTATTTTTTCAACTCCAATTTCGACCAATCAGAGCGCGGTATTCAACATCACGTGGTACAGCTAGGGTAAAATTATATCGATAATTTTTCGAAAATTTCCCGGCTCGGTTGCTAAGCGATAAACAATAATTTTTTTGACACTTGTAACCTCTGCGAATCTTTAAAACGTCAAGGTACTATTAACGGTCGTCAATATGAGTGAGTCAAAAAAGCGATTTGGTGATGAATCGCTTCAGAACATCGCTAAAAAAATAAAACAAAATGTCCCGGCAAATACAGAAAAGAGTAAAAAATCGATTTGGGCGCAATTCACTGCATTTTGTGCAGAGAGAAAATATGTGTTGGATGCAACATAGGTTTTTGTTCTGATTATGAAATTTCCTTGTCAGAATGATAATTTTTGTCTCATGGTGCAATTCCATTTGTCGCAATTTGAATAGAAAAAATAATCCCCCGAATACCACTCGAGCTTCGAAATTAATCTGATATTTCCCTCCAGGTTCCCTGCAAACAAATAAACTCGTCAAGTTTTCCAGAAAAATCACTCGCGCTACGCGCTCGTGATTTTTTAACCTGGAAAACTTGACTCGTTCATTTGTTTGCAACGAACCTGTCAGGAAATATCCGATAATTTCAAAGCTCTTGTGGTATTACAAGTGATTATTTTTCCCATCCAAATTTCGACCAATGGAATTGCACCATTCGACGTCACGTGGGGCAAGCTACACAGTATTATACTGATAATTTTTTGATAATTTTGCGTGTTGGTTATATATATAAAACAAAAAATCATTTAGCCGCGTCAACCATCTGTCAAACTGACAGATTGAATTTTATTGTGGCAGTCAAAGGATTTTTATTTGATATGAGTAGGTTTGGAGTTGAATCCTTGCAAACTATTGATGAAAAAGTAAAGGGAAAGTCCCTGTTAATACGATTAGATCGATAACCTCAGTCTGGAATCAATATACAAATGTCTATAACAATTGTGTATTTAACTGCAATCCTTTAAACATGAATTAAAAGGTTTTTGTTCTGATTATGAAATTTCCTCCTTGTCGGAATGATAATTTTTGTCTCATGGTGCAATTCCATTTGTCGCAATTTGAATAGAAAAAATAATCCCCCGAATACCACTCGAGCTTCGAAATTAATCTGATATTTCCCTCCAGGTTCCCTGCAAACAAATAAACTCGTCAAGTTTTCCAGAAAAATCACTCGCGCTACGCGCTCGTGATTTTTTAACCTGGAAAACTTGACTCGTTCATTTGTTTGCAACGAACCTGTCAGGAAATATCCGATAATTTCAAAGCTCTTGTGGTATTACATGTGATTATGCACTCGATTTTTTTTCTGATTTCGCCAATATTTATAATTTTGTCGCTTGGAACTTGGTGTCCAAAACTGGAACTAATGATGTCAAAAACGGTACATCTACCCGATGACGAAAAAAATGTCTTAAGCATTAATGCAGATACGAATTCAGTATCTGCCATTATTTAATCGAAAAACGAATGCAGATAATAATTCAGTTGAATAAATCATTTGCCCGATTTTTGTTGTTTTTTTATTCCTCCTGGAGGAAGCTTTGTCTACATGAAATTATTGTTATTTTTTTTTTTTTTTAAACTTTCAAATCATCGAAAAGTTCGAAATTTCAATCACTTGTAACTCAAAAACGTTTGAACGATTGAAGTTAATTTTGGCATAGTGAAATAGCAAGTGAATAACAGCCCGTTTTTTTATGTTGTAATTTTTTACGAATGTATACAAAAACTAAAATTCTGTTTTAAATAAAAAAAAGAAGACCGTGATCGTTTTCTTTATAAATGCAGGGACATTTAATGTTATTTGGCATTGATTTTGGCCAATATTGAAAAAACGGTGCAAATTGTATGGAATGTTGAAATTATTAAAAAAAAAATTACGTTATTGCATGAACTTTTGCAAAAACATGGATTTTAGATATATCATTTAGTGGAGACTAGTAAAACTTTTTATTTCATGACGATTAAAATTTCGCTAAACTCTAGGTTTTTCAAATTTATTTAAAACAAGGATATAAAGTGGAACCGTACATATTGCTTCCTCATTTTCAAATTTATTTAAAACAAGGATACAAAATGGAAACGTGCATATTGTTTCCTCATTATTTTTAACTTTTTACAAAGCTTCCACTATGAGGAAGCTAAAATTGATGAACATACTTCCTCATAGGTAAAAAGATTAAAAACAATGAGGAAGCAATATGCAAAGTCCTACTTTTTTGCTTATTTTTATTTCTGTACACCGAGAGAAAAGATATCATTGACGCCAAAGAAATGGGTGGATTGATTTTTTTTCATTGATTTCAGCGAAATATTTCTTTGATTTCAATGAAATAGTGCATTTGAATTTCAAAAAGAACATTTCATTGCCTGTAAATAAAGATTAACTTAGTAAGCATATAATAAAGAAACAGTTTCATTGTTTTAACGAGACGTTTTCATTGGTTAAACGAAACATTTTCATTGATCTCTCTCTCGCACCTAACCTCACTTTTTTGTTTTCCGGTTCTCCCAAACGAACGGCTTCGAGTTTCGCGGAGCCAGAAGCTTAGCCTATTTCTGCCGTACTTCCTTACATACTCACAAAATTTGAGCTTTATCTGCCGTGTGCTTCAGGAAAAAATAGGTTTCGAAATTTTGAGCTGATAAGAAGAAGGTTTCATTGAATCAGAGACGATATCTTTGAAGTCAATGAAAAAGGTTCATTGGTTTAAAGAAATGTTTCTTCGAATCAATGTCACTACTTTTCATTGAGTTGGAAATCATTCGAAGAAAAGATAGTATTGAAATTCAAGTATTTCATTTCATAGGCAAAGATTTCCGTGAATCAATGAAACTTTTTCCCTCGGTGTAGCAATGAGTTGATATATTTTATAAATTTCAACCAAAATTCGGCTGATGCGTTGTCCATGCCGAAGGTTCGGAGAAATCGTGTGTGCAGGACTATAATGGAGTGGAAAGACCGCCGCGATAGGGCAACCCTGCGGGAGACGCAATTAGCAGCCAATTTCACATAGTTCCCTGCTTCTCTCCTCATCCCGTCTCTCTTTTATTTCTCTTAGTAGCACAGGCGAGTATCTCATCCCATTTTTTCTCTTCTCCATTCATCGTCCCTATGCGATGACGAGAGATACACGTGTTACTCGTTGGACCCCCATGGAGTGTCGGCTCAGTGGCGCCGAGTTCCGATCTCGTGGCTCTTCGGCGCACGTGACCATCTCCGGTGAACCCCATGCAGTGACAATGGCTCATCTGCGCCAATGCGAAAACTCGAAACTACTGAGCAAGATGTTACCATACGATAGAGCCGGAAATGCTCGCTGGAGATGCAGTTAAGTGGAATTGCATCGTCTGTGCATATATGTATACTGCTGTTAGAATGTACAGAAACATACGAACTCTGCAGGCCGGGACATATTGTTTTTATTTTTTAGTTCACTGCACGTAGAAAAACAGAAATCTCGAGGCCGTTGCCATTGATTACGTAAGTATCTGGTTCAATCTAAAAGGAGATCTCAAAGTGTCGCGTAAACAAAATCTTACTAACACATTTCTTGGAGTTTTTAATGCAAATATACATTTTTTTCAAACAATGGATTTGAATTTCAAAAAGCAGAAATATAAAAATATGCCGAATTTTCACTAAATTCACTGTCGGTTTTTCAGGATTATTAGAAAATATAAATCTATACACTAAACTATATTTTTTTTTGACACTGCACCAAAAGAAAAAAAAATTTCGAGGCCGTTGCCATTCATTACAAATTTTAATTGAACTTAATCGTGCTTTAGAGGCACGATTAAGTTCGAGCCCGTGATAGTCAAAAGAAATTCGAAATTCAAATGTGGAGGTGTTAACTCAAGTAGACGCTAACTTTTTTTCTAGTCTACGCAGATCCGACGTTTTGGTGTCAGATTTATGGGCTTTTCAAATACATTGAGATATCTTTTTCAGCCCATTTTAGTCAGGAGAAAAACGAAATTCAAATGTGGAGGTGTTAAGGTAAATGTCCCCATTCCCGTCCATGCTCCCTCTGCCGACCACTTCGACGGAAATAATTATTTACGCGAGTGTTGTGCAAAAATAACAACAATTGAGCATAGTACAATATTCCGAGGACCCTGTGTGTGAGAGTATTGCAAGGTAAAGAGTAAGTACAATAATACAATCCAAGTTTTGTTCGTATTTCCAAACACTTGTCGCGAACCCATCGTATTCTTAACAGTGAGGTTAAGTTCCGTCGACCGCTTCTATAGTCTATCGTATAGTCTATCGTACTGCATCCGGAATTTGTAAAAATCGAATAATTTTTAGTGCAAACGATATATTATGAGTTCAATTACTGATCCAGCAAAAAAAAAAGTGATAAATAATTTATTTTTCATTTTTTTTACGGTGGTCGAAATTAGGCACAACGAAATGCCTGGCTGCCCCCATTACCGTAAACGTTATTTAGGCAGTCAAAAAAAATTCTTTATTACAAAGTTTACTTTCTCAGTGATAAAAAAGATTGATATAATTCAATTCTTACAGGATCACTGCGAAGGACTTGGACTTTTTTCCCTCACTGATCAAAATTTTGAAATATCTCAATTTTTACAGCATCGCAAAAAAAAAGTGTATGTGGAGACGGAAATGTAACATAAGTTCCGAAAAACGAAGTTTTTTATAATTATGCAATAAAAATATTAATAGTACAATCCCGGATCATGTTTATTTATTTTTTTTAAATTTTACTACTCTTCGGAATCTCCGTTTCCCTAGTGGTCGAAAATGGGGTCATCGCTGGTCGGGATTGGGAACAGCTGTGTCGGCAGAGAGGACACTAATAAGCATGAATTAATCAGCCTCTATCTGGCGAAATAATTGGCGGAATCGATTGAATAAACCATTTTTAGAAAGAGAATTAACTGAATTTTACAATGGTGCAAAAAAAAATCTCCAAATTTAAATTCGTCGCAACGAAAAAAGCCATACAGTTGTCTGGTTGGCCTTATAGGGTACGGGAATAGGGACATTTACCTTACCTGAAACCGGAGACTATTTGTTTTTCTAATATGCGCAGAACCATTATTTTAGTGATAGGGTTATGGGCTTTCCATGGGCTCTTAAATTAACAAAAAACGAATTTTTGAGCTTATCTTAGTCAAGCAATAATCGAAATATAAATGCACAATCGTTGATTTGCAAATGCTGGCCGATAGATTGTTCATAGTGATGCTTTGATAAAGTAAAAAATCTCCCAATTCGCGGTCTCTAAATATGTAGAAGTGTTTCCTCTTTCTTTGCGTATAAAAAAATTATATTAGCAAAAAACCGAACTCTCATCCATTCTCATCACTAAACTTAGCGATTTTTGTTATGATTAGAAAACTATCATGAAAATCAATCAAATGAAAACTTAATTGAAAGAACTGTTGGGAATTTGTTTTACCAATAGAGAAACGTAAAATACGATTGTCGAACTGAATCCTGCATCTGAAGCATGTGCAGTCAATTAATAGTTACAATTTTACAAACGTTAAGATCTATTCGTGAAAAACTTGGTCCAAATTCAAATAAATTTTCACGAACAGAGCTTAAGGATTTTCACATCTGCAGGATTACAAAAAAATAATAGAAAATTATTTTTTTTTAATTCGAACTTGTTTCACAAGCTGTTTTAATTATATATATTCTCTAAGACATTTCTTTGTAATGATTACAGGTACTCATGAAAGCACGATATCTTGGCTAGAAAGTATTTTGTGATAGCGGGTAAAAATTTTTTTTAATATACATATTTTTTTAAAACATTGAGATGAAGTAATTTCTAAAGCACATTAATTGCACATAATTTTACAATACTTTTCGAATACTCTGTATGCATTTTAAGATCTTTTAAACTAGTGGGGGTGTTGAAAACCGGTATATCTAGCACCCCCACAAAAAAAAAGCATTTTTTGCAAAAATTACAACAGCACAAAAATTTTCGATTTGGCACATAAATAGCACATGAAGAGCACAATATTTTGGCCTATATGAAATTCAATTTGGACGTGGTGGGGGTGCAAGGTTTACGCAGCTCTACAGATGTCTATTATTAATACATCACTGTGCCCTCCGAGCAAAATTTCGTGTCAGTTTTCAAAAGTGGGTAAAAGATCAACGACCCAAATAATCCCTGAGAACCTTATTGCTTTGACAATCGTTATGAACATACGTTGGCTAAACAATAAACCAGCAGAAAAAAAGAAAGACAATATTACGATCTTTATTGCAGCATTTGTGTGGCTTTATTGTACATCGTATACATTTATTGCCAGAATAAATATCTTTGATAACGTTGGCGTGCGAGCGATGAATCCGTCGTGAGCAAGAGCGAGAGGAGACGGCAGAGAGTGAGGGTTGCGATAGTGCAGACGCAATTGTGTTGATGTGCAGCGGCAACGCACCTGCGGCGGCGAGGTCGAAGCCGCCACAGGCACAGAAGGGCGAAACAGCTATTTCTCGCGAGCGCAACGCTTTAAATCCCATAAACGTCAAAGATAGTGCTGGTTCGGTGTCGCTATCGAGTACCATGTCTCGCTTCTTCTCTCTCTAGCGTTCGCACCGTTGCAGCTGAGATCTGCCGTCGTGCAGGAGCTTAAAGCCCGAGAGTTTAGATTTTTTTTCACTGATAAAGTTTGATGTATCGTCTCTCGAGCTCTGCCTGCGCGGTATTACACTTTATATGTTATGCTGTACAGGATAATACGGAGGTATGTAAGTATAGGTGGTGTAAACAACACTGTAATCCCTTTCGTGTTAGCAGGACAAGTTTTCGAATATTTCTGTAATACGTATACAGCACATAAATGTATACGTTTATATATAACTTTCAAGAGAAGCTCTTAAAAAACTGATTTGCAACGTAAATTTCCATGCATAAAATGACCGTAAAAGTGAATTTGGTACTTTTAACAAAATTGATAAAGTATCGAAGTTCTAATTCGTGGCAACATAATTTTCACACTTTAGTAGCACACTTTGATTAATTCCATAATCATTTAGTTGAATGAATCTTTTGAGAAAAGAAAATTTCTTATTTAATCGTTACCAGGCCATTAGAATCAGCTATTGAGTAGGGTGAACTGTCCAGTGAATGGACAGTTAAGCAGACGAAATATCCCAGTGAATGGACGTTTTTTATGCATGTGTTTTTATGGAAAGTGTCCATTCACTGGACCCCGTTCATTCACTGGTTGGTTCCCCCTACAATTAATTCTTCTAAAGGTTAAACATGTGTCGTGCTTCGCATACAATGTTATATTTTTTGTGTGAGCGTTTCTGTAAAGTTCGGTGCAATATATAACAGTAATGGAAAGTAATTGGTGTTACAGGATTTGCACTTACATCTCTGCGGATATTCGTTAGGTAATATGCCTTAACACAGAAATAATAAATTAGAAATAGTATTGTTTAGTTGTTTAAAGTAGTAATAAATTTACTGTTTATTGTAGTTATTCATTACATAAAATTTCCAAAATTAATAAAACACAGCTTTAAATCACAAAACAGTTTAAATGTTTTGTGTACTTAAAACGAATGCACGCAGTTTACATGTAGCTAAGACACACAACATACACTGAGAAAAATGAATGTGATAGATAACTAAATATAGTGAGTTTTACTAGAAAAATAATGACTCGTGCCATAATTTAACTGCTGGTTACGTTACTTATTATTACAGCAACCATTAAAATATTGTCTTGTCGGGGGAACTTAAGTGTAAGGTCTGTGAAAAAAAAATCCAAATTCTGATTATCCCACATAATAATAAAAGGTACAAATAGTGATAATAGTGATAATTAGCTTTGAAAAATGTCGCCCGGTATTGAGACACTCACTTTAACATGAGGTGAGATCGTTAGTAGTTTTTATGTCATTGCTTTCCAACAATGCAAACTTCAACAGCATTTCTATGCTCTTTTAAGGCATTGAAACTATCATTGACGATCGGCAAGTTTAGAATCAACAAATATTCGTTTCTGATGGGCTCAAAACTGAGGCATTCACTGAAAAACTGTTCCAGTGTTTCTCACGTGAACAAATGATAAATTAAAAGATTTATCCGTTTTTTGGTATCCTTGTTATCCAACGTCGCAAACTTCAAGAATACTTATATGTACTTGTGAGATTTTGAAACTATCAATTGCGACCAGCGAATTAAGTATCGGCAAGTATCTGTTTCTTTACAAGTGACGAAACGTAAATTCAATATGAAATATTGATAATGTATATATCGTATTTAACCCATAGAAGACGAAAACTATAGGAAACTAATAACAACGATTCAATTTCTATAAATTTATCAAAGTCCGAATAGATACACTGAGAAAAAAATCGTTAAAACCAACAAAACGTGCGCTTGCGAGCAGCGAAAAGAATATTCTTTTAAATATCAAATATTATTCGATTACCATTGCCAAATATTTTGTCCAATCGACAAAATATTCTTTTCGCTGTCCGCAAACGCACGTTTTGTTGGTTCTCACGATTTTTTTTCTCAGTGTAGAGATGATAACATACGATTAAATCCCATTCAAATTCTATCGATTTGTATCAGTCTCTATAATTTTTTTTATTAAGGAATAAATTGAAGGATTTAACCGTATTTTTGTTGATGTGACAAGAAAAAAAATCATGAAAATTACCCCTCTCTCGGCTTGCAGCTGATCGGTGTGTCCCATAAAGTTCGGCATTGCCGTATGATTGTATTTCAAACCGCGACACATGGAGACGGTGAGCCTCTCGCATTTAGTGGTAATGCCAGAATGTCCAGAGTGGTTGATACCCCAGGCATCGACGGTGATGCGAGACGCGGTCACCAAGGCGACGACCGCGACCACCGCTACCAACGAAACACTCGGTGTCTTCATACTAATAACCGTTCCAGCGAATTCTCTCCTAAGAGAGCAACGAAAAGCGCAGCCCAACCGGCTTAAAGAAATCTCTCTCAAATTCGTTTATTAACTATCACAATTCCGCAAACTCCGGCTAAGAGTCTCTCTGCTCCAGGTATTTCATATATACCATATAACAAACATTTTCACCGCACCACATGACGATAATCACGTTTTATTTATCTTCCTCCAGCGATTAATCACGATATCACAAAATTTACCAAAAACTCTTCTCACTCGTTAATACAGTTCGAAAATAATAATCCTCAATCTTAATTGGAATTACTGGTTTATTGTAGATTAAATTTGTTAATTTAATAAAAATTCGGATGAAATATAGGGCTTTATAGATATATTTTTAAACGCGTGGATGCTACGCGAGAAATGTAGCGACCATTCGGCTCGACGCTTCAGAGCAAACTGCTAAGCTAAGGAGATGACCGTGGCGCGCTAGCTGTTCGTAATACTTCGTTGGCGCTCGTGAACGCTCGTGTGCGTCTGCACTGGCGCGATGGGCCTCGAGTTGCTTACGGGGGTCTGACAACCCCCGCCAGTGTCTTCCCTCGTCTCCCTTCCCTCCCCTCTCCTCGTCCCTTTCATCCTCGTCCTCGTCCTGCACTCCGCTTGCCCCTCGCTAGCCGCAGCTCTTTTTTACCTCTCTCCTGGGCCCTATTATTTTGGGGCCACCGCCGCGGCTGATGGGGCCAATCCCGCGGGCGTAATTAGGGACAAAGGGAGCGACGAAGCAGTATAGGGACCAGTGAGCCACGAGCAAAGCACCACAAGCACCAGCAGCAGCAACAGCAGCAGCTAACGTATACCTTATAGAGAAAGAGCGACCGGCATCGAACACGATTACCTTCTTTCGTTTAGTTTTTCCTGGAAACTTGGAACTGACGAATTCGAGAACTCGAGCACAACGTTTTTTTCAAAGGTGGTCTGAGAGCTGAGTTGAAGAAACGGTGATTTGGTTATTCAAACGGCTGGCTATTGTAGTGAATACTTACGCACGGTTAAAGAATTATTGTAATAATGTGATTGCGAGATTTTCGCCAGTTAATTATTCATTTGTTTAGGATTAATTACTAGGAAATTTTTGAGAAATTTAGAAAATCTTTTAGATTTTCAAATATTATCATGTAATGCGAAAAACATAAGCAAAAAAAGTCTCTCAAATTAACCAAAAAAATCTACTACCTGGAAAAACTTTTAGATCATTATTTTAATTTTTATGTGGTTTGAATTGGAGAATTGGTCACTTGGTTATTCAAATTGTTTGCTTGAGTATTTGTTGTTTAGGCACAGTTAAAGAATTACTGTAATATGTGATTGGGAGATTTTTGCCAGCTATTTTTTTATTGGTTATAGGATTAATTACTAGGAAATTTTTGAGAAATTTAGAAAATCTTTTAGATTTTCAAATATTAACATGAAATTGCGAAAAACATAAGCAAAAAAAATCTCTCAAATTAACTAAAAAAATACGCTACCTGGAAAAACTTTTAGATCGTTATTTTATATTTTATGTGATTTGAATTGGAGAATCGGTCACTTGGTTATTCAAATTGTTTGCTTGACTATTTGTTGTTTACGTACAGTGAAAGAATAAATATAATATATGATGCGAGATTTTTGCCAGTTAATTATCGATTGCTTATAGGATTAATGACTCGGAAATTTTCGCCAAATTTAGAAAACCTTTGTGTACAATTTTCGAATATCAACATGAAATCCGAAAAAAAAGGTTTAAAAAATCTCAAATTTACACAAAATGTCTGCTACTTACAAAAACGTTTATATCATTATTTTATTTTATTTCATGAGAATTGAATTAAAAAAATGTTATAATTTTTTCATTCGAATTATTGCCACAATTGTAATTGTTGTTAATTATAATAAAAAAATAATTATAGAATATGTAGTTACGAGTATTTTTGCGAGTTGATTATTTCTTACATCTAGAATTAACTAATAGGAAATATTCGCTAATGTTTTTAAAGATTCTTTTTTTGTATCTTTTTTTGTGTACCGCTGGAGGCAGCGTCATGTTATATTTCTCGTGCACACGTGAATAATCCGAGTGCTCTGATTACCCATCTGGTGCACACGGGGGATCAGGTTGCCCCCCTCGCACACGCGGCAATTTTTTTTTCTGTTGTATAGTATACCTACTCTAGCTTGATCGTTCTTGCTGTCGCTTCTTCTCTCTCTCTCTCTTTCTGGCTGAATCTCTCTTTCTGTCTGGCCTGCAGCAAAATCTGCGAGTACGCGAGCACGTTTTTGTGGGTTACATCGGCTTTGTACGAATTTCATTATGAGACACAATGGAGGCAGCTCTCGGGCACATTCTACTTCGTTTCAAGAGAGAGAGAGAGAAAGAGAAAAATAGAAAGAGAGAGGGGGAAACAACTATTCGGAGAAAGGGTTGTATATAATGGTTTAATGGCAAGTGGGTTATAATAAATTCTATTATACTCTACTATACCACGTACCATATAAACACATATATGTAGTACCTTGGTACGCACATTCGTCCTTGGATCGCGCTCTTTGCCTTCTCTTCCCTTCATAGCTCTAGCGCCATGGTCCTCTAGTTTACAAAAATCGACGGCCCTGGTAAAAATACATTATAGAGATTGATAGAGATCGATTTGAATGGGATTTAATCATATGTTATCATCTCTATCTATTCGGACTTTGATCAATTTATATAAATTGAATCGTTGTTATTACGTTTCCTTTAGTTTTTGTTTTCTATTGGTTAAATACGATAGATACGATATCGGGATGTATGGTACACTAACGGATTTATAATATTTTTTTTGTAACTCATGCACGTAATATCGCACATTTCGTGCCTGCAAAGCGTGCGTGAGATCGCGTATTATGCTCACGTGAACGTAGATAATTTCACGTACGCCATCTCGTGCATGAAGTTATCTAGATTTGTGTAGATAACTTTACGCACACATTGGCGTGTGTGAAACTATCTACAAGATAATTTTACGCAATGCTTTGCAGGCACGGAGATGTGCGACATCACGTTGACATTCGTTACAAAAAATAGTATGTTATACTTGTGCGAGAAAGCGGCCGTCCCGCGGAGGTTAGGAAGCGGTGCACTCGCCAAATCGAGTGCTACAACGACACGAGACGCAGCCGAGTGTTGTTTGTAGCACGAGAGGACCTCCGCGCGTAACGGCCGCTTTCTCGCACTAGTATCACAATCTACTAATAATTGTTTTTAAGCTGATTTTTTAATAAATTCTTAGACCTCTTATTATCCGAAATCAATGCTCTTATTAGTATCTTGATATGCTTAATCATTTATTAGATTTTTCTCGTATCGCGAAGTACTCAAATACGGATAAAATAAAACTTTCGGTAAGGAATGTATACGTGAAGCATTCTTACAGAGTTAATTAACATAAATAATTTAGTAAGTCAGATGCTAAAATCTACTCAATTTACTGTTGTTACTCATAAGTACGTTAAGCGGCTTATATATATTATTAATGTATTTTTTCTTACAAGAACGAATTTGGATTGAATAGTTAGGCAGTCTATCAGAGATCATGAAAGTTAAGCAGCTTGGGCCGCGGTCATTACAAAGATGGGTGACCAGAAAAAAAACGTAATTATCCGGTCGATTTCTTTTTTTTTTTTGCTTGGAATAAGTACATCATAGGTATATACGTACAATCGTATATTTTTATTATTAAATTGAATACAAAAATTATATCATTTATAATAATATTATAAGATATGGACGAAACATATAGGATTTCGATCGTAAATTTATGATAGTACGTCGTAAATTCACGAACCAAAGTCCGTAGTCGGAACGACAGAATTTTTTATAATCGTTTTCTATCACTTATTTTTACCAGGGGGGTTGTGATTTTGAATAAATTAAAAATAACCCAAAAATTCATTTCTTTCGCTTGTTTCTGCTCTACTTCCTGATTAAAAATACTTTTACTACAATATGCGGAAATTGTAGGGTATATGGTTGTATCTAATCTTTATGTTACTTTAACTTCATGGGATATACATAAATTTGGAGCCAAAAAAAAGATCCATTTTTTATATTTTATCCAATGAGTCTTATCAGGTTTATGTTTTCTTAATTTTAAAATATTAATAGGTAATGAAGTTATTACTAAATATAATTTTATTTGTGCGGTGAAAACCTTTCACAAAGAAACTATATGCCATAAACTGTGTATTCTTAATAATATGAAGTTAGTGCTATTTAGTTATTATTATTTATTCGGTAACCGAAATTGTAATCCAATTAACTCAGAGCCTATCAATATTTTCGACACAAGCAAATTTGGTTTTACTTCTTTTATGTACTAGTGAAAATGAATTCGTTTTATTAACAAACACGAATTGCCACTGGCCCGTTTGTATTAGAACTTCTGTTACCGATAATCAATCTCACGTTGAAAGATTTTAGTTGACAAAATAATTATTTAAAGTCAAGAAATATTTTACGTGTTTACAAGTGCAGGATAGAATTACATATTTCATAATTGAACGAACAAATTTCCAGATAAAAATGTAAAAAATAAAATTTGTAATTCGATTGATAATTTTATTCACTTCGAAAACGTGGAAATCGCAACATGAGAAAAAAGCATATCCCAAATTTCCTACAATTATGAATTTTCTCAAATTTTAGCAAAAGTACAAAACAATTTATCGTCAAGTTCCCAAAAATATCAAAATCTCGACGAATTTTCAGTCTCCTTTCCAAGCAGTGGTAAAATACACAGGCAGATGCATTATCCCAATTTAACAGACTCGAAAACTCCATCTGCCGGGTGTGAGTGGACGGATCATCGCGAGGGTCCGAAAGGTGTCAAGAAGTTACCGCAGAAGCCAACTTCTCTCCCTCTTTCTTTTTTTCTCTCCTATTCTCGCTTCTTTCCGAGGAAACCTTTAGCAAAAGAGAGGGACCCATTGTGCCCGTGTGCTAGTGGTGTCGCGTTGACCATCGCACAAAAGCCGAGAGAAGGAAAGAAAGCAAGAAAAAGAAGGAAGAAAAAAAAAACGATGGCGCTGCCACACAGCGGGGGATAAGCGTAGCGAGTTTCGAACCGTACAAAACTCGTAATTAGCACTTTTACATTTAAGGGAAAATGAGACGAAGCCGCGAGAGAACGAAAGAAGAGGGTGGAGAAGGAAAGAAAGCTAGAGAAGAGGAACAATATACGTGTATATATATAGATATAGAATAAGGCGGAAAGCATCAAAGGTTGCGAGACTTCTCTCCGGTGTACACTCGGCCAACCTGTCCCACCAGTTTCTTCTTTATTCTACACGCTTCAGAGGCTCTTTCGAGCTCTTTCGTTTCGCGTCGTCGTCCCCGTCGCCGTAGAGGTTACACTACGCAGCTCTCCTCGTGGAATCTCTGTCGGGGCCGTCAGGAACCGACGGTCCGTCTGTCCGTCGGTCGGTGGGCGTAACAGACCGCAACCGTAGCGACGCGGACGATTCTACGCTTGCGCGAGCGACAAGGAAAGAAAAGTGAGAGAGGCTCAGCGACGAATGAGTTTGAGGACTGGCCACTAGAATCAGTATAACTACGGGATACCCCGAAAATCGTGTTAACGCTCTCATAATAGAAGAGCGTGGCTAGGAGGTCTCTGACAGTCGTCCTCGGTGCCGACAGGATTCTAATGTTTTCTTTGCAAACTTCACTGCTGTCCGAGCAAATATTATTCTTTTTGTTTAACCCTCCGTAGTCACACTGGGTAGAATCGACCCCTCGATTTTTCAAGTGAACACGATGAAACGATTATGCGTGTTGACCTCTTTACGATTTTTTTTGTAACATGTCATTCGAATTCTGATTAATCATAATCATACTCTGTAATTTTTTAATTCTCATCGGATGAATAGTTTTATTAGAAACAATTTTTTTAAATAACTGCGCAAAATCGACCCATGTGTGATGACCGTGAAATTTTCTGGGGTGCGTTCCGAATGACGAGCTGTTTCGTCGATCGATGCGCATGCGCAATAATTTCTGTCTAGATTTACGGTGAAGTTTAAGAATTCTAGTAAAAGTTGAAGATAGGGAAAACAATTTTTTTGTTTCTATTAATTCCAAAGTATCGGAATTTCGATTACCCAAGGATTAGCCTAATTGTAAATTATTGAAATGTGTGATCTCCACCTCGCGTTCGGACAACAACTTTTTGCCGTACCTCACGAATAGGGTGAATAGTTGTCGACCGATCAAGAGACGGGGGTAATATTAGAATTCTTTAAAAAGAGGCAAATCCATGAGAAATGTAAGTATACTTTCTTTAGTACCGGAATAAATAAAACAATGGTTTTTTCAAGCTTCCACTTTCATTATACTTCTTCAAACTCAACGTAAATCTCGGCAAAAACCATTGCGCATGTGCATCGGATGACGAGTTTTTTGTTGTTCGATGCGCATGCGCAATGGTTTTTTCCGAGATTTACGGTTTTTGAAGTATAATAAAAGTGGAAACATAAAAAAACAATTGTTTTATTTATACTGGTACTGAAGTATGAATAATTAGATTTCTCATGGATTTGCCTATTTGTAAAGAATTCAAATATTATCCTCGTCTCCTGATCGGACGACAACTATTCACCCTACTCGCGAGATACGGCAAAAAGTTGTTGTCCGATCGTCAGGTGGGGATAAAAAATTGTAATACTTTATAAATGGCTAATCCGTGAGAAATCGAAATTCCGATACTTTGGAATTAATAGAAACGAACAAACTGTTTCCCCTATCTTCAACTTTTACTATAATTCTTAAACTTCACCGTAAATCTTGACGGAGATTATTGCGCATGCGCATCGATCAACGACATACCTCGTCATTCGGAACGCACCCCTGGTAATGTCACTATGAAGGGTTAACTCAGTTTCTCGGAGTTTTATCACTTTTTAAATGCAAGTTGGACATACTAGTCGCTGACTGAACGTTGGTGACTAAACTTTCGAATGAAAAATGAAAAACGATGATTGACCAATCCAAAAAAAAGTTATGGCCAGTTAAAAATTCCGAATTTCGTGAACCTGACATTTCGTCGATTTAAAGTCGAAAAGAAAATTTGCCATTTACTAAATTTTCAAATCCGATCAAAACGGTAATTTTCCACTTATTACGAAACTGCCAATTTTGTTGTTGTTGACAACTCATGAATTTCAAATGAAAAGTACAAAAAATAAACTGTTTTTCCCGAGATTCTAAATGTAATCCCATAGATTTTTTGAGTTATCCAAAGGACATATTTCAATTTCGGTATCAGAGGGACATTTCCAATCATCTAAACTTTATAAATTGAGTAAAAGTCGAAGTACCCGTTTTTTTTCGTTATTTTAATGTTTGCGATATCTCAACCCGTTTTAGAAACGAAATGCAGTGATTGCTTCGCGATATTGGGAATCAACACCAAGCAAAAATGGCCGCGTTATCCCAGTCGGTCGAGACTTTTCATTTGTACGCTTCATTTGTAAGAGTTTTAATTATTTCAACGGATATCATTACAAAAAATGTTTATCCACTTATGAATATCGATTTATATTAATGATAAATTGTTTTTTTAAATAAAATAATAGGTTATGACGACTGGGATAAAGTAGTTAAAAAAAATCCACCAGATGTCGTGTTGCTACATGTTATTTCCCAATAGAGGGCTTTGCTTTGATAAGATTTCTTCTCCAAATTTTCATGTTTGAGTCTCCCATTTCACTTCGTTTACGATCAAACAAACAAACCAACAATTAATTATCTGAAATATTTATATATATATATATATATATATATATATATATATATATACAGATGTATTTTTATTCAACTGATTTGTTCGACGCTTATCACTTTCGGCTTCGACAATGAGTGGATCAAAAGTGTGAATTACAATCTGTAATGGCATACTGTTATTATAAGCCAATCAAAATATTTTCACGACCGATACAAGATTCCTCGTTCGTAATATTCAACCTTCGAGGCCTTTCAAAGTCCTTTGGTACGTTACGCTATATATCAATAGGTATACATTGTGGACGAGAGAACACAGTGACATGAGTGTGCGAATAGCATCGACAGAACGTGGAGAAGCCCGCGAAGCGGAAGAAGACCGAAGAAAGGAAGATGGATGTGGAGATCCAACGGAGATCGTCTCTTTGAGAAGAGGAGGGAAGGAGCGCGGACGAAGGGGCCTTCGGTATTCCGTTCCTCAGCTAACCTCTCGTTCTCCTCGCACGGGCTCTCGGCCCTGCCGTCGTACCTCCGCGACTCCTTACGCATTTATTACCCGGCTGATGGCAGCCCCGTTCCCTCTCCTCCCTTTGCCTTTTATGCCTTCACCTTGCCAAGAAAAACTGGATCTCGTGCGTGGAGAAGCCGCGAGAGCTACCTACTAGCTGTGGGGGCATGTGCTGCTTCCCTTGCTCCCGTTTATGTTGTTATACTGCAGATTCTTCCGCTGCTGAGGAGACACTTGAATTACGCGACAAAATCCAGAAAGTCCATTTGTACTAGTAGAAGTAGTAAGTGTATTTATGAAGGGGGGATACAATTTACCAACCTAAAAAAATCGATTTTTTTAATAAATAGGTAAACATGTTAGGAATATTAAATTGCCAGAACTGAATTCCAAGTATTTCCGATGTTATGGTGGATCAGTGTCAGAATTTTTTAGCCAACCGCAGACATTTAAGGGGACCCAATCACCTCATAAAAGTTATAAGAAAACGAAATTTATTGATGATCACCTTCTTCTAAGAAATCTTACATTTGAACCTCATCAAGTACATATCAAGCACTATAAATCAGAAATTGTGCAAAAACATACAGTGCATCAGAATGGTGTGAGGTAAAAAGTAAAAATTGTCACTTGTCGTAGTTTTCAGATCAAACCGGTGAACAGATTTTAGTGTTTGATCTAATCAAAAAAGCAAAAAATAATCTAACAAGCAAAAAAAAATGGTCAGAGTACGAACAAATTTGCTAGTATAACAAAAAAATGTAAACTAGAAAATAACGCAATGTTGTCGCTACATTACCTAAAAATTCGCTTGCTGGCATAATCGTTTTCTCCGTGAGCAAAAGGATAAACCATGTATTGGGGAAAATCTGCAATTTGTAAAGTCGTTAGTAAATAGGAAATAAAATGAGAGGGCAGGATTCAGGGAGCGGTGCAACTTTCACAATCGAATCTCTGCTATGTTTCTATACCGCTATATAGAATGTATACTCATGAGATCTTGAGCTGCGGAGTCGAGCAAGAAGCGAAAGAATTCCATGCCCGTTTCGTCGCTCGGTTTCCTCTCCTCGCCGTTCACCGATCGAAAGAAATAGCAGCTGAGCATCGAAGCCATGGGGACCGTTCGCGTATCATCATTGTTGCCTCGCGAGAAATCCGACAATGAGAAGGAACGAAAGACACAACACGAGAATACGACTGTCGGAAGGTTGGGGGGAACGCTAAGAACGATGATGGTCACGGGGGGTTCATCGCGTTGCAGAAAGCAGAGCGCGCGGCGCCCTCTATCAGTCCCAAAAACTCGTTCGCGTTGGTTAGCACGACGGAGGCGGCACGTATCGAGATTTTCGAGCGTCCGAGACAGCAGACGATGAAAAACTTCGAAATCGCTGCACGAACGACGTTGACGACGACCAAGTATCGCAGAGACTCGAGAGTCAGCTGAGTTTTTGCCCGGGCACAGAAGATCAGAGGACTTTTGGTCACTTGCGCTTTCGACTATCTCAAACCGACGCGACTAAAGAAAATTCTTACGATTTTCGAGAAAAAAAACTATTTCGTTACATTTTTAATCGGACAGCCAATACAGCATCCCAGGAAATTGCAGTTCTCGTGAACGCCTAATGTGCCATCAAAGCTTAAATTACTCGTTACATGGGGCCAAATTGAATTATATGTTTATGTACGCATAAAGCAAAAGCATGAGACTTAAAGGAATGTATGCACGTTACTGAAGCGCAATAATTACAACACTAACCAAATAATAACGAATTGCTAACGGACATATTGGGTATGTGAAACAGGATAAAAATACAGGAGAATGCAGATTAATCAAAAGCATCATGACAAAGAGTGTGCAGATTCCGGGTAATCAACATACACGAATAGGTATTGGGTCAATAAAAAATGGTGAAATAATAAGCATATTGTAGTTGGGAGATTAATTCGTCAAGGGTGCTGTAATATGCCGACTATAATACGTGAATGATTATTGTATCACAATTTTTTATAGTGTTTACCCAGTAAACACGGTTATGTTGCAGCAATGTTACAGCAATGTAACCCAATGTAACAAGTAACATCACTTGTAACTTACATGTAACTTACATGTAAGTTATTATTTCCCACTCAACAATGTTACCATGTTATGTAACATGCGTTACGTAACCGTTACATTTCAGTTATGTTGCCCGCACGTTGCGTAATGTAACTGCTATGTTGCACAATGTAACCGTAATTTAATAGCAATGTAACCGAAAGTTACCAGCAATATCACCTGTAACTTACACGTAAGTTATTATTTCCCACTTAACAATGTTACCATGTTATGTAATATGTGTTACATAACCGTTACAATTCAGTTATGTTGCCTGTACGGTGCGTAATGTTACTAATGTGAAACAAGTAACGTAAAAGTTACGAAACCGCAACCTCAAAAGGTAACTTCACATGAGGTTCTTTTGTCAACTGAAAGTCCTCACAAGTCCACGGGTTGCGAAAACGCTACTCTTAGACGGTCAAAAAAATAGCTGCTACAATTAAAAGTAGAACAAGCTATTGGCGAATAATTCCAACCACAGTTAGAGCACCTCCGAAGGGTATCTCACTGTTTCTTTTGAACTGCGAAGTCGCTCAGTCTTATACACGCTAGGGTCACGAACCGGTTGCGAGAAACTTTTGAGTCGTTCGCCACCTAGCGGACATAACATTCTGTATGAATATGTGACGTTCTTACAACGTTGCCACGTTACATAACTGTAACATAACCGAACTATCGCCACAGTTACATTACAATCGTTACATACTTGTTGCATTACAGTTACACACTTTCGTTATATATCTGTAACGTAACTACGGCATATAATACTAACATAACGTAGATGTTTACGATGTTACAAAACCACTGTAATATACATGTTACGTAAATGTTACATTCCCTTGCAACGTTTTTACAATGTTACCACGTTACGTGACTGTAACATGACTGGACTATAGCCGGAGTTGCATTACAAACGTTACATGTATGTTGCATTACGGTTGTTACATAGTCATGTAACAAAAATGTGTATGTAATGGAACTATGGCATATAATAGTTACATAACGTGCATGTTTACGATGTTACATATCCACTGTAATATGCATGTTACGTTACTGTTACATTCCCCTGCAACGTTGTTGCAATGTTGCCACGTTACATAACGGTAACATTGTCTTCCTGTCACAAAAGTGACGTCCAAATTGTTACTTGCACGTTGCGTTGCGGTTTCATAGCTTTTGTTATGCAACTTTAACGAGAATATGTCACATAACATTAACATTACCTGCATATAACGAATGAAACATCACATGTTACTCCTACGTTACATAGCCGCAACATAACGCAAGCGTTACATTGTTACAATCACATGTAACTTCCGAGTTACATTGCTGTTCAGTTATGTGTTTACAGGGATAATTTGCAATAACAAAATATTTCTATGATAATTAAAAATTAAAGAACTATGGCATATAATAGTTACATAACGTGCATGTTTACGATGTTACATATCCACTGTAATATGCATGTTACGTAAATGTTACATTCCCGTGCAACGTTTTTGCAATGTTGCCACGTTACATAACGGTAACATTGTCTTCCTGTCACAAAAGTGACGTTCAAATTGTTACTTGCACATTGCGTTGCGGTTTCATAGCTTTTGTTATGCAACTGCAACGAGAATATGTCACATAACAGTAACATTACCTGCATATAACGAATGAAACATCACATGTTACTCCTACGTTACATAGCCGCAACATAACGCAAGCGTTACATTGTTACAATCACATGTAACTTCCGGGTTACATTGCTGTTCAGTTATGTGTTTACTGGGATAATTTGCAATAACAAAATATTTCTATGATAATTAAAAAAATTATGTCTAATGTTTAGTGATCTCTACCAACAACGAAACGCACGAGTGGATAGCTTTAACCATCTATCGAGCAAAGGACATTCCAACGTTTTTCAGAAATCAACGAATCCGTTACATTTTTCATCAGACAAAAGATCTTTTGAGTTAATGTACAACAAAATAAAACTTGGCAAATGCAATTTTAAATGAATTGACAATTTTTGTAAAGACCATTTACTTTCTTACTTTAATCCTCTTCTAAAAAGTTGGTGGCCTGAGATATCTCGTACAAATAAAATACGTAGAAAATCAGCATTAAATTTTCAGAATACTTTGCGGCCAGCTGCCCAAGATCTTCAGGAGTAATCCAATCCAGCCGGCATACCCTGTGGTCTAGCCTCCTCAAAATTTCGCTCGGTAATTTAACGAGTTCAACGGGCACGAAACAGACGATATCCCATAGCAATCGATAGGCTGAATTTTTTGTTACTCGAGAACTCTACTAGACCTATACACACAGCTCATAGCGGTATATATAGCCTCTGCAGGATAGCTCTGAAAATTCGACGAGGATCGGACGAGAGACGCGCGCCGATTAGTTCCAGATTCCGATCACGAGGAATTCTCTTTGATCCGGAGGACGGGAGAGCCTGAGGGTCCGCAGGGTCGAGACGTACATTTGCCCTTAGTAATCACGTAAAATTTATTGTACATTTCTAGACTAAATATCTTTAAGAACATCGATGCGTACAGAATTCTCCATTCAACAGATCGACAGCAGAGTCTGACGCAAACCTCTATACGTATATAAAGGAAAAAAAATCGTTGTCATCGGTTCGCCTCTTAAGAGCCCAACAAACCCTCCTGGAATCGGATTACACGATGATCCCTCTGACGGTGGGGAATTCTTGTATACACGTATATACACCTATATACGTTGTACGGAAATCCCTTGGCTCGAAGACAAGGCACGTATTCCTTAGTAGAGAAACGGCTCCTCGCCTATAATAAAAATCGTGTTGAACCAGACTGGCTACCGGTTTTCTTTTTTCTTCATCTTCCCACTTCATTGTGAGCGGAAATCTGTCGCCTGATGTCTCATGATTCTCGAACCTGATATCTCGTGTTGTAAGCATGGAAAATGTTGTTTTTAGAAACTTGTAGATCAATTGGGAATTATGGTAAAGTAGTCGACCAGACAATCAAGTTTCCTTAATGTACACAATTATTATTAACCCCTTATTTGCTCATTTCTGATTTATAATATATTTTTTTAAAGGTATTTCAGTTGAATTTAAAAAATGAGATTATCCATATTCCAGTCCATTTTTATTTTTCTATTTTTTTTTAAGTTACAAAAAATTGAGGAACTATTTTTTGTCAAGAAATAAACTAGCATACATTGGGATTATTGGTCATGAGAATTAAAAAAAAAAACATTGGACAAGATTTTTAGGAACGTGGAAAAATTTTAAAAAATGATTATTGTCTGGAATAAAAGAAAGTGTAGTTTGCGTTTTTTTATTTACGTTTTACAAATAGTTAATTCATAATTTTTTTTTCAGTGTACGTTTGTTCATCTGATGATGTTTTTTAAATTTGTTATTTACTCGAAACCTTTTTTTTAATATTCTAACCTTTTAATAGCTGATGTACCGCATTTGCTATATTGCGTTAATAGCTTTTTTAAAGACATCTGTTTAAAGTTAAATCCAGAAATTCTGTAAGAATTCGACAAATAGTGAAACTCTATTAGGAACGCACTCTCTATTGGAATGTTACACAAAGACTAACGCACTTTGACGTAAAAATTTAAAAAGTGAATTTTTCAGTACTGTCATTTCTCCACTATTTTGATTTTTAAAAATGTTCAACATAACGGTTTTTAAGGTTTTTGATTATTAAAAATAAAAGAATATTGATTAATTTATTCATTGTTTATTGAGTATAGAAATAGAAGTACAAAAATTTCGATGACCATTTTCCATATTTCCGTATGATTTCTGAGTTATGCATAAATCTTATTTATATTCCAAGTACTTCAATTACCACTCAAGTCAAAGAAAAGTTCGCACGATCTCTTAAGGGGAGGGAGCCAGGTAAAAAAAAATGATTTTGGAAATTCAATATCATCCAAATCCTATTGCATATAAAAATGGCTAACGCATTATATTGCTGGTACTCGATGAAAGGATTTTTCACTGCCGTCTGACTTGCATATGTTTTTCAATATTATCTTAAGCAAAGTTCTTAGGTTTTCTATTCTGCGCATGATTCAGATCAAACTACTAGGCAGATTGGAATGGTTTACGTCTCATTTTCTTCTTCATGAAAAGATACATCGGCTAAATGGAGCAAACTATTTTTTTTTCATTTTGAAAGCAAAGTTAATCACTGATTTAGAAAATAGCATAAAATTTATTTATTAATAATTATGTCACTTAAAAAATATTACCTTTTATTAACGTTTGCTCCATTTAGCCGGTGTATCTTTTCATGAAGAAGAAAATGAGACGTCAACCATTCCAATCTGCCTAGTAGTTTGATCTGAATCATGCGCGGAATGGAAAACCTAAGAACTTTGCTTAAGATAATATTGAAAAGCATATGCAAGTCAAACGACAGTAAAAAATCCTTTCATCGAGTACCAACAATGTAGTGCGTTGGGCATTTTTATATGCAATAGGATTTAGATGATATTGAATTTCCAAAATCAATTTTTTTAACCTGACTCCCTCCCCTTAAGGGCTACCCCGCAACCCTTATTACTTATAATCTAACTTAACCTAAACTTATCTTACAGTGCTTATATCTTAATAATCATGATTTTCCTTTATAAAACATAGCCACAGTTTACGAGTTGAAGATACTTATCAAGAGTCGCGGTAGCGACTCGACGCCAAATTAAAAAAGAAATTAATGTTGCCTTGACACGACGATTTGTCTATCTGATTTTGACTTGACGGTCGCTACAGCTACTCTATCAATAATTCCATCGGTAATTTTATTTCAGCCTATGCTTTCCGTTCACTTCTTTGAAGGCACATTTAATATCAGTTGACATTCTCTGTACGAATTTCTTTCTTGGACTTTAATGTATTCCTTTCCATCGATCTAATAGTTTATGCGACAAGGTTTTGTGTAACTATCTTTCAGAAAAATCTCTGACGGAAATTGAAGCAAAAGCGGAAAGTGTTTATTTCGTTGCAAAATAGCGAGCACGCCGAGCTCTCGTAGCAGCAGAGCAGAGCAGCATTATGAGCAAAAGCAACAACAGCGTATAATACACATAAGAAGCGTCGAATCTCCGTCCGGTCTGGTGGAAGCGCGCGGCCGGTACACGGAGTGGAGTATAGAGTAGTGCGCCGCTCGGACGGGTGAGCGAACGCGCGAGCGAGGGAGCGGCACATGCGCGGCTAATTACAATCCCCTTTGATGAGCCGCCGCGTGGCCCTCCGCCCCTTATGCTTCCTTTATTTCTTACTCTCCGCCTCTCTCTCTCACTCTTTCTCTCTTAGACGCGCGATTGTTTCACTCGCGCGTTACGATCACCCGCCGTAGCTGATCCGCCGCCGGCCCGCAACTCTCCCAACAACCACCCTCGATGCAGTTGCAGCTGCATATTACGCGAACGCGAGCGCGCTCACTACAGACGCGAAGGCGTATCGCACTTGGCTGTCTCCATCCCTTTCTCTCTCTTTCTCTCTATACGTCTCCAGACGCTGTGCGAGAGTAGATTGTAGTGTATACACCGACTGTATGAAACACGCGAGCTCACTTACCGGGGATATATCGTGACTCCCAGGCTATGAAGATATTTTTCAACTCCCAGGACAAGTAGATATTCCTCTGCCTACCTCGTCTCAGCTTTTGACCTCATAAGTGACAATTTAACCCTGTACGGGTAGACCGGGGTTGTTGGCGACCCCAACGCAACTTGTCAGCTCTGCCGTGTTTTTACTGCCGATAAGAACGGGCTGTACCCTAGACAGTTATTCAGTTTAACTGTCTAGGTATCTCTTCAGACACTCGTCACGACTATTTACCTGTTGGCTTTCGTGTAGGGCGGATATCTATCTCGTTGGGGTCATTAGCGACCCCGGTCTACCTGTAAGTAAAGTTTATATTCACACTACCAAATTTATTGCCCTGCACTATTCTGGGTTTATTTGACTGAGAGAAAAATACATCGTTGGTTTAACGATTTCATATGATGAAACGAATATTCGCTCCGTGCGGGAAACAAACAGCGCTGCGCGCGGTAAAATTTCGCGTTTTCAGACGGAATACATATACGTGATTGTATAAGGTTTTGAGCTATTGGAATTTTTATTATGGTACTACACGAATTTCCTTATCAAATTATTTTGTGGAAAGTTAGTACAACCAAAACCGCAATAACGATAAAATATTCTTCAGGTTACGGTGAAGTTGTAATGCATGTACCTCAATTTTCCGTTTGATTTTAGGTTATCCTCTCTTAAAAAAGACATGGCACATCGAACTCGAAAGACTGAAGCCGCTTTTCGAGTCTTCCGATTGGTCGACGACGGCGGTTTCGGAGCTAACTTCAGTCTGTCGAGGCTGCCGCGTATGGCGCGCATTTTGAACTGTCGCTCTCGCAGTTCTGCCATGGCCGCTGCAGAGTCACGTATCGCTAGTGTATTCAATGACTGTCTTTTTCGTAGTTGTGATATTGTATAACTATCTCCACACAAACAAAAAGTAATCGATGAATAGATAATTACTTTTCCATAGAGGTTCAAAAGATTCTCTTTTTATTTCTAAACAAAAGCGACGCTGATCTTAGTAATGAATGTTGTTGTAAATCCGTAATTCTTTTAGAAATAGAATTTGCAATACAATTGACTTATTGTTTATGTTTTTGAGAATAATAATTTGCAGCGATTATAATATCTTCTCTTAAAAACACAAAACATCGAAAGTAATTATTTTGTGGGATGCAATAGGAACGCTGTCCATTCGATATGAGTTCTGAGGAATGTCTAATAAAGCTGCCTTTTTATAGCATCTGAAATTGATGGTGATTGGTAGAGCGGTAAAGAGGATATGTAATTATTATATCAAACGTATGTCATAAAAGTACACATATACATTGATTCTTCAGGATCATTGTAGCTAAAAAAGACGCAAAGTCACCAAAGCGTAGCACGCGCGGAGCGCGGGCGTTGTTGCAAGTGTTTATATAAACATAACCTAATTGTCATTTTTTTTGCACTGTTCAGAGTCCGTCCGAAAGTACGAAAATTTGACACCATGGGCGCTTGTGTTCTAACTGACACGCTATAGCACACTAACGCACGGAGCGAATAGGAAGGTTTGCAATGTTTTATGGTTGAAGCGATGATAATATGGTTCAATAAACGATACGTGTAAGGTTATTGGAAACAAACGTTGAACTCGTATATGTAACGAAACGACATATTTGAAACTATTATCATATTAATGATTGCTACTATAATTATATTTGCTATAACCATAAAATATAGACGTTGCTCCTGGGAATTATAGTTTATAGTTAGATTATCGTCGGTCTAAGTATATTTTTTTTTAATTACCAGATTTTTCTCTCAGTGTTCTATATTAAATATCTTTGCTTCTGACCACGATCTGCAGACTGAAAAGTGTAATTTGTATGAAATTCAATCGCTTTGCGTGTGAAGAGCATTCGGGCAGAGTGCGCTTGGACTGCCAGGAAAAAAATGTCATGTTCGAGATATAATAGATAAATATAACAAAATATAATAAGAGGCACGTTACATTTTGTATTTGAATAATTTAAAAAAATGAAAAAATATTCTATATATTCGATTACCGTCTCCTGCATTTACGCAAGATTTCTCACTTTCAGATCTCCAAATAATCGCACTTTTTGGCATAGATTTGGATCGCGATTTTTTATTCACATAATCTAAAACATCCTCTTCAAAATGGCATCAATTTTTTTTTCAATTCCCTCCACTAGAAAAAAAATGGGTTTTTTTGCGACAAATTTTTTGTCAGTGGTTTATGATATTATCCATCAATGATTGTTGAAGCATTGATGCAACAAATCAATCAATGGTTAGAACATTGAATTTCGCATATAAATTTGTAGGAATTATTATTATATCGAACAGTTTGACATTTTTAAAGCAAATGAAGTAAATTTTTAAAACAAATCATTTAATGACATTGGGATTCTAAGATTATTTTGAAATTGCGGCTTACTTTTAGGATATGAAGATACTTTTCGACTCTCAGACTTCACTGAGACAGTGAATCATTAAATTACGGAATTAATTAATTGTTATATCATTGATTTTTTTATTTATTCAGTTATTACGAATTTGCAAAAATTATGATGACTAAAAATAATTGGACATGTTTAAAGAATTCATATTTTAGTCCATTATTTTATGGAATTATTGAATACATTTATGACAATAATGATTATTAAAAATTTTCATAATGTAATAAAATCGAAAAAAATGAATATCGATTATGGAAAAATGGGTTTCGGATATTACGTTGAAGTTGCTGCTAATTTTTTTGCTGGGCAGCGAAGACAATTGTGCGGATGGCTTGAATACAAGACACGGAGATGATGAAAGACGATCTTAGAGGATGCATAACAGTGGTATTATGGTAATTTTACAACAAGCAAATTAGCATAAAATTCTGAAGTTTCTGATCGTGTGAGGTTCGGTAAAAAGTTTTGCGATCACGCGGATATCGGTCGAAGGCGAAGTGACCGTTTTCGCGAGGCCGAGAGAAAGAGAGGAAGTCGGGAAGGAGAGCAGAGTGCACGGGTACTGCAGTGAGCAGCGAGAGCAATTCATTAGAACTGCCGAAGGCGGCGAACGATTGCTTATGGCCTGTACTTCGAGCCGAGCAGCGCGCGCATTAAATCCATGTTATTACAGGTCATTACCCGGTAATGAGAGGCCCTCTTGCGCCGTTTACGTATATATGTATAAATATATATATATATATATATATATATATATATATATATATATATATATATATATATATATTTATGTTTATATGTTACTGTATAACATGCAGTGTATATACATGCGGTTTCCCCCCTTTCGTCATTCGGACAAGATAACTTAAAGTATTATTATATTAATAGTTCAGAGCGTGGCCTTTCATGTACTAATAATACTGAACAAAGGTCTTGGATTTCGATTTATCTTCATTCTTAAATTTGTATTAAAGAAAAAAGAAAATGGGCCTTGCACATAGCTCTCGATTTGTCTTGTACCAAACGTGAATATATTTGTAAAAGTGTGTTAAAGAATTTTTGCTTCTTCATTATTTCTAGAAATAAGCTGTAATTATGTATCAACTCATTTTTATTTAATTCATTTTTCTTCGTAAATTTTTATCAAATTCAGTTTTATTAATTTTTATTCTACTAGAAATTCGTGGGAGAAGTTTTTTTTTTCATCGATAATAAGATTTATAAGACAATCTTTACAATAGATCGTCATTTTGCTTCTTCATAAAGGAAGCTTTATATTGTGAAATTTTTTTTTTTTCGAGATTTTCATGTCAGGACAGAATGGTCCAAAACGTCGAGAAAAGTGGTTTAGAAAATATGTCCGGATGTATGTATGCGTGGGTGTGACAGGCTTGCAAAATTCAAATCGCTGTATCTCGAAAACGGCTTTAATAATCACAAGCTGAAACAAGCTGAAATTTGGCGCGCTCATAGAGAAGCAATGCCCCTTCGTATGTATACATTTTCGACAAAAATTGAAAAAAAAAATTTAGATTTTATAAACCTTTCAATTTTTCGATAAATGTCTGTATGTTCTCTAGCTTCCGCAATTTTTCAGCTAATGAGCTAAATAGTTCTGGACAAATAAAGAAATGAAAAATTAAGGTCGGTATTGAATTTGAAATCCGATAAAAGTTTTCGAAATCCATAAAGTGTTTTAGATTTTATAAAATTTTGAATTTACGAAAAAATTTTGCATTCTTTCTTATTCAAGTTAAATTCGACCAAACCTGCTCAAATCTTTTGCAACTTACTTATTTTAATTTGTACTTAAAATAAGGACGCAAAGTAGAACTTTGCATATTGCTTCGTCAATAATTTTCATCTTTAGCAAAGCTTGTTCTATGAGGAAGCCAAAAATAAAATAAAGAAACTTCCTCATAGAGGCGACGTTGCGAAAGTTGAAAATTAATGAGGATGCAATGTGCAAAGTTCTACTTTGCATCCTTTTTTGCTTCCTCATAGAGGAAGCTTTGTTTTCGTGAAATTTTTTTTTTCGAGATTTTCACGTCAGGCCACTCAGAATGGTCTAAAACGTCGAGAAAAGTGGTTTAAAAAAATGTGTATGTGTGTGTGTATGTGCAGATTCTTTGTAGGCATGATAACCGTCGCAATTTTAGATGTAATCTGTGGTGAATAATTTTAGGTGAAATTTGGCACGGAAGTGGGCTGTCATACAACGATGCTTAGGATTATAGTTGAAGCGAATCGGTTCTAAAATTCAAATGTTACAGCATTTTGAAAATTTTGAAAATATCGTTTTCATACTATAACTTTAGCAATTTAAGAGATATCGGGCTGAAATTTTGTACACAAAAGGACTACCATCAAAACATGATGTGTACTAAATTTGACGAGAATTGATAGCGTGGTTATAATTTTATTGCAATTTCAATTTAAAAAAAAAATGTCTTCAAAGACTTTATCTCTGTAAATTCTGAGATATCCGGCTGCAATTTTCGACATGATTTCACGATTATTGATTGTTAATAATGAATTTAGTCAAAGGAACTATCGATATGTCGGTAAATTTCGATTTTGGTGAATTTGAAAAAAAATGCCGGCAAGAAATTTTTTTTAAAAATTTCTCACAGATTTATCTTAAATTTTGTTCACTTATGGACTATCATCGAAAAAGATTTGAGTACAAATTTGACGCAGATCCGTTCAGCCGTTCAAATTTTATGGCATTTTGAATTTTTCGAAAAATCTTATTCTCGCTCTGGTTCGTGCAAATTACGAGATACCGGGTTCTAATTTGGTTCACATATGGACTACTATGGTACAAGGTTTTAGTACAAATTTGAAAAAAATCGGTTACACGGTTAAAATTTTTCGACACTTTAAATTTTTAGAAAAATGTCTAGAGCATAAACAAGCCTGCAAAGCAGAACTTCGCAAATTGCTTCCTCACTATTTTTCGATTTTTACAAAGCTTCCTCTATGACAAAGCCAAAATCAATTAACATACTTCCTCATAGAGGTGACTTTGTAAAAAGCGAAAAATAATAAGGAAGCAATTTGCAAAGTACTATATTTTTGGTATACTGATTGTGTAACAAAAATTGCCAGTTACGAAAATGACAACCTGGCGAAGGTCCATTTTGGCAAAAAAGGGCTTCTGCAAATTGTTTAAAATGGTACCTGAATTCATTTTGCTTCCTCATAGAGGAAGCTTTGTTTTCATGAAATTTTTTTTTTCGAGATTTTCATGTCAGTATGCTTAGAATCACCTAAAACGTCGAGAAAAGTGGTTTAGAAAAAATGTCCGTATGTATGTATGTGTGTGTGTGTGTGCTGGGCTTCGAAAATTCAATCTCCTCTCACTCGGTAACCGTTCGAGCGATCCGGCTCAAATTTGGCACGCAAGTAGAGTAGCTGTCCCTCTTTGAATGTTGTGATTTTTGCCAAAATATGTGAAGTCATTAAGATTTTATGTTGATTTTAATTTGTTGAAAAAAGGGCGTGGTCGCTCTAACTTTCGTAAAAGTTCGCCGATTTGGCTAAATAGTTCTTCATAACTGAAGATACGTTCAATGTTGTATGGTATTGAATTTCGACGAAATCGGTAAAGCGGTTCGGATTTTATAGAATTTTGAATTTTTCGAAAAAATAGATTTTGATCTAAATTACGTCGAATTTCAACAAATGAACAGAAATTTTGTACAGACGCAAAATAACATTCAGAAATGCCATGTACCAAATTTGGTGATGATCGGTAAAATCGTTCGGATTTTACACCATTTTTCATTTTAAAAAAAATGTAGATTTTCGCTATAACTTCCGGAAAAGTTGAGAAAGTACGACAAAAATTTGTATCTAATCAAAATTAGATGTAACGGTGTTTGCAGAGGTGATTTATAGCTGTATAAAACACCTCTGCAAAAGAGACACAAGGTATAAAAAAAAAAGATGCAAAGTAGAACCTTGCACATTGCTTCCTCATTATTTTTCGCTTTTTACAAAGCTTCCTCTATGAGGAAGCCAAAATTGAATAACGTACTGCTTCCTCACAGAGGGAGCTTTGTAAAAAGCGAAAAATAATGAGGAAGCAATGTGCAAGGTTCTACTTTGCATCTTTTTTACATCATTTTTGAAATTTTTCGTGAAGAAAAATTAGTATTCTATATCAGGTCCATATGAAATTCTATCGAAATAATGGAATTACCGCGGACCTGTGCTGCCCATGCTTTATTCATACGTTAATTAGTAGTTGAGCGAGATTACATTAGACACCAGAATATTTTAAGTTTTCTGACATTGAAATATTGCAAAATAAATCCTAAAAACCAATTTCCCACGACTAAGAAAGAAAAAAAAAGAATAGTCCAATTTTTTTAGTCGAGGCAACAAAGAATGAATTCCCCGAGTCGAAGTGCGGGAACCACGTAGAATAACAGCATTGGGAGTCTCGATGGCTCTCGGGCTGGCGAGTGTAGCGTAATGAGGGGTCTAAGGATCACGTACAGCTCGAAGGTGTGACCCCTCGGGCCTTCTATACACGCCTTACCATTTTCTACTAAAGTCCTCATTGGCCCTTCGCGATATGATTCTGCCGTTGCACTCCAGGTGCAATAAGACCCACGGATACAGAACTATAGCGCTCAGCAATCCATTTCTTTCCATTCCACCAATAATGGTATTAGTAGGTACCACATAATACACAACAGAAGTGATACTGCTCCGAAATCTCCGACTATTAAACACAGCTTTTGAAGAAGCAGATGGTTCTCTGAAAAAAAAGAAAATACAATACTATTATAATTACATCATATTATAACGATGTAAGTTAAAAAATGTATATTTATGATTATGGTTTAAAACAAGATAATAAAACAATATTATAATTTCATTACACTTTATTTTATCACGAAATTATTTTAGGAAATTATATTTATGTTTATGTTTTATGGTGTACTAACTTTGAGCCATTCCGCGGCAGACTAGCCACAATTTTTTTTTTAATCCGGTTATACGATTCCAACGAAGTCAAACAAATTCATCATGTTTCAAATTCTACGTTTTTATACGCAGTAATAATTTTTAAAAAATTGAATCTTAAAAAAAGTCGGAAATCTGAAAAATGTTATGACCTAAAAGAAGAAAATTTATACAAATTTGATAAATGATTCAAAATCACATTTTACTGCGAAAGCATCAATAATGTTTGCTAACGGGCAGCACATTTTGCTACCGGATTAATTTCTTAATTGAAAGTTTGCATTTAAAAAATAACAATCTTTAGTATCATTTTTAAAAAATCGATCGCAAGTTGATTTTCAATTTGTTATAGTTTGCACAAAAATGCATTATCTCATCACAAAAATAAATTTTGAAATTACACAGGGTAAATTAGCAGGAACTTTAAAAACTTCTCCTATATTAAAATTCAGCTTATTTTGCTTTTAAATCACAATATTATTAGAGTGATTTGAAGAAAATTGCTTCGCCCGGCAATCTGCCTTTTCGAAATTTCATCTCAACACGCGTGGAATTCGAAGCTGTATACTATAGATATAAAGTTTATAGTGCACACCGTCGATTAGTCTTGTAAAATAGGGTCGTACAGCTAATGCAACTTTAATTGCACGTCTTGGGCGATTACAGAGCTAGCACATATATATATATATATATGTATATATATCCCTTACATACTAGAATCACGCGGCCCGTAAAGGAATCTTATACTAGAGATGTGCAGGAGACGCGAGAACTGTTCTCCTGTATGGGTTGGATGCCCGGTGGCAAAAGCAAGAGAGAAGGGCATCAAGAGCAGCAGCGCCCAGCATAAATCGCGTCCGCGAGAGAGCTACTCACTACTACTATACACCTCAACGGTCCGAGCATGGAGAATCAGCCGCGAGACTGGAGATTTATCACTTTTAGCGTGGCGACTGCGAGCGAGCAGAGAAAACGCGCTCATCTTCAAAGCGCAACGTTCTTGGTGCTTTTCTCTCTGTGTGCAACATTATAGTATAGTATAAATGCGTGTGAGACGGACGGATAGTCGTTGTCGTCGTAGTCGGCATCATTGGTGGACGGTACGATGCATCCCCTCTTTCCTTCCATCGCTCAACGATCCCTACGTGTACGGTAAAGGAGCTCCGAGACAAACGCGCGAAGAAAAACCACCAATTCAGAAATAATGCACGAGAACGAACCGGCGGCGCCGCGCGGCTATGCCGCAGGTATACTGGTGCTGGAATTACGAGTTTCCAAGCCGATCGTGGGATTTATTTCCTCAAACGTTATTTTTGCTCCGACGATTTACTGCAGTCAACCAAGGAGCTAAGAATATTTATTCGATCGAGCCAAGTGTTTATGTACATCGTGGCGTTGCGAAATTGTAATAAGGCGGACCAATCGTTTTTAACCACGTGCACGCTGTTTTACGTTAGAATTTCTTTGCGCTTAATTTTATTTGATTTTGAATAAAGTTTGAGTCAAAGCATGTGAAGTACAGTAAAAGTTTAGAGAAAATGAATCGGTAGGTGTGAAAAACTGAAAATATCTCCATATCTCGGATAAACCCTGTCAAGCATAGCAGGTCTAAACATCGACGAAAGCACTAAGTACTTCTTGAATATTAAAAACACCGGGATTTTGGTTGAAATCACCGAAAAAACACCGAAACTTTTTGTTTTTCAAAATAATTAGGGTAGAAGTACCGGTTGTGGCCACTTTAAGAATTTTCTCATTTTCAAGTACTTGTGATTGGGACCAAATATCATAAAACTGTTTTGGACCTATACTTTTCATATCTGCGAAGAATATAATTTCAGATTTCTAGCATTAAAATCTTCATATGTATCGAGAAAACAGTGGAAAATAGAAAAAAGTAGGAGCATAGCCATTTCACCAGTTCTGGCCACCTACACGGAGAAAAACGCTTGGTTGGGCTTACTAAGATTTTGGTTAAAAATTTTACCAAGAAAAATTTGGTAGGCGCAACCAAGTTATTGATTGGGCGTACTAAATACTTGGTTGTCTTACCAAATCCTTGGTTATATTAGCTAATAATTTGGTTATATTAGTCAATAACTTGGTTGTGCCCACCAAGTTTTCTTGATAACATTTTTAACCAATTTTTTGGTTATTCTAACCAAGCTTTTTTCTGAGTGTATGCACCGGTTTTGGCCACAGTAATGTACTGGTTTTGGCCATGCTTAAAATTGGAATAACTCAATATTCATTGCACTTGAAACATTTTTTAAGGTGTGTTTAATAAATCAAAATCGTATTCTTATGAAAGCATCCAATTCCTCAACACGAAAATGTCTTTAAAGCACAGATGCCATCTGTGAACCTAACTAACCTTTTTTGACATTCGTCTCCTTCGTTTTGCACTTTTTCGTAGCAGCTTTCTTTGTCACAAATAGTCATACATTATATTAATGTTTTACTCTTTACACTTTTATTTTTACTTTTACCAGAGTTCTTTCCGAAAGTAGATTTTCGCATTGAATAATGATGGGAATCTTCAACATGAAAGGTGTTCCACCTCTTTACCTTCTTTTTTACTATACATTTCTAAGGATATATTTTTCTTAGCGTATTTTCGTTTTGTTGTTTCTTCTTTACGAATTTATGAATTGATTGTGTAATAATTAACGAAAAATTAATGATTATATTATCATGGCCATATCCGGGGCAACATGCTTATTCCATGTACCAGTTGTGGCCATCGTATTTTTCATAAATGTATAGCTTTATTTCAAACTTTTAGTACATCAACATTTGCAGTGATGACTCTTAAGATTGATATGTGCAAAGCTGCATGCAATTCCCCAACTATATAATCCGAATATGTATCTAGAGCTTTCGTCAAAATCTTGTCGAATTCCGTAACGAGTTGACAATTTGATGAATCAGCTGATGATACTTTAATAACTGACACAGTACTTTTTGTAATGGAGACGAACGGACGTCAAAATGACGATAAATGTTTCCAAAATACACAACGTTCTGAAAAATTATGATTAAATACAGGTACAGAATTAAAATAGCCACGAAAAACGTATTTAAGTGTAGGGATGGCCACAACCGGTACAGTGGCCACAACCGGTACCTCTACCCTATTATCTGTGCTGCAATTAACTAAACGGCTCTATTTTCATCTTTTGATTTCTTGTTCATACTTATTCAGTAGTTTGGTACGTATTTGATCGCGGATAACGATTACATTTTTTTTATGTCATCGATGGGACTCGAATCTGGAACCCTGCGGATATGAATCTGAGCCTTAGATCACAAGGCTATTCACATCTTTGTAAATATATATTTTTATTGTCTATTTAAGGTATAAGGAAAGTCTAAACATGATATAATCTCAGACATTTACATGATTGTATCTGGAGTTATTAAAATAAAAGAAAGGTTTAATCATTTTTTCCCCGAAATCGATTATTTTAATTGTTATATATTGACTTGCAATAGATTCTGCAAGTTCTCATCTTGACACATGTATAAAATACATGGGGCATTCCAAGCCAACTCTTTGACTTTATAAAAACGATATTAAATATTTAGCAATGATTTGACTATTGTGAAGTGCTTTAACATCCTTAATTATATAATAAATTTTAAAAATCCGAAAATTAAAAAACAATATCTAAAAGCCCAGTTAAACTTGATGATTATGAAAGTCCTCTAATTAAAAAAAATTAAAACTCGTACGTAATCTTGTGGAGAATTATTAAAACTTATATTATCAAATAGCAAAGATTTACTTACGTGAAATCGTGATATAAATCGGTAATTATTTTAGGAATAAAGTTGATAGTACAACCGACTTCGTGGTGATTCCATAATTATGATATGCAGCGAGTTATATGATGTGTAAACTTTTCAATAGCTACCAAAAATATTCTTTTTCAAATAAATTTTATGGTAACTTGAAAAAAAAAATGAAGAAATATGATTTTATGTGATTTTACCATTATTTCTTTTCACAAACCCTTTAAATAATTCATTGAAAATTGCAGGTTATTATGATGAAATTACAACTACAACAGGAATTGCGCTATCAACTTTATTCCAAAAGTAATGGGGGTATAATTCTTCTAGCACGTAGTTTTCAAACTGTCTTGATCACTTTATGGTCTCTTTTTGCATAACATTTTCAAAAACTGGTACTTAAAAAAACTGTCTTTATTTGTACCTACCTTCTTTGTGCATTGACGATAAGGCTGAAATATAAGCATTCCGTGAGAAAAATATAGTGGCACTTACCTACAATGTAATTTTTATTCATTGCGGTAAATAATTCGTCATACAAATTTCGAAAAACTTGCAATCAACGTTAATAAGCAGTTGCGGCAGTCAATGACTGCATCATTTTCTCCGAGATCAGATATCACACCAAAGAAGGTTTTCACCATGCAAAAACGCGATCCTCCCGTGGGCAATTCCTTATTCACCGAACCCTGGGCTATCGAGCGGTATTCGTCAATTAGTCTCGGCAGCGCTAATTGACGCGCGGCGATTAATTAACGGGCATGCGCTGGTCAGCGCGATCGTGCAGGGCATCTGGACGACATGCGGTCGTGCAACATTCCGTCGGCATCAGTGCGGCCCGGCATAATAAACAGCCGCGGAGCTCACGTTACCTATATACCGCAGGTGGTTACGACCGATCGTTTACGATCATTTTGTGGAAAAAATTATGGTATTAAAAATATTCGAAAGCGAGAGATGTGTGCGAGAGCGCAACATCCGAAAATTGTAGAAACACGTGCGCTTCTTTTCCTAAAAGGTTCTGTATGAGGCTATATATGAGGCGACGATACATGTGCGTTGTATATCTATATGTTAGGCGGCTAGTAGCACCGGCTGACCTTTTTAAGCCGTGAAGGGGAGATTCGGTCCGCTTGGCTGGATCCGCACATACACAACACTATCTCGCGAAGGCCCACCACACCTTTACCATGAGGAAGTTTGGTCACGAACATTATTATTAGATACATTACAGATTTTTTTTATACGCTATGAGGAATACATCGAGAAGCCTATGTGTAAAATCTTAAGCAAGGTTATCGACCCTCTGCGGTAAATAAACAAATGCGATCTCGAACGATTGAGCATGTAATGTTGAATTTTCATACGATATCTTATGAAAAAGACGTTACGCCAGTTTATTCAATTTTCTTTGTATTTTGCAGTTAGATGCATGTACAATTGAAAAAATGAACATATTCCAGAGATTTTAAAGGTTATAGTGAATTTGAAAAAAATTGGTTGTCCGATGTATTTTAATGAGAATTCTATAGTTAATGTCAGAGATTAGTAAGCATAGGACTCTAGAACAGACGCAATTGACGAGTGTATCCTTTTGAGTCTGTGTCCAATTGGAACAAAGCTGGATTACCAAACGTCTCTTCTGTGTCCAATGAGGTCTCTGTTCAATTGAGCCATTGGACAGTCTTTCGGTGTCGAACTAATGTTTGTCGAGTTTTGTTGTGTCCAGTTGGTGATGTGTCGAGTTGCGCCGTGTCCAGTTAGTGCTGTGTCGAGTTCTGCCGTGTCGAGTTGCACCGTATCTAGTTATTGCTGTGTCGAGTTCTGCCGTGTCGAACTGGTAACGTGTCCAGTTGATTTGTATGCAGTTGCCCATGTTCAATACCGTCTGTGTTTAGTTGGGATATGTAGGATCGAGCTACTGCCCGGCATGATGCCGTCACGACATATCTTATGTACACTACATGTCGGGATATTCGTGAGGCACGACATGCAGACACGGTGACAGCATGCCATGCAGGCATGGTGACAGCATGCCATGCAGGCATGGTGAGAGCATGCCATGCAGGCACAGGGACGTACGACATGCCGGCACTGTACCGTTAGATGCGGACGTACATGACGACACGATAACGACATGTCGTCACGGCACCCTAGTGGGTCCTGTCACCTAAAAAAACCGCAAAAACCACTTCAGCGTTTTCTGCACTTTTCTACACAGCAAATCACCGCAAAACGACTAAGCGTTTTTTTATCTACCGTTGGTGGTTTTGCCGTTTCGATCACCGCAAAAACACCGATGTCAATTACGAAAAGTTTCGAATTTTCGTAATATTTTCTAATTTGTATAAATAATGGTAGAAATCACAGCTTAAATAGTAGCAGAATTGAAAATGAATCTGAGTCTCGAATTACACGACTACTATGGATGCCTTCGGATTGTTGTGAAATTCTGGATATCATCGTAGACTACCCAGATAGAAATATGGCGGCACGGGGACGGCACGGTAGCGACACGGTACGGCACGGTGTGCCGGTACCGTGCAGTTATGCGCAACAGAATGTAACGTGACGGTGACGGTACAACTGGCTAAAAACGGCACGGTGTCACCACCGGTCCAGCACATCGTGCAGCCCCTCTATACTGCACGCCGTGCTGCGACGGTGCAGGCACAGTGCCGGCTTCAGCACGCTGTGCCGACACAGTGTCGTTACATTCCGTAGCACATAACTCGGTTCTGACGACACGCAGTTCTAGCCGGCACTGCACGTTTTTCTTACTGGCTACCAACGCAAAGACCCGATCAGAAATTTGTTCTGGCTGAGGTCCTGGCGTCATCGGGTTTCCCTCAATTAATAATCGGGCACGGATAAGGCAGCTCTATTTAAGTGTGGGGGTGGCCACAACCGGTATTTCTATACTATGGCACGTAACGCCATTTCTGATCTGGCCGTGATCAGGCTACGAATCCGGACGTTGTCAGGCTGCTAATCGGCCGGTAACAGACTCCTGATCTAGTCCATAGTGAAAAATGAGAAGGTCCAATATACATAAAACGCATAACGCCAGTTTAATTATTGGAAGTTTATGCTGGTAACATACATGGTCGTGAAAACTTTAAAACTGAAGCATTACTGTTTTATTTTTTAGCTAAACAAATTGACATATAAAGGACTGATAATCTCAAACAAATCGCCAAATAATAGGGGTTTTTTTTAAATAGTGGAACTATCTTGCAGATCCAAAATATATACAAAACTCAAGACGAAAACAGAATAAAAATAAAAGAAACAGCGTGGACCGACAGCAGTGGACGCGCGGTCGGTGTGCGGCTTCGGCGGTCCGCAGAGTTAAGCAGCATTATTTGCGGTCATAACTTGGATGGGTGACCGCTTAGCCTTGCATTGATTTGCGCGCCAACTGCTGAGCGGGAGGCAGTTTTTCTGAGTTTCTAATGTATTCTCATACAGTAGAAACTCAGTAAAAATAAAGCCGACTGTATCGGCCAGGTTTTCCGCAGTTTTCCTGTGCCCTCGTGCAAATGCGATACAGTAGTGCATTAGGATGAGTGGCTGCGGACAACACTCTAGAGGGGTCTCTATGAAGGAACGGGAAAAGGGGAGAGGGGAAACGTAAAAGCCTGAAGAAGGCATACGGAAGAAACCAATAATAAAAAAAAATAAAAGAAACAGCGTAAAGTGCTACAAGATTTATGTACATATATCCACGCGACTCATCAATTTTTTAAATGTGGCGCGTAAAAAAACGCAACGTCGAAAAATGTTCACGATAGAATCAATCGATCGCAAAATGATGATCTTGGTTATAAGTGACGCAGTCGCCGAGAAAATATATGCTGTTCCCTTATACATGAATAATTGTGTAAGACACATACATAAAAATACAACTATTTCTAATCGATAGTATTACAATAATAAGCGATATTATACAGGAAACATCTCTCATTCATTTATTGTACACCGTTCATGCCAGCTATGCTCTTCCAGTACTTTGATAATTTCGTCTGAAATGGTGTATATTTTAAGTCAACCAGATTTAAATATTCTGGCCGAAAGCAGGGCCGCGTCTGGCTAGCCCGACCAAGAGTGCCTGATCCCGGCATGATATGGAAAACTGTAGTTCGACCACATTTGAAATGTTGTACCTATGCATGATCTGGGTGGGGTCAGGACCTCATTTAGCTAACCGGATCAGGAATGCCCGACCGATGCCTCATCCGGACCTGATGGTACTTCAGGCAATTTGAATTAATTTCTGCTCGGAGAATCGTCCTTGAAAACTGACTTAGACCTTAAAAGGTGTCCTGTACATGATGAAGTCTACCTAAAAACCGATCTAAACATCCAACATTAAGAAACTGTCATTCTGGAACCTCGGAACGCTAGCGTAGTTGAACGAAGTGAAAAAGCACTCATTAATACCCTGTTTAAAGAATTCCATTGATCCCATTTAAACTCAAGGTTCTATTGAAACGGTATCGGTTTTTATCGGTATGAATGGTGTTTTTTTGTCCATCCTATTGGTCTAAATAGGATTTTCTAAGCAGGGTAGTCAACAAAAACCATGACCTGCCCCTTTAATGTAGCGGCGGATGTACTCCAATGATTTAATAATTTCATTGATTCAGGGCTACAATAGGCCTCAAGCGTATCTCGCTCTAGCGGCCGCTGAGTGCGTAACATGATGATCAGCTGTTCTTAGTTCGGTGCACATTGGTCCGATTTTCCAAGCTCCGCCCTGTCCGCCATATTTCCTTGGAGCTTGGAAAATCGGACCAATGTGCGTACAAACTAAGAACAGCTGATCAAGATCATCTTGTTGTGCACTCAGCGGCCGCTAGAGCGAGTTACGCCTGAGGCCTATAACAGCACCAGATATTTGATATAAATAATTTCACAATTTACCCTATTCGATCGTCTTAGTGTTATTCTTTTTCTGAAACATTAATATTATCGGAAATAATTCAAAAGCAGTTAATAGGGAAAGAAATAAAAATAATATCCGACTGTCAAGACGACATTTCGAGAGAAATTCAAGACGAGAACGAGAGAAATGTCTTGCTATGTCGATAATCTCGAATTAAAATGACAATCGAGCTGTCAAATTGCAAGACTGAGTCTTGATTTCGACTTTTTCTCGCTCATCTTGCTCGTCCGCATCACTAGCTCCTTCAAGTGCAGTCGAATCCTAAATATCTTCGCAGTTTTATAAACACTTTGGCTTCAAATCGCTTGCGAGAAACGCTTTACCCATTTGCCATCTAGCGGCATTATGCGAAACGTTGATGAACCGTCACTTGTCGTGAATCGGTGTTTCGCAAAACGCCGCTAGATGGCAAATGCCGACACCGCGCCTGCACGGCGTGCCGTCACCATGGTGGACCGTGATTGCACGGTGTCGACACCGTGTCGTCATATTTGGACACACATGATGGCACGGTGCCTGCATGAAAAAAAAACACGTTTGTCTATCTGGGGCGCTTACATTCATGAACTGTGGTATTAATCGTATTTTTACATTTCATGCATTCGAGACTATCTTTGTTAATGGACATTTCGGATTTTACATTAATCGGTATGTGAAGAAATGCAATGTCTACTGCGAACATGGTCTTACTTACAGGTCTTGTATCTCTGGCAAATTTCAATGGTGGCGGTGACTCGGAAATTTAAGCCATTTTTAGTTGTTCGCATCGCCTAGATGTGTCGCGGCTATCGACTGCACTTTAGCAACGTAACCTGTAAATTTCTCGTTTAACAGCGTCTCTCTGCTCTCCTTGTTTGCATCGTTTGCGTAATTATATCTCGGAATCTCGGAATATACGTTTAGTAATTAGAGTAATAAGTGTTTAGCATTTTTTACGCTGTTAAGGTGACGTGCTACTCTGAATGAACTGCCGTGAGTGCGAGAGAGATAACGGCATTGGCAACCCTGGTGGTGTGAGAGAGAGAGCAATAAAACGGCACATCACGTTAAAGAGAGAAAAACAGTCTATCTCTCTCACATGAAGGATCACACGATAGCTGCGCCTCTTTCGGTCGAACTTCGAGAAGCGAGTCACCCCCTACCATGAGAGTTTCAAGACCTATATGTAAGACCGTGACTGCGAATCTAAAGCCACTAGGGTGTTTAGTTTGGCGGTCCCAGAGATGGCGCCACTCGATGGGCTGCTGAACCGAGCCTCAGTTGAGCCGTTCGATTGGTTGGCTGTTTAGTTGGGGCTAGCTCCGGTCGCCACTCTGCAGCAGCTTGAACATACGGCCATGGAGGCCATGGACATGCCACTCGATTGTGGTGGTAGATCGCATCATCGTGCAATTTGAGACTGGTTGATGTTGTGTAGTCGATCCACGAGATGGCGACACGCAATAGTCTCGAGAGACGAACGTCAGCTCGGCCGAACAATGATGATTGTAGATGGCAGTTGCGTCGTGGCGATTTATCTCGAACGTGTTGCAGGTGATATCAATCGACATCGATTTGCCCCGCATTAGCAAGAAAAACGCGAAAAACTATTGGGCGTCAGTTCTCAGAATGGTTCCATAGTCTGTTCTATGTATTTTGCCTTGTTATCAAGAATGTAACGCTATTTGGGCGATAAGACAAACAGGAAAAGAGAAAAACGCAAAAAACCGTTTCTGAAAACACGTTTTTCGATTAATTTACATTCTATGCTATATCTTTTCGAGAAATGATAATTCCAACACGTGCCATATGGTGCGATAGTTCGTTCCATATATTAATACATACGAATATTTCGGCCGATCTGTATCATGACCTGCGTCTTCACAACATCGACGACGAAGAAGAACCAGTCAACGTGCCTTATAAATCAAACAATCGATAATTTGTTATGTTTAAGCTGTGGTAACGCATCTAAGTAACCGTAATTCCCTAGCGGATCGATGCAACTGTTCTTTCGTGGTCGCTCACAGGTTACTGGTTATGTCAAGGTTCACTTGAAGTTGACAAACGACAAAAAAACTGTACTGCAACCAAAATGCAACGGTTACTTTACGACAAAAAAGAAGCACTAATTGACCATAACAAAACGGTTGTTTGGAGGTTGAAAAAAAGTTGAACTACTGGGTCTGGTCTAGTTACCGTCGTACTGGGGTTGAATCCCGGTTGCTTTTTAAATGAAAAAAAATAGAGATTATGAACGAACTACGGGTTCTGGTCTAATCGCAGTCGATCTGAAGTTGCTACTGAGTTGTGCGGTTGCATTCAGGTTTTATTTCTGAGTTCGAATTTGTCGAAAAACAACCGGTTACTTCAAAGTCGATATTTGGTTATGGCGATCCGCTAGGGAAGGTCGAAACTCCGGTAATGTACGTAATCATTGAAACGTATAAAAAAATCCGGAGTTCCATAACAGAAAGAGACATATTGACGGGCGATATCATTTTGTTTGTTCTCACTATGGTGAGTAAAGTTCGTTCCGAATATCTTCGAAAGAAAATAAGTATGTACAGAAAAGACGACACAGGATAAAATCGCTACAAAGTAGGAATGTTGAAGGGATCTTGCTAGTGTGCCGGCCCTGAAAATGGCTTATTTTCGCGATTTTTTTCGGAGGGTTGCGATGCGGCGATCGTTCTGAATTTTTTATACTATATTAAGATAATCATAAATGACACAAAACGATTTTTTATTGAACAATTTTTATTGTTTAAACATTTTTTTTTATTTTTGAAAATAAAGTTTACCAAAAAAGTAGCCGCACGGTGGACATTGTAGAGGTCGTAAATTGGATCTGAAAAAAAAAAACCCAAAGGATTATTAATTAAGATCGTATTGGCTATCTTGCTATGGAGACTTTTTTTTAATCGAATTTGACAAAATGGCGGCAGTTTGAATAGAAAGTATCGAATTTCGCCGTTTTTTTTTAGTTTTTATTTTTTTTAAATATGAAGATCAAAAAAAAAGCTTCCATAGCAAGATAAAGAGTGACGTAAAGAATGTTCTCCTAAAATTTGAGAACGATTGGTTGAAAATTGTTCGGTGGAGAATGTCCACCGTTTTGAAAAAAGCTGTTTTGAGAAAAACGCGTTTAAAGTTTCAAGTGCGGTGATATCATATAAATTGTGTACTTACGCTTAATCGGCGATGCCAGGTTCATAGAAAATCCTTTCGGCTTCCTCATAATTCTCGTTTTCTTCCATCATTTCATGTCGTCGAGCTGTTCGGGCCTCTTACTATCGAAAGAGCTCCGACGGTCCGCGGTGGCGATGCGCTCTTCTTTGTATTTCGCTGCGAATGCCGCGGCTGATGTACCAATTGTTACGCCCATCGTCTCCATTATTTTTAGGATTGTCGTAACCTTCGTTGAAAGTGCAAGCCGCACAAAACGTTGCAATCTCGACGTCTTTTTTCCCATTAAAAACGTGTTTTGGCGCTAATTGTCAAACGCAATGGTTGAAACTTTCATTATTGTTTTGCGTATTCGCGCCTGGACATCGCTCTAGTAAGTCGTCTGTTGTCAAGTCCTCATATATGGGCCGCAAAACTTCTTGCACATCACCGTCGAGAGCTGGCGGTTGTGAATATTCAGACACATTTCCGCTAGCCTCAGCTTTGCGTCATTCGCACCACGAATCTACGCCAGGAGGACAAAATTCGTGTTTTGGATTTTGATCCGTTGAACTCTTATGATGGAAGGTCGCCCATATCGCTTTTCTCATATCTTCAATGGAGTTCGAATTTCGGCGAACTGCTAATCTATAATATTCGGATACATTCGTCAATAATTCGAGAGTTAGCTGCGCTTTTTTCGGAGCGTTCTCAGATTTTTTCCTCGCATTTTTTTATGTAGTTGGAGTTCCTTTTTTCGTTTGTTTCGACGCGGTAGTTTCTTTTTCTTCGACTTGTTTTCGCGCTTTTTTCAATTGCGTCATTGAATAACGGTTGAACGCCGAAGGTCTTCGGCGCGCCACTCGCGCCAGGCCACTCGCCGCTGCTCCAAATCTTTTTCGCTAAAAATGGCTATTGCCAGCGAAGTATTTCGAATTTCGGTTTAAAATTTGGACAGGATATTCTTGACCGTATACATCAACGGATAAGACAAAAAAAAAAGATTTTTTTTTCACACTAGCAAGATCCCTGAATAGAAAAAGGGTTGCGTCGAATTTTATATTACGCGCCTGGCGCAATCTATATTATCAGAATTGTTCTGTCTTGTGTTTTACCCGACTTTCATTTTTTCGTCTTGACAACGGTTGTTGTTTATCTTAATTTTCCTTTTTGTAGGAATATTAATTAATTTTCAGGAATAAAATGTAGGATTTCACGTATACTTTTTGATAAAAATATTTCCAAATTAGCTTAGATACATTATCAATCACTTTTTGGCAAAACAAAGTTCATGCCATTTTTTTCGTGGGAAAGGACCATTTTGATTTTGCTCAAACTTTGACAGAATTTCCGTTATTATCTCCACTAACTACACCAAAATTTGCACGATGATCAATTCATACCTTCATAATGTGAACATGTGAATTGTGTATGATTCAGCAAATAACCGAGCCGTACATTGTGAAGATATCAATTTGCCATCGTGTTGATTTTTGCGTCGTTTTTTAATATTATGACGAAAATTCTGTGAAATTTTGAGTAAAATAAAAATGGTCCCTCTCAACGAAAAAAAATGATGACATTATTTTGCCAAAAAATGCCTGAAAATTTATGTAGGTTAATTTAGAAACGTTTTTATCAAAAAGTATACGTGAAACCCTCTAATTTATCCCGGAACAATTTTGTTGTGTCATAGATAGTTTTAAATCGGCAGCGCAAGGAAAGAAAATAAAAGTAAAAAAAGCATATTTTATTCTGGAAAAACTACGGGGATCAAAAATCTGAAATAACTCGTATGTGTTCGGGGAACTCTAAATACTCTGGAAAAAAATTATTAACCCACTCTACGAACATTGAAATTCTGGATGGCCCGCTTCATATGGAATGCCTCAATCAGAAGAGTCTGCAACAGATGATGGCCCGTTGTCGACATTTTGTCAGCAACATATTATGGTTGGAAGTATTGTTTTTATATTTTATTCATGTTTTTGATAATAAATTTCAGCACATGAATGCCCTAGGTTGCTTCTTCAACGTTTACTATCTAGACACTTAGAACTTAAGCAAATAATAGGTTCTTTATCATGCAAGGCAAGCAATGGCGAGAGTACAATAGAACATAGCATAACCATAGTGCTGTACATCAGGATTAGCAGAATGGTGTAATTTATTCTGTCTATCCACTCAATAGAGATTTATCGATGCTCGGTCAATTATTTCTAGCTGATTGATTTTTGTGGTGGACCGATCTCTCGACAATTCTTATAGTTACCGGTTCTGCAGGCTTCACAAAACATCTGCTCTCAGTTTTATGTCCTGTATCTTCACAGACTTGTCTCTCATAAGAATGTATCGACGCACAATCGTCGCAATCATGATCTTCATCAACATCATCGCATACTTCATGCCTGTAATTTAATGAAATTATTATGATCTCGTTTCGTGAATTTATTCGGAGGTGGTTGTAAATAATCGGTGACGTACCTATGCTACCTCGAAGTCCACCGCTGAACGATACATAACAGTAAGGATGACGCTTTGCCACTTCTTCCGGCTGAAAACGTTCAGGGTCGAATTTCAGAAGATCGGAGAAGTACCACACGCACGCGAAGCGTGCGTAAAACCGCGTTCTACGCACTGAGTGAAATAAAAAAAGATATATACCGCTTAGTTGATATTACACATTAGATTCCGCAGTCGTAATTACATGCTCACCGCTGTGATCGTCGTATCAATCTCTTCGCGGAGCTCGACGTCTGTTAATTTCTCACCGTCGCTGGACAGCTCCATCATTAGATCCAAGAACGCTTTTTTTGACGGCGCTTGTTCGGCTGTAAAGTTACTTGCAGCATTTTACATCCGGCCGATTATCGCATAGAATTACAGTCGTCATGCAATCGCGAACCAGAAATTGATTCTTGTTCTCTACTTCAGTGGTCTTTTCGAGGGCACTTCGCTTTTTTTAATTACATCATTCGTTGTGCTGTGTAAATACTTTAGGCAATTGCGTTGATCTCATCCGAGCTTCGTTAAGTTGAATATAAAATCAGGATGCAACAAGATTCTGAAAATTCTCAACCATATTATCTCAATCTGTCTGTAAATTTAAACAAAACGACTTTAATCAACGCTAAGCAGTGAGAAATTACGACAATTCGTTACCTTTTTACTGCATCGATGTATCGAGTATCGTGTCCGGTTTGCGCATCTCTTTTTTCCGCGGTCTCTGGAAAAATGGTAGAATGTAGATAGAGTATCTAAAAACGTGAGAATGATTGTCTTAAATTAACCGAGCGAATAAATTTTCTATTAACTGATTATAAATACAAGTGAATACACTCAAATTCGACTTCTACCTATAAGGTCGATATTAAGATTAATCTTAAGATTGAGTTTACGTCGAAAAATCGCACCCTGAATTTCTTCTACAGGCTGTATTTTTATTTAAGCTTGTTAAGAAAAAAGTTTCACTACCCAGTGAACACATAATTGAACAGCAATGTAACCTGGAAGTTACATGTAATGTTACAATGTTACGTTTGTGATATGTTGAGGCTAAGTAACATACGAGTATCATGCAATGTTTAATATGTTATTTGCAGGTAATGTTCCTGTTATGTAACGTATTTTCGTTGCAGTTACATGACAAAACTATAAAACCGCAAAGCAACATGCTCATAACAATTGGAATGTAACTTTCGTGATAGGATAGTAATGTTATAGGAATGTAACGTGGTACCATTACAAGAATGCTGCAAGGCTGTGTAACATTTACGTAACATACGCATCACAGTGGTTATGCAACATCACTAACATGCACGTTATGTAACTATTATGTGTCGTTGTTTAGTTGCAGTTACGTACCAAAAGTGTGTAATGGTAACGTAACATGCCTGTAACGATTGTAATGTAACTGCGGTGATAGTCCAGCCATGTTACAGTGATGTAACGTAATAACCATTACAAGAATGTTACAATATTATGCAACATTTACGTAACGTGCGTATCACAGTGGTTATGTAACAGCACTAACATGCACGTTATGTAACTGTTAGCTGTTGTAGTACAGTTACAGTTACGTAACGAGTGTCTGTTACCGTAACGCAACATGCTTGTATCTATTGCAATGTAACCGTGAAGATAGTCCGGTCATGTAAATGAAGTGTCACATCTTAACTTCACGGTAATGTTAGAAGTATCGTTAACATTCATATAACATAGACATAACATGTAATACTTCATTTGTTAGCAGGTAAGGTAATGTACATTATATGTCCTTTTGTTGTTACTGTTATGTAAAAAAAATATGTAATCGTTACATAACACGTTTACAACAATGTGATGTCCGCTAGATGGCCTAATGACTGGAAAATCTCTCGCAAGCAATTCGAGACCTTAGAGTATATATAAGACTGACCAACGGCGCAGCATAGTCGAAGCACTGGAGGGATACCCGTCGGTGGTGTCCCAACCGGTTGGCATCATTTACCTATAGCTTGTTCTACTTTTAATAGTAGCGGTTAATTTTTTTGAACTTCCAAGGGTAGCGATTTAGCAACCCTTTAAGTTCTTTAGTGGACTGAAAGTTACCTTCTGCAATTGCGGTTACGTAATTGTTATGTTACTTGTTACATTGCAGTTACTCTATTCGACGTGCTAGGAACATAACTGAGTTGTAACAGTTATGGAACACAGTAACATTGCTAAGTGGGAAATAATATCTTACATGTAAGTTACATATAATGTTACGTGTTACTTTCGGTTACATTGCTGTTCCGTTGCAGTTACACAACTGCGATATTACTATGTATATAACTGCAACGTTATAGTTACATTATATGTTATATTACATTCTAATATTGCAGTTATGTAATTGTTATGATTTTGGTTATTATTAGCCGCAATATAACTGTTATGTGTCAGTTACATAACACGTTATATTGCTGAGTCGGAAATGGCAAGTTACATGCAATTTACATGTAACGTCTTGGTAACATTACTTGTTACAATCGGTAATATTGCCGTTATATTGCTACAACATTACTGTGTCCACTGGGTACTTTCTAAAAAAAATGGGTAATGAGTTTTGCGTAAAATTGTTTAAAAAAATTGCGAACATATGAGGAAGATGTCCTAGTTATTAATGTTAGAAAAATTTGAAAAGCCTCTTGAAAGTTGGTTAAACTGTTGAATGTATTGATAATTTATTGACGCTGCTAACGAAATTTTATCATCTAAATGCAATTGAGTTTTTTCTCACCACATATAATATCCAGGGTACAGAGAGACACATACTCAAATATATCGAACTCGCCCTTGCCCAACTTTTTTCTCATCCGTTCCGTCATAATTGACGATTGTTCATTGAATGTCAACGAACGAGTCCAATATTTTTTAATTGAACGTCGGTGTGATTAATTTTCGATGAACCTTTGACTTGGCACCTAAAAAGGTAGGTAAAGAAAAACTTGACGAATTAATCGAAACGGCAGATCCTATTCTAAAAAGTTGGTGGCTCGAGATATCTCGTAAAATTAAATGGTTGACTGTTATGCTATTGTTATTGCATGACAAAAGGTTGTATTTCCGTAATCAACGTGTATAAACACGGATGCGAAAAATAACTTTTCTTTACTCGTGCATGCAAAATCCTCGTTTGCTCACCGTTTACAGACATGCAAAATGTCCGATTGACGCATTAGTGCGCAAAACATTTTGCGTACTGGCTCCCTCATTTTGCACACTGTTCCCTGGATTTTGCTCACTGCTTGAAGTTGCAGCTCATTTTGCATGCTGTAAATGTCGGACAAACTCGGATTTTGCATTGCACTCATAAAGAAGAATATGGTTCGATACACGAGGCCAAACCCTAACAGATCCGGTCACCGAACAAACCACCGTCGAAATCACCATGGTGGTTTTGTACAAAAAGTTCACTTAGAATTTTGTCGAAACCACCACTCCGAGATTCGTTTAAATCTCGGAATGGTGGTTTACGTGGTGGTTTTGTCAAAAATTCTAAGTGAACTTTTTGCACAAAACCGCTATAGTGAAAACGACCGTGATTCTATGGTGGTTTGCGCGGTGACCGGGTCTGCTAAGGTTACAACGAATAAACCGTTCTTGAAGTAAAAAATTTCCTTTGAATTTTTCGAAAAAAGGGGGTGCGCGCTCTAACTTTCGTAAAATTTAATCTATTTTGCTAAATAGTTGGTTATAAAATCAGCTGCACTCAGTGTTTTTTGGTATTAACTTTGGCTCGAATCGGTAAAGTTGTTCAAATTTTATGGAATTTTGAATTTTTCAAAAAATTGACATTATGGCTGTATTGTAACTTTTGCAAAACTTGAGATACCAAGCTCAAATTTTGTATATAAATGAAACAATATTCAGCCATTATATATGGATTTTTTAAAAATATACGTTATCACATTCACTTTCGGAAACGCTCTAATAATAACGAAATAACGGAATAACGAAATAGAAAAAGCGAACCCGCGTAGAAAAAAAGAATCTTGTGAAGAATCTTTTAAAGAACCTTAAAAAAAGTCTTGAAAGAATCTTTACAGGAATCTTGAAAAGAATCACGGATAGGAGCCGGAGCAAGATTCTTTCCAGGATTCTTTCCATCCGAAAGCGTTTTGAGAAACGCTTCGACCTCTCGCCATCTAGTGGCATCGTACGAAACACTTATATTCAATACTTCGCTAGATGGCGAGCGGTCGAAGCGTTTCTCGCAAGTGACTTGAAGCCTGAACGTATATAAGACCGCAAAGCTGTTCTGAGTTCGACTATACACGAGGGGTTTACCCTTCGTTGACGTACCGAAATTTACTGTCTCGACACCAAGAGAAAGTAACAACAGGGTTTGCTCGATTCCTCTGAAGAATTTCATTAAATTTTTTTCAACGATTTTTTTATTTAATGGACGGAATCTTTTCACGATTCTCTTAAAGACGCTTTTCAAGATTTTTTCGAAGATTCTTTAAATGATTCTCAGAACGCTTTCGGATGGAAAGAAACTTGAAAAGAATCCTGGAAAGCATCAACAGGTTTCGCTCGATTCCTCTGAAGAATTTCATTAAGATTCTTTCAACGATTCTCAAAACGCTTTCGGATGGAAAGAGTCTTGAAAAGAATCCTGGAAAGATTCTTTCAAGACTTTTTTAAGATTCTTTAAAAGATTCTTCACAAGATTCTTTTTTTCTACGCGGGAATTCACAACATGTTTATTTATCTAATTAAAACAAGGATGCAAAGTAGAACCTTGCACATTGCTTCCTCATTACTTTTCGCTTTTTACAAAACTTCCTCTATGCACTGAGAGAAAATTATGGTATTAGTAACTATAAAGTGACAACTATTAATTTGTGGTTGGTACAACAATTTTTTAATAGTTGACACAACTATCAAATAGTTACTATAACTAGAAAATAGTTACCATAATTATTTTCGTAGTTATCGTAACTATAAAAATAGGTGCATGCAATAAAAATGAATAGTTGTCACTTTATAGTTGACTGTACTATTACGATTTTTTTGAGTGTGAGGAAGCCAAAATTGAATAACATACTTCCTCATAGAGGTAGCTTTGTAAAAAGCGAAAATAATGAGGAAGCAATGTGCAAGGTTTTTTTCTACGCGGGTAGAGTATCGGGTCACTGGTATACGAGACTGCAACACAGATCGCCTGACGTAGACATCGTAGATAAGCAGTCGAAGGCCGTTGTTGAGGTAGTCCTCATGCAGTAGCTATTCAAATGACAGTCCATTATGAAATCATTGGAAATAGAGATATTGCAACATCCCAATAATAAAAAAATACAATTTTTCATTTTCACGCATGAAATAATCATATTTAATTATTTACTGATAGAACAACCATTGCCAAATGGTTTCATTTAAATGAAAATAGTTTTAAAAAAAATATTTACTACACGGAGAGAAAAGTCTGTGTGTAGCTACGCAGGTTTCTGTTGTTAATTACTATAACTTGCGTACCGCGGTGACACAAGGGCTTTATCAAAGTTGTTCCTATACACGTAGAAGCTTTCACATTGTGTATTGTAATCTTTCCGATTTTGCTTTAATACCATGCTCATTATTCCTATATTAATGTTTCCAACCGATATTTTATTTATACGTATACGTATGACAGTATTCCCTTTTTATATAGGAACAATTAGTACATTTTTCGTACTATTTTCAATATGATACTGGAATTAATTATGGAAGGATTTTTTATGCGTTCCCTTAAATTTATTTAAGGGAAGGAAGGGAAAATGTATTTAATATGCTTTGCAAGTTAGTGTCTAAAAAATGTGAACATTTTTAAAGACGCCATCGTATTTTGTAATTTAATTTTCTTTCTCTGACTGTTGTGTTGAAACTGCAACACGCTAGCCAAAGTAGGTCGATAAGTCAGAGTTGTAACTTATCATATGACAACTCGACCAAAAATACAAATATTGGGCAGCTTCACTGCCATATCTTCGCTGTCCCACGAAAGACACTTTTGGGCGAAAAGACTGTTCTTTATATGCGACGCCGTAGATCTTTTCGTTTACGAGAAAAGTCGTGGTTATTCGCCATCTAGCGGCTGAAAACTCACCAAATGTTCTCTGGGTTTGTTTGCCATATAAAATGACATGTCAATGTTTCTTATGGTGTATAGGAATTACATAATTTCTTATACACTCTAGATTCTCACAATTCACTGTTCTACTTATTTGTGCTGCCACTAGATGGCGAATTCGTGTACCGATTCTCGTAAATGGTATAATAATAATAACGACTACGGAGGCGCATATAAGCGGGGAGGTTTCATGCCGGTTCGGCCTGTGGCATTATGCCGCAGGACAAGTACGCATAATGTATTACGCATAATGTAATGAATTACGCATAATGTACTATTTCTTTACTCGTGCATGCAAAATCCTCGTTTGCCTACCGTTTACAGACATGCAAAATGGCCGGTTGACGCACTAGTGCTCAAAATGTTTTGCGCACTGGCTCCCTCATTTTGCATACTGTTCCCTGGATTTTGCTCACTGCTTGAAGTTGCAGCTCATTTTGCATGTCTGTAAACGTCGGACAAACTCGGATTTTGCATTGCACTCGTAAAGAAAAATATGGTTCGATACCCGAGGCCAAAGGATCGTTCTGCGCACTGCTCGTGTGAAGACAGCACGAAGCCTCGGCTTCGCCGATTACTGTAATTGCAATTTGGAATAACAGAAGAAAATGCGCTCCAAAAATGTTGATAAAATGTACATTAATCCTTTATATATAATTATATAATCTAACAAAATTTCGATTTTTTTGACATTCAACTTATCTCATATCTCATATATATTTTTTGAGATCAACTTATTGACCGTTTAAAGCCATGTGGAATGCCTTATAGACAATGTGCATCAAGCCGAGATCGTTGCAATCACTTTAAGATTTAATATAAATTAAATAGATGCGACATATGGGAGAGCCTTTAAGTTCTGCGTGATACGCAGATAAGGTGATACGCAGGCACGATAAATTACGCATTATAGTCGTTTCTACTACATTTCTGCTACACGAATCATTACTTACAACGTAGTATCAATTTCTGCGATGCATGTTAAAAGAAGTCTTCTCACTTCTAGGAAATATCTGCATAATACAGGGTCAACTACACTTTTTTTAAGATCGGTATAAAATAGCAATGTATCAATATTTATAAAGTTGTAACATAAAAAGGAGGTGAGTAATTGCTACATTGAATAAATGCAAAGACGGAGAAGTTCCTGTAAGTATTGACATTGACCGGTTCGTGATCTTGATTCGTGCAGTTTACGACCGTTCACGATGTTGCCAGAGCCTGATCACGTAATCTCAATGTAAAAATGTATTTGAATGTGAGTACATTATGATGGCAAAAAAAAATCTTTCGTGAGACTTCATCGAAGCCTTATATTTTCTATCGATGGGGTATTATTATTATTATTTGTCACAATGGGACATTCACACCAATTCAGCCACCCGATTTTTCAGTGTTCCCAAAAACATTATAATTTTCGGTAATATAATACTATACTTCTGAAGAAATATAGTATTACATTATTCAGAAAAAGTACCAAATTACAAGAAGCTACGGTATTCCGTTCGAGAATAAAGCCTTTCTTAAATTTTGTTTTGTTGGGTGATATCTCGATAACCCCAAAGCGCATTGTAACTTAATAAATACACAAATTCTCGTATTTTACGTATTCTTCATATAATTATTTTCCAAATTTTTTGAATCGCGTTATAATTTTTTTCCTTTTAATCTAAATCTCTATTCACTGGACCATTGTGAAGTATGTAAATAGGCTAAAGTGGCAAATGCAACAAATATTCAAGATATCATTTGATTATAGGTTTTTTTCTTTTAATCTAGGTTTTCGAAGTAAGCGCCGTACTGTATTAAATTGATTTATTTTTTCCTGTATTCACTGACCCATTATAAAGAAGTATGTCAAAGGGCTAAGTAACAAAGGCAATAATCTAGGAAATATAATTCCATAGCTGAAGTTCCGAAGAGGTCTCATGTTTGATGTAACGTTACTGAACACTGTTTGAAGTGTAAATATTCTCTTTCCTCTTCCAAAAAGTTGGTGGCTCGAGATATCTCGGAAATCTCACAAATCTCGCAGTCATTGTCATCGTTTTATTCATGCTGTAATTGGTCGGCGATGTCGTCAGACACACTGAGACCAAGTTGACGCATTGAAATTTTTTGTTCATGTCAAATGTCACAATTTATATAAAGAGACTCGAGCGCTTAAGCGCCCTTGCAAACGCTTAAACGCCCACTAACCCTAGTGTATGTAAATTATTACTACAAAATAGGCAAAAAAAAAAAAATAACGCGGGATTTTCTCCCTCGAGAATAAACGCTTTGCATATATATTGTTTGGTTTGGTATATCTCGATAATCTCAAAGCGCTTTGTAACATGATAAATACAAAAATTCCCGTTCTTTAACGTATTCTTCATATAATTATTTCCCACATTCTTTTAATCGCGTCAAATTTGATTATAATTTTCTTCCCTTTAATTTAGATCTCTTTAATCTAAATGTAGCGTCACTAAACACTGTTTGAGGTGTAAATATGTATGTAAATCATTACTACAAAAAATGCAAAAAAAAAAAAACGCTTCATTTTCTCCCTCAGTATTTCACACGTTCATGGCCAGTACTTCCGTTTAATTCACGATCAGCACCGGTTTTTATATGCGGTCAAAGGTCAGAAGATATTCTGAATATAAGAACGGCGCAATATAAATACAACCAGTGATGAACTGTTAATCCTTCTCAGGTTGTTGTCAGTCCTCATAGGTAGCTTTGTCCGCTTGCACCTATCGCAGCATAACTAAACTTTTACTTCCGTATCAGTGCTAAATGTAACCCCGTGAACTTTTAGATAAGTATCACCCCCTGAATCGTCTCTTTGATTTACAAAATGGCTATTCCTCTGACTGGAATAATTTTTATTACCGCCGGCTTTTGCGGAATTATCGCGATCATTTCGCATTATATTAAAAAACTACATTTATATTGGGCAGCCGCAAATTTTACGGGGCCACCCGCCCTTCCGATTATCGGAAATGCGCATCTTTTTTGGGGCAGCACCACGGGTGAGTAGATCATAAATATACAAATTAGTTTGTATCCCTATTCCAATTAAGCTAGGAAATGAACTGATAATGGATTCCACGAAATTTAGATATCCTGAACAAAATGAATGCTCTCACAGAGAAATATCCTTCATCCTTCAGATTATGGTTGGGCAGCAAATTGATGATTGTACTCTACGACGCTGACCACGTAAAGGTACCTACATGTAATTTAACAAAAGTATATAATGCAGTAATTTCTAATTTCTTAAAAATAGAAATAATTTTCTTCTTACGTCTAGGATCTACATCAACATTTCCTGCTAATTCAGCAACTTTTCCCCGAACTACTCCGATATTTTTCAAAATTAGTCAGATTCCCTAATACTCATTAGAACGATCATAATAACAGGGAAAATGACACAATCGTTTTTGCGCACCTTAATAACAGCACGTTTTTTATCAGAATAACAAAAAAAATTATGGTGACCATGATTTTTCTGTTATGATGACCAAAATCACACCGTTATTAAGGTGTACAAAAACGACTGTCATTTTTTCCGTCATTTTTCCGCAGCGAAACAAAAAAATACTCTATTTTCATTTTTATTTTTTTCTCATTTCGCTGCGGATTCATTTAAAACTATCCATGACACAACAAAATTGTTCAGGGATAAAATGTAGGATTTCACGTATATTTTTTTATAAAAATGTTTCCAAATTAGCCTAGATACATTTTCAATCACTTTTTGGCAAAACAAAGTCATACCATTTTTTTCGTTGGGAAGAACCATTTTCATATTGCTCAAAATTTGACAGAATTTCCGTTATTATGTTCACTAACTACACAAAAATTTGCGCGATGATCAATTCATACCTTCATAATGTGAACATGGATATTGTGTATGATTTAGCAAATAACCGAGCCGTACATTGTGAAGATATCAATTTTCCATCGTGTTGACTTTTTCGTCGCTTTTTAACATTATGACGGAAATTATGTGAAATTTTGAGTAAAATAAAAATGGTCCCGCTGAACGAAAAAAAAAAAAATATGACATTAATTTGCCAAAAAATGACTGAAAATTTATCTAGGTTAATTTGGAAACATTTTTATCAAAAAGTGTACGTGAAATCCTACATTTTATCCCTGAACAATTTTGTTGTGTCATAGATAGTTTAAAATAAATCCGCAGCGAAATGAGAAAAAAATAAAAATAAAAGCGTATTTTATTGTGGAAAAACTGTGGGGATCAAAAATCTGAAATAACTCGTATGTGTTTGAGGAGCTCTAAATACTCTGGAAAAAAATTATGAACCCACTCTACGAACATTGAAAATCAGGGTGCCCGCTTCATATGGAATGCCTCATCTAATTTTTTTATATACGACAAGAATTAAATCAAATCGATAAATGTTGCATTTTGAAACATTCGTAGTCCATCCAATAAAATTCCTTACGCATACACATTTAGACGATTGTACTTTCCCTTGGATGAACAAAAACGTGTATTAGAGTTAAGTTTAGTTTTTGATTGGTAGATGTTATCACAGAAACGTTGATTTGAATAACTGAATTTATCACAGAAAAATAACAATGATTAAAGGAAATGAATATATATTGGATTGAAAGAAAGTTCTAATTGATTTTAATTTACAAAATATCCAGAACATATATTTAGTCGTTTTAACTAGATCTTTTTTTTCGAATTAGAAAAGTTTTTCGTAGCAATAAATACAATATTTTTTCAGTGTCCGCTGCACAGTGAAAATTAATTGAAATAAATAAATATGTTGGAAATTTAAAAACTAAAAAATTGAATAAAATACATATTTGTTCTAGGGACAGTAAATTTCCGTTGATTGAAATAATTAAATGTTGAATAGATAATTTTAGTTAATATTACTAAATCTTTTTTCTGGGTCCAGTCTGTGATTATTTTTCTTTGCGTACGGACTTATGGCAATGGTCTTAACCGTTTTTTTCTTTCCAGACGATTTTGCTCAGTAATAACGCTATCGAAAAGGACGGGCTGTACAAATTTATGCAGCCGTTCATAGGAACGGGACTAGTTTCGGCTCCAGGTGAGTTTCTTTTGAGTATAGAAGAGCGTACCCTAGTTTATTCTCGATATCCTCTCCCTGTGCTAAGGAAAATATTCTAATGAATACCAATATAAATATGCGGAAGTATGTTAATCGATGTTGGCTTCCTTATAGAGAAAACTTTATAAAAAACGAGAAATCGTGAGGGAACAACATGCAAGGTTCTACTTTGCATGCTTATATTTTACATAAATTTCGAAACTAAAATTTTCCGAAATTTTAGTCATCAAGAAATGGTAAAGGAAAATTCAGAATTCTATCCTTATTTATCTAATATCACTGATGATTATTCCGTTCTCATAAAAAATTAGAGCACATTATTTAAAGTTTTGCGAAAATTCAATACCAAACAACATTAAGTGCATGTGCTCTTATAAAGAACTATTTAGCAAAATACACCAAACTTTACGAAAGTTAGAGCGATCACACTCTTTTTTTCAAACAATTAAAATCGGCATAAAATTCAAATTCGTGTATATAATTTGTTAAAAATTGCAACAATCAAATACGTAACGCTGCTTCACTTGTGTACCAAATATGAGCTCGATAATCAGAAACATTGTTCACATATAGGCGGTTAAATTTTATTAAACTGTATACATACACGCACATTTTTTTCTAGATCACTTTTCTCGGCGTTGTGGATCATTCTTAATTGCCCGACTTGAAAAAACAATATTTCATGAAAACAAAGCTTCCTCTATGAGGAAGTAAAAAATAGAAACCTCTCAGTTTAATTTGCATAAGCATAAGGATAAATAAGTCAATTAATTAATACTAGTCGAATGGTAGGGATAGCAACCGTATTAAAATATATCAATACATGAAAGTCAAGAATTGGAGCGTTCGCAATATATGCATAATAATGCATGATGGTGTGATTATTGATGAAATCGAATAACAAAAAAAATGCGTTTTGTTACATATATGTTGGCTACATAAATAGAACTATCGTTGATGATATATAGCAAAGAAATCACAAACAAACCTTTAAATTGATCTACAGCTTCTGTTATTATTTCCTCATCGATTATTTTAACTTCTTTTTTAGCTGCCAAGTCGAAGATTCATCGGAAATTAATTATACCGACGTTTAGTCAAAAAATATTGGACTCGTTCGTTGACATTTTTAACGAACAATCGTTAATCTTGATGAAACAGATGAGAAATGAGTTGGGCAAAGGCGAATTCGATATATTCGACTATGTGTCTCTCTGTACCCTGGATATTATATGTGGTGAGGAAGAACTCAGTTGCATTTACAAAATAAAATTTAGTCAGCAGCATCCATAAATCATCGATATAATATATATCCAATCACTGTCTAGTTATTTTTGGAAATATTCTATACATTTTTATGTAGAATTCGTTACCTCATTTTTTAAAATGTTAACCGTAAACATCTCAAAATCATGTTGTTTCAGATTTATAATTTTATCCGTCTACACATCTATATTCATAAAAGACCTTTTTTCTTTCGCAATTAGTTTTAAAATATATAATAACGATGCCTATGTTTGTTATCAATCAATTGCGTACAAAACTGCCCATAATAAGACAAGAAGTGGTTTAGAACGAAAAATAGTCGGTGCCCAGATAAAATTATACACTCGTAATAGATTTAAAATCGATGATTTTTTAACGTCTTTCGATGTTCGCCCAATTGGTACAAAGGACTTTGTGGGGATTGAGAATACGCGTCAGAATAGAGATTACAGTCTTCCTCACGTCGGATTGTAAAAAAGTATGCACATTTTTAATAATAATGCAGAAAGTGACCTCATAAGTATTTAAAAAGTACGTGGTAGAGAATTTTATACTCTCTTTTAGATAAGAATATGTGACCCTGATGATCACATAAGGTTTAATAATTTCCTTGCAGAATTATATACCTTTTTCATTACTTATTATTTGCATCTTATCGTTAGGTAAACATTTCATTAGGGAAATAACATCTATTTTCTAAAATTGGCCATTTTGAGTCCCGCGAAAAGTTCTCCTCCATACCAATAGGGTTTCTATCGAAAGCCTCTAATAAATCACTGATATTCAGTTTATCGACGGCTTATCATTTTATATCGGATGGTGCAGATTTAGTCAATTGATATAAATAAAAGATTGATTTATCCGCTTACTTTAAGACAATGAATTGATAAAAACAAACAAATTTCCTGTTTTTCGTACTCAATGTACGTTCTGTTATTTTTAAGAGACGGCTATGGGTGTATCAGTAAACGCACAAGCACGAAACGACACTACATACATCGATGCAGTGAAAAGGTAACAAATTGGCATAATTCCTCACCGTTCGTTTTATTGAAACTATGTCATTTTGTTTTTATTTTCAGAGGGACTGAGATAATATACTTGAGAATGTTCAGGATTTGGTTACATCCCGATTTTATATTCAACATATCGAAACTTGGAAAGGATCAGCGCAAGTGCTTGAAGATTTGGCACGGTATAACGGACGATGTAATTCGTAAGAAGCAAGACGCTTTAGAAAAGGCCTCGCAAATCGAGAACAAGACTGCTATTCGTACGTACATACTAAATTCTATAGTTGTATGCTGTTGTATATACGTACATACAACTGCAAATCCTAAGCGATAACCGGACGGTGTTGAAAAGCAACGTGTAATTTTACAGCCGAGAAAGATGAGACAAAAAAAGTTTTCTTAGATCACTTGATGGCGTTGTCAAACGACGGTCCGAAATTAACGGACGTAGAACTTCGCGACGAGGTTGAAACGATGATTATAGCGGTGAGAATGTAATTCCATTGTGAATTCAAATGTGCAATACCAACCAAGCGGTATATGAATTTTTTTATATACAGGGGAACGACACATCTGCAACGGTCAGTAGTTTCACTATAATGATGCTGGCCAGTTTTCCTGAGATTCAAGTGAGTAAAAAAATGTTTTAATTCTCTACGCTGTATTAGAATTGATCGTGAACGCCTAATTGCTTTTCGTACTGCGATAATGCAGCAAATAGTGCAGACTAATTTCGTCATAAATCTTAACGTGCACAGAATTTCGGTACAAAAATACTGCATAAAATTGTATTCATTTCTTAAAATGTTTAATAGCGAAAATTACAATATACTTTTTGCAATAGTGTGCGTAAAATTCGATTTTACACCTCGATATTCGGGGTGTAAAGTGCTACTTTTTTCAACACTGTGCGTAAAAATCGATTTTACAACTTGCGGGCGTAAAATGAAAAATTGGGTTTTTTGCGTTTAAACGGGTCCAAAAATGCGGGCGTGAAATAAAAAACTCGGATTTTTGTGTTTAAATATCCGATTCATACAAAGAAAAAGAAAACGAGAGGGTCCTTATCGTACTTCGGATACTTCAAATTCTACCTTGCCGATTCTACTGATAATATCCGATATATAATTTTGTTAGGTTTCGTTTCTTATAAGTATAATTCTTATAATTATTTATATTGAACAATACTTTTGTTCCTGTATCACTTATATATTTTGATATAATCTAATATGAAATAAAAAATATATTTTTTCCGTTAAAAGCTAATATTCGTTTTTTTTTCAAACAAAAAAGTATTGTTTGCAGGGGGGGCTTCGCCTCCTGCACCCCCAACAAGGCTTGCAGCCCTGTACCCGCTCCTGCGCCTGCCTCGCACCCCACTTCAATAATTTCTTGATTTATCGCGGTATAATAAGTTATTTACATGCACGAGTTTTCCGCACACTATTGCAAAAAATATCGTATGCAACGCGGGCGTACGATTTAGGAACTTGTACTAATCAGCACGCGGGCGTAAAACCGTCCTTTACGCCCATGTTACATGATATACTATTCATATCGTTAATCGGAGCACATAAATGACACACAAATACAACTGCGTAGGAAAAAGTGTATCAAGAACTGTGCGAAATCTATGGCGACGAAATATCTTCAGACACACCAATTGATAAAGACGATCTCAATCACATGGATTACTTAGATAGAGTAATAAAAGAGACCATGAGGTTATTCCCACCGGCTCAAATGATAGCGCGTACCTTAACTGGAGACATCACGATAGGTTTGGGAAATGTTGTCGAATTCAACCAATCATTTTAAAAGAAAATAGAATGACGACACAATATTTGATTATAGGTGAAAAAACACTACCTAAAGGAAGCACAATTGCTTTGATAGCATTGAAGCTTCATCGTTGGGAAAAGTACTGGCCCGACCCTTTGAAATTCGATCCTGACCGTTTTCTGCCGGAAGAAGTGGCGAAGCGTCATCCATACTGCTATATACCCTTTAGTGGTGGACCTCGAGGTTGCATAGGTACGTCGCCGATAATTTACACTCTCTTCCAAATAACTTTACAAAACGAAATCTCAAAAATTATCTAAAATTACAGGCCAAAAGTACGCGATCATGACATTGAAGATCCTTCTGGCAACGGTTGTGCGTCGATACGTTTTCATAAAAGACAAGCCTATGAAGGTACAGGACATTAAACTGAAATCGGATGTATTGTTGAAGCCTGCGGAACCGCTAACTGTAAGAATCGTCGAGAGATCAGTTGGCCCAAAACATCATTTGACAATAAGTAAATGACTACATATCGCTAATTCTCCATGCAGCGAATGCCACAAATAATGAACTTCATTCTGCTAACTCTGTGATAGTATTAAATCCAAATGTTAGTATTGATAGTGGTGTTATGGAGGGCATGGCGTCGTAAAGGACATCAGGCTTCTCTAAGATAAACTGGTGGTTTCCACAGACTCTAATACGTGTGCACTAAGACTTCTAAGTCCCTATCCAACTAGTGCTGAGCAGTCGCATAGCACATGAAGAGGAATTTTGGCCCCTCCTCCGTACTTAATGTAAACAGTCAGCCCCGAGATAACCAAAGGAACGCCCTAAGGTGAATCACTGAGCCCAATTTATATCTCTTGGTTATTAGCGACATCGAAAAGTTCATAAGAAACGAAGGGTCAAACGGACTAGGCATGGGATGCAACCTGAAGATCCTATCGCTGGAATTTGCCGACGATATAGTCATCCTAACTGAAACACCAATAGACACGCAAAAGATATTGAACTCTCTTTATAAATACTGTCAAACTAATAACCTGCAAGTGAATGTAACAAAAACACAAATTGCAAAAAGTTTAATGCATTCGTATTTGTCGAAAATAATCGAAATTGTAAAAACTTACATATCTAAGAATCAAAGAGTTTGATCTGCGAAAACGGGGTTGAAATTTGGGACGACTCATTCTTACAAAAACGAGAAAGTGTACAGGTAAAATTCGTCAAACAAGTTCTTAACTGGGCAAGATGCACGCCGAACTACGTGGTACGATTAGAAACCAATAGAACAAAAATTGAAGTCGAAGCCCTGCGACGTAGTCCAAGATGGTGGATGAGGATACTAGAAATGACAAACGATAGATTACCGAAAAAGTGTTATGATAGGCTAATATATTCGTAAATTTATTCCGAATTCTGAGAAGATGAACTGGATTACAAGACTGGAACGCGGACTGTCCGATTTGGGATATGAGGAAGTCTTTGAAAGACAAGACCCGCTGCAAATAAAAAATATGATAGGGCCGATAACCGAGGCACAAACGGAAAAATAAAAAACGAATACCTTCTGGCGGCGCGGAACTCGAGCTATTCAAAAATATATAAAGAAATATATCAATACAACAACTATCTATACGAAGACACTAACATGAAAAAAATTGGCCTGGTGGGTCAAATTAGGGTAGCGCATTGCGACAACCCAAGTTTTTTCTGGGACGAAATCAGCGTAGTACTACATTCGGAGAGTCGATGCAGGTTTTGTAGCGCGGAGCAAAATGACAATCTCGAACATCTCTTATTAAATGTTTAGCCTACGACGGCCTACGAATGCATTATTTGCCTAGGAAAAACTCAATAGCTGAAATTCTTCGTATTAACTCGCGAGCAGAGATACATAATATTTTCGTCTTTATGATAAATGCGATATGACTGCGTGCTTTCTCATTAAACGCGTAATATACAATAATAGTGTAAGCAAAATAATAATATAAGTATAATAATTGTATAAGCAAAAACACTAGTAGTCATTAATGCGAAAAGATTGTGAATCACATGTAAAAGGAAGCGAAAATGTAACAAACCCAGAACCAGGCGACCTCTATGGCCTCCATGGCTGAGGCCATACATATACAATAAACTACATACATACTGTAACACGATTCTTTATTCCGCGATAATTCGGGAAAATTATCCCGGAGAATCGCACGACAAATTCGACACCCTTAAATACACCAAAAACGCACTAGGGCGCCAGGCCCTTTTTTTATTGCCTGAAGGGCCAAGAGGAAGAAAACTATCAATTATTCGACGCGAATACTCTTCGCACAAGCTGCTCAATCCGAGAGACTAGGTCGTGGGGGGTTAAGAGGGGGGAATCTTCAAAAATAACTGCAAAACCCAAAAACCGATATAATATATAATGTGCTCGCTTTAATTAAACAAAATAAAATGATTGGCGAGTACAGTAGGAGGCTCGGAGCCTCCAATATTCCCAAATACGGTTTTACAAAAAAAATGGTTCCCGGACGGGGAACCCGTGCTCACTGGCACAACTGATTCTATATAAACTAAAATTAGTAATAAATCCAAAATAATTTTCCAAAAGGAATTACAATTTCACAAATAATGGGCGTGAACGCTACGCGTCACGCCGCCAAAATAGTGAGTGATTCTCTCTCACTCTTACGCTACGGGACGGCTGAGGCACGTCTCGTATTTTCCAATAAATTAAATATTCCCAAAAAAACCTATTCAAAATCAAATACAATAAATACAATTTTCGGCTAAAGTTAGAGTCTCTCGTTCGGTTGGCCTTAGCCAAACCGAGCAGACCCCGCGAGATACTCTATTAGCCAGACGAACAGGATCCCGCCTCGTGGTGTCAGAAGGCCTGAATTTCTTCCAATGATTACCAAAAAAACTATTTATTATGTCACGGCACCTGACAGTACAATATCAAAATGCACTGACCCACCTCTAGTACGCGATGCTCCGTGTTAAGGACCGAAATAACGTCCTTCCTTCTTTTCCAATTAATTCCTATGGTCCGATATAATATTTCCAATACGGTTTCCAATATATTACAATAGTTCGTGCGCTACTGTTCGCACGCGTGTCCAGCCAACAAGTGACGAGTCGCGGTGCGTGCCGGACTCGCCAAAATCGCTCGAGGACGAGAGGAGTGCGCGGAGGGTACGCATCCCTTCGCAGCGACACATTTATTAGTGGTCTGTCGCGAAGACAGACTACCATTCGACGCGGGAGTTCCAAACTCTCGCGTATGAATTTCCAAAATAGGAGGCCGATGTACTGCCGCCACGGTGCCGATTTCTTGATGCATGGAGCTGCCCTCGCTGCTGGCGTCTCCTCTTCCTCTGAGCTCCTGGATCCCAAAGACCATGCCGATTGGAGGTACTGATGCAGTACCTCACTCGTAGAAGGAAAGAAACGTTGATCGCCAGTGGGAGCGGGGACCGTGACATGTAAAATGTGTTCCAAACGAAATCAATAAATAATTCCTATAATCTCGCGTAGGTCTGGTCGATTTGACGCGACGCCGCAGTTTTGCCCTATTTCGCCTTGCAGCCGTATCCCGGCTTGCTGGCTGGACCATTTCTATGTCGCGGGCGACATCGAAGGGGGGAGAGATGCAACGGACACCGCGTAACGCGAAATGCCGCGTTACAATACATACATACATACTCAGCCCCGAGTATCTCTCGGTGTCTCTTCAGGTGGCAGTGTCTTATGAGTGATCCAAATTTCATCTTCAACTTCCATTATTCAATTCGAACAATCGTTCTGCGAGATTCCTGTTTGGTCCTTGTACGAAAGTTTTTGTCTGTTGCTTTATAGCTATTGCTTCGTATATGATGCGTTCTGAATTATTTGCCTTATTTCTTATTTCTCCTGTGATCTGGAACTTTACTATTCCCACCGCCAGTTCCGACACACTTACAAATATAAATATGCTTTTTCTATCATTCCATTCTTACCGTTGCCTCATATAGATCACAATATTTATTCCTTGCCTTTTTTCTTACTTCGTTTTGGACCTGGCTATTGCGATCACCGCTTCGAGACCAATTAAAGGTGTCAATGAGCGCTTTTTAACCACATCGTCAGCTTTTTCATTTCCAGCAATATCCTGGTGTCCTGGGAAACCGACATGAGTTCTAAGGCTTTCAGCTTTATTTGTTTATCTGAGCATATGGACATGTTCTTATATCCACAGCCCAATCGATTTATTTCCAATGCGTTTGAAAAACTGCAAAAAATGTGCCCAATGAGATCAATAATTCTCTTTTTCGAGTTCTGGAGGCAGAGGACTGTCCCTAATCATTCTAACTTTTTATTGTAATAGTAGTTGTAATACGACGTCGATTTTCAGAGTTGCACTCGTAACGGTACATAATCTACATTATTGGCAATACATCTCGATCGGCACGAACAATATCGGTGTGAATACCTTTGAACCTTCAAAAAACAAGGTATGTGCCGTTCAGTGATGGAATTCGATCTTGCATAGGTAATTCGCTGATAATTTGCAATCTCTTCCCAATAAGTCCACAAAACGAGATTATTAAGGAAGTTGGAGCACTTCTCACCAGTCAAATTAGTTCTAAATTGTTAAAAACGTATCTACTATTTCTGACATTTGTTCAATTGTTCCGAGTTCATATTCACGTGGCAGCATTAGTTCTTAATATGAAAATGCATTCACAGCCGGGATTTGAAAACAAATCAACTCATATATGCAGATATTCGATATTGTGTTTTTTATCGAGTTTTTATCAAAGATTGAACCGATATATCATTCCGATTATGACGAGCAACAGCGCATTTTCTTTTTTTAAAGATGCTTCATCGATTAATTGGCATACAAATGACTGTAACATTTGAATAACTAATTCTATAAAAAATGTGGACGGTCAGTCGATAAGGCATTTTGAAATAATCAAAAAGCTATTGACTGTTACAATAGGACTAATATTATGAATTAATCTTTTTTTTTAAACTGGGTGAGAGAAGCATGAAATTGTAAATTTGAATATATCAGTTGATTTTCTTGTCAACTGTGAATGCCTTTATGTATTAAGAACTAATGCTTCTACGTGAAGAACGCCTCGGAACGGTCGATTAATCCACCAGAGATTGTAAAAATAATTTAAAAAATGTAGCATTCATTTGATGACTGCGACGCCGCAACTTTCTACAAATTTACGAAATTTACATTTAGCACGAGATGATGTCTATGGAGATCCTTCCCGCGACTGTTTGACGTAGTTACATTCTAACGAAACACACGTCTGTGTAGATAAAGGACAGAGGATAATGGGCGATTCTTGATTAACCGAATTGTACGTAAAATAACGGATTTCTTAAAATAAATCAATGTCTGTTTCAGAGTTCAATGTATTTACAAATAGATTCCTCCCCGACAAAATACAATAATAGTCGTCGTAACACCTTGAAAAATTAATTATAGTCCCATAACCAAAAAATGGTACATTAATTATTCTAAGAATTTATGGTATTTGCGCGACAAGATATGGACTGTCGAGTGCACCTTCTCCTGCTACGATTCCTCCCTCGTTGGCATTTGCAGGTTTAGTTCTCAGCACGTGGCCTACTTGTCTGTTCACGTGAATCTCATGCTCGTTTCTGTAAAGCCGAAATCATTAGCATGGTGCAAACAAAACTTTGTCGTTAAAATAATTTCTTGCAACAGAAAAGCGAAATCTAACTTTTCCATTAGCAATACATTTTTCCATTAATTTAGAAAAATAGTAATAAATAAGAAACCCAAAAAATCGAACAATTTGAAAATTGAATTTCTTCTCGTATTTAATAAATGATCCTTCAATAAATAAAAAATGTATTAAATGTGAACATTACACAAACATTGAGATATTTCCTTGTGCGTACTTAATAAATTGAAAAATAGGTTAATTGTAGCAAAAAAATAAGCAGATAATGGTCAAGTTTGAGTAACAGAAGGTCATTTTGCATTGGTAGTGAAATCAAAGATATGATTAACGCATACCCAATGATAACTCCGTATATCCCCAGTTCGTTGACAACATCTCGAAGTACAATCTTGTCGTCTGTACCGGAGCGCATCAAGTAATTTTTGTAAATGGGCGGATTGATGCGGTCCATAAGAATCCAGCCCGTTCGCTCGTTTGACCCTCTCATCGACTCCAATGCCGTTCTGACTTTCTCGCCGTAGATATTGTTCCCACCGCCTTCGCGCTGTGGTTTCAAAACGTACTTCGTAGGGTTGGCGATGGCCATGGCGATGACTTTCTCCCCTCGTTCTGAACGTAACGAAAAAAAAATTTGAACACATTTATTCGATTTCTAATCGTCGATAATACTTCTCAGTTCAAAGGCTATCAAAAACTTACAAACTCTAAGGAATAAAGTCCCGTAAATACGGTCTGGATCTCTCTAGCCTCCTTTTCGTTCAAATATCTGTTAAGGATACCCGGTTGAGCGAGTGCTTGTTGAATCTGAAATAAAGGCCCATTAATAAAACGAAAAAGTTAATTAATCGACGTCAAATTGAGCTCTTTTTTAGATATTTATAAATCACGTCATGTACTTCTCGTTCTTCTACAAATCACAAAACATGCCTTTTTCGTGCCAGCAAGGTGATACGGTATGGATTTGATTGCCCGAGAACGCTCGATTAGCAGCCTCATTGACCAATGGGCTTCACTGGTGTACGCCTCGGATTGATATCCAGTGCGACAATAGACGACAGACACGACATGATCCTCTCTAATCGTAGTTAAACAATAACGATTTATTAGCGTGTGGAATTTGAGTAACCTTGATTTTAGTACGTATATAAATTAATATTAGGCATAAGGGCGCTGTACTGTTTTGCAAAGAGCTCTTAGTGCGCCCATGCGTAATATCACAGATGCAGTCATAACATTTTCGACTTCGGGTCTCAATCGTAATGAAAGAAAAAAATAATTTTACAAAAATTAAAAAACGCCCGATTGAAAAAATGGGTTTAATTGATTAAAAAATTGAGGTAAAGAAAAATTCTGAATAATCATCGCACATTATAGTGAGAAGATTTCACTCTTGACGTCTTAATCTACCGACTGTATGCTATGCTGGTAACTCCAGTAGTGCCGAACACGCGGTGGAATTGTTCGTTATCTGATAATGGTTTCTTTAAATGTCGGGCGATGTAAACATTGCGATACGAGAATACAACCTCGTTTAAACAAACTAATCCTGCGACAATACAGTAATTGGAGCATTCGGTTCCAAACATTGATGTTTAATTTATAAATAGTAGATTGTGATACTATTGCCGAAAAGCGGTTATTCCACGAAGGTTAGGAAGCAGCGCACGAGCCGAATCGAGCGGTACAGTGTATGTACATGTAGCGCGAGAGAAGGCGAGTGCTGTCTGCTTCCTAACCGCCGTGGGATATCCATTTTTTCGTACAAGTACCACATACTGCTTTTTTTTAACGAATGAACGGTATGTCCCGTGTCCCGTGCCTGTAACGAATGTGCGGGGGAAATATCATCTATAGATACTTTTGCGCACCCATCTGCATGCGCAAAAGTATCTTAGATACATTCCCGCACACTTTTGCGTGCGGGAATGTATCTACGTCGGTGGTGCACATGCGCAAGTATATTCTCGCATGTCTTATTACACTACTTTATCGACTTTTGGCGGTCTATTTTTTCTGATGGAATTTTGCGAAGCACTTCTCGGGTCTGAGACCGTGATCGCTAGATTCAAAGCGCGCGAAACTGAAACCTAATTCAAATTTCACTAATCCGAATCTCTTACAAATATCGACTGTAGCTGCTTAATAAATTAAATTAATTCATCAAGCAGCCACAATTGACGAAATTTATCTTAAACAAATTGTGAAAAAATTCCACCACGACCCGTGTTCGAACCGGGAACACCCAGAATTCTAGCCTGGAGGCGTTACCAATTACGCCACCGTGGCCCTAGCAGAATTGATTCACAATTGTTAATTTATAGTCACATATTAACCTTAGTATGTTATAGGCGCGACCGAATGTTGTAATTATTAATTATTTTATCGACTTTTCGATAAAAGTCGATAAAATAATTAATACAGGACTCCCGTTTCATGAGCCATTTTTTCATTTCAAAACGCGCGAAATAGTCGATGAGCAGATGAATATTTCAATGTTTTAAAGGATTTCGTTTTTTATTTTGGTAACTTCAATGTCGATGCAGCAGTACTAAACATTATCGAACATGTTTCTGCCTTTACACTATTTCATAGTCTATCGAAAGCAACCACAATCTTCACGAGCGCTTCACCAAGTAAAAAAAAAAAATTTCTAAAAATCGCCGTTTTTAATGAATTTTGGCCTTGATGCGGCAGTACTTAATATCATCGCACAACTCCCAGCTTCCGGGAAAACATTTTTTTTTGTGATAATCAATACAGCATTTCAGGAGCAATCGATTATAAGAAAAAAAAAAATTATGTTTTTTTGAACAGCCCTACTGATCATCTTGTTGTGCACTCAGCGGCCGCTAGAGCGAGTTACGCCTGAGGCCTATAACAGCACCAGATATTTGATATAAATAATTTTACAATTTACTCTATTCGATCGTCTTAGCATTATTCATTTTCTGAAACATTAATATTATCGGAAATTATTCAAAAACAGTTAATAGGGAAAGAAATAAAAATAATATCCGACTGTCAAGACGAGATTTCGAGAGAAATTCAAGACGAGAACGAGAGAAATGTCTTGCTATGTCGATAATCTCGAATTAAAATGACAATTGAGCTGTCAAATTGCAAGACTGAGTCTTGATTTCGACTTTTTCTCGCTCATCTTGCTCGTCCGCATCACTAGCTCCTTCAAGTGCAGTCGAATCCTAAATATCTTCGCAGTTTTATAAACACTTTGGCTTCAAATCGCTTGCGAGAAACGCTTTAGCCATTTGCCATCTAGCGGCATTATGCGAAACGTTGATGAACCGTCACTTGTCGTGAATCGGTGTTTCGGAAAATGCCGCTAGATGACAAATGCCGACACCGCGCCTGCACGGCGTGCACGGTCACCATAGTGGACCGTGATTGCACGGTGTCGACACCGTGTCGTCATATTTGGACACACATGATGGCACGGTGCCTGCATGAAAAAAAACACGTTTGTCTATCTGGGGCTCTTACATTCATGAAATGTGGTATTAATCGTATTTTTACATTTCATGCATTCGAGACTATCTTTGTTAATGGACATTTCGGATTTTACATTAATCGGTATGTGAAGAAATGCAATGTCTACTGCGAGCACGGTCTTACTTACAGGTCTTGTATCTCTGGCAAATTTCAATGGTGGCGGTGACTCGGAAATTTAAGCCATTTTTAGTTGTTCGCATCGCCTAGATGTGTCGCTGCTATCGACTGCATCTTAGCGACGTAACCTGTAAATTTCTCGTTTAACAACGCCTCTCTGCTCTTGTTGTTTGCATCGTTTGCGTAATTATATCTCGGAATCGCGGAATATACGTTTAGTAATTAGTGTAATAAGTGTTTAGCATTTTTTACGCAGTTAAGGTGACGTGCTACTCTGACTGAACTGCCGTGAGTGCAAGAGCGATAACGGCATTGGCAACCATGGTGGTGTGAAAGAGAGCAATAAAACGGCACATCACGTTAAAAAGAGAAAAAACAGTCTATCTCTCTCGCATGGAGGATCACACGATAGCTGCGCCTCTTTCGGTCGAACTTTGAGAAGCGAGTCACCCCCTACCATGAGAGTTTCAAGACCTATATGTAAGACCGTGGCTGCGAATCTAAAGCCACTAGGGTGTTTAGTTTGGCGTTCCCAGAGATGACGCCACTCGATGGGCTGTTGAACCGAGCCTCAGTCAAAGAATATGGATGTACATAGAAGTGCAGATCCTATGCTCCTCCTGAAGCTGCGCAGAAACTGGAGTACCACGCATTTTCGTCATTTTTGGTGCGTACTCCAGTTTCTGCGCAGCTTCAGGCGAAGCATAGGATCTGCACTTCTATGTACATCCATATTCTTTGCCTCAGTTGAGCCATTCGATTGGGTGGCTGTTTAGTTGGGGCTGGTTCCGGTCGCCACTCTGCAGCAGCTTGAGCACGGTCTTACATACAGGTCTTGAGACTCCCTCGGAATTCTGTGGTGGGGGTATGGTCGCTTAGTGAGGTTGAATTTAGTTTCCAGTATAGCCGCAACTCGTCGCCGTCATCGGGCTCGCAATTACACTTAACCTTAAAATCCGCAGTTTGTTTTGCTCACAGTTTTTCGTTGATAGTTTTAAAAAAATAACAACGTGGTGTGCGGTCCCGAATTGCAGTCCCGAACAACAGTAGAACCGAGAAAAAGTATTCTGTGTACCGTGTGATGAGAGACGTGGCTCAGTTACAAAATGGTATTTTCAAACGTTTTACAGTTTAAAAAACGTGTAAGTGGAGACCATGTGTGAGACTGAGACAGCCAGATACCCTCTGCCCCTCCACGTCCCTCACCTAGATGCAAAACCTTACATCTACATGCAACGACTCTACCGGCGACTGAGGAAACTTAAAATGGCTTCACTAAGCGACCCACCCCCACTACTGCAGTTGCAAGACCTGTATGTAAGACCGTGAGCTTGAGCATACAGCCATGGAGGCCATGGGACATGCCACTCGATTGTGGCGGTAGATCGCATCATCGTGCAATTTGAGTCTGGTTGATGTTGTGTAGTGGATCCACGAGATGGCGACACTCAATAGGCTCGAGAGACGAACGTCAGCTCGGCCGAACAATGATGATTGTAGATGGCACTTGCGTCGTGGCGATTTATCTCGAACGTGTTGCAGGCAGTGTTGCCAACTCTTACCATAATTATGGAAACGTACCAGAATTTCATTTCCCGTACCATGTCACATGTCACATGTACATATGCCATACCTCGAAAAAATACCATAATTTGGTTTTTCAAAATTCGATTCCATAATTTGTACCATAATTTTGTCGGGCCATGATAGGCCTTAATCTTTTATATCAAATTATCACTATTTATCTGCTTATAGAATATATTAATATAGATGATTCGCGTTCTATTAGTAATGTAACGATCAGGGGTCGCGTATTTACAAGCCTTAGACTTTAGACTGCCTGCACGTGAAGCGTATTGTGCGTACGCGCAAGTTGCGCCTGCAGCCAATCACGCGTGATGGTGATGGCCAACTTCGATGCGTGATCGCCAGCTGGCGCCACTTCTGTGTATGCGAAATACGCTCCATGTACAGGCAGCCTTGCTTCTAGCAACTCTTGCATGCAGCATAACAAATTAGCGGAAGTGGCGCTGCAATATGCGTACCAATGAGTAGACGAGAGTTACCTTCATATTTTCGAAAATAATGTTTACCAAAAAAGTAGCCGCACCGTGGACATTGTAGAGGTCGTAAATTGGATCTGAAAAAAAACCCAAAGGATTATTAATTAAGATCGTATTGGCTATCTTGCTATGGAGGCTTTTTTTTATCGAATTTGACAAAATGGCGGCAGTTTGAATAGAAAGTATCGAATTTCGCCGTTTTTTTTTTACAGTTTTCATTTTTTTTAAATATGAAGATAAAAAAAAGCTTGCATAGCAAGATAAAGAGTGACGTAAAGAATATTCTCCTCAAATTTGAGAAAGATTGGTTGAAAATTGTTCGGTGGAGAATGTCCACCGTTTTGAAAAAAGCTGTTTTGAGAAAAACGTGTTTAAAGTTTCGTTTCGTTTAAAGTTTTCGCGATAAGACAAAAAAAAAGATTTTTTTTTCACACTAGCAAGATCCCTGAATAGAAAACGGGTTGCGTCGAATTTTATATTACGCGCCTGACGCCACCTATATTATCAGAATTGTTCTGTCTTATGTTTTACCCGACTATCATTTTTTCGTCTTGACAACGGTTTTGTTTATCTTAATTTTCCTTTTTGTAGGAATATTAATTAATTTTCAGGAATAAACTGTAGGATTTCACGTATACTTTTTGATAAAAATATTTCCAAATTAATTAGTGTTGATTTACACAGCTTAGTACACAGTGTTGATTTTTGCGTCGTTTTTTAATATTATGACGAAAATGCTGTGAAATTTTGAGTAAAATAAAAATGGTCCCTCTCAACGAAAAAAAAATGATGCCATTATTTTGCCAAAAATGCCTGAAAAATTATTTAGGTTAATGTGGAAACGTTTTTATCAAAAAGTATACGCGAAACCCTCTAATTTATCCAGAAAAAGTAAAAAAGCATATTTTATTCTGGAAAAACTATGGGGATCAAAAATCTGAAATAACTCGTATGTGTTCGGGGAACTCTAAATACTCTGGAAAAAAATTATTAACCCACTCTACGAACATTGAAATTCTGGGTGGCCCGCTTCATATGGAATGCCTCAATCAGAAGGGTCTGCAACAGATGATGGCTCGTTGTCGACATTTTGTCAGCAACATATTAAGGTTGGAAGTGTTGTTTTTATATTTTATTCATGTTTTTGATAATAAATTTCAACACATGAATGCCCTAGGTTGCTTCTTCAACGTTTACTATCTAGACACTTAGAACTTAAGCAAATAATACGTTCTTTATCATGCAAGGCAAGCAATGACGAGAGTACAATAGAACATAGCATAACCATAGTGCTGTACATCAGGATTAGCAGAATGGAGTAATTTATTCTGTCTATCCACTCAATAGAGATTTATCGATGCTCGGTCAATTATTTCTAGCTGAGTAATTTTTGTGGTGGACCGATCTCTCGACAATTCTTATAGTTACTGGTTCTGCAGACTTCAACAAAACATCCGCTCTCAGTTTTATGTCCTGTATCTTCACAGACTTGTCTCTCATAAGAATGTATCGACGCACAATCGTCGCAATCATGATGTTCATCAACATCATCGCATACTTCATGCCTGTAATTTAATGAAATTTTTATGATCTCGTTTCGTGAATTTATTCGGAGGTGGTTGTAAATAATCGGTGACGTACCTATGCAACCTCGACGTCCACCGCTGAACGGTATATAACAGTAAGGATGACGCTTTGCCACTTCTTCCGGCTGAAAACGTTCAGGGTCGAATTTCAGAAGATCGGTGTAGTACTTCTCCGAGCGATGAAGCTCGGAGAAGTACTACACGTACGCGAAGCGTGCGTAAAACCGCGTTCTACGCACTGAGTGAAATGAAAAAAGATATATACCGCTTAGTTGATATTATACATTAGATTCCGCAGTCGTAATTACATGCTCACCGCTATAATCGTTGTATCAATCTCTTCGCGGAGCTCGACGTCTGTTAATTTCTCACCGTCGTTGGACAGCTCCATCATTAGATCCAAGAACGCTTTTTTTGACGGCGCTTGTTCAGCTGTAAAGTTACTCGCAGCATTTTACATCCGGCCGAATATCGCATAGAATTACAGTCGTCATGCAATCGCGAACCAGAAATTGATATGTACTTACGGACAGCTTTCTTGTTCTCTACTTGAGTGGTATTTTCGAGGGCACTTCGCTTTTTTTAAATTACATCATTCGTTGTGCCGTGTAAATACTTTAGGCAATTGCGTTGATCTCATCCGAGCTTCGTTAAGTTGAATATAAAATCAGGATGCAACTAGATTTTGAAAATTCTCAACCATATTATCTCAATCTGTCTGTAAATTTAAACAAAACGACTTCAATCAACGCTAAGCAGCGAGAAATTACGACAATTCGTTACCTTTTTACTGCATCGATGTATCGAGTATCGTGTCCGGTTTGCGCATCTCCTTTTTCCGCGGTCTCTGGAAAAATGGTAGAATGTAGACAGAGTATCTAAAAACATGAGAATGATTGTCTTAAATTAACCGAGCGAATAAATTTTTTATTAACTGATTATAAGTACAAGTAAATACACTCAAATTCGACTTCTACCTATAAGGTCGATATTAAGATTAATCTTAAGATTGAGTTTACGTCGAAAAATCGCACCCTGAATTTCTTCTACAGGCTGTATTTCTCTTTAAGCTTGGTAAGAAAAAAGTTTCACTACCCAGTGAACACATAATTGAACAGCAATGTAACCTGGAAGTTACATGTAATGTTACAATGTTACGCTTGTGATATGTTGAGGCTAAGTAACATACGAGTATCATGCAATGTTTAATTTGTTATTTGCAGGTAATGTTCCTGTTATGTAACGTATTTTCGTTACAGTTACATGACAAAACTATAAAACCGCAATGCAACATGCTCATAACAATTGGAATGTAACTTTCGTGATAGGATAGTAATGTTATAGGAATGTAACGTGGTACCATTACAAGAATGTTGCAAGGCTGTGTAACATTTACGTAACATGCGCATCACAGTGGTTATGCAACATCACTAACATGCACTTTATGTAACTATTGTCGTTGTTTAGTTGCAGTTACGTACCAAAAGTGTGTAATGGTAACGTAACATGCCTGTAACAATTGTAATGTAACTGTGGTGATAGTCCGGTCATGTTACAGTGATGTAACGTAATAACCATTACAAGAATGTTACAATATTATGCAACATTTACGTAACGTGCGTATCACAGTGGTTATGTAACAGCACTAACATGCACGTTATGTAACTGTTACCTGTTGTAGGACAGTTACAGTTACGTAACGAGTGTCTGTTACCGTAACGCTACATGCTTGTAACTATTGCAATGTAACCGTGAAGATAGTCCGGTCATGTAAATGAAGTGTCACATCTTAACTTCACGGTAATGTTAGAAGTATCGTTAACATTCATATAACATAGACATAACATGTAATACTTCATTTGTTACAAGCAGGTAAGGTAATGTACATTATATGTCCTTTTGTTGTTACTGTTATGTAACAAAAATATGTAATCGTTACATAACACGTTTACAACGATGTGATGTCCGCTAGATGGCCTAATGACTGGAAAATCTCTCGCAAGCAATTCGAGACCTTAAAGTATATATAAGACTGACCAACGGCGCAGCTTAGTCGAAGCACTGGAGGGATACCCGTCGGTGGTGTCCCAACCGGTTGGCATCATTTACCTATAGCTTGTTCTACTTTTAATAGTAGCGGCTAATTTTTTTGAACTTCCAAGGGTAGCGATTTAGCAACCCTTTAAGTTCTTTAGTGGACTGAAAGTTACCTTCTGCAATTGCGGTTACGTAATTGTTATGTTACTTGTTACATTGCAGTTACTCTATTCGACGTGCTAGGAACATAACTGAGTTGTAACAGTTATGGAACGCAGTAACATTGCTAAGTGGGAAATAATATCTTACATGTAAGTTACATATAATGTTACGTGTTACTTTCGGTTAAATTGCTGTTACTATAAACAGCAACTGGAACTTGAGTTTGATCTTGAGTTCGAAGTTCGGACTATCCATTTGATATGAACTGAAACTAGCCGACGCCGTGTTTTGTTTTCGGCGATAAGATAGCTTACCGCTTTCTCTATGAGATTGTCAAAATCGATGAAAATACTTCCTCGTAAACTTAACTTTGCAAACAGTGAAAGATAATGAGGAAACAACGTGCAAGGCTCTAATTCGCATTCTTGTCTTATATTGGTGTTAATCAGGACATTTACATTAGATCGGGGAGGCGATCGAGGATAAACCGTGGTACTCTTCTCTATTCGAAGGAAATCCACCTTGAGCCGTAACTAGTCCCTGTCCTAACCGGGGATGCATAAATTTGTACGAGCTATCCTTGTCTATGGCGTCATTACTAAGCAAAATCGTCTGGACAGAAAAGAAAATGTTGCAAAATTTGACGCGTAAGACCTTCACAGAGAAAGATAATCACAGCGAAAACATATCTTTTGGTGTAGCAAAAAATCAATTTGCTATGATATTTAATGATTTGTTGGTGCAACGAAAGATAAGCTATCGCTCGATGACTTTTTTTCTCCTCGTACAACGTGCAGTGCTTAAAAGCCTAGGCATTAGGAAATTTTTTCAGCTTTCAAGATACGGGATAACCTTATGATAAACCAGGAGGAAACTCATAAGAAAAAATTAACTCCTAAATTTGTGGGATAAGGCATTTGAAAAGTTCACTGTGGTCCTTACGTACTAGTTAAAACGCGTTAATTTAGGGAAAAATACATACATCCTAGACATAAGAAGAGGCATAGTTTTATTTTAAAGAAATCGAATATTAACTGCGATATAGACTTTCGTTAAATTATAGGTAACTTTACATGATCAGCTTCGTAAACTCCAAAGACCAACCTGCTGCCCAGCCATACTCTGAAAGGAGAAGGGTATTTCTCCATCAAAGCATTAATTTTGTCCGGGAGATCTAGAATTCGTTGAATTCATTATTAGTTCTTTTTCTGGGTTATATTTTGAATAAAGATAAAAATTAATTTGGATATTCACGATCTACTTACCCTTGGAGTTACCAACAAAATAAAGCGCGTTGCCGATAATGGGAAGGGATGGTGGACCTGTAAAATTAGCTGCTGCACGATATAAATGCAGCCTTTTCATGTAGTATGAAATATGATAATTCCACAAAAGCTGACAGTAATAACCATGATTACTGTCAACGGAATAGCCATTTTTGTATCAAAAGAACGATGAGGGATTGATTTTTATATGAAAATTTATTCTTATTTGTTATATTTGTTTATTTATTTATTTATTTAGCACAGGCACGCAATAAAAAGTGCTCTCTCACTTGAATAGGTACAGGTAAATTTAGCTATTAGCGAGCATTATGTTATCAATCCGTAACATCCCAAGCAAGACTGATGCCTTCGCACTGCTCGAATTTAAGTGACGCCTCTCTTATATTTAGCTCTTATTTTCCTTTGGCCTCGTACCGAATAGAAAAACGGTTACTGAATTGCTATGAATTATAACAAACGGCTAGTTAATTATAATCGGAGAGGAGGAAAGAAGCGATTTTTTTTGCAGTTGCAGTAGTAATTATCAACGTATCCAGTAATTTATTTATCAATTATTTTTCACACCCGACTGGCTGGCGCAGGATAAAAAGACGGGAGCATGTGTTTCACTGGCTTGGTGCTAATATGCCTACTTCTATCAGTACAATCCTAGCAGAAACGATGACGGCTTAATGATGGCAAAAATGCCGCACAAAGGTCAAATCATTTTTTGCCATGTTGAACACGGCCGGAATGACGACAGAAATTACGAAATTGTTTTTCTGGTTCAGAGCTGCGCGATTTTTTACGACAATTTATAATCATTTTACGAATAAAAAGACAATCCCGTAAACTCATCCCAATGGGCACACATGTTGCAATGATGTCCTATAGACGTCTTTAGGACATCATTGTAACATGTGATGTTCAAAAGATGTCTTTAAGACATCATTGTGACAAGTGTGCCCATTGGGATGGGTCTTCATTTTGCTGCGATTTTGACGTCATCACTGGGAATTAATGACACGCAATCTCTGAACCAAAAAAGCCCCGTCGTTTAGCCGTCATTTCGGTCATCACCAAACATGAAAGAAAATGATCTGTCATTTTTGGTGTTTGTTACGTCCGGTCATATTTTTGTTATAAAAAAAGAATCAATAAAGAAAATATAAAAATTAAATTCATTTTTTATGAAAAATTAACAAATTAATAAATGACTTTTGTTTGAATAATAATAATAAATTTAATATTTTGTTTTATTTTTGTAAGACCCAGTAGCGCTCCGCGCTACTTTGGCGACGCGACCAGCGTGGTCGAGTCGCCAAACATTTCCACAATTTACAAGTTCTACTCCGGGGGTCGAACCCAACGGTCGACCTTCGGAATTTACACTCGCAAAAATCTTTTAATTTTCATAATTATACGTTGGAAGAAAAATAGTTGTATTTTAATTGTACCGACAGTAGTGGACGCGCGGTCGCCGAAGCCACACACTTCGGCGGTCCCCAGAGTTAAGCAGCATTATTTGCGGCCATAACTTGGATGGGTGACCGCTTAGCCGCGCACTGGTTTGCGCACCAACTCATATGTATGTCAATTATTACTACAAAAAATGCAAAAAAAACGCTTCATTTTCTCCCTCAGCATTTCCCCCGTTCATGACCAGCACTTTTGTTTAATTCACGGCCAGCATCGGTTTTTATATGCGGTCAAAGTTCAGAAGATATTCTGAATATAAGAACGGCGCAATAGAAATACAACCAGTGATGAACTGTTAACCCTTCTCAGGTTGTTGTCAGTCCTCATAGGCAGCTTTGTCCGCTTGCACCTATAGCAGCACAACTGAACTTTTACTTTCGTATCAGTGCTAAGTGTAACCCCGTGAATTTTTATATAAGTATCACCCCCTGAATCGTCTCTTTGATTTACAAAATGGCTATTCCTCTGACTGGAATAATTTTTATTACCGCCAGCTTTTGCGGAATTATCGCGATCATATCGAGTTATATTAAAAAACTACATTTATATTGGGCAGCCGCAAATTTTACGGGGCCACCCGCCCTTCCGATCATCGGAAATGCGCATCTTTTTTGGGGGACCACCACGGGTGAGTAGATCGTAAATATATAAATTAGTTTGTATCCCTATTCCGAATAACCTAGGAAATGAACTGATAATGGATTCCACGAAATTTAGATATCCTGAACAAAATGAATGCTCTCGTAGAGAAATATCCTTCATCCTTCAGATTATGGTTGGGCAGCAAATTGATGATTGTGCTCTACGACGCTGACCACGTAAAGGTACCTACATGTAATTTAACAAAAGTATATAATGCAGTAATTTCTATTTTCTTAAAAAAAGAAATAATTTTCTTCTTACGTCTAGGACCTACATCAAGATTTCCTGCTAATTCAGCAACTTTTTCCCGAAAATCTCCGATATTTTTCAAAATTAGCCAGATTCCCTAACACTCATGAGAACGATCATAATAACAGGGAAAATGACACAATCGTTTTTGTGCACCTTAATAATGGCGCGTTTTTTATCAGAATAACAAAAAAAATGACGGTGACCATGATTTTTCTGTTGTGATGACCAAAATCATACCGTTATTAAGGTGTACAAAAACGACTGTCATTTTTTCCGTCATTTTTCCGCAGCGAGATTTAAAAAAAAAACTCTATTTTCATTTTTATTTTTGTCACATTTCACTGCGCATTTATTTAAAACTATCCATGAGACAACAAAATTGTTCAGGGATAAAATGTAGGATTTCACGTCTAATTTTTGATAAAAATGTTTCCAAATTAGCCTAGATACATTTTCAATCACTTTTTGCCAAAACAAAGTTGTACCTGTTTTTTCGTTGGGAAGAACCATTTTGATTTTGCTCAAAATTTGACAGAATTTCCGTTATTATGTTCACTAACTAGACCAAAATTTGCGCGATGATCAATTCATACCTTCATAATGTGATCATGGGAATTGTGTATGATTCAGCAAATAACCGAGCCGTACATTGTGAAGATATCAATTTTCTATCGTGTTGATTTTTTTGTCGCTTTTTAACATTATGACGGAAATTCTGTGAAATTTTGAATAAAATAAAAATGGTCCCTCTCAACGAAAAAAAATAATATGACATTATTTTGCCAAAAAATGACTGAAAATTTATCTAGGTTAATTTGAAAACATTTTTATCAAAAAGTATACGTGAAATCCTACATTTTACCCCTGAACAATTTTGTTGTGTCATGGATAGTTTTAAATAAATCCGCAGCGAAATGGAAAAAAATTAAAATAAAAAAAAGCGTATTTTATTGTGAAAAAACTGTGGGGATCAAAAATCTGAAATAACTCGTATGTGTTCGAGGAACTCTAAATACTCTGAAAAAAAATTATGAACCCACTCTACGAACATTGAAAATCAGGGTGGCCCGCTTCATATGGAATGCCTCATCTAATTTTTTTATATACGACAAGAATTAAATCAAATCGATAAATGTTGCATTTTGAAACATTTGTAGTCCATCAAATAAAATCCATTACGCATACACACTTAGTCGATTGTACTTTCGCTTGGATGAACAAAAACGTGTATTAGAGTTAAGTTTAGTTTTTGATTATTAGATGTTATCAAAGAAACGTTGATTTGAATAACTGAATTTATCACAGAGAAATAATGCCCAATGATTAAAGGAAATGAACATATATTGGATTGAAAGAAAGTTCTAATTGATTTTAATTTTTTAAATATCCAGAACATGTATTTAGTCGCTTTAAGGAGGTTCGGTGATGGCGGCAGGGTGGGGATAGGCACTGTTGTGCTGCGCGGTAAGGGGCTGACGCCGTGTGAGCGAGACACCATGCGAGCCGCGTTAAACGTAGAGGCAAAAAATTAACGATTTCTCTGTCAATTTCGCGGTGACCTTCAAACTTCAAGCTCGTGCCCTATTCAGGATACTTTTCCGGACGTCTGCATAGTTTTTTGATTATTCTATCTTGGAGCTCTTGCAAAGACGTAAAAAGTTCAATATTCGACTCACTTTTCTTTTCTTTACATGTAAATAGTCGCAACTTTGTTATTTAATATCTCGGAAACTACACGGTGAATCCCTTAAAAATTTTGCGTACGTGTCCGTTATCATTACAGCTGTTATACGATTTTTTTTTACAATTTTATCTTGGATTTGATTTTTTTACGAACCTCCTTAACTAGATCTTTTTTTTCGAATTAGAAAAGTTTTTCGTAGCAATAAATACAATATTTTTTCAGTATCCGCTGCACAGTGAAAATTAATTGAAATAAATAAATATGTTGGAAATTTAAAAACTGAAAAATTGAATTAAATACATATTTGTTCCAGGGAAAGTAAATTTCCGTTGATTGAAATCATTAAATGTTGAATAGATAATTTTAGTTAATATTACTAAATCTTTTTTCTGGGTCCAGTCTGTGATTATTTTTCTCTGCGTACAGACTTATGGCAAAGGTCTTAAACTTTTTTTTCTTTCCAGACGATTTTGCTCAGTAATAACGCTATCGAAAAGGACGGACTGTACAAATTTTTGCAACCTTTCATAGGAACGGGACTAGTTTCGGCTCCAGGTGAGCAACATGCAAGGTTCTACTTTGCATGCTTATTTTACATAAATTTCGAAACTAAATTTTTCCGAAATTTTAGTCATCAAGAAATGATAAAGGAAAATTCAGAATCCTATCCTTATTTATCTAATATAATGATTATTCCGTTCTCGTAAAAAATTAGGGCACATTATTTCAAATTTTGCGAAAATTCAATCCCATACAACATTAAGTGCATGTGCTCTTATAAAGAACTATTTAGTAAAATACACTAAATTTTACGAAAGTTAGAGCGAACACGCTCTTTTTTTCAAAAAATTAAAATCGGCATAAAATCCAAATTCGTGTATATAATTTGTTAAAAATTGCAAGAATCAAATACGTACCACTGCTTCACTTGTGTACCAAATATCAGCTCGATAGTTAGAAACATTCTTCACATATAGGCGGTTAAATTTTATTAAACTGTATACATACACGTATACACACACGCACATTTTTTTCTAGATCACTTTTCTCGGTGTTGTGGATCATTCTTAATTGCCTGACTCGAAAAACAATATTTCATGAAAACAAAGTTTCCTCTATGAGGAAGTAAAAAAATAGAAACCTCTCAGTTTAATTATGCATAAGCATAAGGATAAATAAGTCAATTAATTAATACTAGTCGAATGGTAGGGATAGCAAACCGTATTGAAATATATCAATACATGAAAATCACGAATTGGAGCGTACGCAATATATGCATAATAATGCATGATGGTGTGATTACTGATGGAATCGAATAACAAAAAAAATGGGTTTTGTAACATATATGTTCGCTACAGAAATAGAACTATCGTTGATGATTTATAGCAAAGAAATCACAAACAAACCTTTAAATTGATCTACAGCTTCCGTTATTATTTGCTCAACGATTATTTGACCTTCTTTTTTAGCTGCCAAGTCGAAGATTCATCGGAAATTAATCATACCGACGTTTAGTCAAAAAATATTGGACTCGTTCGTTGACATTTTTAACGAACAATCGGTAATCTTGACGAAACAGATGAGAAATGAGTTGAGCAAAGGCGAATTCGATATATTCGACTATGTGTCTCTCTGTACCCTGGATATTATATGTGGTGAGGAAGAACTCAGTTGAATTTACAAAATAAAATTTAGTCAGCAGCATCCATAAATCATCAATATAATATATATCCAATCACTGTCTAGTCATTTTTGGAAATATTCTATACATTTTTATGTAGAATTCGTTACGCATTTTTTAAAATGTTAACTGTAAACTTCTTAAAATCATGTTGTTTCAGATTTATAATTTCATCCGTCTACACATCTGTATTCACAAAAGACCTTTTTCTTTCACAATTAGTTTTAAAATATATAATAACGATGCCTATGTTTGTTATCAACCAATTGCGTACAAAACTGCCCATAGTAAGACAAGAAGTGGTTTAGAACGAAAAATAGCCGGTGCCAGATAAAATTATAATCTCGTAATAGATTTAAAATCGATGATTTTTTAACGTCTTTCGATGATCGCCTTATTGGTACAGAGGACTTTGTGGGGATTGAGAATACGCGTCAGAATAGAGATGACAGTCTTCCTCACGTCGGATTGTAAAAAAGTATGCACATCTTTAATGATAATGCAGAAAGTGACCTCATAAGTATTTAAAAAGTACGTGGTAGAGAATTTTATACTCTCTTTTAGATGAGAATATGTGGCCCTGATGATCACATAAGATTTAATAATTTCCTCGCATAATTAAATACCATTTTCTTTACTTATTATTTGCATATTATCGTCAGGTAAAAATTTCATTAGGGAAACAACATCTATTTTCTAGAATTGGCCATTTTGAGTCCCGCGCAAAGTTCTCCTCCATGCCAATAGCGTTTCTATCGAAAGCCTATCATAAATCACCGATATTCAGTTTATCGACGGCTTATAATTTTATATCGGATGGTACAGATTTAATCAATTGACGTAAATAAAAGATTGATTTACCCGCTTAATTTAAGACAACGAATTGATAAAAACAAACAAATTTCCTGTTTTTCGTACTCAATCTACGTTCTGTTATTTTTAAGAGACGGCTATGGGTGTATCAGTAAACGCACAAGCACGAAACGACACTACATACGTCGATACAGTGAAAAGGTAACAAATTGGCATAATTCCTCACCGTTCGTTTTATTGAAACTATGTCATTTTGTTATTATTTTCAGAGGGACTGAGATAATATATTTGAGAATGTTCAGGATTTGGTTACATCCCGATTTTATATTCAACATATCGAAACTTGGAAAGGATCAGCGCAAGTGCGTGAAGTTTTGGCACGGTATAACGGACGATGTAATTCGTAAGAAGCAAGACGCTTTAGAAAAGACATCGCAAATCGAGAACAAGATTGCTATTCGTACGTACATACTAAATTCTATAGTTGTATGCTATTGTATATGCGTACATACAACTGCTAATCCTAAGCGATAACCGGACGGTGTTGAAAAGCAACGTGTAATTTTACAGTCGAGAAAGATGAGACCAAAAAAGTTTTCTTAGATCACTTGATGGAGTTGTCAAACGACGGTCAGAAATTAACGGACGTAGAGCTTCGCGACGAGGTTGAAACGATGATTATAGCGGTGAGAATGTAATTCCATTGTGAAATCAAATTTGCAATACCAACCAAGTGGTATATGAATTTTTTTATATACAGGGGAACGACACATCTGCAACGGTCAGTAGTTTCACTATAATGATGCTGGCCAGTTTTCCTGAGATTCAAGTGAGTAAAAAAATGTTTTAATTCCCTACGCTGTATTAGAATTGATCTTAAGCGCCTAATTGCTTTTCATACTGCGATAATGCAGCAAATAGTGCAGACTAATTTCGAGCCATAAATCTTAACGTGCACAGAATTTCGGTACAAAAATACTGCATAAAATTGTATTCATTTCATAAAATGTTTAATAGCGAAAATTACAATATACTTTTTGCAATAGTGTGCGTAAAATTCGATTTTACACCTCGATATTCCGGGTGTAAAGTGCTACTTTTTTCAACACTGTGCGTAAAAATCGATTTTACAACTTGCGGGCGTAAAATGAAAAATTGGGTTTTTTGCGTTTAAACGGGTCCAAAAATGCGGGCGTGAAATGAAAAACTCGGATTTTTGTGTTTAAATATCGGATTCATACAAAGAAAAAGAAAACGAGAGGGTCCTTATCATACTTCGGATGCTTCAAATTCTACCTTGCCGATTCTACTGATAATATCCGATATATAATTTTATTAGATTTCGTTTCTTATAATTATAATTCTTATAATTATTATTATAATTATTTATATTGAACAATACTTTTGTTCCTGTATCACTTATATATTTTGATATAATCTAATATGAAATAATAGTAGTTTGCGATACTAGTGCGTAAAAGCGGACTTTCGGCGAAGGTTGGAAAGTGGCTGCACGAGTCGAACCGAGTGCTACAACGGCACGAGGCGAAGCCGAGTGTTGTTTGTAGCGCGAGGGAAGACGAGTGCGGACACTTTACAACCGCCGTCGGGAGTCCGCTTTTACGTACAAGTATCGCATACTACTTTTTGTAACAAATGCACGAAGTGCCAGGTTATGTATGGCCGGCCGTGACACGAAGGAAAAGAACCGATGTGCGCATGCGCGCACAGTATTTTCGATACGGTTATCGTATTTTCGACACGGTTATCGTATTTTCGATACGGTTATCGTATTTTCGATACGGTTAGCGTATTTTCGATACGCCTTCTCGAAAAGCGCCATCTTCTGTCACAGCCGGCCCATACACAACCTGGTACTTTTCGTGCATACGTTACAAAAAAAAAAATATTTTTGCCGTTGAAAGCTAATGTTCGTTTTTTTTTTTTCAAACAAAAAAATATTGTTTGCAGGGGGGGCTTCGCCTCCTGCACCCCCAACAAGGCTTGCAGCCCTGTACCCGCTCCTGCGCCTGCCTCGCACCCCACTTCAATAATTTCTTGATTTATCGCGGTATAATAAGTTATTTACATGCACGAGTTTTCCACGAGCAACGCGGGCGTACAATTTATGACTTTGTGCTAATCAGCACAGCCCTCGGGCCGGCTCCGCCAGCCCTCGGGCGGCGTGATCAGCACGCGGGCGTAAAACCGTCCTTTACGCCCATGTTACATAATATACTATTTATATCGTTAATCGGAGCACATAAATGACATACAAATACAACTGCGTAGGAAAAAGTGTATCAAGAACTGTGCGAAATCTATGGCGACGAAATATCTTCAGACACACCAATTGATAAAGACGATCTCAATCACATGGATTACTTAGATAGAGTAATAAAAGAGACCATGAGGTTATTCCCACCGGCTCAATTGATAGCGCGTACCTTAACTGGAGACATCACGATAGGTTTGGAAAATGTTCTCGAATTCAAGTAGGCAATTTAAAAGAAACTAGAATGCTAACACGATATTTTATTGCAGGTGAAAAAACACTACCTAAAGGAAGCACAGTTGCTTTGGCAGCATTGAAGCTTCATCGCTGGGAAAAGTTCTGGCCCGATCCTTTGAAGTTTGATCCTGACCGTTTTCTGCCGGAAGAAGTGGCGAAGCGTCATCCATACTGCTATATACCCTTTAGTGGTGGACCTCGAGGTTGCATAGGTACGTCGCCAATAATTTACAATCTCTTCCAAATAACTTTACAAAACGAAATCTCAAAAATTATCTACAATTATAGGCCAAAAGTACGCGATCATGACATTGAAGATCCTTCTGGCAACCGTTGTGCGTCGATACGTTTTCATAAAAGACAAGCCTATAAACATACAGGACATTAAACTGAAATCGGATATATTGTTGAAGCCTGCGGAACCGCTAACTGTAAGAATCGTCGAGAGATCAGTTGGCCCAAAACATCATTTGACAATAAATAAATGACTACAATCGCTAATTCTCCATGCAGCGAATGCCACAAATAATGAACTTCATTCTGCTAACCCTGTTGTAGTATTAAATCCAAATGTTAGTACTGATATTGCTGTTATGGAGGAGGGCATGGCGTCGTAAAGGACATCAGGCTTCTCTAAGATAAACTGGTGGTTTCCACAAACTCTAATACGTGTGCACCAAGAATTCTAAGTCCCTATCCAACTAGTGCTGAGCAGTCGCATTGCACATGAAGAGGAATTTCGGCCCCTCCTCCGTACTTAATGTAAATACTCAGCCCCGAGATAACCAAAGGAACGCCCTAAGGTAAATCACTGAGCCCAATTTTATATCTCTTCGTTATTAGCGACATAGAAAAGTTCATAAGAAACGAAGGGTCAAACGGACTAGGCATGGGAGGCAACCTGGAGATCATATCGCTGGAATTTGCCGACGATATAGTCATCCTAACTGAAACACCAATACGCAAAAGATATTGAACTCGCTTTATAAATACTGTCAAACTAATAACCTGCAAGTGAATGTAACAAAAACAAAAATTGTAAAAAGTTTAATGCATTCGTATTTGTAGAAAATAATCGAAATTGTAAAAACTTACATATCTAAGAATCGAAGAGTTTTATCTGCGAAAACGGGGTTGAAATTTGGGACGACTCATTCTTACAAAAACTAGAAAATGTACAGGTAAAATTCGTCAAACAAGTTTTTAACTGGGCAAGATGCACGCCGAACTATGTGTTACGATTAGAAACCAATAGAACATAAATTGAAGTCGAAGCCCTGCGACGTAGTCTAAGATGGTGGGTGAGGATACTAGAAATGACAAACGATAGATTACCGAAAAAGTGTTATGATTGGCTGATGTATATTCGTAAATTTATTCCGAATTCTGAGACGATGAACTGGATTGCAAGACTGGAACACGGACTGTCCGATTTGGGATATGAGGAAGTCTTTGAAAGACAAGACCCGCTGCAAATAAAAAATATGGTAGGGCCGATAACCGAGGCACAAACGGAAAAATAAAAAAACGTAGACCTTCTGGCGGCGCGGAACTCGAGCTAAGGTAAATGTCCCAGTAATCGACCAGTTTGTGGTAAAAGAGCGATAAATAAGACTGTGAGTGCTTTTCGACGCTTAAATAAATTAACAACACTTCCTCAGATTTATGTACAATATTATATGAAAATTTGAGGCTTGTAAAATCACAACAGTGATAATAAGAAAATCGTAAACTTGCAGTGACCGAGCCGAGCGTGATTTCGTCAAAATCCTTGATATGGAGGTTAAGGTGCGTCTCGTGACATTTAGTTAAATTCTGCGATGCACGAAGACTTCGGCTGAGTAAGTTTAATTTGATATTACATATGAAGAATCTGGTATTACTAAATGAATATGATTTTATCGTAAAATTGTTGTTTGTGCAAAAAATCGCGGAGGTCGATAACTGGTTCAGAAAAACACATAAATGTCCGGGTAATCGACCTACTGTCGATCACTAGGACAAAATTGTGGATAGAAAATTAGTGTAAATCGCGTATTGTTTTTATGAATTAGATGGTAAAAAATAATGTAACAATTCATTCATCGATCGAACTGTACGAGGAGTAGTTATGGACAGGGGTATTGGGCTCTCCCCACATAGCACATAATATTGCCTGAATATTGCAGGAATATTTCGAATAGTTCATTGCACAGATATATTTCCATAAGCTTCCAGTCGAATATTCACAAATATTTAATTGCAATATTGTCAACTTAACGTTCAGAAATATTGTTGGAGGCAAAACAATTGCCAAGCATTTTTTAAATGTTTCTGAACATTACCTATGAATCCCATTCCTTCAATAATATTTCACAAAGTTTCGAATAAAAGATTCCAGATTAGATTTTGCAAATTGTACAATGGATTTTTTTTTGCAGCATACCAATACATTTCAAATGGATATTTTTAAACTAGTTTAAAAAGTTGAATTTGAAATGATCTGCATTTCGCAATAAAAAGAAACTCACCTCGTTCTCTTGAGTATCATTCTTGCGGAAATTGGAAGCTTCATTAGAATATATCGGAAAACGCGGCATGGTATGAATCGATTTTTTTGTTGTTCTATCTTTATTTTTTAATTCATCAGTCTTGGTCGACAGAGCACATGGGCGATAAAACTATAACGTTTGTACAAGTAGTCGATGGTCTAGTGGTTAGTGCGATAGACGTTAGGTCGTTAAATGGGTTTGATTGATACACTGAGAGAAAAATCTGGTAATTTAAAAAAAAATATAGTTAGACCGACGATAATCTAACTATAAACTGTAATTCCCAGGTGGAACGTCTCTATTTCATGGATATAGCAAATAAGATTATCAGGAGTAACAGTCCGTCCAGTCAAGATCAGACAGACAAATCGTCGCGTGAAGGCAACATTAATTTCTTTTTTAACTTGGCGTCGAGTCGCTACCGCGACTCTTAATAGTAGCAATCATCAAAATGATAATAGTTTCAAAAACTATTCTAATCGTTTCAAATATGCCGTTTCGTTGTATATACGATTTCAACGTTTGTTTCTAATAACCTTGCAAGTATCGTTTATTGAACCACATTATCATCGCTTCGACCATAAAACATGCAAGCCTTCCTATATTCGTTTTATCATATGAAATCGTTAAATCAACGATATGCTTTTCTCTCAGTGTAGGTAGATGTAAGTCTTTGAAGCGCAAATTTATGTTTCTTCTAACCGCATTCACCTCTGGAACAAATGTAGTTAATGAAACTTTAATATTGTTATATATTTTTGAAGCGGGATCGCTTTTTAAAATTATTTGTCGTTAATGCGACGTGGGCTACGTAGGTGAGGTTGTGAGTTCGAATTTTGGATGGGATATATATATTTTTCTCCAATAAATAGGATTATTATCGAGGACGTCCAATAGTGCTGCTGAAATACTCTCAATCAAAAAATCATATTCAAAACGGTAGTTTGTTACGAATTAGTCTTGACGGAAAATGTAATATTCACACAATATTGCTCTGTAATATTATTGAAATATTATATTAGCCACGTTTTGAGCGGACATTGCAAGATTGCTGCAATATTTTAGAAATGTTTCAAACATCTTTCACAATATTTTCGCAATATTGCATTATTGCAAAGGAATATTTTGAGAATGTTTCAGAAATATTCCAGTGCTATGTGGGTCTATAAATAATTAAGCAGCAAAATAAATCATGTCGATAACTGGGCCATGCATATGTCCATGACTGGGTCATGTCATGTCATGGGTCGATTACTGGGCAAACCGTGACTTTAGTATGTCCATGACTGGGACATTTGCACACCTCAAGTTTTATGTTAATTTTTTATTAGAAGAAGATAAGGTAGACCAAAAGTTAAGCGTTCTATTTGTTGACAAGATTATACTGATTCTTTATAACCTACAATGACAGTTATTGACGTCTTAATTTGTGACTTTTCTTAACGTGTCGATTACTAGGACATATAACGGTCGATTACTGGATCAACTATAACTTTAGTATGTCGATGACTGGTACATTTGCACTTGTGAAGATTTAGAATAAGTTTTCTCTACAATAAGATAAGTTACAAAAATTTTGAGCTTGTTATTTTTTCATACGACTATTCTGATTCATTATTACCTAGAATGACCATTTTTTGTATTTTAATGTGAAAGTTACGTTTTTATAAAGTCGGGCAATTTGGTTAACGTGTCGATCACTGGTACGTTTACCTTATTCAATAATATATAAAGAAATATATCAATACAACAACTATCTATACGAAGACAGTAACATGAAAAAATTGGCCTGGTGGGTCAAATTAGGGTAGCGCATTGCGACAACCCAAGTTTTTTCTGGGACGAAGTCAGCGTAGTACTACATTCGGAGTCGATGCAGGTTTTGTAACGCGGAGCAAAATGACAATCTCGAACATCTCTTATTAAATTTCTTAGCCTACGACGGCCTACGAATGCATTATTTGCCTAGGAAAAACTCAATAGCTGAAATTCTTTGTATTAACTCGCGAGCAGAGATACATAATATTTTCGTCTTTATGATAAATGCGATACGACTGCGTGCTTTCTCATTAAACGCGTAATATACAATAATAGTGTAAGCAAAATAACAATAATATAAGTATAATAATTGTATAAGCAAAAACACTAGTAGTCATTAATGCGAAAAGATTGTGAATCACATATAAAAGGAAGCGAAAATGTAACAAACCCAGAACCAGGCGACCTCTTGTATCCATGGCTGAGGCCATACATATACAATAAACTACATACATACGTACATACTCAGCCCCGAGTATTTCTCGGTGTCTCTTCAGGTGGCAGTGTCTTATGAGTGATCCAAATTTCATCTTCAACTTCCATTATTCAATTCGAAAAATCGTTCTGCGAGATTCCTGTTTGGTCCTTGTACGAAAGTTTTTGTCTGTTGCTTTATAGCTATTGCTTCGTATATGATGCGTTCTGAATTACTTACCTTATTTATTATTTCTCCTGTGATCTGGAACTTTACTATTCCCACCGCCGGTTCCGAAACACTTACAAATATAAATAAGCGTTTTCTATCATTCCATTCTTACCGTTGCCTCATATAGATCACAATATTTATTCCTTGCCTTTTTTCTTACTTCGTTTTGGACCTGGCTATGGCGATCACCGCTTCGAGACCAATTAAAGGTGTCAATGAGCGCTTTTTAACCACATCGTCAGCTTTTTCATTTCCAGCAATATCCTGGTGCCCTGGGAAACCCACATGAGTTCTAAGGCTTTCAGCTTTACTTGTTTATCTGAGCATATGGATATGTTCTTATATCCACAGCCCAGTCGATTTATTTCTAATGCGTTTGAAAAACTGCAAAAAATGTGCCCAATGAGGTCAATAATTCTCTTTTTCGAGTTCTGGAGGCAGAGGACTGTCCCTAATCATTCTAACTTTTTATTGTAATAGCAGTTGTAATACGACGTCGATTTTCAGAGTTGCACTCGTAACGGTACATAATCTGCGTTATTGGCAATACATCTCGATCGGCACGAACAACATCGGTATGAATGCCTTCAAGCCTTCAAAAAACGCGGTATGTGCCGTTCAGTGCTGGAATTCGATCTTGGATAGGTAATTCGCTGATAATTCGCAATCTCTTCCCAATAAGTCCACAAAACGAGATTACTAAGGAAGTTGGAACACTTCACACCAGTCAAATTAGTTCTAAATTGTTAAAAACGAATCTACTATTTCTGACATTTGTTCAATTGTTCCGAGGTCATATTCACGTGGCAGTATTAATTCTTAATATGGAAATGCATTCACAGCCGGGATTTGAAAACAAAGCAACTCATATGCAGATATTCGATATTGTGTTTTTTATCGAGTTTTTATCAAAGATTGAACCGATATATCATTCCGATTATGGCGTGCAACAGCGCATTTTCTTTTTTTAAAGATGCTTCATCGATTAATTGGCATACAAATGACTGTAACATTTGAATAACTAATTCTATAAAAAATATGGACGGTCAGTCGATAAGGCATCTTGAAATAATCAAAAAGCTATTGACAGTTACAATAGGACTAATATTATGAATTAATCTTTTTTTTTTTAACTGGGTGAGAGAAGCATGAAATTGTAAATTTGAATATATCAATTGATTTTCTTGTCAACTGTGAATGCCTTTATGTATTAAGAACTAATGCTTCTACGTGAAGAACGCCTCGGAACGGTCGATTAATCCACCAAAGATTGTAAAAATAATTTAAAAAATGTAGCATTAATTTGATGACTGTGACGCCGCAACTTTCTACAAATTTATGAAATTTACATTTAGCACGAGATGATGTCTATGGAGATCCTTCCCGCGACTGTTTGACGTAGTTACATTGTAACGGAACACACGTCTGTGTAGATAAAGGACAGAGGATAATGGGCGATTCTTGATTAACCGAATTGTACGTAAAATAACGGATTTCTTAAAATAAATCAATGTCTGTTTCAGAGTTCAATGTATTTACAAATAGATTCCTCCCCGACAAAATACAATAATAATCGTCGTAACACCTTGAAAAATTAATTATAGTCCCATAACCAAAAAATGGTACATTAATTATTCTAAGAATTTATGGTATTTACGCGACAAGATATGGACTGTCGAGTGCACCTTCTCCTGCTACGATTCCTCCCTCGTTGGCATTTGCAGGTTTAGTTCTCAGCACGTGGCCTACTTGTCTGTTCACGTGAATCTCATGCTCGTTTCTGTAAAGCCGAAATCATTAGCATGGTGCAAACAAAACTTTGTCGTTAAAATAATTTCTTGCAACAGAAAAGCGAAATCTAACTTTTCCATTAGCAATACATTTTTCCATTAATTTAGAAAAATAGTAATAAATAAGAAACCGAAAAAATCGAACAATTTGAGAATTGAATTCCTTCTCGTATTTAATAAATGATCCTTCAATAAATAAAAAATGTATTAAATGTGAACATTACACAAACATTGAGATATTTCATTGTACGTACTTAATAAATTGAACAATAGGTTAATTGTAGAAAAAAAAACAAGCAGATAATTGTCAAGTTTGAGTAACAGAAGGTCATTTTGCATTGGTAGTGAAATCAAAGATATGATTAACGCATACCCAATGATAACTCCGTATATCCCCAGTTCGTTGACAACATCTCGAAGTACAACCTTGTCGTCTGTACCGGAGCGTATCAAGTAATTTTTGTAAATGGGCGGATTGATGCGGTCCATAAGAATCCAGCCCGTTCGCTCGTTTGACCCCCTCATCGACTCCAATGCCGTTCTGACTTTCTCGCCGTAGATATTGTTCCCACCGCCTTCGCGCTGTGGTTTCAAAACGTACTTCGTAGGGTCGGCGATGGCCATCGCGATGGCTTTCTCCCCATGCTCGTCCTGAACGTAACGAAAAAAAATTTGAACACATTTATTCGATTTCTAATCGTCGATAATACTTCTCAGTTCAAATGCTATCAAAAACTTACAAACTCTAAGGAATAAAGTCCCGTAAATACGGTCTGGATCTCTCTAGCCTCCTTTTCGTTCAAATATCTGTTAAGGATACCCGGTTGAGCGAGTGCTTGTTGAATCTAAAATAAAGGCCCATTAATAAAACGAAAACGTTAATTAATCGACGTGAAATTGATCTCTTTTTTAGATATTTATAAATCACATCATGTACTTCTCGTTCTTCAACAAATCACAAAACATGCCTTTTTCGTGCCAGCAAGGTGATACTGTATGGACGGACATTTGATTGCGCGAGAACGCTCGATTAGCAACCTCATTGACCAATGGGCTTCACTGGTGTACGCCTCGGATTGATAACCAGTGCGATAATAGACGACAGACACGACATGATCCTCTCTAATCGTAGTTAAACAATAACGATTTATTAGCGTGTGGAATTTGAGTAACCTTGATTTTATTACGTATAAAAATTAATATTAGGCATAAGGGCGCTGTACTGTTTTGTAAAGAGCTCTTAGTGCGCCCATGCGTAATAACACAGATGCAGTCATAACATTTTCGACTTCGGGTCTCAATCATAATGGAAGAAAAAAATAATTTTACAAAAATTAAAAAACGCCCGACTGAAAAAGTGGGTTTAATTGATAAAAAAATTGAGGTAAACAAAAATTCTGAATAATCATCGCACATTATAGTGAGAAGATTTCACTCTTGACGTTTTAATCACACGACTGTATGCTATGCTGGTAAGTCCAGTGATACCGCACACGCTGTGGGATTGTCCGTTATCTGATAATGGTTACTTTAAATGTCGGGCGATGTAAACATTGCGACACGAGGATAGAACCTTCTTTAAACAAACTAATGCTGCGACAATACAGTAATTGGAGCTTTTGGTTCCAAACATTGATGTTTAATTGTTAAATAGTAGATTGTGATACTGCGGAAAAGCGGTTACTCCACGAAGGTTAGGAATGAGCGCACGAGCCGAATCGAGCGCTACAGTGACACGAGGCGAAGCCGAGTGTTACATGTAGCGCGAGAGAAGTCGCGTTTTTTCAGACAAGTACCACATACTGCTTTTTTTGACGAATGAACGGTATGTCCCGTGTCCCGTGCCTGTAACGAGTGTGCGCGGGAAATATCATCTACAGATACTTTTGCGCACCCATCTGCATTCGCAAAAGTATCTTAGATACATTCCCGCACATTTTTGCGTGCGGAATGTATCTACATCGGTGCTGCGCATGTGCAAGTATATTCTCGCATGTCTTATTACAATACGTCATTTTGGCCACGCGTTACAGGCACGGAACGCAGGACATTCCATGCATGAGTTAAAAATAGTACATTACGTTACAAGGGATGGAAGTACAACTTCTCACCGAGAGTGAAGTTTGATGAGCGAAGCGAGGGCAGAAATTCGCACGAGGTGAAAAGTCGCACCCCTCCCATGTAACGTACTATACTTTTCTCTCGATTTCGCTAAAAAATATCCACATTTCATGTGTGCAACAAGGACGGAGAATAAGCTAGATGCCTAGGGTTATTTTCGCCCACTTCGAAGTTCCCAGCGGGACCGCCGCGTACTACGGCGCTCGCGCTGCGGCCCTCGAAGCGCGCAAAAACAGGGGCCACGATGCCCGAGCGAGTCTTGCCTCGTATATCTTCCCGCTGCCCATACACACGGCTCACGGCCAGGTATCGTCGAATTTTTCCTCTCGCTTTTCAGCGACAGAAATCACGTCATGTTTCAACGCAATCAGAAGAAAAGAATCGTATGCTACGCGGGAGGGAGCGCAATTTTCACCTCGCACTCGGTAAAAATCGCGCTCTTCTCTCCCTTGTAGCATAATGTACTATTAAACAAGTCGCGTTGCAGCCGCCACACGCAATATCAGCGCCGGCTACCTGCCTGGTGCATAATATGCAAATGATTATTTTTTAATTAATTACTTCACACGTTACGAAAATGGACGTTTTATGCAAAATTGGCGTGCATAAAACCTCCATTTTCACACCTTGTGAAGTAACAGTGTATTACGATACAAGTGCGGAAAAAGGTCTTGCAATGAGTATTGTAAAATTTAGATTCACAAAGTGTGACAATGAGGATTTCTCTCAGTGAGGTCAAATCAAGTAAACGTTAAACAATATACAATAACTGTATAACATGCTTAAATTCTGCTACATACAAGTATCACATACTGATAACAGACCATAATTGGAAGAAATTAAGAATAAAATAGACTTAAGGTTCTTTTTATAAAATCATAAATATCAAATATTAAACAAAAGTTGTGATGAACAAAAAAAAAACACTTGTCTCTCCTCAATACTTACACAATTAATTCGTTGTCAGATCCCAAGCGGGTCGCTTTTTCAATCAAGTTTTTGAAGGACCTCCTGATAACTTTAATCTCTGGATTCACTCGACGAATCTCAAATTCCAGCAATTTTTGGTCGCAGATGTTATACGTAACGTCTTCCACGACGATTAATACGACAGATCTGAAAGAGTTTTATACTTTAAATTCTCGGAAAGAAACATCGTTACTTTTAACGGCGAAAAAGTGCACTCACGTCTTGTTACCGTATATAGACCATGCGTCAACAAGCCCACATGCGAGCCCGTTTACTGCTTCATTTTCTGGAATCTTAACAAGAGACACTGATTAACAGTTATGAATTGTGTAAATATTTGTATTGTGAACCACCATCGTTAAAATCACAAGTCTTAGATGAAATAGAAAATGCAGTCAACATGAAAAAAATAAAAAACAAAACAAAAAGTGTCTTTTAATTTCAATGAGACGAATCGCGTGCGACAGAAGATGCATGTGTGCCATGATAACGATGTAACAGTGCGTTATTTCGATATTTTATCATAAATGACAATGAATGAATGATTTTAAGTATTCATTTGTTAGCACCAATCAAATGATAATTTTGTGATCAGAATCAAGTAGATGAAGCCAACTTACGTTTGCTACCTTATCCGAGTGGCCCAATTCTTTTAAAATGTATCTGTAAAAAGTTACAGGTAATGTGAAACACAATAAATTCTAGGGCTTTTATTTCTCATCTTTTTGGCTGAATACAATTGATTCTATAAAGAAAAATCTTTGTAGGGAGCGCTTTTGTCATGACACTTGTTACATTTAAAATCTACAAACAGAAATTATGAAAAAACATAAAATTGAGAATAGATAGAAAGTTTATTTAGTGCACTAGGGTCCTGAAAAGACCTAATGATAATAACAAAGTGGGATCACATTGCATCATGCTGCAAGTACAAATTATATAATTGTTAAACAATTCAGAATCATGCATCACCAAAATATGCACAAAGCGTTAAATGGAAAATATAAAAATGTGGTGATTTTACCTATGGTACTGGGAGACCTGAGTCGCCAGACCTCCAAAACTTGCTGCTATTGTATTTAATTCAACTTGAATTATCTTCATGTCAGCATCACAATGCAGCATGTAATCTGACCTTAGCAGTCCTAGACTGACTTTCTGCAATGAAAATAATGATTAATAATTAATCAAAGAAATGAAGTTTCATTTTTTACCTGTGTATGTCCTTCAGTATGGACAGTTTTGTAAATATCAAACAATCTTGCAGTAAAACTATCGACTTCCACAGTGCTGAAATATAAAACTATTATTGCAGAACATTTTTATTGGAATTAAAAGAAATATATATTAATATATATATATTTCTTTTAATTCCAATAAAAATGTTATATATATATATAAATATATATATGGCTCAGTTTACTAATAGATATATTTTTTTTAGTGTTCTGTATTTATTTTAGGAAAACACTGAAAATTCATGAATTTTTAATATATTTTCACATAAATGTTTCAGTTTCATAAAATGAATCTTAACAAAATCTTGAAAACAAAAAGTAATATAAAGCTCATTGAGAAAATACATTTTTTTTCTCTAATGTAGTGGTTGTCTTTTTAATAAAAATTACCTTTTTAAATTTTTTGTCAAAAATTCATGGTCATAAGCTACTTTATGCATAAGTGCATTGAGCACTGTCTGTATACTTCTGGATTTTTCAAATTCTCTTTTTGGAAAGCACGAAGGCACGAGAATAAATGGTGCAATCCCCACTTGATCCCTATTAAACGGTGACTTGAAGTGCATTGAGATAGCTGTAAAAAAAATGATGTCACATGTTGTTGTTTTTATTACATCACTGACAAGAATCTTACAAGATACATACCATGCATAAGTGTATAATCTTTGGCTTTTTCAACGGTTTCCTCCAAAACGTCACATGATAATGGCAATTCGATGCACGTTTGAACTCTCGAAGGCTCCATGACGATTTTTTACACAACAATAATACCGAATGTAAACAGTACAGCTATTGCAAAAATAAACAATCAGCTGAATAAATATCAAAAAAGGATACTGCGTCAACTTTGAAAGTTGCCAGTGAACACTGAAGTCAACTCAAAGCGTCGCAGCAATCGCGTAAGCATGATATCACTTGTGGTCTCATGTGTGGTTATTATCTAAGTTCAATATAATAAAATTTCCACGAACAAACTCATTTGTAGTAATAACGAAACAAGAGGCATCCACACTGCAGACTCGTGCATATGGAGACTACAGCACGGAGGCCAAATGCTTAAGGCGAAGACGCAACAATTAGATCGACGAAACGGCAGTATATCAGGTGGCCACGGAAATAAGTCGACACCATGGTCTTACACATGTTACGTCCCTGAGCAGTTGGTGGATGTGGCTTCTCTCCTATTGGTCATCCACAACCGGTCGCTCGTTGTGGATTCGCTGCTGAATTAACTACAGAAATAGAGCAATGGGACCGGGAACTTTTAAATGATCAACACTGTCTTCGAATTTACTAGCACTGATTTTACTATTTATTAAAAACGCGATATAAGACTTAATTATTTTACGAAGATAACTTGTACAAAAAACTTATAACTGCTTCTATTACACGAACGTAGGAATTTGGAAAATGCGCGAACAGCAAGAATAGCAAACCGCGCATTACTCGAGTAAAACGATCTTTATTCGTTGCTGGTTGCTCTCGAACTAACTCTCAAAATCAGCGTGTACGCTTCCAAAGTCCTTCGTTGCTAAAAAGGAGGAAAATAAGAAAAGAGCGGGAGAGGATGGAAAGTTCCGCGGGAAGGTCTCAGCGTAGGACCCAAGTAGGCGAAAGGGTCTGTCTCTGGTCGGGTAACATACAGGTATCCGAAAAGCGCCCTTCTCTTACGACGAAACTCTCCCTCCGCAAAGTCTCTAGCACACTACGGCTCTGAAATCGTTATTAAATCGCAGACTCGCTGACGAAAGTTGAATGAGATCTCTAAACGAAGTTTTCCAATACGAATGCCTATTTGAGAAAAAAACGAAAATATTTTAATGTCTGTCATCGACAAAATATAAATGCCGACGAATATAAGTTCCATACTCTCTTCTTCGAAGCTCTCTACATCGAATGCTGACCATTCGCCGTGCTCTCGCGAAAAATCAGAATTGAGTGAAAACGTATTCAAGCGTTACTACTCTCCCTGGACCGACGCGACCCATTACCGACGCCGGAAGGTAATGCCACTCGCCGAGAGATGGCGCCCAATTACATGGGTAATTGCAATGTAAATGAGCGCCATCTCTCGGCGAGTGGCATTACCGTGCGGCGTTTACCTTTCGTAATATTTTGTAATTTGTATAAATAATGATAGAAATCACGGCAGATTTCACGTTTCCGTGAAGCCAGTTAAATGCTGTTACCATCAATATTTAATTTTTAGTTGTATAAATTATGTAACATTTGAAACTCTGAAGAGAAGACAACACCGTCTTTTCTCGTATCACATTTCTAAATGGCTAGACCATCTATGTCAAATAGGTAGGACATCTCCAAAACGTGATTCTTCAGTTATATGAGAGCACAGCAACTTGCGGTAGCTACGTGCTTATATGCACGAAAAGATGAACAATCGCTTACGAGAAACGTTTCAAGACATTGGCCATCTAGCGACGCTAAGTCGGTCATTGCGCGTGTACGCAAAGTTAGCCCGCTAGATGGCGAACGAGCCGAAATGTTTTTCGCGAGTGAGTGTTCGCCGTTCTGTGTATAAGTACGGGCGATCATAAGTTATCGTCCGCCCATGTACTGATGTGGGTCATTGTAACTGTTCTTTATCAGTGGCAAAACGAATTCTGCGAATTACCATGGCACTGAGAATTCCGTCGAGCTGTGATTTCTACCATTAGTTATACAAACTACAAAACATTACGAAATTTCAAGATGTTTCGAAATTTACATCGGTGGTTTTGCGGTGATCGAAACAGCAAAACTACCAATGCTTTAAAAAAAACGCTCAGTAGGTTTGCGGTGAATTGCTGTGTGGAAAAGTGCAGAAAACACTGAGGTGGTTTTTGCAGTTTTTTGCGATAATTTCAACTTGAAACCACGGTGCCGAACCCACTAGGGTCAGCACGGTATTGTATATATATTGTATATATACAATATATATACAATATTGTATATATACGTATATATACAATATATACAATATTTTCTTTTGTACTTGGCAGAGCGATGCTACTCCATTTATCGGTACGCCGGTACAGGGAGCTTCCGCTGTTAGTTTTTCTTTTTAAGACGGGCATTTTCAATATTATAAATCATGAGGACTTTCATCTAACGCCCCGCGCCGTTTTTTTCTTTTTTTTAGAAATGTTTATTGTTCCGTGTAAATACAATATAGTGAAAGACTACAATAGTCATACGAAAAGCGATACTTGCCATTAGTCAGTATTTTGCGTCTAGATAGCTTTCAATAGCCATGTGGGGTGTATTAGGAACTAACACGTCCTGAATGAGATTTGCGTGCTGGCTTCGCTGAGTGAATTGGGAAAAACACATTTTAAAAACCCATCAAGCTGTATATAATGCCAACGGCAACGCCATCCGCCGTCACGTTCCTTCTGTGATAAAGTATTAGTTACTCGATATAGTTTATCTGAATCAAATAATTATATTGATAATTAGCATTACCTGAATACTTCTATGCCAGCAATAAATTGTATTGTAAAGCACTCTTATCGAAAAATAAAACATCTTATTTATACGAGTCATAAAGATGCTACAGCCTTTCTTTATACAATTGATCCTTGGCGCCTTAACCAACGATAGTAGACAGAATAAACCGGTAATTTATTACTTCATAATTAATCATACAGCGTTAATTTGTTTTGTACGGTCACGTACAGAACATTATACGTATAGAAAATTACCTGTTCAAAATTCCCGCTATCATAGTACATAGCGCCCGCCGCGCCTCTGTCGCCTTTGACATGAGTTACTTTAGATCGTTTTACAGTTCGACAGCGTTATGCTAGATTCTCGTACGCGCGATAGCGACAAGCGACACATCTGTAAGAAAGAGACAACACTATATCGTTTGTCTTTGGCTATCGCATGTGTCGCTTCTCACTGTCGCGCGTATGAGAACGTATCATTACGTTTGGCCTTCTGTGCCAATACATTCCCTCACACTTTTGCGTCCGCGAATATATCTACATCGGCGGTGTGCATTTACTCCAGTCTCCATCGTGTGCATGCGCAGTATTTCTCCCACACCATTTCCGCCACGCGTTTCAGCAAAGAAAATAGACTTATATAGAAGCGCAAGCATTATGAGACGATTAACGTTAGGGTGCTTACGGAAATTAACACGGTAGCCTGTGTATAGCGCCATAAGCACCCCAGTCCGAATCTTACCCCGGGACCGGTTCCATGTACGTCTATCTTCTTTGATTACAGGCATCGAGCGCGGGACATTCCGTACATGAGTTATAAAATAGTACTTTATGCCACTCCGTACTTCTCACACGCTTCGCGTACGAGAAATCGCACTTCTCGCACTAGTGGCATAAATTTGTATACGAAACTCGTGCGCGAAACTTTTTCTGAACTCATGTGATTGCAACACTCGCTTTCGGCTCGTGTAGCAAACTCACACTGGTCAGAAAAAGTTTGATCGCACTCATATCGTAATATACTATTACGACACTAGTGCGATAAAACTTTTCTGCCGAGTTCAAGTGTTCAGCACACGCCGAAGATGAGTGTTGCAATCGCACGAGTTACGAAAATATTTATCGCTCGAATATCGTACGAAATTTTATTTCACAAGATGTGAAAATGGGGGGTTATATTATTTTCATCTAACTTGCTGCATAACACTATATGTATAAGTTTTTACGTTATAAGTTAATTATCCAAAGACCTGTAAATAAGAAAACATAAAATTAAGTTTACGTTAACAACGCTTTTGTAATATATATATATATATATAAGGTTGTTGATAAGGTATTGGTAAGATCCATTTCCGGTGGGATTCAATATTCGTTCGTGTTAACAAATATTGAATCCCACATTTTCTCATATGCTACACATTTTTGCCGTTCTTTCTCGCTCCACTGTGATCGCCATTGGCGTTTTCTCTCCCATGCACATTATAGCACAGTTACACATTATAAATTTTAATCAGTCGAAGTTGTAAAAAAGCGAATAAAAAATTTATCCATTTGGTGCACAAAAAATATACCAAATGTCCGTCTAAATAATAACTTTAAAAAATGTCCTTCAGTCATCCTCAAAATAACCTAAGTCATCATTCTACAACATATGCGGTGTACTTTTTTTCGCACAAAACAGTTAACATTTTTTAAATCATCACCTCATACCCCAGTACCTTAAGTTAACGTCTTCCAGAAGTTATCCATTTTGGTGCACAAAAAAGTAATCAAAATGTCCGCCCAAATAATAACATTCTCGTACACACACTATTAAGAATATCCTTTAAAGGAAAAACAATATCAACAAAGAAATTTATTCGAACTTACCTTTAACAATAATTTATGTACACAAAAATAAAACTTTTTCGAAATCGCCATCTTATTATGCGGCACCAATGAAAACGCTTGTACGCTTCCGTCAAAATGCTTATGCCATTTCTTAAAGGAGGGACTTTAGACACGCTTACATGCGTACGATTTGACGAGAAATTCGCTCGCTGGGAGAATTCATTTACCTTTAACGCTGATAAAAGCTGGTGAGTCGTCGGGTCACTAGCCTGCGGACGACATTTCGAGGCCGTTTGAAGACATCTTGAAAGTCCGAGACGCCGCAGCATTTGTCGTGAAGTGCGCGCGCGCTTGTATGTAGGTTCGAGCGGGAGGAAACGCTCCCAGTTCTCTCCGTGGCCGTTCCCGCATCACCCGTGACCGACGCTTGCGCGCTTCGCCCGTTAGCCGTGTGCACTGTGGTGATCTTTTGCGCCCGTGAAAAAAGCCCGCATTTTCCTTTCACGCCAACGAAAGAGCCGCAATATCGGAATAATAACCATCGGCATCGTATACGCAACGAGACAATCAACGAGGAGAAAGCCAGAGTCGCGAGACCGAGGAAACGCTAAAGCCGAGGAGGGTATAAGCCGGAGTCACGTCCTAGCCCTTCATGGTTCAACATGAGTGATTATTCAGCGGTCGCTCCGCCTCAAAATTTCAGCCAGAGTTCCGCTTTTGCAGCAGCTCTGCAACGTGCAAAACAGGTGAGTTGTCGTTTTTTTTCGTCATCCATTAGCCAAAAACCGTTTGTATCTCGAGTAAATAGCATCCTCGAAGTCGAAGAATCTCTTCGAGTATCATAATTGCGGTGCATCGTTTGTAGGAAAATAGCACAGTGCCTAGCGTGGGCCCGACGAGGGGATTCGGCGCGATACGATGTTCGGCATTTATTTTCATTTCTTTTTTTTTCTTTCGCTTTTATCGCGGAGCTTATCGTCTCGTTTTACTCTCGTGCGTGTCTCATGGTCGCCAAAGGGATCGCAAATCGCACACCCCTTTCGATTATACGGTTGAAACGCATTTTCATAGCATTTCAGAACACTGAACAAATGCGGCCAATGGAAACAATGTGTATATAGCATACTTGTTTGGCATTGTATATTTGAGACTCCATCTTTTTTTTTCCTGGACTTTTAGTTCAAAATTTCTTATCTTGGAAATGTTTAAGATATAAGGTTTTTTTTTCCCCCAAAAAGCGTAGTTTTTAAGTATGTCGAAGAATCGTTTTCTTATTTTTCTATATCGCCTCAAATTGTGTCATGCTTCGAAATTCTTTGATGGCTTAACTGTCTTGACTATCATGACTATTTGTCTATGTATGCCCTACAAATCAGAACTCTCTCATTATATTTATAATAATCTCCAGTCATAATTGAATTGTTGAGGTGAAAGGGCAAATACTGAAATCTTAACGACATCGAGTCTCGAAGATGCATTTAATGCCTTTATTGCTTTTTTGCTGAAAAAAACCTATACTGTAAATCTTATAATATTAATTTTTATTATCAACATTATTTATTGTTATTATTACTAATATATTATTATTTTATTGCTTTCAGAATTTTTTTGATAATAATATATATATATATATATATACATATGAAATATATAATTCATTCTATTTGAATAGACATTCTTCCATACTATTTAAAAAGCCTATTAAAAAAAATGGAAATCCCAAGTTATTATTAACTTTATTCAAGGATCTATTTGTATAAGTATTTCTGTTATTTTGTAACTTTTCTAATAAAAATACATTTTTTGAATCAAATAAAAGCAGAACATTTAATTAAGTACAACACACTAATTCAGAAATTAGGAAGACCAGTAAGTAATATTGAGAATATTTTTCAGATTGCAGCAAAGATCAATCCTGCCGGCGCTCAAGGCACCTCTGACAACAAACTCAAGCGTCCCCTTGAAGACGGCACAGGTAATATGAGCTTTTTTATAAATCATACACCTCAACTAACTCCCATCTTCAATTCATCCCAGATCTATAAGAAAAAACTAAAAAATAAAATAAAAAATTCACAATAATAATTTGCAATGCATTAATAATTCCTCTTGTTTTGTGTGAAAACAGCTTGTAATGTATTGTTTTTCCATAACTTGTGTACATACTTGACTCAGTGGTATTTGAAGAAAGGAAGGAGAGAATGATTGCGGCAAGAGAACGTGTGCGTAAAAGAAATAACGAATACAAATTCTCTGTTCCCCTCTTGTATCATTCTATTCTTCATACTATTTTTTTCACCACTCTTACTTTTTCCTTGTCTAGCCCATAATGTCCACAAGAAACATCGTAAGACATTGTATAACATGAAAATCCTTGTTGTTTCTTCTTCGTTATGTGTTTTTTAATATTTGTGCACCTGAATAATACCTGCTACATGTACATATTTATATATTTAATTATATTATATACATATATATGTATATAGATATATATATGTATTGCTATTTGCAACGGAAAGCCATCGCCGTTAGAGCGACCGTTTAACGGCCCCTCGGATTCCCTATGTTGAATGATTTTTAGAACCCGAAGCTAAGAAAATGACGGCGTTAGTCGCGGATCCGCTGATCGGACTTCGCGGAGGTCCCGGATCCGGCCCTTCAATGGGAGACGTGGGAAACCAGGCGGTGAGGGCGGCTCAACAGGCCTCATCCCCGACAGCCGTGATGGGCGGTCTCGGTGGTATTTGTAACGAGGATATCAGAGTTCCCGACAAAATGGTCGGTTTGAGTAAGTATTTGACAAAGATACGACACAATAGGAGAAATGTGAGTCTCTCGATAATCAGAACATCATGACAAATTATTGATTGGCCTGTAACCATGATAATCGTTGTACTCCATGACAAAAATAAAAATCAAAAAATGTTTTATATAAAAAAGAAAAAAAAAAATAATGCAAAGATTTATATATAAAACATCGTCGTCCATACGTTCTAATGACTATTGATATTTTTACAGTAATCGGCAGAGGCGGAGAACAAATAACAAGATTGCAAAGTGAAACAGGATGTAAAATACAAATGGCGCCAGAAAGTGGCGGGCTGCCTGAGCGTGTTTGCACTCTAACCGGCTCGCGAGAAGCTGTCAAGTAACTCGTTTTCCCTTCTTCTTTCGAATTAATTTTAACTACATATTTATATATTTATATATACGTATATCAATTATTTTATTTTTGTATGCAATGCAATCCCATACAACGATAACCCGACACGACGGATAATCTCAAGTGGTTTATTTCTCCACCCGCTACTGAAATACTATCGTGTCGACACGTGATTTGAATTTCTCTAACCAGGTGAAACCCAGCACGCGTATTGCCGTGTGACGGAAGACCGTAGATAATGATTTTTGTTTAATTGTACTATGAAAGACCAGTATGTGCCAAGCAAATCTGCTATCCTCCTTGATCTCTGTAGCGTACAATTTTTTTTCCAACATTTTCGACATGAACTGGAAAGAAAAGCAATGAAATATGAAAAAGAAAAGAAAAAACAAAAGAAAGTACGTTCTCGTATTGTGTAACAGCGTATGCACCTTCATCTGAATGTCATAAATTAATATTATTGTTATATAGTAACACGCACATAGCATACGGCGAAAAAACGTTGACATTTCTTCCAGAATTGTTTTTAGTATAGCGCCTGGATATATGCGTCCTCCGGACTCTCAGATTCGACTTTTAACATAATTAACTGTAATATTACGCCCGGTTATATTGTTTTTCCCTTTTAAAAAAAATACCAACTCGAATATTCACAAGTTGTGTATGAATTTTTCTCGTTTGATGATTTTTCTGTATTTTACTAATAGCTTTTTACTTTCACTAGGGGGTGTGTGCGTGGCGAGAGAGAAAGAGAGAAAGTCGATAAAGGTGATGGAAGGAAGGAGGATAGGATTATGCATGGGGACGTGTTGTTCGCAACGAGGACATACAGATTCGAATAATATGCTATACGTGTTTTTTTTTTTCAACCAAATGCTTATAATTACGCTCACTGTTATACTCGACATAAGTATCTCCGAGTCTACCCGTAAATTTATGCTATCTGATTGTCATTGCTAAAGAGAAAAAAAACAAACAAACAAACAAAAACGGAAAGACCGAAAAATCGTAAATCAAATTTACGTACACCGTTACGGAATATCCTTGTTCGTGTATTTATCGGCTCGCCTAGCCATGTGATTGTGTTTTGCAAACAAATTTGTAATACCTGTTTAATGCTCTAGACAATAGTTTTTTTTTCACTATTTTATCGACGAAAGCGCGCAGGAAGAAACAAACGATTTTTATCAGGATCTTCCGAACGAACGTGTGTTACAGTCGAGCCAAAGAGCAGGTGCTGTCGATCGTAAATCAGCGAAGCCGGACTGAGGGAATCGGTGATATGAATATGAGCGGTGGTAGCAGCAGCGGTGGAAACTCCGCGGCAGGATCCATGATGGGAGGCAATCCTGGATTCGTCGAGATTGCGATTCCAGGACCTAAGGTCGGTCTCATCATTGGCAAGGGTGGTGAGACCATCAAGCAGCTTCAGGAAAAATCTGGAGCGAAGATGGTCGTCATACAAGAGGGACCGTCTCAGGAGCAGGAAAAACCGTTGCGGTAATTTTTTCAAAATTCATCTGCAGGATTTTTATAAGTTCGCAACTCTTGAAGAAAGCCAATTACTAAATTTTTCTCGCGTTTCTTTAGAATCACCGGTGACCCTCATAAGGTCGAGCACGCAAAACAATTGGTGTACGAACTCATAGCGGAAAAGGAGATGCAGATGTTCCACAGAGGATCGAGGGGCGGCGGCGGTGGTGGTGGTGGTGGCGGCGGCGGCGGTGGCGGCGGCGGTGGCGAGAGAGGAAGTTTCTCTAACGATAATGGTTACAACCACGGTGGATCAGTCGGCGATGGAGTTGAGGTAGGAATTAAAAAATTTCTTATGTTTTACGATAATTACAAAATTAGATTTTTGTCAAAAATGTATTCGACAATGATAAGGAGCGACTACACTGGTTTTTACGAGAATACTGTACTGCTTTATTGTTGCAAAATAATCTTTACAATATACGATGCATAATCGTAACGCAACATCGTAAACGACATCATTTTGCTCATAAACTTGTCTGATAAAAGAATTCGTGTTTCTGAAAGCTTTGATTTGCAATATTGAAGAAATGCATCACCCTTTTGTGAATTGAGTTGAAACTTGGCATCAATCTTTACAAAGACATCTAGATTTTTTACATTCAATAAGATAGTAACATGGCATCCAGATATACAGTAGAACGTCCATTATCCGAATGTCAATTATCCGAAACGTCAATCACCCGAACGATGATTTGGTTTATCCGAATCGTCAATCATCCAAACAGCGATTTGGTTTATCCGAAACTTTGTCCAACGCAACTACTTCTCCTCAAACGATTGCGTGATGTGGCAGCGCGAAAAAGAGTTTCTGCCATGAAACAGGAAAAATCCTGGATTTTTTCCTAAGATAATAGCATATTATATAGAGTCCGGCAGTTATATCAGAATATATAATATATGCTAACAATGATATATTAAAAATATTAATTTTCGTTAAATACATACATATTATATATATATATATATATATATATGTATGTATTATATTATACGTATATATTCTAATATCTTAAGCGTTTCAGTTCCTCTCTCCCCCTTCACAAAATATGGACGTTCGGTCATCCGAATTTTCGATTATCCGAACGATAGTCGGTCTCAATTAGTTCGGATAATCGACGCTCTACTGTAGTTAAGGAAGTGCAAACAAAAATATCTATTACGGTTGAAAAGAAATTCTAAGTAAAATATTGAACAAAAAACTGCAGGAGGACTCTAGTCGATTGCCCATCGCTCACGACATACACACCACTCAAAATTGCAAACCATTCGCAACAATTGTACATCGTGATGGAATAAATACACCAGAGTTGTAAATCTCTAATTCTTATAGAAATGTAGTGGATGATATAATTGGCTTTTTGTAACGCATGCATGAGAAGTGCTACTTCTCGTGTCTGCCGCGCGTGGCGTAAGTGGCGCTTTACGGCCATCGATGGTATTTTACTTCTCGCACGCGTGCGACATTACACTCGGTAGCACTTCTCATGCATTTGTTACAAAAAATATTATGCGATACAGAGCGAGAGAGCGATCATCATACGATGGTTGTGAAGTTGATTGCACTCGTACCTGCTGTGATACTCGTGGGGCTCGTGCGATCAACTTCGCAACCTGCGTATAATGATCGGTTTCTCGCTCTTGTATCGCAAAGTACTATTATGATTACGTTTCTATAAAATTAACATGTGGCGATTATAATATGATGTTTAAACTTTTGAATAGTTGCAAAAAATATTAATTTTCAGTTCAATTTTATGGTAATCATCTTGAAAAAATGGAGAAAAACAGTTAATGTATTGCGAAAATAATGGAGGGTTGTACTCTTTCATTTTTTTCCGTGTTTTTTTCCCAAGGCTTGATTGGAAATGAGATTTCTTTTCTGATGTATAAAAGTTCACATATAATTTGATAAAAAATGCAAGTTATTTTTGCGAAATCATTACTGCAAAACGAACTATACTTTAAACTTTATTTCTTGAAGTAATGAGGATTTACTACACTGAAATACACTACTAGTACTCGAACAAAAATAGTATTTTTCAATACAAGAGGCCAAAGGAGCGTTTTGCGCACTGCTCGCGTGAAGACCGTATGAAGCCTCGGCTTCGTGCTGTCTTCACACGAGCAGTCCCCAGAACGATCCTTTGGCCTCGTGTATCGAACCATATTTTTCTTTACGAGTGCAATGTAAAATCCGAGTTTGTCCGACGTTTACAGACATGCAAAATGAGCTGCAACTTCAAGCAATGAGCAAAATCCAGGGAACAGTGTGCAAAATGCGGAAGCCAGTGCGCGAAATGTTTTGCGAACTAGTGCGTCAACTGGCCATTTTGCATGTCTGTGAACGGTGGGCAAACGAGGATTTTGCATTCACGAGTAAAGAAAAAAATTACTCCTATTCACAACTCAATATTTGAGTAAATAATCCATAAAAAATTTCAAAATGTTTAGCGATTTAAGGGGGGGATCTTAAATAACATGCAAGTTTTGGAAATACTTGACTGTGACAAAATAGAAAATAAACAAAATTCACTATAGCGTTAAAAAAAATTAAATTAAACTAAATAATACTAACATGTTTGAAATATTTTAGGTACTCGTGCCGAGAGCCGCAGTTGGCGTCGTTATCGGTAAAGGCGGTGACATGATCAAGAAAATCCAAGCCGAAACCGGCGCGCGTGTGCAATTCCAACAAGGCAGGGAAGATGGGCCGGGTGACCGTAAATGTCTTCTCTCCGGCAAGCATCAAGCTGTGGAACAGGCTCGGCAGCGAATTCAGGAGCTTATAGACAGTGTAATGGTAAACTTTGATATTCCATTAGAGAACAAACGTGGATTCATCGAACTTTCAAGTAGCACGCACACGTTCGTTCAATAGACACAGAAGAATTATTTTTCTGCACCTGTTATAATTAATTGTATGTTTATTTTATCGTCGATATTCACGTTATATGGTGGTTGTTGCAGAGAAGAGATGATGGAAGAAACTCGATGGGAGGAGGTGGCAGAGGTGGACCTCGAGGAAATGGCTTTGGTGGCGGCGGTGGTGGAGGTGGCGGTCGTCAGCCCGGCGAATACGGCGGCTGGGATCGTCGTCAAAGTGGAGGTGGTGGTCCCATGCAAGATAAAATCGAAACAACCTTCGCCGTACCGTCCACCAAATGTGGAATAATTATCGGCAAAGGTAACAATGAAAATAATAAATTGTGTGTCGAGTAGGGGAGTTTCGACAAACTTGGGACAATGAAATTCATTCGCGCTGTAGAAAAAAAATGTTGAGATTTTTATATCAGGATACTTGGAATTGTCCAAAACGTCAAAAAAAGTGGTCTAAAAAAATGCGTGTTTTGGACACACACACACGCACTGTGTGTGCGTCCAAAACATCCTAAAATTCGAATGCCGATAACTCGGAACATATTCTCGATATACAAGAACCGTTTTGTATATCGAGCTCAAAAATAGCACACAAGTGTAGCAGCAGAGCTTCTTCAACTGTAGCAGTTTTCGACAAAATGTGTGCGAAGATTTAACCCCCTTTTTGAATTTTTTGAAAAAAGGAGGTGCGTGCTCTAACTTTCGTAAAATTTAGTCCATTTTGCTAAATAGTTGGTTATAAGAGCAGGTGCACTCAATGTTGTTTGGTATTGAACTTGGCTCGAATCGGTAAAATTGTTAAGATTTAATGGAATTTTGAATTTTTCAAAAAAATTTACATTATCGCTCTATTGTAACTTTTGCAAAACTTGAGGTAGCGAGCTCAAATTTTGTATATAAATGAAACAATATTCAGCCATAAAACAGTACAAAAATTGTAACCCATTATATATAAAATATAATTATATTTGATAATACAAAGCTGTTGCGACACTTTCAATGGCCATAGCAATCGTATTTCGGGCTCAAAGCCCGATTATAAAATTTACATGTCCCATGTTTTCTCAAACGGGGTACCATGTAACACTTTGCAGACTCCCGTAGAATTTATTTGGCCGATTATTTGGCTCTTATCGTTTAATTATAGGAAACGTATCGGAATTAACGGACAAAAAAAAAGTGTCACAAGGTTGTCGAAGCAATTCCCCCATAAAAAAACGTACAAGAGTTACACATTAGTACTTTTCGTCTCAAGGACGTGAAGCGACACTTCTAAGGCCGGGGTTAAGTCGCTGCAGGAGCCCTGGCTCCTGCAACGACTTAACCTCGGCCGTAGAAGTGGTGTATCACGTCCGTGTGACGAATACTATTTTTTTTCATCCCGTATGTAAACGACGCAATGAAGAGTCCAAATTTTTGCGCCGAGGCGAAGGCGGAGGAAGGTAGTCGAAGGGGCGGGTGAAGGACGTCAGGCGGGGGGGGGGGGGGGGCACAGAAAGATATACAAATTTATGAAGAATAAATAACGAGACACAAATTTATGAAAAATTACACAAATACTTTTTTCTATCTTCCAGTCTACAAATTTCTGGTGTGCACTTTTGTAAATTCTTCGTAATTTTTTTGGTAATAAATCAGCTGCAATATTATTAGCTGCATCGATGATAGACTGAGGCGTATCATCTGATTCACTCTCTACATCACTGTCAGGGATTATATGATTCATTTTGCCTTCTTAAAAACGTCAATATTTAAAAATCTCTGTACTAAACGTCATTGACGAAATCCTGGTGTGACCTGCAGCTGTTTTTTTCGTTGACCAATAGGCGTACAGAACGCCGTACTTTTAGTTCCTTGGACCTAAAAGTACGTCCTAGGGCGTCCTTTTATGTACTGGGCTGTGAAATAGAGCTTAACGTCTTGTTGAGCGGCCGTTAAGACGTCTTTTACATACAGGGATGCAAAAAATTTCCATTTGCTATTCCTACTAGAAAGATTAAATAAAGAATAGTTGAATTTTTATACTCAACTTTCTTTTTTTATAAATCGAGTATTTCTTTCGGGAGTTATTTTTCATAGTTTTCTTTAAAAACAAATATGTATAATGTATGTTTTAACGTAACAGGAAATAAGCCAATTCCTCGTGCAGGTGTTAAAAAAATCCTTTGATTAAAGTTGAGCAATATTGTAGTACCAAATTGCAACTTAAAAATTACTTAAAATAATTTCAACGAATAAATTATTCGCTTTTTTAATTAGAACCGAAATTGTTGGTTTTATATGATTTACAATAATGTGACAACCGACTTATTTCCCTTACCAGGTGGCGAGACGATTAAGCAAATTAATCAACAGACCGGCGCACATTGTGAACTCGACCGTAGAAATCAGAGCAACGAGAATGAAAAGATGTTCATAATTCGTGGTAATCCCGAGCAAGTCGAGCACGTCAAGAGAATATTCAGTGAAAAGTTGGGAATGGTACGTACTGAAGAGTAGCGACTTAAGGAGGTTGGAGCGCTCCACACTAGTCAAATCAGTGCTAAATTTTTAAAAGCGTTTTCAATTTCAGATGGTTTAATAATCCGTTCCAAAGTGTTAATCACATAGCCGCATTAGTTCTTGATATTCAAATACATTCACAGCTGTCATGTGAACAGTAAATCGATCAATATCTTCAAATTTCCGATGTCATGTTTTTTCATCCAGTTTTGTAAAAGGGTAAACCGTAATATCAGTTCGATTATGACGAAACATAGCTCATTTTGATCAATGAAAGATCCTTAATCGATTGACCGTTCGGATTTTCTATACTATCAGGCGTTCAAAAGTTACAACCATTTGTATACTTGATGTTAGGTTATGATAGGATAAACAAACGGTTGTATCTTTTGAACTACTAATACGATTTTAACAAAATATACGGCCAATCGATAGAATATCTTTTAGTAAACAAAATGAGCTATTGGTCGTCATAATCGGACTGATATTACGGTTTACCCTTTTTAAAAAATGAATGAAAAAAGTATAACATCGGTAATTTGCAGATATTCATCGATTTACTGTTGATATCACATCTGTGAATGTATTCGAATATCAAGAACTAATGCTGCTATGTGATTAACACGTTGGAACAGATTATTAAACCATCTGAAATTGTAGAAACGTGTTGTGCCCGAAAAGGTCGACGCGTGATCAAGTCGTCGCGATAAGGGCGGGATAGATAAAAATAAGGGATCTTTCCGATTAAAGGATTAGAATCCACGAGATTCCCAAGTTAAAAAGATATTTATTTGAAATGAAATTAATTATGATAATTCCTTGCGCGAATTATCCCGATACAAGTATGTGACTTTCACTAGTCCTTGAGTCTAACTCGAGCCCAACCGTTCGATTCGAATAATCAATTAAGACTGAATTTACTTCTGACTGTTACTCACCAATTTGCCTAAAATTGGTGCGTATGCAATTAATACTTCCGTGTTAATTTCCGCATCGAACGACACCGATTCCGCGCGCGATGTCGCGCGCTCTTTCGAAATCGCGAGATTGCCCAATCGTGCATTGAACTTGTTCGGTCATTGACCGAACAATTTCCTTTTAAAATTCGGGGCGCAACATCCCTCCCCCCTTAAAAAAGAAAAATTGATTTTCTATTTTTCTTGGTTGAACTCGGTTTTACAAATTTAAAAAGTTTTTTATATTATTTCAAATTAATATCTTTTTAACTTGGGAATCTCGTGGATTCTAATCCTTTAATCGGAAAGATCCCTTATTTTTATCTATCCCGCCCTTATCGCGACGACATGATCACTCGTCGACCTTTTCGGGCACAATAATTTGGTGGCAGCGGTGGGACGCTGCCACCAAAATTAAAACGCTTTTAAAAATTCAGCACTGATTTGACTAGTTCGGAGCACTCCAACCTCCTTAATCGATATATTTTTTGTTTATTTATTGGTCTAATTTATTGGATCGATAGTGCGATCCTATGCACGAATTCCAGGGACAAGCAGGAGCTCCGTTTGCCGGAGGCCAAGGCCCGATCGGTTACAATCCCAACTGGAATGCAGGTACTGGTTATCAAGGGTGGCCCAATCAGCCTCAATCCGCAGATTCGAGTGAGTATTGTCACAAATCTCACCTCAAAGCTTTGAAATTATTCGACGAATCCTATTTTTTTTATTCGATTTTTTTTTTTTTTCAACAGACAACGCTAGTCAAGGACCCGTTCAAGTGAATCCTCAGACAGGACAACCGGATTACAGTGCTCAATGGGCAGAATATTACCGATCTCTCGGAATGCACAGGGAGGCTGATATGATCGAGCAACAGGCGAAACAATCGAAACAGGAACACACCCAGCAACCCGGTAAGTAAAATCGCATCACTTAAATACTCTCATACAGGAATGGAAAATTTTTCAACGAAAATTCGTTCAAAGTACTTATTAAAACAAATAACTATGAAAAATTATGACAATAAACTTTCCATTTCGACATTACTGCAATAATTATGAATAATTTAGATAGATTAGCATTTTACAATGAATATTAAAAAACTCAACCATTAAATTAATTTAATCAATTTGTTCCAAATCATAAATCGCGTTGCAGACAACTTTTATTCCGTTTTATTATTCTTTTTATTCAATTCCAAAATAGTCTCCAAAATCTGATTTTCGTTATTTTAATTCACAGTTAAGTTACGTAATTATTGTACTGAAATTGATGTATAATCAGGGCTATTTTCAAAACGCATTGAAAAATTGTAGCATGTAAATAATTTATAATTAGGATACGTATATAAATGTACTGGGAAATATTGATTACTCGAGAGTTCACTAATCGTTATGACTTTGTTTTTTATTTTCTTTTTTTACTTTCATTCTGTTTTCCATTTTTCTTATTGTTTTGCATTATTATTCGGAATAAAAATTCGTGAATATGGATGTAACAATATTTCCGTTTTTCATATCTAACCTGATACAGGATTATTTCATACTCATTACTTCTTTCACTGCGCAAAGAATCAAAGACATCAAAGAATCAAAACATGAATTCATACGATACACTTTTTTTTCGTTATTTGAGACTGTGAAATAAGAAATACGCTTTTAAATCGATAAGGTACATCTAATGCTTTAATATGCAATTCACTAACTGTAGCACCGCCAGGTGCCGGAGGTCCTGCAGCACCGCAACAGCAGCCACAGCAGCCGCAGCAGCAACCACAACAGCCCGCTCCTCAGCAGCAGCAACAAGCGGCCACTCCGCAAAACGGCGGTCAGGCAGATTACAGTGCTCAATGGGCAGAGTATTATAGGAGCATCGGAAAAGTTAAAGAAGCAGAGGCAATAGAAGCTCAGATGAAGGCGGGCAAAGTACGTACTATTTTCTTCTCTAAATAATGTTATTCCGTCATTATTAAAAAAATTTTGGCCGAAAAAAAAAATGTTCTTATTTTACATTTTTGTTTTATAGCTGGGCATGCCAGCCAATCAAATGGCTCAGCCGCAAATGCAACAACCGATGCAGGGCCAAACACCCGGCCCGCCAGCAGGCGCACCGAACACATTCCCGCAAGTCTACGGCAATTATCCTGGTATGAACGCCGGATCAGCGCCGGCGGGTTACTACGCGCCGGGCACCGGATCAGCACCGCAGCCACAGACCGGTCAACAAAATCCAGCCTTCCCAAGCGGCTACCAGAATTACGCATACTCTCAGCCCAGTTCTGACAACTGAGCGACGCATCACGTCGATTAAACAATATGTGAGTATTCCGTTTACATTTTCCTTGCAATAATCTTCTGGAAGATGCATGATTCTTTTTTCTTTTTTTACCCCGCGGACAAAATTTTACGATTTTACACGAAAGTTGTAACCATTATGCTACGAAATCACTCTATTATTCTAATATGTCCCATGCATTTCATATTAAGAAGAGGGAGTCAGACCCAAATTGCTGAGATTCATTGATAGATATCGCACTTGTTTATCTACTCATGTTATTATAAAAAATATATATAAATGAGCTACAGGAAATTTACGGGTTGTGAAATATCTTCATACGATCCTGGGATAACCGGTAAGCTAAAAATGTCTAAAAAGCTAGTAGCTTTTTTTTCCTTTAAATTACTGGATTTTTTTTTACTGAAAGTAATTGTTTTAACTACCATTACCAACATACTACCATGGTATATTACTAACTTTACGTTTATTTCAAATCGGTACATTCATCGCAGAAGATTTCTTTTCATGTATGAGCAATTTTTATAAATATTAGTCTCACCAGTTATCTCAAGAAAGTGAAAACGTTTAAAAACCCATAAATTTCCTATAACTAGCTTGCAATAACTTTATTTCAGGGTTCAACATAAATGGAAAAAAAATAACATCAGCAGATAAATAAGTGAAATATCTGTCAATGAATGTCAGCAATTTGGGTCTGACACTCTTCTTTTCATAATTTCTTTTTACCTACTTTGATATTAGAAAGAAAATGGCTCAATATTTTATTAACAGTAAAGACTTCGATAAAAATGCTGATGCAGAAACACACGATTTTTAAATAAATTTTACATGAATAGTTTTATGAAACTATTAATGATTTCTAAGAAATGTTTTTTCATATTAGTAAGAAAATTAATGAATATTTTATTAAGAATGACGGTTGTTCCAAACAAAAAAAATTTATTTTTTAAATCACAAAAATTAAGATACTGTGCTATTATTTTTACGATTATCTATTATTTTTCTTTTTGGGAAATTTTTAGATCAATTTAAGATATTTGTTGTTGTTTTTAATAAAATATTCATACTTTTTTTTATCAATATGGTAGAATATTATACAGTAGATAATACAAATGGGATAAATGAGCAGAGTAAGTTCGAAAGTAATGGATTAGTCATAAGTATTTTTAACTTTTAAGCAAAAGTACCATTTCCTCTTATCATTTTATTTAAAAAATGGCAATATCATGCATCTTCCTTTTAAAATTATTGAGCGTCTCGACAGTTCAAACTTGTGTGTTTTGATTGTATTTTCTTTGGCAAATTGGTTCGGCAAATGAACAAAAAAAAGGTGTATTATTACCGCACAATTTTGAACGCAGCGCTGTAATAAATATATCAATGGTGTAAGAACAGGTGACATATATTTCATTTTTCGTATATTTACACTCGCTCGATTAATATTTACAGGGATTTATGCGAATGGCTGATAAACGCTATAAAAAAAGAAAATATGAAAACTCATAGTTACTCGTACAATATTTATGACAAAATTTGTTAACATGCGATATATACAAAAATGCATATACATACTTTACACCTTTGAATTGATTGATTAAATATGTAATATAAACTTGTAATCGACGCAACTCACGTACTATGTTTTTGTACAGTAATCGTTTCTTTATTTCCAACAGTTTTCAGATAGCTTTCCATTGGGACGCGGTAAATGCCTGCTGCTACCTCCATGCAAATGTTTACTTTTTGAAAACAAAAAAAAAAAAAACCAAAACAAAGCAAACAACAAAATCTCGTTAATTGGCCGATAATTCATAACAGCAAGCTTTTTTCGAAACCGATAACTACCGAGCTAAAAAAAACCTTATTTATATTTACGAAAACAAATATCGTCCGATGTTTCCTTCATTTTTTTTTATATATACATAAATATATATATATGTATACACATATATTGTAGGATATCCATTGTTCTAATTTCTAATTATAAGGAAAAAAATCTGAAATTTAAATATGTAATAACCAACCATCATTATGCCCGTATGTGTCATTTATTTTGTCGTACACGTATTTCTTATTCCATGATGCAAAGAACAAACGATGCGTAGACGTAAGATGAGATTGAAAGTTAGCAGGTGACGGCAGCCGAATGAAAAGGGACTCCTGGGGATCGCTGGCTTCTTTAATCCCTCCCGGGAAAGTTACTCTCCTTCCTTGTATTCTTTTTTATTTCTTCTTTTTTGATAGTAAACCATAAATATTTGTATGCTAGAATGTTGCTTCAACAATCTTCCGACAATCGGAAACAAAGAATATTTCGGTTAAAAAAAATGTTTGTGTGCGTGTGTGAATGTGCGTTATCTCGAGTTTGGAATATGATGATGATGATTATTATTATGGTACATGAAGTGTCATTGTTTAGCAAGACGATTGATCCCTTCGCCAGTGGCCCCCAACGCTCAAATATTTTCGTATGAAATTAACCATTTTTAAGTACAATATTATTCTATCACGGCTTGTATTCACAATAGGGGAATGTTTTTTTTATCATAGTATCTCATGTAGCGATAAGTCTTACCTTATTATGCCTCAACTCCAACGTTATATGTAATATACATAGGATATTTGGCATAAACTTATCCCATATCTCTGCGAATATTATAAGATTTACAAAGATAATATAGCACTGTTTTCTCTTGCACACCGACGGATACGAAACACAAAGACTGCCGTTTTTAGATCCAGAAGCAGCGAGATTGAGGCTGTTCTGCGGTGAAACACTGTGAATGGCAGAGAACACGAATTAATTCATGCAATACTCGTCGCCTCGTTTGTAGAAAAAAAGAAATAACCAAAAAAAACAAAACAAAAGCAAAGAAAAACATTACGAAAAATCAATGAAGTGCGTTCTTAGGGAGCCAGGAACTGCGCTTAGTCCACGGAGATTATTCATGGATGTGGCGGATGATCGATTCTACGCATTTGAGTTACATAAATTCCAGCCGATGAAACACCTGAGTGGTTTCTGATTATAGGAATTTACTTACCGACGTTTAGAAAATACTGACTAGTGATAAATAAACGTAGAACAATTGCGAAAAGATCCGCGTGTAATTATGAAGGAAATCGTACATTAGACAAGGAATAAAATTTATGATGAAGTCTGATTATTGAGTGTAACGCGATTTTTTAGTTCTCTTTTTTTTTAAATCTCTATTCTTCTTTTACTTCTCATTTTTTATTTTCTATTACTTTGACGAGGAAGAAAAATCACCGAATGTGCAACGATTCCGTGCAGTGTCAAACTAAAGATTCGATCAATGGTAAATGATTAATGAAGGCGGAGAGACAAGGTATTGGTTAAAAACAAACAATTCTCTATTTCTAAAAGTGTTGCTATTATCGTTTCCTTTGACGTTTACATAGGTTGTTTAAATAGTGTCCCGTATTTGTATTTACAGAGACTGAAATCATAAATATTTAGTGGATGTTGTTCGGTTTTGTGGTTTTCTTTTCATTTTTTTATGTTCTTCTTCTGCTAGTCATACAAAAGTTGTTCACAATGTTTCAATACAAAGTAACATCTAGACGTATTGTCTATTATCATATACGAATTCAATTAGCACTCTTCTAGAAACGAGTACGCACCAATTTTGATCTGGCTAATTTGCTCTACACCAAATATTGTTTTTTGTGAGTGTTTTTTCTCGACCACTTTACATATTTCTATCGTACTGTTTATTTATTTTACAGCGTAATTTACAAACTTAATACGTATGTATCGTTTCAGGAACAGGGGCACCGTATCGGAGTCCTTGACTGTGGAAGAGGGGAATGAGCGAATATCTTCTTTTTTTTCTTCATTTCAGTGTAAATACATTTTGCAATTGTTACAATTGTAACGTGTGAACTCTTGTGAAGTATTGTGCAGCATTTTGCGCGATGCGAAAAGGAGAGAGAGAGAGAGAATAAGCGTGTGTGTCGACGGAAAAATTTCCGAATGGAGAGCAACGTCAATTGTTGATTTTATTTCTTTATTATTTCTTTTTTTTCAATGAATGTAAACGTTAGAATTAAATTTGCATTACCAGTAGAATACAATGAATGAAACATATACGAACTTAATGTAAAATATTTATATGACTCCGAGAACTTCCGGATATTTCGTATTAGTTTTTTTGTATTTTTGCAAGCAGATCCATATCCTACGTGTTTTTATCTACTATCGTTCGTTAGATAATGGTGGAGAAATACGCCTACGTCGTTTACTTTCAATAAATCACAAATATACATCTTTGGACATCGAGATTTTTTCGATTTCTTTTTTTTTTTTTTTTTTTTGGCTTCTTTTCAATATCACACGAACACAAAATACTCAAACAATTTGTCGGTTACAATTTATCGCGATATTTCGATTACCAATGTGTGTACCATTTTTCCAATTAGTGTGTTTTTTATAAATCAGAGTCAAATCTTACTGCAATAAAACGCCAACAATTTTACGTAAAACTTATCTGTGTTGATGAATAATTCCTGCATTATTTGGCGATTGTGACAGTGAAATGTGAGCATATTTTAACCAACATTTGTGCGATAGATATTGATACTGATGCAGTATAATATCCATTTCCGGTGCGACTGTTTCCACGACCGGTGCGTGTGCGTTTATTTTTGTGCAATCGATTTCTCTTTGACCTTCACATTCTTTTGTAACTTTGGCGATGAAACTGCGAACGCGCTTCCCGCTCTTGAGTTTTTTGAAATCTCTACTATTATCCACTTGTACGAATTAATATTACCGCACTGCGGAAAACCGATTCTGCGAAACGTGTCTACAAGCACCCAAATTAAGAAGACAAGAGCGGTACGTATCAAGCAAATGCCGAACTTTTGAGATAGTTTTTTTTAAATTTTCCATGTTTCTAAAAATATTAATAATGAGTTATGACACTTCATGATTTTAATAATCACTGGATTTACTAAGTATATGTTTATTCAATTTTAATATAAGATGGCTCATTTGCTCCGTAAAAACGTAATAAATACGAGTTTACAGATATAATATTTGAAGCTTTTCGAGAAATGACATATTCCACTTGATTGGGGCAGCTTTATGGTCGGACTAAATTCGGGTTTCAGAAATAAGATCCTTCGAAACGTAATTTTAGAAAGCCTTTTTTTCCTGCTTTCGAATTCTCTGCATCTAAATACAGCGCAGCCCCAAATATTTGCGTGGCCAAAAAGTGGCACTGTTTATTAGGAATATTCCAAATTCAATATTTCTTGTGAATTAAAAATTAAATGCAAAATGTACGCTGGCTATTTCGCAGAGCATCTTCCAGCGACTAAAATGAACCATTGCACATTAAAATCAAGTTAATATTACAGATCTTGTTTTTAACCGAGTTGAAACAAATTCCGACAAATAAAATTAGTAATAACCAAGCCATATTTTCGTAAATCCAGAGCAAGAACGAGAAGTTTGTTCAGAAAACGTATATCACAGGCCATAATTATTGACAGTTAAGTTTTTCAATCATTTGAATTCAAGTTAAGAAAACGAACTTCCGATGATTTACAACTGCGGTTTATTCATTACCGACCTTGGCCAGCATTTTTTTCATCAGATCCTAGGTTTTTTCATCCTAGAAGCGTTTGCGTACAGAACGTACAGCTCGCGTTTTCTCAACAATCTCGGACGCGAGTACTCCGAGTATATCATAAATAAGCCTTACAGGATGAAAAAAAAAGAAAAATATTATGGCCGTTCAGCTTCGTTGATGGCCTCTTAACAATTCCAGCGAGTCGCAATAGAAAGAACGTTTCGACGCAAGTACGCGAGTCGCTACAATATCGTAATAATTAATCTAGCGTACATCTCTCTTTACATCTCCGGGGGTGGGCCATACATCATGTTTAGCTGTTGGGTGCAGCGTATGAAAGTTGCTCGTCTCGGCAATTCACGTAACCGCGAGGCTCCGACGTAGGTACAAGCAGATCGCAAACCGCCAAGAACATCTAGTGCTGTGGTTTCCACAGCTCCTCTGTAAGGCACCTCGACTGTTTTTCCCTCGGATGATCTAATGGCATATTAATTAGTTAAGAAAAAACCGGGTTTACATGAGCTGCATTGTTAACACGTAGAAAAAAAAGAGACTGGTATGGAAATTGCAACCTCGCATTTGTGCGCAATATGGGAAATACCGAGAAAGCAATGTGTGAGGTTTTAATTTGCATTTTGGATTTTTAAATATTGTGGAAACTAATGGTCAAAATTTGAGAAGTAAAAAATATGAAAATTCCAAGACGTCATTTTAGAGGCATTTCATTTAGTTGGCACGAAGTGGTTTGAAAAACAATGTCTCGCCTGTTTGCAGAATTCAATCCTCAATTTCTCAACAATGGCTTTAATAATCGAATTGGAATTTGGCAGATATAATAATTTACACAGTAATTGAATAACATGTTCAGATTTTATTCAACTCTTAATTTTTCGAAAAAAAAAGTTTGCATTGTGCCAGCCGAAAACTTTTAGCTATCTAACTAAATAAGCATTTATAAGTTAAGTAATTTTTAAGTATGACTGGCATTGAATTTATGCTGAATCTATAAAGTCCTTCAAAATCCTATAGTTTTATTGCACCTTAAAGTAGGTCGAATTTCGAAAGTGTAGCCTCTTGAGTAACAGGCAGTTAAATTTTTCTGAAACACATCTACTTTCAGACAATTATTCTAAATGTCATTTCTAGACATTTTAATATTTTAACTCAGAGAGAAAAGGATTCATTCTCCTACGAGGAAGTTTGCTGACTAAATTTGAGAAAGGTGTAAAATGAACACTCAATTATTACTGTACGTTATTCCTGTACGTACTAACGTGCAATCTAATGTTTCAACTCTTTTTGCCAGATGCGTCAAAACCAAAAGTGCTAGAAAATCATAAAATTAAAATTGATATAAAATCTGAAATCCTTTATGGACCTTCAGTAAATTTGGTATCTCACATTGCTGAATGTGAGTTCCTCGCTGTAGAGAATTCGAACCAAATTTGTTGAAGTTGAGTTAATTAAAAACGCCAACGTAATTTTTTTGAAAATTAAAAATTCTATATAATCTGTACTTGAATTCCGATTTTCACCAAATTTAATATCTGGTGGAGCTAGATATTAATTCGTTCTTGCAGAAAAATCGAGCTGAGTTGGTCGAATTTGACTTGAATTAAGGAGGTTGGATACCGTCTTTCTGGCGGGGAGGTGCGCGGAAAGGCCAAGTGGTGCGCGGGTTGCCGGGGACGCTATGAGCGAGAGAGAGGTCCGTGACGCGCGTTCACTGGCGTACATCGTTGTATACTATTCGAGCAGTTTTGTTTTTACGTTTTCTCGGCAACCAAGCAGACGAATCATTTCGGTCTTCGTAAAACTTCTTCTCAAAAATACAAGGTATGATTTGGTTCTGTTAATAACAATCTTTTATCATTTTTAGTATACTTTTGAGCATAGCTTTGGAGGTGCATATAGTTTCTGCTATGTTGCCCATGTATAAGAGTGTAATTTCAATAATTAATTTCTCGATAACCATCTAGACGATTGCCATTGAATTTGGCATGGAGATGTGATTTTTATCGACGAGTATCCTCCAAAAATTTGAGCACGTTTTTATCATTTTGAGTTGGGTATCCAACCTCCTTAAAACGATATCAATGTTTCGAAATACCGAACGTCCTTTTACATTACAGTAGAACCTCGTTTATCTGAGGTAATGTGGGCAGGACGTACCTCGGACAGCCGGAAACTCGGATAATACGGAAACCATACACAATGCATACAATGAGGAATAGCTTTATCCGTTTTATCCGAGTTTTTTCTTTTTATCCGAGCGTACATGGTAACCATGGAGCGTACATGGTTAACGCGGAGTAATAAGTCGGGTAATCGAAGGCCGGATAAACGAGGATCTACTGTACTTTATTTGTTAAAAACTATTTAGCTCATTATCTAAATAATTGCGGCCGATAAAGAGCATACAGACTTTCTTCGAAAAAGTCTTATAAAAGTCAGTCTTATAAAATCTGACAAGGTTCAATTTTTTAGTAAATTTTTACACTATAATTATCTTTGCTCCTCCACCGGCGTATCAAATATGAGCTTGATTGTTAAAGCCGTTCTTAAGAGGCAACGGTACACCGGTGAAAATGTCTGTCTCTCTCGCACTATTTTGTTTTTTAATTTTCATAAAAAAACGACTGAACCGATTGAGGAGCCAGAAGCTTAGCCCAATTCTACGATACTTCCGCATGTCGCCCCAAAATACGGACCCTATCTGCTGTACGGTTCAGGAGAAAATAGCTTTGAAAAAATCTGCGGGGGGGAGGGGAGTATCACTGCCTCTTAAGGTTGTTGTGGGGTCTGGGCTTGCGGGGTGAGGCGGCGGGGTGACTAGGGGGCGCGCGGTGTGCGGTGCAGTTGGTGTGCGAATGAGACAGCTGCGTATTCAGTTCCCAAGCGAAGACGACAAAGACTTTTAAAAAATTAATAATTAAATAACGGTGCTGTCGATCGTCTTCCAAAAATGCCAAACGTTAAAGCTATTATCGTTTAAACCATACATAGTTGTTTTATGTACGTGGTAGCATTTTCTTAGCTGTTATAACATAAATACGGCGAAATCGCCAGAACTCGCTATAACAATAGTGCAATAGATTGTAAAATTTGCGATTTTTTTTCTCCTAAATGGTGCTGTTCACCGTTCTAAAATTTCACCAGACTATTTGCAAAAGGATCATGAACATTCGTGAAAATTTTCATTGCAGTGGTAGCATTTTGACTTGGCCCCACAACAACCTTAAGATATAAAGGTTTGATTTTTGTGGGACTGCTACACACACATACACACATACACACATCCATTCAGACATTATTTCTGAACCACTTCTTTCGATGTTTTAGACCATTTCGAGTAAACTGATATGAAAAAATACAAAAAAAAAACTTTCACGAATACAAAGCTTTATCCAACCCTAGCGGATCTGAAGAACCGCAAAATAACCGAAGAGTGACCGGTCGTTATGGAACGAAAAATCACTCCAGAATAACCGAGAAGGAACCTAGTGACCGGCGGGTAACCGTAAAGTGAACCGTAAAGTGACCCGTAATGAACTCAATGTTCCGTTTCGGGTTACTATTCGGTTATATGAAGATCTTTCAAATAACCGAAAAACAACTTTTAACAAACTGTCGGTTACTTCTGCGTTACTTTAAAGTTTGTTTTTGGTTAAAACATTGGTCGCTTTGCAGTTGCAATCGGGTTCTTTTTTGTTCGAAAATAACGGTCGCTTTGTCGGTTACATTACAGTTGTTTTACGGTAAAACAACTGGAAATGAACCTCATAATGACGGTTACTTGTATGTGACCGTAAAGCAACCACAAAATGACGGTTGCTCGGATCCGCTAGGGAAGGGGACGCAAATGGCAAATAAACTGTTTTTGCGCATACCTATATTCAGCAACGCCTCCCGCGTGCTTTTTCATCGCCGTGCTCGAAGCCATGCCATAAAAAAGTTTCATTTTCCTCCCGTTTTTCTCAATAACATCACCGCCACACTCGTCATGACCCGCGAACATTCCACCGGCCATAACAAAATCGGCGCCAGCGCCGAAAGCCTTGGCTAAGTCTCCTGGACAAGTGCATCCTCCGTCCTGTAAATAAATTTCGTCATTTTATGTATTATATATGAACTGACCTTGGCAATGATCCAATTCGTTTGCTCTACAAATCTTGGGTTGTTATCGCTCCACTTACGGAAATTATGTGACCCTTTAAACCGTGCGCAGCGTCCGCACATTCTATCACAGCGCTGAGTTGAGGATATCCAACGCCAGTCTTCATTCTCGTTGTGCAAACAGATCCAGGACCGATCCCTACTTTAATTATATCGGCCCCGGAGAGTATTAGTTCCTCGACCATTTCTCCGGTTACAACGTTACCCGCCTGGATCAATAATGTCGTGATTGTACACTTTTTCTCCACGAAATTGCCAGTTAGATAAATATAGCCAAGTCACGATTTTATTCCAGCAGATAAAGGACTGTATTTATGTATAGGACCTTCCAAGATAAATCGATCTGACCGTGGCCCTGGTAAATATTTTTTTGTGACCTTCCTACAAATAGGCGAGGCTCTAGTTCAGACGATGCACATAATTCAGAGTATGAAAAAAAATTAACACACGGCAGGCTAAATTGATACACCGCGTCGGCGTTTTACTTTCGATAGCTTACACCAGAGTTGTAAATCCCCATTAATTCATGAGATATAGTTTACAGTACAATTTGTTTTGTAATTATGATTTCATGATAATAATTATGTAGTGATTATAAAACAGAGTGTAAGCATTTGAGTAGCTGAAAAAAAAACTATTTTTCGCTTTAATATTGCAAGAAATAGTGGAAATAATAAGTAATGCATTGCTTTCTTAATGCATTACTTATATTTTTCTATTTTTTCAAAAGGATTACCGTGAATTTTTATTGAAAAACAATAATTTTTGCAGCCATTCCAAAGTTTAATCATCGTATTACAATCGCTACATGTTATTATTATAAAATGATGATTCTACAGCTGATCGTATCATCATCATTATTTCTATAAGTATTAGGCATTTACAACTCTGGCTTATACAACATATATTTCGTAAAAAAAAAGAATGGGGGTTCAGAATGTTGAAAAAAAAAAAATCAGTAAACTAACTACTTGAAATAAACCTGAGATCATTGACCCCGAAGACCCTCATTTTATTATAACGAGCGATTGCGTTGCAAACTAAAAAAGAATCGTTAATTTCTAAGAGCGTCGAATTAATGATTAGCGAGTAATGAGAGAAGTGAAATAAGCGTATCGAAGTACAATATTTTTTACTTTTGTGTTAAGGTTGTGTAATAAGGTCAATTTATTAAATTGAAAAAATAATGTCGATGCAGACAATTGAAGGTATAAAAATAAATTAGCACACGCCACATGAAATTGACACTTTGAAACGTCGATACTTTTCTTTCGCCTGCAGCTTACAACTTCTTAGTAAAAAAAAAAAGAGTGTTCAGCTGTAGAACAGTGTATGGGAAAAAAATGCAAGAAACCAACTAATGCTTCAATAAAAACTGAAATCATTGAGCCGGAAAACCCAAATTTTAAATTTGGGAAAAAATGTCGATAATTTCTCAGAGCATCAGATTAACGAGCTTATAATTTATTCAATCGACCGTATTAAAGCGGAATCTTTGAAATGGTTCCAAATTAATAATGTTGGGAAAAAAATAGATTTCGATTTAAAGAAAATCGAAATACAGTATTGTTATTTAGTAAATAAGGATCACAGCGAGATTGACTAATGCTATAAGTTAAAAAAATGAGACCATGATTTAAATAGCTTTCGATACGAAATCCTAAGCTTGGCAGTATTTTTGCTGTTGGAATTAAGAAACTCGAGACTTTGATCTACGAGAACTCACAATAATCGTGTGATTCGGATATTCGGCGCGAACTTTTCTCACAAATTCGACAAAGTGCTGCGAATATCCGTTTGCTACATCCAAGCAGATAAAAGACAATTCAGGTACAGCAGCGATGATGCTCGACAGACGTTCAAAGTCTGCCTGACTTGTGCCTGAGCTCACAGCCATATTTTGCAAACAATCCGGATTCTTGTTCGCAAAATCTTTCCACTCGTCAGGGCTGTAATACTTGTGAAGTGTCGTGAAGAGTCCGTGCTGAAAAGGAGCCGAGAGAACGATGAATCATTTTGGTTGACAAGAAGTATGTGTACAAACGCAGACGGCTACCAGATTAAAGTAATAAAGAAAATGCTTATCAAAAAATGCACTTTTTAAAATTATGATACCTTTGATAAGGCTTTTGCCATTTCGAACGTTCCGACTGTATCCATGTTAGATGCCATCACTGGTATGCCTTTGTAAGTCCTCTTCGAATTGCGGAACGTAATTTCTCGAAAAAGATCGACCTTCACAATATTTGAAAATGATATAAAATATGATATAAAAAATATATATGAAAAAATGAGGTTTTCCAATAGTTTTTTATATACAATTTTTGTTTAATTATGAATTTTCTTATATTAAAAAATAATATTTTTTCAATTTCTAAATTTTCATCTTCTTTAAATATTCTTTTCATTTTTCTTCCATTGTAAATTCTGTACTTCTTCTATTATTCAATTTTTTTTCTACTGTACGCCGTTATAAAACGTGAAATGAATCACTGCCTGATGGAAATACTATCGATAAGCTTAATGCACGGAATTTACTAGAGTGAAAACAGAATTGTACTGCTCTGAAGTCATTCATAAAATTCTTTGTGCGACAACACTATTCTCGGAATTAACGCATAAGCGATTGAATAACAAAATCTACTATTTCAAAATAGGTCATCATTAATAAAATAGAAAGATCAAAAGTTATTTCTTACGGTTAAAGAATCATTTCCTTTACCGATTTCTTTACTATCGTTTTTCGAACTATCTGCATGGTATTGAAGCTGCAAGCTGATAAGGATTTGAAGAGTAACAATGAAAGCAGCAGGGTCAATAGGTCGTTTATTATAATAAACTATAGAAATGTGTTTCTGCATCAATTACATTTTTGGAGCTGCTTTATGGCTTGCAATATGGGACAGCATTTATTCTACACCTTTTGTGTAGTTTTTATTCATGCTTTTGTCAGTCTCAAAATTATAAAATATAATTTTTCAAAGACGGTCGATGTCATTGAAATACGACAAAATAAAGAACCATAACAGATAAAGCAGGAGATCAACTAATATGTTTTTATACGGAATAATAGCGACTATTAACATGTTTCTTCGAGCTGTTAAAAAAATAACGATATTTTATTGCGTGTACACAAAAAATATATGTATAATTTTTTATGACAAACGGTATAAAAATATTTTATATATTTCGAGGTATCTCTAACGAAAATGCCCTAAAAAGTGTTAAATAAAACATGTATATATTAACGCATGAAAAAAGAGATATTTTTCAAAAATTTCTTTTTCTTTTCTTTCTTTTTTAATTTCGAAAAAAAATTCAATTCATATATTGTCCATTCCTGAAAACTACAGGCAACAATTATTAACTCGTTAGTATATAAAAATAATTTTTCAGCACTGCTAAAAAATCGACAATCGTGTTACATTTTTAACATGTCAAGACTAAACTGGATGGTTTGGCTGAATTTACAAAAAAAAAAAAAATTTGCCTGGACATAAAAATGGGAGCAGGAAATACAGGAAACAATATTAAATCATATCAAAATGTAATTTCTTTATATTTACAAAAAATCGTAAGCATTAAAATTTCCATATAGCTTTTGTAAATTCCAATTCTTTTCTGAAAATACGAACTAAAATATCGAACAAGGTCAACGTTAACGAAATCCAAAAGAAAAAAAGTACGATTTCACAACCCATTAGTAAAAATACCACCTACATTCATTTCCCCTGTAATTCATTCGAGCAAAGTATAAAATCACCCGGTTGTAGCATTGATAGAGCTGAACAGCGGAAAAAGATTGCAGGAACAAGACACTAATTTAAAAAAAGCGGTAGATAGCGTAAAACTCATTTGTTACGTCGAACAATAGAAACTCGTTTGCGCATCAAAACGATTTTACCACACAATAAAAACTACATTATTTTCGCATCGTTTTCATATTTTCATATAATTTCTTGAAGCCTCCTCTTCGAAAGGAGTCAGAGAGGGTATTTATAACGTAAATATGGCATTCTGGCAGGACTTAAAAGGTTCTTTGAAGTAAAAAAAATGCTAGCTTAGGATATATCAAGTCAAAAGCTACTCACATCGGATCTGCTCTTCAGGGTGCTTCTTTTTGGCCTGAGAAGCACATCTTTGAAATCTAATTTAACGTCGTTTATGATATTTGGCATGTTGGCGTGATTTTTTAGCCCAGGATAGTTAGCAGACGACGATTTGTAACGAGATCCGTGACGAGCTTTATCGGAGTACAGCAGACGACTCGATGACTCGCGTCTGTCAATGCCTCGACGGTACTGAAGGCTAAAGCAGACGAGACAGCAGTTGCCTTCTTTTTTTCTGACTGATGTAAGTAATTACCCGATTGGTGGAAAAAGATATGCCAGCAGCGGCGAGGATGTTCGCTGGGTGGTGCAGGTAGTCAAGCAGAGTTGCTTGTGGACACTTTTCGTACTATTACTACTCCACATAGCGGAGCCAGTCCGAACTACACAACTAATAACTAACTACTCCACATATCATAAGGTAAATGTAGGTACCTAGTTTCAGAACACTTAACGGAGCAGTCCCAGTTTTGGACCTTCTATTAAAATCTATATTTCTCTCTCATTTGCACGCACGTTTTTTTTCTGAAACTAGGACTCGTTCCGAGACTGGGTCTTGTTTGCAAACTGGGGTTTGTTTGTAAATTCGGATCACCTTACGCTTGAATGCGTTGACGAGTGTTTTGTTTTCCTCTTTAAATAAAATACCCAAGTAGCACAAAGACAAAGGATATCTATTTGGTATACGAAAAGGTATATTAATTTCCGTCCAAATGATATCTTTTTGGATTTGGATATCTTAAGAACGTCTAAAAGATATCCAAATCCAAAAGATATCATTTGGACGGAAATTAACATACCTTTTCGTATACGAAATAGATATGCTTTGTCTTTGTGCTACTTGGGTAAGGAAGCGATAACAGCATACCAAATACTATTCATCATTGGCATAGAATATGCGATGAAAAAGCAAGAGCGCACAAGTGAAAAAATGTCATTTTATATTATTTTTGCTTCCTCACAGAGGAGAATTCATAGACAATATTTATATTAGTGTACTTAAAATTGTCTGAAACGTTATGTAAAGTGGTATGGAAAAAATGTCCAGTGTGTATGTATCTGTGTATGTGCCATGGGTATAAAATTAATAAATCTCTTATAGTCGGAGAACTGGTAGGACGATCAGGTTCTTTCATCAAGGTTAAATTAATTGAAATTCGTTGCGCCCTTTATAATTTGTCACAGTTCATTTCTTTGTTCTTCAATGAAAAAAGAAAAAAACCTAACGATCCGAAAATTTCTCCACTCTTGCACTTACAGCCAAGGTTGATTGGTATTGCATTTGGGCAGATTGGACGAAGTGATTGAAAAGCAATTATAACTTCTTTTTCATAATATTCTCCTGCGATTTAATCCTTATAAAAAAGCCAAAATTAATCAAGATAATTCCCAATAGACGAAGATTCGTGAAGTCTGAATAATATAAGGGTGCATTTCGATTTGAACAGATGCCGCATACTGCGCATAGAATCATCAGTAAGTAACTGGCGCATTAGAATTTTGCAGATTTTCTGCATTTTACGCAATGACTGCAGTAAGTGCATCAAAGTTTTTGGCGCGAAACTCTATTTTCCGCGTAAATCTTGTTTCTGGCACTAAAAAAGCGGTATTGACTTCGTGCGTGACCTTCATTCGCGGCGATTTTGGACAGCCAGCGTTCGAAGCGGCGAAATTGTGCAACAGTTGATAAAAAATTATCACAGTAAAGCATGCTAGCGTACGTTAATTAACGATATTATTTATAATTCTTTAATAAATCGACACTATGAGTGCGCTACAAGGGAAGGCCTCAATGCCGTGTTGCGTCGTGAATTGTAAAAACACCTCTGTAAATTCACTGGGTGTACATTTCTACAGTTTCCCTACAGGAAAGATCCAAGTTTTCAAGCAGAAAAGGCGCGAGGACTGGATTGCCTCCGTTAAACGAAAAAAAAAGTTTCAGAGTTACTGTACGAACTAAATGTTCTCTAATCAGTAAAAAGTTATAGACTATAATACTGTTACTAGGATTGAAACTTTACAATACTTCGAACTTCACCTTGTACGGTGTAGTAGTGGAAGTGTCACTGACGTTTGGCGAATAACGCTGCACTTTATTAACATACGTTTGTCTGAATCTGTTAACTCCTCCACTCGACGCACATGGCATACAGATAACGCCTTTCCTTTTATAATACCTTGCGGATTAAAATCAATTGCATGCGTTATCGCCTTGAATCCCGTTCTGATTATCAATTCCATCTTTCAATGCTGTTTTAATGCTGCTGTCAGCTGTCATAAACATAAACACCGGCGAAAAGTGCAGACGACACCGGGCACACGAAAATTTATGTACCCTTTTTACGAAATAAATCGAATAACAAAAAAGCTATTACCATAACCAAAATTACAAAAAAATAAATTAAACAACCTATTTTTTATTTATAAGAATACTTTTCAGTTATTCATTTAGTATAATCCGAAAATCTTATGTAAATTATATTCTACCATAAGAATCAATGCTTTTTTTATATCAACTGTTGCCGAGGTGTGCCACAAGCGGCGCTGGCATCTTAACGCACTGAGCCAATTCGCAGTTGAGCAAGCAAAAGAGTCTATTTTTTGCGTTAGTGCAGTGCAGGAAATGTTTTTCACATCAAAATCTTACCGATTTTCGGTAATGCAGTAATACTGCAGTAAGAATCGTTCGACTTGCATATGCTGCATAATGCGCGATACAAAATGGAACGATTTTAAGACGCATGTGTTGCCTATGCGCATCTTGCGAACATCTGTATAATTCGGAACGCGGCTTTTAATAATCAGGAAGCAATGTGCAAGTTTCTATACTTTACATTGATTTTGGAATCTTTTAGCAGACGACAGTCTATGTCTATCTCACTCTTTCCAATAGCTGATCGTAGTAACGAAACTCGCCACAGCGAGCGCTACAATTTTTTGCATTTGCTCGCCCCCACTTTACTTACACTTGCACCACTTGCACTTGGCGAATTTAGTGCTGCCCTCTCGGCGCATTTGGCATAGCACGAGGAAGCTCGGCGCGTGCTGAACGGTGTGTGCTTTGGTGCTGCGATAGGTTATAATAAAATTTGTAGATATAGAAAGCATCTCGCATCATAATCTTTTGTGAAATATCGATGTGATTTAGTTGATTAAACGATATATTGTTTTATAAGAACGTCAAACATATCTGTAGAAGCTTGGAGTGTATTTTTGTAAAGGTAATCGTGGTGAGAAAAAAAAATGGCCGTTAAGAAGAATACACGTGTGCCGCGAAAGCGGCAGCATTTGCGCCTCGAGAAAATCGCCAAAACTGCAGCACCTCCAATTAAGAGAATCAAGAAACGAAAGGCTCTTGTCATTGCACAGGAAATTAAATTTGCGAGATTACTTGCCAATAATGACAAGAGGCTCAGAGACAAGATGCTGAAGAATCTTAAGAAGTGGTTGACAGTACGCTCCGAAAGTTCCTTCGGTGAGTGTACTCAGATTCTGTGCTTCGCAGCATTGTTACTTTTTGTTTTTTAATTTTTATGTTAAGGTGATGCGTTACATATCGTCTGTCTCTCTCAGATCACCATAAGTGCGAGTGAGATAGCTGAATCTTCCCGAAGTGTTATTCTTCGCCATGGTTGATTTTTTAAAATAAAAGTCGAGAAGTACTGACTGCAGAATGAGAAGACGCAGTCAGTACTTCTCGTGTTTTGTCTGAAACATCAATTGTAACCAAAAACAATGCTCTACAGTTTTTGTTAACGACTGAGCAGTAGCACATCATCTTAATTGGAATATAAGTAGCAGACTGTCTATATTTTTTAAGATTGGATGCAAAAAATTGCATTATACATTTAAAAAAAAAAATTTATTTGATACGCATCTGTTCTTTCCATTTTAATGTTAATAAAATTGATCGACTATTCATTTGATTATAAGGTTGTTGTCTGTTTCTACTTTTTCCGTTTCACTGTAATAATTTGTGCAATATTTTATTTCAATATTTTAAATTTGATTTATAATTTTTTCCTCTATTTCAATTATGAAAATTTGCATTTTTTCCCTTTATTTAAATGTGAATAAAATTTGTTGGCTGCTTTTTATATATGAATGCGAATATCGTAAACTGTTTATATTTCATATTTGATATATTTAATTATAAAAATTACTATTTGATAAAATGTTATATTTTTTAGATATTTTCTAAAAGTTTCCATTTTCCAACTCTGGATATGATTTTTGTTTATGTTATTTGTTCATGTACTTGAAGTTATTGTAGAACTGTTATTTAATTTGTATTTTTTATTCTTGCAGCTTTCACAGAGGCTGATTTCCTGAGACTATGGAAAGGTCTGTTTTACTGTATGTGGATGTCGGACAAGCCCTTGATACAGGAGGAACTTGCCGAGTCACTTAGCAATATTGTGCATTGTTTTGATTCCATGGACACTGCGCTACTTTACACTAAATGTACCTTAAAGACACTCGCCACAGAGTGGTTTGGTATAGATCAGTATAGACTCGATAAATTTCAGATGGTGAGTCATCAGAATTTGCATTTTCTATGCTCTATATCCAGACCTGGGCAAAATACAGGTCAAACATGTATTTTAAATACAAAAAATAAGATACTTACATGTCCAGTATTTTGTGCACAAAATACAAATACGTATTTTAAGATACTTAAAATGCAAATACATTTTTTTTTTCGCACAAAACCGGTGCGGTGGTCTAGTGGTCAGTGTACTGGCCTCTAGTCCAGAGCATCGGTAGGTCGCGGGTTCGATTCCCGGTGCCGTCGATTTTCGTCGAAAATATAAATACGGGCGCGATGAAGCTCCAGATGTATACATGAGACCCACACAGGTATTTCTACCGGTGGAGGTCACATGTATACAGCTGTAGTCCGTGTTTACGTTTACGTTCTCGACGAAACGTGACGTAGCTCCGGTGCCGTGAGGCGAACTCGAGACCGGCTATATCGGCATAGGGTTTCCGCAGTTTCCCTATGCCCATGGCAGAAATGCTATGGCAAATGCGATATAGAGGGGGAAGTCGGATGCGGCCGCATGGGGGCCTCGTTACTGATCCGGGCCGACCCCGCAATAGGCGAAATGCCTCCAGGTGGCGGGAAATGCAAATAAAAATAAAAAACATATTTTTAGAAATTGAGAATACCAAAAATGCATTTTTTACGGATAACTAAATAGGTATCGTAATAAGAATTGTAAAAGGAGAAGCTTGAACATTTGGTTTATTAGCACTCTATCACTAATATTTCTTACGATATACATTATTCTTGATATTTATATGATATACGATATGATAAGATATCGACTATATCTTTAGAATAAACAATATCACTTGTTAATGTAAAAATAATGACAAATTTTTATATCTTCTAAATAATTGTTAAAAACTAGATGACAAATTTATACCTTTATGCTCAAAATGTTTAGTATTTCATAGATTCTATATTCTGGAAGTGATTTTAATATCATCGACTTGTTGTCAAAAGTCTTTTTCAGTTTTAGTAATGCACCCTTAAATAGACTGTACCAAACAGCTCTTGTCGAAATTACTCAAGACCTGAGAAAAAATGTATGGAAACATCAACATACACACGATTATTTAACACGCGCTTTTAATATCCTAGTTAGATTGAAAAATCTGTACACAACTAGTCATACCCATTGCCTTTCAAAACAACGAGTTTCTCGAAAAGTTTATCTGTGAGCAAAGAGCGTTTTGGTTGGATGATCATTGTCGCAAATGAAAAATGTCTTTTTACTGCTGCTGAAGAAGGTAGGCTGGTGTTACTCCGCAGGAACAGTTTCTTTACTGCAGGATGGAGGTTTAGCATTTCGAAATCTCGTCGTTTGTCTTCGAAAAATTACAATACCTCGAGATCAACTTGAACTCCTCGACAATCGTTTCCGAATGCGTAGAAATATGAGAGACGGATGCAGGACGATAATCTTTTACCAAGATTTATAAAGATCCCAAATGTGATTCGTAAAAAATGCATTTTCAAAATGTTATTTTAAGTATTTGCGCTTGAAATAAAAAATGCAAAATACTGTATTAACTTGTATTTAAACTACAAATGATAAAATACACGGTTAGATAGTATTTGAAATACTAAATACAAAATACAATTGTATTTCAAATACGTATTTAAAATACTTGAATCTGAAATACTGCACAGGTCTGTCTATATCACAGAGTTAAATGAATATTTGAATGTTTATTAGAGTCATCTACTGTTTCGGAATATTATATTTATTTTATTTCTATAAGAATCAATAGTCAATTAAAAATTAACATTTTTTGTCATAGTCATTGCAGGTCACTTCTATAAAATATTTAAGGGAAGGGAATCAGACCAAAACTTATGATATTCATTGACAGATCTTACTTGTTTATCTGCTGATGTCATTTAAAAAAATATATTCATTTTAACCCTGAAACAAAGATTTTCTCTACTGTGCATGAACTTTATGGGTTTTTTAACTTCTTCAACTTTTTGTGAGTAAACAGTAAAACAACATTTTGTTAAAAATTGCTCAGTTATACATAAGTAGGATTCTTCCAGCATGAATGTAACTTTTTCTATTTTTCTTAAAATTAGTGACGTTATAATTTAAAAAATGAATACTCGAGTGTATGGAATTTTGCCATGTTAACTTTCACGTGATTTACTACACGTTTTAATCGTTCTCAATTGCTCCACTGCGATCCCCCATGGCGTTTTTTTGCTCGGACTCACGGCAATTCCGTCGGTATAGCACATCAACTTAATCTCAAATCGCCAAATTCGTGCCGGACATGTTTTTCTTATGGACTGTTGACGAATTTTTAAAAAGTTTTCGGTTATCTCGGGAAAGTGTGAAGAAGCTTAAGAGCCCATAAAGTTCCTATTGCTTATCTGTGATAGTCAAATACTTTTGACATAGGGCAAAAAAATCTTTGCTGAATAAATATCAGCAATTTGCGTCTGACTTCTTTTCCTTTATACTAAATGAATGGCCAGAAAATTGACTAAAAACAAAGTAGAACCTTGCACATTGCATCCTTGTTTTAATTAGATAAAAAACATGTTGTGAATTCGCTTTTTCCATTTCGTTATTATTAGAGCGTTTCCAAAAGTGATAACGTGTATTTTTTAAATAATTCAACATTCCCTATAATCAAAAATTTCATACCGTTCGTCACTAAATTATACATATATAATGGCTGAATATTGTTTCATTTACATACAAAATTTGAGCTCGCTATCTCAAGTTTTGCAAAAGTTACAATAGAGTGATAAAGTCAATTTTTTTTTTAAATTCAAAATTCCATAAAATCTGAACCACTTTACCGATTTCGTCGAAATTCAATACCAAACAGCATTGAACGTGTCTTCAGTTATAAATAACTATTTAGCAAAATCGTCGAACTTTTACGAAAGTGGCCGCGACCACACCCTTTTTCCAAAAAATTAAAAATTACGTAAATTCAAAATGGATGCATATATTTAGTCAAAAATCGTAACATTCAAAGAGGAACAACTGCTTCACTTGCGTGCTAAATTTGAGCCCGATTGCTTAAACGGTTACTGAGTAAGAAGCGATTGAATTTTCTAAGTCCTGCACACACAGACGTACATACGGAAATTTTTTTCTAAACCAGTTTTCTCGACGTTTTGGACCATTCTGAGTATACTGACCTGAAAATATAAATAAATAAAATTTCATCAAAACAAAGCTTCCTCTATGAGGAAGCCAAATCTGAGTCTTACTAATCAGTTGGGTTTTTTTTTTGCTAACAGTTAGTAAGAAGGATAGTGCGACAAACGTTCGAGATGTGCAGGCGAAAATCTTGGGATGAGGAGTGGACCAAAGGTGTTGCCCAAGTGCTGGAAAATATCTTGTTAGATCCCAAGACAACATTGGGATTCAGCTTGCACATAACTGAGTTATATATGGAAGAGTTGGCCAAGGTATCAGTTATGACAGAATAATTTTCATCCAATATTTTCAGAAATTCTTGTCTCCTTAAATGAGTTAACAATAAATGATTATTAAATAAATGATAACTTCAATAGTTGTTTAATTACACTTAAATACTCTTTGACAGATCGGTGGTGGAAGCATTCCACCAAATCTCGTTACTGAATTAATTAGGCCGTTCGCTGTCCACTTAGCCGCGATGGAAGACGAGCGACAAATCAGGCACGTTATGAAACACATATTTAGGTATCTCATGTTTCAATCGGACGTCGGAATGGATTACATGGAAAAGTTTGAAGCTTGGCGACAAGTAAGTCACGAATTAAAGATCTTCTATAGAGAAATATTTAATTGAATAATATTACAGACCCAATTTTTTTATGTATTACTCTTTTGTATAACTTTTCATGATTCTCTGAAACAATTGATATTCATTTTTATTGATCCCTTAATTTTATGGATGTATCGGTTAGTTCGTTTCATGGTTAAGCTAGTGATTCTTCGTTACGAATAACAAATTATTAATACTGTGATTCTAGCCTAAGAAATTGCTCAAGCTAGCAAAACCATCTGTTGTTATAAACAGTTATTTAGAATTACGTGATATTAGTTTATGTACATTTGTATTTATCTATTTTATCTTTTTCGTTATAATCTGGAATTTTCAAATCGTGTACTCTATGCTGAAAGCTTATAAACTATATAAAAGGAGAAATCCGTTAATAAATTTAATTAAATTAAATTAATCGCAAACAGGCTGGTTTTCCATGCGGAAATATCGACGCTATGCAAAAAGTTGAAGTGTCAGAAGACGAGTCCGATGTCGAGGACGAGCATGAAGAAGTAGAACCCGAGTCAGGACGTGAAGAAGCGGAACACGAATCAGGAAGTGAAGAAGAACCCGAATCAGAAGGACCGAAACCTCTTGATCCGAGGGCAGGACGTGTAGATGTTGAATTGCCACAGTTGCCGTTTGATCCTCTCGAAATAGCGAAACTCATAAAACAATATAAATTCCATCCAAAATCAACGGCAAAAACGCGCAGACAGATCGTCCGACTGATAGCAGAGTGAGTACTTGCACAAAACAATATTTCACGAACTAAACATTTAAAAAAACATGTATTCTTATTCCCTCCTATACCATAATTGATGCAATAAATTTAATGGTAATGAATGATTTTTTTTCCTAAACTGTTTCAGACCACTTCCGAGTTCTCTTGAGATTCATTATATACAATAGATGCCGAGAAAACTTGAAAACATTAAATCTATATGGCACCCCAAAGTTTTCATTTCGCTATTTAACATACATTTTTTTTAGGTTCAACAAACTTGCCGAGGGCGAAATGCCACTTGGCGTAAAGGAAGTTGACGTACCAGTTCGTAAAAGCGCGGAAACCAATCCGAAAAAGGCTGCTTATCGTTTGGTGCAATTCGAGAAGGAACTCTACTCGGATACAATACGTCGCAAACGAAAGAGGAAACAAGCTGCGCCGCTTATCGAGGACGACGAGGGTTTCGAAAACTTGCTCACGCCAATTGAGCAGGAGGAACCAGAAGCTAATGGATTCCACGACGAAGTCGATAATTCCGATTTCCAATTAGGCAGCGATGACGAAACGATGGAATCTGAAGAATCCCACGTTCCCGATACCTTCCGCATATCACAAAAGGGGAATAAAAAAAAGAATAAAAAAATATCTCTTGACTCGAAATCCATAGAATTATCGAAAAAAACATCACACAAAAAGCAGAAAAAGCAAAAAATCATCGAAAAACAGAACAGCGCTAACGAGATCAGTAACAAAGAGTCGGAAAAGAAATTGGATTCGACAACAAATATCAAAGTTAAAAGTAAGAAATCAAAAACTAATAAATTTCTGCACGCTGTTAATTCGTTGAATCAAAAGCTGCTGAATCGATCGTCAAACGACTCTACGGTGAAGACGAAGAAATCGCGACTGAGTACCGATAACACCTGGAACGTATCGACCACCGATGAAACTCCGACGTCTATGGCTTCACCAATGTCTACAATAGCTAAGTCTTCCAGTGCGAATGTTACAGAGGCTAAATTGACAACCGAAAACGTTGTCAAATCTTCTTTCAGTAGTCCCACTAAAGAGCAACTCAGCAAAATACCATGGCTGCTGCCAGTGCTCACGAAATTGGAGGATGAAAAGGTGGGCATAATTTTTCGACACTCCGTTATTAATTATTTGAAAAATGTATTTAACTTTAAGTGACTCGATAGCGTCGCGAAACAAAGTAATAAGAGGTTGCAAGGTTAGGCTTTTTACATTGCCGCCTCATACAAGGAACTTCGAAAAGTAACAAGTTTATAGACAGAACTTCTCGCACTTATACCGATCTGAATAAGGAGTAAAACATTCAAAGTTTTATAAAATTCTAACGGCGTTTTTAACGAAATTTCGTACCAAATATCCATGCAAATTATTACATGCGTGTCTAAAGTTTCAGTCTGTTTTGTCTGATGCGTCGATATCAAGAAGCAGTTTAAATTTAACATAATATGCCATAATTAACATAATATGATTCACTGTGTCCGTCAATGGCGTTTTCTCACTCACATTCATTGCCACATTCGGTATAGCATAACACCTTAAGGTGATTAAAATAACTTTTAAAAAAGTAATATCGAGAAACTCAAATTCTTATGTACTCCGAACCGTTTTACGGATCTCCACCAAATTATGTATTTATCATCACTGAGTATTATTCCGTTTATGTACGAATTTTGGGCTCGCTATTTCGTGTTTTGCCAAAGTTAAGCAATAACCTAAATTTTTCGAAAAATTCAAAACTCCATAAAATTCGAACCGCTTTTCAAACAACATTAAAAGTACCTGCACTTATGAAGAAGTATTTAGCATAATATCGTAAACTTTACGAAAATTGTTACGATCACACCCTTTTTTTTAATTCAACAATCTATAAAATATATATTTTCGCAAACGTTTTGTCCAAAATTGCAATAATTAAAGACGGGCCGCTACTTGCCTTGTGTACCAAATTGAAGGTCAATCGATTGAACGGTTTTTGAGTTATAGGTGATTCAAATTTTGAAAGTCTGCACACATACATACAGACATTTTTCTAAACCACTTTTCTCGATCTTTTGAACCATTCCGAGTGTTCTGACATGAAAATCTTTTTTTTTTTATGTTTAAACCAAAGCTTCCTTTATAAGGTAACAAAAGTAACGAGGAAAAATCGTTTTTGAAGCTTTAATCGACAAATATATGTTTAATTTTTATTGGTGTTTTTAGAACCTACAAACGCCCACAAAAAATGCGCCAGAGCCGCAATGTGGATCATCAAGCGCGAAGAAACGCGTGAAAATAATGTTACGACGAAACACAGCGCAACTTACTTCGGAGTACATGCGCCAGCTTCGTCAAAATCCAGCAATTCCTTACGACGCTAGTAGGAAGCCCCTGGCCGGCGTTCTCAAGCCAAGTCCCCTGTCGAGTCCGGTAAATCCATTTTACAAAAGGACGTAATATGACAAATGTTATAATCATGTGTGTGGCGTGATGACCTCCGATCGAATAAAAATAAATCCAAACTATATTGTTCTTTGAACGATCATATATTTTACTTCTCAAATTACACATTCATTAATCGCAAACAGTGTTTTAGTTTCATTCGCCGATACTCGACGAATGATTGATCGTATCGCCCATTTTTTTTTACTGGGCTACATCGAGAAAATCAATTCGTTATTTACAATATCGTTATTTGTACCGGACATACGCCTTAGTCGGATTGTACAGTCAACTGTCCTCTGTTCTTTACAAGAGCAGAGAACACCGAAGTTAAAATCGTAATAGATATTTTGGGAGCAGCTAAAGACATCCAGCGCCATTTTTAAACAATTATCTCATTATTCATCCTGCAATTCAATTTATATTAAATTATTTTATAAAAAAAATGTACCACTGATGCAATTTTGTATTTAAAATTTTTGAAGAGATTCGTGTATTCTTTTAATCATTCTTGAAACCCAGTACAAAAACATTTGTTCAGGAATTGAATTTTGAACATCGATCACGTAATTTATCAAGAGTTTAATTGTAATTTAAAAGTAAATTCTTTTCGAACATACAACAAATAAAGACAGAATGTCTGTTTGTAAAAATACCAACAGATGTCCGTTTCTGCGCGGGAGAACATTGAATGCATTGTAAACGTTAGTTCCATAGAGTTTCTAGAGTTTCTCCGTAAAACTCGCAGTATACACAGTAAAAGTAACACATCGAGTTACGCGAATTACAATAACAGGAATGACTAATTTGTAAACGGTTCAAAGACATAGATTAACTTTTTATCGCTAGATATATACAATTATTCGCTCGGCAACGTTGCTGTCCATCTTGCTCGTAACAATTGTTACGAATCAAGGGTAGGACAAGTTCCCAAACGAAATCATTCTTTGGCACGTGAATTCACTCTCCATATCGCTACGAACTTATTACGAGTCTTCCAGAAAAATAGAGCTTTTTCCGTTTTAATACGTTCCTCTTACATTAGTATGAATATTAAACAAGAATTAGTAATATTTTTATACACGACTTTTGGGTTTGCACGTTTCTACGGACTATTTGATTTTTGACCATTACAATTATTGCCGAAAGGTAATATAAGTACTAGCCAATTTACATCAATTCCAGATTTACAGAAGATGTTTACTATCTTTTTTTTGGTTTCTTGTTTTTGCTCGCCGTTGCGTTGACGCGAGTAGCCTCAAACTTATCGTAGAAAATTAGCCCCCATCGTTTTTTTCATGACTAATTTTCGAGAAGGCTTCTAGTATACACATCTATATCACAGTGATGTACGAGTGCTACGCCACATGCAAGTATCTGGGTCGAGGGAGAAGCATTAGCCAAGCTTGGCTCGTAGTGACTGACTCTTCCAACGCCAGAACCATCCCATTTCTATTTGATTGAAACCCGTGGTGAAGAGGGACAGGGCGACGAACAGAGTCGCGTGAGCGAGAGCCCACAGTTGAAACAGTGGCGATATAATGAGTAGCAGCACCGTTGCTCCTTGAAAATATTGAGAGTTTAAATCACTCGAACCTAAAAAGCATTCCACTATCGAGACGAGCGGATCGCTCGACCTTTTATTTACTAACCAATTAAGATTGCACTAGCTAAGGAGGAGCACAATTTTTCTTCTGAATAACCTTCTTTGTCATAATAATAGAAAAAGGAAAAACATGGAATCAACATATCGATACAAAGACTTTTAGCGACAATACTTTTTTCATTTTTGTAATTATGCTTTGCACGTCCTCTACCGAAAGGTTCATTCGAATTGAATTGTAATACTGATAAGAGAAAAATATTAACGTCTATAAAATTAATTAAACAATTAATTTTGTATAATAATAATAATGTCAAAAAGTTATTAGTTCATTTGTTTAAAAAATATTTTGTAAAAAATGTTTCCCATTTTCTTGTACTTATGATTTGTTAGAAGAACAATTTAACGATTTGCCACTTTTCAAGCATTTCTCAAAATATTAGAAATTCTAAAAAAAAAATATATTCGAAAAAATTATGAATTTCATTTCATAACGGAAAAAAAACTTTCTGAATTGTTTGATAAACTATTGTTACTAGTTTATTAGAATTTTGGCATATTATTATTATTATTATTATTCAAAACCAATGTCATTATTACCCCGAATGATTTTTTAACGGATTCTTCTTTTGCTACGAAAGTATTGAAATTCTAATCTAATCAAACTCTTGGTTAGAAATGTGACTTGGGTTCTTCGAAAATTGTTTAAATTATCCAGAAAAAAAGAAGATAATGAATCTTCTTTTTTAAATAATTGATTTTGTATAATAATAATAATGCCAAAAAGTTATTAATTCATTTGTTTAAAAAATATTTTGTAAAAAATGTTTCCCATTTTCTTGTACTTATGATTTGTTAGAAGAACAATTTAACGATTTGCCACTTTCCAAGCGTTTCTCAAAATATTAGAAATTCTAAAAAAATAATATATTCGAAAAAATTATGAATTTCATTTGATAATGAAAAAAATAACTTTCTAAATTGTTTGATAAACTATTATTAGCATTATAGTTTATTAGCATTTTGGCATATTATTATTATTATTCAAAACCAATGTCCTTATTACCCCGAATGATTTTTCAACGGATTCTTCTTTTGCTACGAAGTATTGAAATTCTAATCTAATCAAACTCTTGGTTAGAAATGTGACATGGGTCCATCGAAAATGGTTTAAATTATCCAGAAAAAAAGAAGATTCATTAATTATTCATACTAATTGAAAAAAGCCTTTGAAATTAATTCCGGATTTCTCCGATTTATAGTGTTTTGGTCGATGATCCGTTCGTCTGAAGTAAACGTAAAAAGTAAACCTACCAGTGAGCAAACTCCAAAACCCAAAAGCAGCTCTGAGTGGAATGATACTAGCCATTGGCCAAGCTTCATCTTCCGGTGAGAAGGTGTTTCTCTCGGAGAATCGTTTGAGGCTCTCTTCTTTATGATACCACCGTTCCTCGAGCCAGTGTCTGAGCGACGATTCATCTTCGGGTAATTCCGATGACGATATTCTTTTGATATTGAGATGCACCTCGTTTGGTAATTTGCCCGTAACCAAATCTATTTCGGATTGTGGCACATAATCCGGATAAGCTATCGTCAGGTCGTAGACGGCATCGAGATAGCTAGCACGTTGAAGGTATGAAGCCAAGTAGCTGAAACCCGTCGTCTTGGGATGAAGGGTGTGATAGTAAAGTGGAAGGCCGTGCTTTGTCGCGTATTTGTCTGATTTTTCTTTGCTGCTTGAAGTGAGATCAGTACCTTCCGGAAAAATGAGTAATTGCGTTCGTCTCTGCAGGGCAACGAGGTAGTCAAGAGTTCGCGATAGGCGACCCTTGTCTTCCTCCCAACGTCGTGTTATGTAAAGGAAACCGTTCATCTGCATTATCCAACCTGTGCGAATTAACGAGTCATCAAACTTCTGGTGGATTACAAGATTAAGGGAAATCGTATTTTATTTTTTGACCTACCTGGACCTGGTATATGTCTTATTGGATCCTTGAGAATAAATTTTAATCTATGAGCAGCTATACTTGGCATACAAGCCTGATACATCGCCGCCCATAGAAAATTCCAATCTACCCTCGTACGGTGGTTCATTACGAGGATCGCTGACTCGTTTGGTGATATGTGGTCTCCAGATACCGTCACTTTCACCCCAAACATTTCCAGCAGTGCCTATGAAGTAATTGGAGTAATATGGATTTAAAAAAATTTTAACATTGGCGGTAAAGCGTTGTAAATAAAATCTGATTGAAATTTAATGTACAAGTACGAAAAGTTTTTATGCATAAAGGGCAATAGCATTGATATAAGAAATAACATATCTAAACGTGATGTTACATTACTTCATGTAATTTTTATAATTTTGCTTTAATTTTACTACGAGAGTACGAGAGTAATTTTATATCACTATTGTACATTTTATTAAATTTACCATTTTGTGCATAAAAATGTTCAAACATTTATAACAGTAAGCAAAAAAGCTCCTTAATTTTTTTATTTACTTTAAAAATAGTAATGTACATAATAATTTTGCAATATTAATTTTGTAAATTAATTTTGTTTTGTGCACAGGGATAAATATCAGACGTAAGAATTTGGAAAATGAAGTTCGAAATTAATGTAAAAACTGAATTAATTTAATTACGAGGTTTCCCCTGGGAAAAAATCGTTATATATGGTCATACATAGCCATATATAATCATATAGAATTATATATGAATTTTGTCTCTATAGAAACATTTTAAATATATCGTTATGTATAGTTATATATAATTCTATATGGTTATATATGGTCATACATGATCATCTATAATCATTTTTCCCCTGGCCGTTTTACTTATATGAGCCCGTATCAAACTAATGTAGTTTTATGACAACGGGGACCTAAAAAAAGGTAGAGGGAGAAAAAGGTTGGGAGAAAATTTTACATCTTTCTCAGCTACCTCTTTGAGGGAGTATGTACACTGTTAAAAATATTTTGCAAATTAATATATGTATTGGAAGTTCTTTTGCAGATACAGTATACTGTTAGAAATTTTTGTATGAAAATTAATATAAAGCATTGGAAGTTTTTTTGGGGATACGCGTATATTAAATTTAATACACAAATGTTAATTAATATACAGTATACTAAATACTTCATAAAACTTGTGTTTATAATATAATTATTGGAATTTTAAGACATATCTGTATATTAAATGAAATTTAATATACAGATATATCTTACAGAAGTACTATTACTTCTGTATATATAAAATATACAGAATATATTAAATGAAATTTAATATACTGTATTTGAAAAAGAACTTCCAATACATATATTAATTTTCAAAATATTTTTAACAGTGTATATTGAATTTCATTTAATATAAATATATTGTAAAATTCCGATAATTATATTATAAACACAACTTTTAGGATGTATTCAGCATACTGTATATTAATTAATATTTGTATATTAAATTTAATATACGCGTATCCGCAAAAAAAACTTCCAATACTTTATATTAATTTTCATACAAAAATTTTTAACGGTGTAAAAGCCAAATTTGGCTTTCTCATAGAGGATGCTTTCCTCTACATAATTAACCTTGTTTTAAGGAATTTAAAATCCTGTAAAATTTGAACGCCTCAATCGATTTATACCAAATTTGACATCATGTCCTTGAACGTTAGTACGTACTTGTCTACAGTTTTAGCCTACTTTGTCAGTTATTTCAAATAGATAAACGGTTTAAACTCTCAAGTTGCTATAACATCCGAACCCCTTTACCGATCTTCGCCAAATCTAATATCTGCCACACTTAAATATTATTTCGTCCCTGTATGAAATTTAAACTAGTTTTATCGATGTTGACTTAAGATAGATCGAAAACGTAAATTTTCCGAAAAAATAAAAAATCCTATAAAATTTGAACCCGTATACCAATCTTCACCAAACTTAATGTACACTACAGCTAGATATTAGTTCGTTTATGTAGAAAATCAGAGTTAAATTGGACGACGTTGACTTGAGTTATAGCAACGTCTATTTTTAAAAACCTCAGAAAACTCAGAAAAGAAAACTCAGAATTTTATAAAATCGAAACCGCCTTATACATTTAACATTATTTCATTTGTAAACAACTCTTTAGTTCATTATTTAAAAAACTGCGGCAGCTAGAGAGCGTACATGTTTATTTTCGATAAATGCAAAATTTCATAAAATCTGTCGGGATAGTTCGATTATTGCATACATTTTACAAAGAATGAAGCCATAACAAATTTCAGCTCGATTGAAAGCCGTTCTTGAGATAGCACGGTTTGAATTTTACAAGCCTGCAAGACACACACACACCCCAACATTTTTTTCTAAACCACTTTTCCTAACATTTTAAACCACTTTAAATATCCTAACATGAAAAACTCGAAAAAAAAGAAGTTCACGTAAACAAAGCTTCCTCTATGAGGAAGGAAAAATTAAATATTGTACTCACCGTGGGGTACAGTTCCCAGCAGGAAAACAGGAGATCCCCACATTTTCGAAATTTAGGTGGACTTAACAGGAGCAACGGCAGAAGAGGACAAGCGATGAATAGAAATCCTGCTACTATACTGCCATACCACAGAGCGCAGTATATCGTGCCCCGCAAGAGTCCACGCATCACACTTCAATCCCAATTTTACTTTGGAAAAAAAAGGCCATTTTACTTTAATAGAACATTTTTAGCAAAAAAACTAAATAAATCTTGCCAAAAGACAAAAAAAATATATGCAAGTCTTTTGGACGTTAAATGTATTTCAAAGTCTCACAATATTATAAACTTGTGTATATTCTTTCGATATTCTTACTTGAACATGCGTACATTAGAAGAGTTGCACATTTCCCGAGCATCAAACCCCGACTAGTCGACTCACGAGATAAAGTTCTTGCTCTGGCTTCGGCTCTGACTTTACCTACCGGAGGGGCTTCCCTGTGCCCACACCCACCCTGTCCCACTTATCCTTTCGCCCGAGCCCTTCTCACCCTTCGCCCCGAAATCTGGTGGCTTCTGGGATGCTGTGTTGGACCATTATTGATCTATGTTATACGAAGTAACGACGTTCCGTGTATACGTACCGCCACCCCCACACAATGGAGCGTGTCTGCCTCGCGCGAGACTAACGATTCCCCCTGAATCACCCCCATGCCTCATCGTGGGGTTCTCCCAATGATAGATCTTAGTAAACAGAAGCTGTGTATGTTGGTCGATAGCACTTTATTCCAATATAAAAAGAACTTTTCTCCGTTCCATCTTTCTTACGAGCTAACGCTGAACGAATGAGCAATTTCGATCTATGCCATTCTTTTAAGCCGCCCTAGACGCGGACATACAATTCTTCGTGTATAAACGACATATATATATTTTTTTATTTCCATTCCAACGTGGAACTTATAGTATTTTATAAAATATAATCCAGCACCACACGCAGACCGTAGTGTCTCTTAATCACCTTCGTACAAACTATCGGAATGACATAAATCTACAAAAAGTCAATAATTTATTATGTTTTTTTTTTTGTTTCAAATAAAAAATACTACGTATTACAAGAATTTACAAGTATTATTGTTGTCGGTTGAAATGAATCCTACTTAAAGTCACTATATAAAATTCGTCGTAGATCATAATAATCGAGTCATCTCCTATAAAAATTTTGCGCTTGAGAAATATTGGAGCCAAGTTTATTCTTGACGCAAAGTTTTCGTGCTGGATTCTGTTTAGCAGCAATATTAACAAATACATACCGACATTCGTTTTGGATCGAGCGAAAACGACTTGGTTTTACGCATTCTTTGAATATATACGTTTTTGAAGGCTCACCTCTTTTCTTGACATCTCGATCGTGTTAATGAACTACAGAAATCGAGACTTTGAGTTTGTAGGCTTAATTTTAAGTATTTTGTGGGGATCACGAGTAACTGGAGTACTGTGATATCGCGTTCTCGGCCTCGTTCTTCATCGTCTGCTGGGACTCTTTGGTGGCTGGTAGATTGCAAACGTCTCGCAAATACTTGACGCCTTTTTGGTAATTTTTTGTCTTTATATAAGTCATGCCGAGGTAATACTTGTTCTCTAAATCGGACTTCTCACTTAGTCTCTCCGCTTCCTCAAGATGAGCAAGAACCTCCTCGTAAGTAGCCGAAGGCACCTCACCGAACAAAGTTGTACAAACCTATGACAAAATTGTTTTTATCCTCAAAAAGCGCAAAAAAAGTCTGGAAAATTTAAGAAATGCAGCAAAAGTCTCTAAAAAACATAACGGCTCTTTAAAACATTTGTAAAAATAGAGCAAAGTGTCGACAATAAGTGAAACTGCTCTTCTGAAATTAAAAAAAAAATTAAGCGAAGTGTACACAAAAAACTTACTGCCCCTTTTGAAAAATTTGTAAAATGGAGAATTGTCCTTAAAAAGCACAATTAAGAAAATTTAATTGAATGTAAGACTCCAAGCCTATTTCAAAGATGTTTTCACAAAATATGGTGAGTACACATAATCCACTGATGATTTTTTTAAAGGAGTTTCTACCTTTTTCTCGATCCAAGACAGACCCGAGACTGTATATTTGAATCTGCCTATAAGATGATGTAGTGTGGAGTCCATAGGGCGTAACGCAAGAGCCAGTTTTACGTGCTTCTCGAAACGCTGTCCAGTTTCGAGTTTTTCCTTTATCGGTAGATACTCAGTTCTCGAGCCTATCAACAACGCATACCATTTGTGCAGATCCGCGTGTTCGATATCGAGGACTCGCTCGCAAGCCTTTATGCCTACAAAATGAAGAAAGAAAGATGATTAAAACATAATCAAGAAAAAGTCAAACTCAGCAATAAAAATGATCAAAATTATTTAATGGTCAGTGAGTAGATATGAAAATTGTCACATGGACTGATTCACGAACAGAAATAAAATCTTTTTAAACGAAATCATTGTTTTTCGCAATCAATCCATGACCTATCAATAATTTTCATATTTGTATTACAATTTTCTAATTACTAATTAATAGTTACAGTAATCCTTAAAAAAATTAATGTAACTTAATACGAACTAACAATTAATAGTAGCTACTGAATAGTTACAAGCCCACCATTTTTCGGTGTAATATAAAGGATCAGAATAGTTTAATTGCTTTTTGTTTTTTGAAGTTCAAACGTCAAAGAGGTTACAAAGACTTAAATACTTAGAGGATCACGTCAAGAATAAAAGTTATGTCTAACGTTGTTATTTATTCCTAACGCTTTTTTGTCAAAGCCAAAGATTTTATTATTTTTTTTAATGGCTTGTGACAATTTTTGTAGTGATACAATGACATTCAAAGTGTTCACCTTCTTGGAGCAAATCCTCTTGCTGCGCTCGATCGCACAGGTTGACGGCGTTCTTGAAACAAGCTCGTCCTAGTCTCCAGACCACTTCTACATTGTCGTCGTGAAAGATAACTAAAGAACGCAGGTCACAGAGCACCTCTTCGTGAAGAGCCTCGTCCTCAATCTTCCCGTCTAGAGCAGCTAGTTGCCGCTTGAGTTCCCTCATTGTTCCTGACGTCCTGTATCACTATGAATATATCATCCGGTTCTTCAAAGTTATTAGCCATTGAAAAAACAATAAAAACGTTTTCAACAAAATGACGATAAAATCGCTATTTGGAAGGAGACATAAATGTTACTTCACTCCATTATCTCACAACAGGCATGGATTAAATGTACAGTTCTAATAGCTACAAGGAATCACGATATTTATTGGAGATTTATATAGATAAAGATGGTGTAATTACACTTTGAGAAAAAATATCAATTATAGTAAATACCAGAGTTGTAAATCCCCATTAATTCATGAAATATTGTTTACAGTACAGTTTGTTTTCTAATTATGATTTCATAATAATAATATTTAGGGATTATAAAGTAAAGTGTAAACATCTGAAGAGCTGCAAAAAGCACTAATTTTTGCTTAAATATTGAACGAAATAGTGGAAAAGATGGAAGAGATAATTAATGCATTACTTTCTTAATGCATTAATTAGGTTTTGCCATTTTTTTCAAAAGGATCACCATGAAAATTTATTGAAAAATAATCATTTTTGCAGCTATTCAAAAGTTTTGTCATCGGATTATAATCGCTGCATGTTATTATTATGAAATCATAATTACAGGGCTTTCTTAAAGTATTAGGCATTTACAACTTTGGTATATAGTATGTGCAAGAAACTATTAACTATGTAACCAGTTGATGAAATCTACGAATTACAGTCACAAAAAGATGCAATAATTAATAGACATCAACAAAATATAATTTTTCTAACTACTCCAACCGCAATTCTACTTTGTCGCAAAGAGCTACGTAAATTTTTCATTGTTAAATAGAATTCGTAATTAGGAGCTAATTCGAATAAAAAAAAATAAAACGATGTAAATATGTGAATATCCAATATATTTGGGTGAACTATGGTTGAGGGAGCGAACGTTACAACAGCTAATCTCAAAGACGATTCAAAAAGAGAAAAGGTGATTCAAAAAGAGTTCGTGTCCATCGTCTCGGGCTCTTGAAATTAATGCGACAACGATAAGCGCCCCCCGAGCCTGGGAACGCTGACGCAGCTTAGAACAATAAAATATATAGACAGAGTATTAAGGGACCGTTACACCAAATTACACACGATTCGAAAAAAAAAAATGTTTCAACAGCTTGAACTGAAATAAATTGAAATGAACGAAAAAGTACTTGCTACTTTGTGTGGAGAATGAATTCTGAAATAATTGTTAGTGTTGTTTAGTTCCTAAAAGTAGTGAAGACTATGATTCTAATTATTTCACAAGGCATACAACCCTCATTGGATTTTAACTTACATAGACGAAGAGCAAGAAGTTATTAGCCATAAAAAAAATAAGATATACTTTATGCAAATGATTAAACAATTACTACTATTGTGGCTCTATTAACAAAAGGACTCAAAACTGTCATTTTAATTTGAAGAGAATAAAGTTCTATTTTAGAGAACAGATTTTTAAATTGCAAATTTATAAAAGTGTCTGCATATAGAGTCTGGCATGTAATTAGTTTGTAGGATTAGTAGACACATTGCTGTGAATCGCTTATGTAAAAAACGATATTAAACCAACCCATTTTCAGTGTCTCCACCTCCAAGTTCCTCGTCAGAGCAGTCGTAAAATTCATCATCCGCTGTTTCAGTGTCAGCAATGGAGATAGCATCTGCATCAGTTTCTGCATCATCGGCGGTGTAGAAGCTATTTGCGGAAGTTACGCGTTTGCGAGCTAGGGCTTTGGCTTTCCTGTTTTTCTGTTGATTTCTGTACAAAAAACAATTTGTTTAAATATCCACAAAGTTCTAGTAACCTTAAGCTTCTGGCTTGTAACCTTAAGCTTCTGGCTCGAGAACTTACCTTACAGTCTGCAATTCAGCTTCCAATTCTGCAAACCTTCTGTCCACATTCTCCACATATTCATTCATCATATTCTGCTGTCTTTGTTCAATAATTTTTTGGTAAATCAGCAAAGTTGCAGCTCCAAGTACGCCGATTGTTGCGCCGATGGCGACAGCGATCATATTCGAGTTGTGTATATTACTCATGATGCTAGAAAATGTAAATAAGTTAGCACTTGTCATAATTCAAATTAATTTGTGACTAAATATACTTTTTGTAAATTGTTGATAAATCTGGTATACAAAACTGTTTTTTAATTAATTGGTATTAAAATAAATGTAAATAAAGTAAAATTGGCAATAAAATAATTTATTAAGTGATAAAATCGAAATTGTGTTGATGACAAAATAAACAGAGAAACATGGCTAGCAAATCCTACAGAGATATTGAACTGTATTCTCCTGAAATGATAGGGCGTTGAAATACTTTCGTAAATTTCATAAATTAATAGTTTGCACATTTTGCTATACTTACAATGAACAATACATTCTTTTTTAAAAGGTAATTCCAAATCATAAAAACTAATATTTGCATATGGAAATAGAAGATATAACATATGTAAATTTGATTTCAGACAATTTCGAGATTGAATAATATGCTAGGCCTTAGGAGTAACATAAAAAAAGTATATAGCCAATAAATACAACAGGGACAAAAAATGATCCATTTAGACAAGAAGTGCATGTAAAAAATATTGTTATATAAAAATCACAGAGTTCCTGTTAAAATATTTTTTAAAGGTACATGTTTTATCTAAATTTAAATCAAATGATTCTCATCTAAAATTCTTTACTTGATTATGCAAGGTGATAAAAAAGAGTTTGAAATAATGGCCAGCAAATACTGCACTAAAAAAATTCTAAAACAACAGACTTTTTTTAATTTAAAAATTAAATAGATAATTTTGACTTCTGCTAAAAGAATACTTTAGCCTCATTTGAATTTCAAGCATTTTAAGCTCAAGTCATTCGCTAGGCACTATATATAATTTTTATCTAATCAAGAATCTTAAGCTGATAAGCTGACAAGACAATCTTTTTTTCTTAGTGAAATTTAAAAAAAAACATGTTGCAGCTAATTTAGTCTAATATATGACTAAAAATTTCTATTAATTCCTAAAAACAATTCAGAATTGTAAACTAATTTCCAGATATTAAAAGAAGGACAATTTGTTCAAATTCTTAAGTTTTAATTCCAATGATTTGCTAACTGTTGCAGGGAGCCAAAATGAAGTAGAATAACCAGCAAATATCCAAAGATAAAAATCATGTTTATCAAAAAAACTCACTAACCCATGCATCTATCTTTAATCTAATAAAAAATCTTAAATTGATATATATATGATCTTCTTTTTCTTTGCAAGCTAAATGAAAAATATATATACCACCTAATTGAACTAACCTTAGAGCTAAAAAAACCTCTTTATTTTGAAGATAAATTCAGAATTGTTAAAACTACTTTCCAGATATTGAAAAAAAGGAGAGTTTGTTCAAGTTCTCAATTGTTAGCTTCAATAATCTGTCAGCCACTGCGAAGAAACTAGAAAAAAGGTGAAATAATGGCCATCATATAACAAACAGAACATTTCCGAAACCCACTAACCTGTGCGTGTATGGACTTTGTTCGAAACGAAAAAGATAAAAAAACGAGCTTTTTTCTTCTGGTTGTGACCTAAATCCTGCGTCCTCGAAGTTTCAATCATTCATTCGAAAAGACATGATACGTGGAGAATCGATGAAAATCCGATGAGATCGGCCGATAATGCGAGAGATCATAGGTGACCGGTTAAATTAGTGGAAGGTGGATTAAAAAGCCTGAAAACACGTACTTTCAATAGTATCACATATTTTTTTTTTACGTCACGAAACGGTACACTGTTAACAACACGATAACCTTTGTAACGAGGACTAATTTCGTGACGTGACACGCGTCGTCCGACAGCCAATCGCGCTGACGAAACTCGCTAGAGCACGAACATTTCACAGCCAACGCATTATCGCTCTTTTTTGGATAGTTTTTTGTTCAATCTACTATTTTACCTTCGAAACTCTTAATGTTACCTCTCGTCGACGATACGACACAGCCTCTCCCCACAAGCTCTTCACCCGCCAACACTGCGGGTCAAACTACCGCAAAGTGTTTCATTCGGCGGGCGCATAAATCGCTGCGGTAGCGGAACTAGTGAACGTCCAACCAGCTACACACGAGCCGGCCTTCCAGTATTTTAGCGGTGTAGCATAGAAGAACAACAGTTCCTAAGAAGGTAAATATAAGTATCAACGATCGGACGGTTAAGGCCATCCCCAGACTCAAACGTTCATTAGACGGCTAAGGAAAGATTTAATTATAAAATAACTGGAATCACAATTAAGTTCATACCTTCCAGTTTCAATAACCTACGAATTAATCGTCGTTGAGAATAACAAATAGGGCTAATATTTTGGGACGCTGTTTTTCACCATGTGCGTATTTCCGGACAACTAATGTTCCCATCCTTCGGACAATCATAAATATAAAGAGTTCTGTTCGTTCTGGTATACAAACATGATTGGTTCGGAATAAAAACAAAAGTGTCTTGGTTATTTATCGATTATATTAATTAAATATATATATATATATATATATATATCAAGTATTCTTTCATGTGTGTATATATATATATATATATATATATATATATATATATATATATATATATATATATATATATATATATATATATACATACATGAAAGAATACTTGAAATAAGCTATGTAGAAGACTGGCTAACCTGACATCTTAATAATTTGTTGAATGTCCGATAAATGGATCATTCACCTGGGGATGATCGTACCAGAACACTAAAATCGTCTGTCTTAGAATAAAATAGTATAATAAAATAAATCTGCATGTCTGAACTTGAAAATATTTTTCCTGTTCATCAATTAGAAAATATAGATACGATTTCAAGTTCAGTACTTAAGTACAATTTTGGCTTTTTGATATTTAAATTCGTAATAAACTCAAATAAACGGAAAAGTGTACGTAGGCTGGGACGTGTCCAATCATGGTACTGTTACTTTATGATTCCGTTGAAACTAGCAAAGTTGTGGTGCTCGGATAAGCTTTCACCCCAGTTGCTAGGATGTCGCTAGTAGCGTCATATAAAATTGTGTCCTATGCGATAAGAGGGAAGTCGGAGAGTAGCTGCGAGTCACGGATTCCCAAAACTCTTATGTTTTATATTTTTATCTTAATAAAAACATTTTTTAAAACTGCACTGAGAGAAAAGCATATCGTTGATTTAACGATTTCACATGATAAAACGAATACAGGAAGGCTTGCAATGTTTTGTGGTTGAAGCGATGATAATATGGTTCAATAACCGATACTTGCAAGGTTATTGGAAACAAACGTTGAAATCGTATATGCAACGAAACGGCATATTTGAAACAATTAGAATAGTTTTTGAAACTATTATCATTTTGATGATTGCTACTATAATTATATTTGCTAAAACCATAAAATATAGACGTTCCTCCTGGGAATTATATTAATAATTCATCCAACTATTTTCTTATATTTGCTATAACCATAAAATACAGACGTTCCTCCTGGGAATTATGGTTTATAGTTAGATTATCGTCGGTCTAACTATATTTTTATTTAAATTACGAGATTTTTCTCTCCGTGTGCCCTGTAGCTCACGCACAGAACCACACAAGTTTACACTTTGGCAACAGACGTGGCCCCACGTTGCGTCATGCCTTCTGCACTGCTATTCGCTTAAATATTGGGGTGATCATCCCTCCTGAAAATTACGAATAGACGCGCACCGAAAGAAAAATAAGATACTGGTAACTATAAATTTATAGTGAAATTTAACCATTTAAAAAAAGCCATCTGTACTGATGATTTATAGTCAATAGTTAATAATAGTTATCGTAACAAAAATTATATTTTTTTGAAAATTTATCGATAGATGTGAGGTACCTGTTCATTGAAAACATCATCACATGCATAGTATTCTTTGAGAAATTTTTCAACAAGTTTTAAATGGTCATTGCAACAACAATAATAAAGTTGCACTATCAGAAAATAGCTAAGATTGTATTTCACTATACATATGTTCACTGTTAAAGTAACTACGGCATTACGTAAGCCAACTATAACATTTAGATACAGTAACTATAACGTAGTTAATTTAACCATTTAATCAGTTAGCAGAATTATTAAAATTGTTACATGAACTAAAAATCTACAGTTAAGGCTTAATAGTTGCCTGAACTAACACGATTTCTCTCAGTGTGGATAAAATAAATTCTTACCTGTAATTTATGTGTTATCTATCAATTTTCACGGATCCAATGCGGATAGATACAGAAGGAATCATGTGATATTAATGTATTTTCGATCCGTACATACGTTACAAATTCTATTGTTTTCTATCCGTTCATATATGTTTTTATTGGTATATTGCAGCTCGAACAATCGTTCTGCGAGATTCCTGCTTGGTTCTTGTACGTACGTCTTCGTCTGGCGGATTATAGCTATTGCTTCGTACATGATGCGTTTTTTAAAAATTATTCACCTTATTTCTTATTTCTCCTGTGATCTAGAAGTTTACTATTCCTAGCGCCCGTTCCGGAACATTTACAAATATAATTGAGTGTCTTCTATCGTGTAATTGTTACTGTTGCCTCATATAAGGTAAACGTACCAATGGCGGGACGTTTAAGACGGTGTCTGTTTTGTATGCCAATTTCCGCATGCATATATTAATTATTTTGCAAATGGTGGTAACGAATTGCAAGATTAGAGTTTCTAGTTTCCAAAAACTATACAATAAAAATATTTCTGATTGTTTGATAAATAGTTATTGATTAAAACGCTGAAAAGTGCAGATGTACCAGTGCTGGACGGGAATTTTTGTGCATGTCCCGCTGCCGGGACACCAAATGTGCGTATCGGTGGACATCTACAAATTTAAATGCATCTACTTGAAAAGAAATGCCAAAAAATGTGCGGTACACATATATACACCTATGATGCAATAAATAAAACATATATGTTTATAAAAAACATATATATATTTTAGTAAATTATCAATGAAGTTTTTGCTACCGCATAACCCAACATCCGCGTCAAAATGTCAATCGTGCGATTGTGTCCCGGCTCTGGGTCGCAGCGAGATTGCTTACTACTTGCCCCAGTCGCGGAACATACGTTGGACAGTGGTGCCAACGTATATTCGGTCAGCTCCAATAACGGGACACAAAAATTACGAGTTTTAAGATATTGTACGTAACATTTGACAGTGTAATCTTAAACTTTAAGAATGTCTGAATTTGAAATACCTATGGAAAGTCTCGAACGAACTATAATCTCCGGGGTATCATATTAATGATTATTCGGCTCTCCTTAGCTAATTGGTTTAGGGATTTGCTGAAAAAGCTCGAACACCATAGATCCGCTAATATACTTATTATTTACACTTTCAATTTACGATGAAAAACATGAAATTTTTTCACGTATGTTAATTATATATAACAGATACAATTGGAAGATTTATTTTTTAATATTTTATCCATTAAACTCTTAGTATCTACAAATATCCCTTTAGTGTCCCTCAATTGGGACCTGTCCCACCATTGGTACGTTTACCTTAGGTCTCAATATTAATTCCTTACCTTTTTTCTTATTTGGTTGGTGGTTAGTTGTTTAGTTGGGGCTGGCTCCAGTCGCTACTCTGCAGTAGCCTGACCATACGGCCATGGACATTTTTCTTATTTCTTTTGCTTCCTCATAGATGAAGCTTTGTTTTTGTGAAAGTTTTTTTTGTTGAGATTTTCATGTCAGGACACTCAGAATGGTCTAAAACGTCGAGAAAAGTGGTTTAGAAAAAATGTCTGTATGTGTGTGTGCGTATGTGCACAATTTTTTGTTAGCACGATAGCCGTCGCAATTTGTAAGATATCGGGCTCAAATTTGAACCATGAGTAAACTGGACCTTTCAATAAAACAGTAATTCGACTTAGTGATCTTTCAGAAGTAAGAATTTCGAGTAATTCGCATTTCGTTATTTTAATATTTGCAATTATGAAAATTCAAAGTATGGCCCATTCAACATTTTGTCATTCGACATTTTGATCCCCACCCAGTAAACTGTCGTTAAATAAGGTATGGGGTTGAATTTGGTGTTAATCCATGAAGGTGTTCCAAATTTATGGCATTTTGAATTTTTTTGGAGAATGCCAACTCAGGCTCTAACTCCCGCAATTTTTATGATATACGGCTCAAACTTGGACCAGAAGTGGACTGTCACCAAATAGTGTTTGGGATTAAATTTGGTGTCAGTCCGTTAAGGGGTTCACAATTTATGGCATTTTTTAATTTTTTGACATTTTTTGTTCGTGCTCTAACTTTCGCAATTTTAAGATGTTGGGCTCAAATTTGGTCCATAAGTGGACTGTTATTAAATAAGGTTTGGGAGTTAAATTGACGTCAATCCGTTAAGGGGATTAAAATTTATGGCATTTTGAATTTTTTGTTCGTGCTCTAACTTCCGCAATTTTGAAGATATCGGGCTCAAATTTGGTCCACAAGTAGAGTGTGGGTAAACTAAGCATCAGTTCGAATCTGGCGAGAATCTGTCAAGGGGTTCAAAACTAATGACATTAAAATTTTTTTAAAACAAGACTGCAAAGTAGAACTTTGAAAATTGCTTCGTCATTATTGTTGGATTTTAACAAAGCTTCCTCTATGAGGAAGCCAAAATAGATTAACATGCTTCCTTATAGAGGTGGATTTGTAAAAATCCAACAATAATGAGGAAGCAATTTGCAAAGTTCTATTTTGACCTGGCTATTCCCGTGTAGAAAAAAAGAATCTGGCTGAGATTCTTAAGAAGATTCTGGCCGAGATTCTCGCTGAGATTCTTAAGAATCTCGCTGAGAATCACGGCGAGAATCACGGTTGCGCACCGAACCGAAATTCTTGTAAAATCTATCTGAGAATTTCGCCGAGATTCTAGAGAATCTCGGTCAGCTTCTTAGTGAGATTCGTTAGTAGGTAGCTGAAAATAAAAAGAATTTCCATCAGAATCTCGCCGAAAATAAAAAGAATCTCTATCACAATCCCACCGAGATTCTAGAGAATCTCCGCCAGCTTCTTACTGAGATTCTTTAGTAGGTAGCTGGAAATAAAAAGAATCTTTATCAGAATCTCGCCCAGCGAGATTCATTTCATTTTCACTGAAAATGAAAAGAATCTCGCTGGGCGAGATTTTCACTGAAAATGAAAAGAATCTATATCAAAAAAGATCTTTACGAATATTGAAGGACTGCTAACACTAATTAGTTAGTACATCAACGAATTTTCAACCCCTCGGGTGTAGTCGAACTCAGAAAAGCTTTCCAGTCTTATATATACGCTGAGGCTTCAAACCACTTGCGAGAAACGCTCCGTCCGTTCGCCACCTAGTGACATCATAAGAAACACTGGTGGACAATACTCCGCTAGATGGCGAAGGAACGACGCGTTTCTCGCAAGTGACTTGAAGCCCCAGCGTATATATAAGACTGGAAAGCTTTTCTGAGTTCGACTACACACGAGGGGTCTAACCTTCGTTGATGTACTAAAAAATTAGTGTTAACAATATTAAAACATTCGTAAAAATCTTTTTTATATAGATTCTTTTCATTTTCATCGAAAATGAAAATGAGAAGAATCTCGTTAAAAAACAGGCCGAGATTCTGATAGAGATTGTTTTTATTTTCAGCGAACCCCTAAAGAATCTCGGTAAAAAGCTGGGTGAGATTCTGATGGAGATTCTTTTTATTTTCAGCTACCCACTAAAGAATTTCGGTAAGAAGCTGGCCGAGATTCTCTAGAATCTCAGCTAGATTCTTAGATAGATTTAAAAAGAATCTCGGTTCGGCGCGCAACCGTGATTCTCGCCGAGATTCTCAAGAATCTCGCTGAGAATCTCGGCGAAAATCTCGGCAAGAATCTTGTTAAGAATCTCGGCCAGATTCTCAGCGAGAATCGCGGCGAGAATCTTCTTAAGAATCTCGGCCAGATTCTTTTTTTTTCTACGCGGGTTGCGATCATCGCTTCCAGACCAATTGAAGGTGTGAATAAGTGTTTCTTAACCACATCGCCAATTTTTTTATTTCCAGCAATATCCTGGTGTCCTGGGGAACCCACATGAGTGGGTTCTAAGGCTTTCAGGTCTACATGTTTGTTGGAGCATATACATATGGGGCATTCCATCCCGATTCGACCTGGGTCTGATCCTCGATTTCCCCGATTTGGCTCGTAATTTTCTGTAGGATTGGTTAGACCCTCAAATGCACCAGATTTTTATTTTTTTATTTTTTTTATGCAAATTTTTTAAAATATTTTTTAAAGTGACATATCGAATGCCATAATTTAAAAATCTGAAAAATACATTGTTGAAAATCAAAATTTTCTAGCTTACAGCCAAAGTGGACAAGATTTTTCTTCATATAGTTTTTAAGCTTTTTTAATTGAAAAAATTATTTAAAAAATAGAAAAAAAATAATGTACTATGGACGACTTGTCAAATATTTCTGTATATGAAACTGTATTTTTGTCAGAATTTTTTCAGTTTTTTAAATTATGGCATGCTGGTGGTAGAATGTGGCTTGTATGAAATAGTCTTAGTTCAGAAAAATGTGAAGAATTCCTAAAAATCTGAAAAAATTCTCAACGTAAATGTTTAACCAGTCGCCTGTAGTAGATTAATTTTGTTTTCAATTTTTTAATAATTTTTTTAAATAAAAAAGACTTAAAAACTATAAGAAGAGAAATCTTGTGCAGTTTGATTATAAGCTAGAAAATTTTGATATTCAACAACGTATTTTTCAGATTTTTAAATTATGACATTCGATATGTCACTTTAAAAAAATGTAGGTGCAAACCTATGTACCCGTTATTTCCGTTTGAAAAACTGCAAAGAGAGATTGACAGTTTTCATCCTCGAGTTCTGGAGGCGGAAGACTGTTCGTAATCGTTCTAACTTTTCATTGATACAAATAATATCGGTGGGAATAGCTTTCAAATTTAAAAAAAAGCATTGAAATATGATCTATGTACTACGCAACCATCGTGTTATCACTTGTAATACCACAAGAGCTTTGAAATTATCGGATATTTCCTGACAGGTTCGTTGCAAACAAATGAACGAGTCAAGTTTTCCAGGTTAAAAAATCACGAGCGCGTAGCGCGAGTGATTTTTCTGGAAAACTTGACGAGTTTATTTGTTTGCAGGGAACCTGGAGGGAAATATCAGATTAATTTCGAAGCTCGAGTGGTATTCGGGGGATTATTTTTTCTATTCAAATTGCGACAAATGGAATTGCACCATGAGACAAAAATTATCATTCTGACAAGGAAATTTCATAATCAGAACAAAAACCTATGTTGCATCCAACACATATTTTCTCTCTGCACAAAATGCAGTGAATTGCGCCCAAATCGATTTTTTACTCTTTTCTGTATTTGCCGGGACATTTTGTTTTATTTTTTTAGCGATGTTCTGAAGCGATTCATCACCAAATCGCTTTTTTGACTCACTCATATTGACGACCGTTAATAGTACCTTGACGTTTTAAAGATTCGCAGAGGTTACAAGTGTCAAAAAAATTATTGTTTATCGCTTAGCAACCGAGCCGGGAAATTTTCGAAAAATTATCGATATAATTTTACCCTAGCTGTACCACGTGATGTTGAATACCGCGCTCTGATTGGTCGAAATTGGAGTTGAAAAAATAATCAGTTAAATATCATTGGGCGATCATATCAATTAGTCACGAAGATGCAAAAATCTGATCGTAATCCGAAAACAAATAAGCATTAAATTCGTCGCCAATGCATAATTACTCGAGTTTATCTGAATAGACGAAGTATTTTTTATCTTCTTACGTTATTTAATGGAATTAGCAAAGTCTAAACGAAGCTCCGGTATATGAATTCAAATGAATTCAGAAATACACTGTTAAAAAAGATTGGAAGTTTTTATTCATAAACTCGTCATCGAAATTTAATATACAATTGTGGTATCAAATTCATATACTTTTTCAGTAAAATTAAAACAAATTATTACAATTAAAGTAATTTTACTGTAAAATTAAAGTAAATTATTGAATGTGCTGTACCATACATTAATTTTACATTACACTTGTTAGGAAGAGGTCTTTTTCGGGTAATCAGAAATCACAGTTAAAAATAAATGAAATAATTCTTACTATTTTACACATCTTAACGAGGGATGTGACACTTTATTTGTTCTACTGCGTCTATACTCGACTGTCATCATATGCTTACGAGATAAATAGCTCACCGGCAACTTTGAAAGGCATACACTCTGTCATGCCCATGCATTACCGTCGGGATCTTTTTCTTAATTTGTACAATTATTTAATAATTTTTATATATTGACAATTTTTCAGCTGATGGTTCTTTTAATATAATTTTTTACTCATTCATATGATTGTGAAAACGTATAACATGTTTAGGATCTTCTTATACATTCAAATATAAAATCAAAACATATGTTGCCAAAGGTGCGAATAGCTGAGTCGTCTAAAGCGCAGATAAACACTCACAGGATTCCAGGTTCGAAACCCACCAAGGACAAAAAGAAAATCACATTCTGTGTTCGTGATTATATGTCTACCATATTGCTGCGTGAAGTCGAGTACTATATACAAAGAAAAGGGAAAAATTACCCTTTAAATCAAACGCAATAACAATAATTTTTTGATTCCGCTTGAATTTATCGAGACCGTTAATCGGTTCAGTTAACTTTCAAAACAACCAGCACCGGGATGTTCGTTGGACAGTTACTGAAGTAGTTATTCGGTGTGGTTAAACAGTTACAAAATTCACAAAACGGTTATTCTGAACTATTGTTACTTTTGGGGAAAAATGAATCTGGTTGTTTTTACAGTTATTTTGCAGTTTTTGGCAAAAATGAACTGGTTGCCAAACCTACTAGGGTTACAAGGCCATGCCCTCCAATAACACCAATGACAATACTACCATTTGGATTTAATGGTATAACGGGGTGAATGAAGGCTATTTTTGTGGTATTCGTTGAATACAGAATTAGCGTTATATAGTCATTTATTGTCAAATGATGTTTTGGGTCGACTTATCTCTCGGCGATTCTTATTTTTAACGGTTCCGCAGACTTCAACAATCCATCCGATTTCAGTTTCATGTCCTGTATCTTAATAGGCTTGTCTTTTATGAGAACGTATCGACGCAAAAGCGTGGCCAGAAGAATCTTCAATGTCATGATCGCGTACTTTTGGCCTGCAATTTTAGGTAATTTTTCAGATTTCATTCTGTGAAGTTATTTGGAAGAGATTGTAAATTGCAGGCGACGTACCTACGCAATTCCGAGGTCCACTACTAAAGGGTACATAACAGTATGGATGACGCTTCGCCACTTCTTCCGGCAGAAAACGATCAGGATCGAACTTCAAAGGATCGGGCCAATACTTGTCCCAGCGATGAAGCTTCAATATTGCCAAAGCAACTGTGCAACCTTTAGGTAGTGTTTTTTCATCTACAATAAAATATCGTGTTAGCATTCCAGTTTCTTTTAAATTACCTACTTGAATTTGAGAACATTTCCCAAACCTATCTTGATGTCTCCGGTTAAGGAACGCGCTAACATTTGACCCGGTGGGAATATCCTCAAAGATTCTTTTATAACTCTATCTAAGTAATCCATGCGGTTGAGATCCTCTTTATCAATTGGCGTATCTGAAGATATATTGTCGCCATAGATTTCGCACAGTTCTTGATACGCTTTTTCCTACGCAGTTGAATGTATGTGTCATTTATGTGCTTCGATTAACGGTATCACATTATATCATAATTGTCGTTATTAAACATTTTATGAAAATAACACAATTTTATGCAGTATTTTTTAATCGAAGTTCTGCCCACTTTAAGATTTATGGCTCGAAATTAGTTTGAACTTCGGAGCATTTCACTATTTGCTGCATTATCGTAATACGAAAAACAATACTTTCTATTTAGCTGTGTTCCGTTTAAACTACTAGGCTGGAACTTGGACGTTTAAGATCAATTCTAATACAGCGTAGGAAATTCAAAACATTTTTTTACTCACTTGAATCTCAGGAAAATTCGCCAGCATCATTATAGTGAAACTACTGACCGTTGCAGATGTGTCGTTTCCCTGTATATAAAATAATTCATATACAGCTTGGTTGCTATTGCACATTTGATTTACAATGGAATTAAATTCTTACCGCTATAATCATCGTGTCAACCTCCTCGCGAAGCTCTACGTCTGTTAATTTCTGGCCGTCGTTTGACAACTCCATCAAGTGATCCAAGAAAACTTTTTTTATCGTATCTTTCTCAGCTGTAAAATTACTCGTTGCTTTTCAACACCGCCCGGTTATCTTTTAGGATTTGCAGTTGTATATACGTATATATAACTGCATACAACCTTAGAATTTAGTATGTACGTACGAACAGCAGTCCCGTTCTCCATTTGAGTGGCCTTTTCCAAAGCGTTTTGCTTTTTATGAATTACATCGTTCGTTACACCGTGCAAAAACTTTATGCACTTGCGGTGATCCTTCCCAAGCGTCGTTAAGTTGAATATAAAATCGGGATGCAACCAAATTCTGAACATTCTCAAGTATATTACCTCAATCAACCTGGAAATAAAAACAAAATGAAATAACTTCAATAAAATGAGCGGTGAGGAATTATACCAATTCGTTACCTTTTTGTTGCATCGACGTATTCAGTGTCGTTTCGTGCTTGTGCGTTTACCGATACACCCATAATCGTCTCTTAAAAATAACAGAACATAGATCGAGTACGAAAAATAGAAAATTTGTTTGTTTTTATCAATTTATTGTTTTACATTAAGCGGGTGAATCGATCTTCTATTTACATCAATTAACGAAATCTGTACCATCCGAGATAATATCATAAGCCACCGATAAAATGCGTATATTGGAGATTTATTAGTGACTTCCCTAAGTAACCCTATTAGCATGGCGGAGAACTTTGGGCGGGACTCAGAATGAGAATTCTAGAAAATCGATGACATTCCCCTACGAAAATGTTTACCTGACGATAATATGCAAATAATAGGTAAAGAAATAGTATATTGTGCAACGAGGGCCGAAAGTTGGCGATTGCGACGAGCGCGAGGTTTACCGCTCGAGCGAAGCGAGGGCTGCAATCACACGAGTCGCAAACGCCAATTTTGGCCCGTGTTGCACACCATATTTTTTGTAACAAGTGCATGAATAGTGGTGCTTTGAATGGTAGTCTTGCGGGACGAACAGTGAAAAGTGAGGTTACCAACTTTCCACCCTAGGGTCGAAAGTGAAATAGCAGGGTCGAAAGTGAAGGAATCGCGAATTGCGCATGCGCCAACCTATCGTTTCAACACTGCTATGAAACTAGCCACTTTCGGCTCGCAAAACTGCCATGAAAAGCACCGCTATTCATGCACGTAAAAAAATAGTATATTACGCCACTAGGGAGGGAAAGTAGACTATGTCCAACCGCGTGTAAGATTACGTGAGGTAATCTTACCTCGCCTTCGGCTCGGGTGGTAATCTTACACGCGGTTGGGGATAGTCAATTTTCACTCCCCAGTGGAGTATACTATTTTTCACCATATCTGCAGCGGAAAGTTCGAATTACGTAAAGCCCGTAGGGCGGAAAGTCGAACTTTCCGCGCAGGTATGGTGAAAATAGTATTTAATTCCGCGTGGAAATGATTAAACCTCATATGATCATCAGGGACACATTTGCTTATCTAAAAGAGTATAAAATTCTCTACCACACACTTTTTAATACTTAGTATAAAGTCACTTTTTGCATTATCATTATAAATGTGCATACTTTATTACAATCCGGCGTAAGAAAGACCGTCATCTCTATTCTGACGCTCATTCTCAGTCCGCGCAAAGTTCTCTGTACTAATGAGGCGATTTTCAAAAGACGTTAAAAAATCGCCGATTTAAAATCTGTTGCGAGACTATAATTTTGTCTCGACTATAATTTTGTTTTTCGTTCTAAATCACTTCTTGTGTTACTATGGTCAGTTTTGTGCGCAATTAATTGATAACAAACAAAGGCATCATTCTTAAATATTTGAGAACTAATTTTGCAGGAAAAAAGTACTTTTCGGAATGTAGATATGTAGATAAATCGTAGTGATAAAATTATAAGTCTGAAACAACATGATTTTGTGATGTTTACAGTTAACATTTTTTTAAAAATAAGTAACGAATTCTACATTAAAATGTTTAGAATATTTCCAAAAATGAATAGACAGTGATTGAATATATATCATATAGATGATTTGTGGATGCTGCGGACTAAATTTTATTTTGTAAATACGACTGAGTTCTTCCTCACCACATATAATATCCAGGGTACAGAGAGACATATAGTCAAATATATCGAATTCACCTTTGCCCAACTCCTTTCTCATCTGTTTTGTTAAGATTTCCGACTGTTTGTTAAAAACGTCAACAAACGAGTCCAATATTTTTTGATTAAACGTCGGTATGATTAATTTCCGATGAATCTTCGACTTGGCAGCTAAAAAATAAGGTAAAATAATCGTTGAGAAAATAACCGAGGCTGCAGATCATTTTAAAGAATTGGCTATGATTCCCTTACTCTATCATGAACAATAGTTCTATTTCTGTAGCCAACATATATGTAAAAAAAGCACCTTTTAGTAGATTGTGATACTAGTGCGGAAAAGCAGTTATTCCACGAAGGTTAGGGAGCAGTGCACGAGCCGAATCGAGCGCTACAGTGACACGAAGCGAAGCCGAGTGTTACATGTAGCGCGAGAGAAGGCGAGTGCTGTCTGTCTGATCATGCACGGAACGCGGGACATTCCGTGCATGAGTTAAAAAAATATTATTTAATTTAATCAATAATCACACAATCATAGATTGTTGTGTATATATTGTGAACGCCCCAATTAGTGATTTTCATATATACATACCCAGCAAGAAAAACGTGCAGTGCCGGTCGGGACTGCGTGCCGTCAGAAATGAGTCACGTGCGACCGAATGTAGCGACACGGTGTCGGCACAGCGTGCTGAATCAAGCACTGTGCCGGCACCGTACCAGCACGGCGTGCAGTATAAAGAGACTGCGCGATGTGCCGGAACGGTGCTGACACAGTGCCGGTTATAGCACGTTGTACCGTCACCGTGTCGTTACATTCGGTCGCACATAACTGCACGGTGGCGACACGGCAGGGAACGACGTGTCGGTTTATACTGCACCGTCCTCGCGTCGCCATATTTCTATCTGGGTATATTTCAATAGGGTTCGCTATCCCCGCCATTCGACTAGTATTAATTAATTGACTTATTTATACTTATCCGCATTTAACGTGATAGCTTTCAATTTTTTGCTGCCTCACAGAGGAAGCTTTGATTTCATGAATTTTTTTTTTAGATATTTTCATGTCAGGATATTAATAATGATCCAAAACGTCAAAAAAGGTGTCCATGTGTGTGTATGCGTATTCGTGTATGTATACAGTTTCAACAAATTTAATCGCCTATAATTGAAGAATGGTTTCAACTATCGAGCTGCAATTTGGTACACAAGTACAGCAGCAGTACGTATTTGATTGTTGCAATTTCTGACAAATCTTATACACCAATTCCGATTTTATACCTATATTTGAATTTTTTTTAAAAGATCGTGGTCGCACTAACTTTCGTAAAATTTAGTGTATTTTGCTAAATACTTCTTTATAAGAGCAGGTGCACTTAATGTTGTTTGGTATTATATTTGGCTGAAATCGGTAAAAGTAGCGGTTCCGATTTTATAGAGTTTTGAATTTTCGAAAACATTGAAATATTGTATTAACTTTCACAAAATTTGAAATAATGTGCCTTAATTTTTTATGCTAACGAAATAACCATCAGTGATATTAGCTAAATAAGGATAGAATTCTGTATTTTCCTTTATCATTTCTTGACGACTAAAATTTCGGCAAAATTCTGTTCCGAAATTTATGTAAAACAAGCATGTAAAGTAGAACCTTGCATATTGGTTCCTCACTACTTCTCGTTTTCACAAAGTTTTCTCTATGAGGAAGTCAAAATCGATTAATATACTTCCTCATATTTATATTGATATTCATTGGGATACATTCCTTAACACGGGGAGAGGATATCGAAAATAAACTGTGGTACGCTCTTCAATATTCAGAAGAAACTCACCTGGAGCCGAAACTAATCCCGTTCCTATCCAAGGTTCCATAAATTTGTACAGTCCGTCTTTTTCGGAAGCGTTATTACTGAGCAAAATCGTCTGAAAAAAAAGGTGAAGACCCTTGCCATAAGTCGCTACTCAGAGAAAAATAATTACAGTGACCACATATATATTTTGCTGTAGGGCTGCCTTAGCAAAAAATATGTTGTCACTCTATGATTATTTGTTGACTAATTGATTTTCTAAATTAATTTGTTATGAGAATAGATCAAGTTGCTGTCGTAGTTAACGATTTGGTGGTGTAGCAAACGATATGCTACCACTCGATGTTTCTTTTTCTCCGTACTACGTACGATGTTCTCAAGTAGTAGTAATCCGGCTAATTAAAAAAAAATATCGGAGAAATTCGGGGGAAGTTGCTGAATTAACAGGAAATATTGATGTAGATCCAAGTCGTTGCGAGCAGACTCGGTCACCACGCAAACCACCATAAAATCATGGTCGTTTCCATGTGAGAGTGAAAAAAGACATTTGAATCTTCGTGCGGTCAAAAGACTCGATTTCGACCAGAGTAGTGAATTTGTCGCGTGATCATTGGAAAGTGGGGAAAATAGCGAGACCTCCCGCGAAGCGACAATTAGCTCGCTCTCTTCTCCTTGGGACACCGAACTGCATATCTCCCGTTTCGAACGTCCTGCAGAGGGCTGTCTGCCGGCCTCGTGGTTTTCTCACATCTCACTCGTTCGCTCCGAAAAATATTAATCGTTTACGGCATTGGCCAGCCGTAACGAGGATTTTGGAGTCGAATTCTTTTACCATTCGAGGACCATCGCAGAAGATTTCCGACCCCAGGGAGAATTGAGCCATCGAGATCTATCTTCAAATCTAAAACGGAGTACTCCAAATTTCTATGGACTTTAAGCTAAGTATTTCTTGTTAACTAAAACTGTAACCAAAAAGGGGAATTATATTTTGGGGATTTATATAAATTTTGTGTGTTAATGGATTGGGCGATGGAATGAGGTGTGTGAGAGTGCGTGCGTATGTGTGAGGATTTTTGTTGTAATGAAACACGCTTTGAAATTTGTACTTGACACGAAATAATTATTTTTGGTGATCTGAATTTGAATATTAAAGAAAATATTGTGTCAAAATTGATTCTTCGATTTTAGTGTAATAAAATGTCTTTATTTCCTGTTATTTATTCAAGAATGATTATTCCTGAATTCTGAATCTCGTGTTCTTCAAACTATCATTTTTTTATTATGGTTATTAATTCATAATTTCATATTTTTACAGTTGAAATGTTATTATTAATTTTCAATTTGTAGATTTAAAATTATTGTATCATACATCCACTATGGCGGTTTTGAGCAAAAAGTTCACTTAGAATTTTGACAAAACCACCACGTAAACCACCACTATTGAGATTCGTTTAAATCTCTGAGTGGTGGTTTACGTGGTGGTTTTGTCAAAATTCTAAGTGAACTTTCACAAAAGTTCACTCCGAGATTCGTTTAAATCTCTGAGTGGTGGTTTACGTGCTGGTTTTGTCAAAATTCTAAGTGAACTTGTTGTACAAAACCGCCATAGTAGAAACAACCGTGATTCTATGGTGGTTTGCGCGGTGACCGGGTCTGCTAGGGCCGTCCTGGATCTACGTCAACATTTCCTGTTAATTCAGCAACTTCCCCCGAACTTCTCAGATATTTTTAAGATTTAAACGAATCTCGGAGTGGTGGTTTACGTGGTAGTTTCGACAAAATTCTAAGTGAACTTATTGTACAAAACCACCATGGTGATTTCGACGGTGGTTTGTTTCTGACTTATTTCTATTTTTAAGAAGTTAAGACATAACTACATTATATACTTTTGTTAAATTATATGTAGATACCTTTATGTGGTCGGCGTCGTAGAGTACAAAGACCAATTTGCTGCCCATCCATACTCTGAAGGGTGAAGGGTATTTGTCTACGATAACACTTACTTTGTTCAGAATATCTAAATTTCGTAAAATCCATCATTAGTTTATTTCTGATCCATCATTAGGTTATTCAGAATAGGGTTACAAAATAATTTGTATATTTTCAATCTACTCACCCGCGGTGTTCCCTAAAAAATAATGCACATTACCGATAATCGGAAGGGCGGGTGGCCCCGCAAAATTCGCGGCTGCCCGATATAAATGCAGTTTTTTTATATAATACAAAATTATCGCAATAATTCCGCAAAATCCAGCGGTAATAAAAAGAATTCCAGTTAGAGGAAGAGCCATTTTTAAAATCAGAAGGGCGACTCAGAGGATGATATTTATCTATAATTTCACTGGGTTACACCTAGCACTGACACGAAATTCAAAATGCACTCGTGCTGCGATCGGCGCAAACGCACAAAGCTATCTACGAGGACTGACAATAACCTGAGAAAGAGCGTTAATCTTTCGTTAAGCTTCCGACTGGTTGTATTTATATTGCACCGATGTTATATTCAGATTCTCGTGTGATCTTTGATCGCACATAAAAACAGGTGCTCGCTCGCCGGGAATTAGAAGGAAGTGCTGATCAAGAACTGCGGAAATACTGCATGAAAAAATCTAGCGTTTTTTTTTTGCATTTTTTGTTTTAATGATTTACATATGCTATTTTGCAACTCAAATAGGCTGCAGTTCCAAAGAGGTCCCACTTTAAACAGTGTCCACTGGACACTGTTTAAAGTGGGACCTCGCTACATCAGACTTGACCCCTCTTCGGAACTTCAGCTATGAAATTATATTTCCTATATTATTGCATTTGCTATTTAGCCCTTTGGCATACTTCTTTATAATGTGTCAGTGAATATAGGAAAAAAGAAATTAGTTTAATACAGGACGGTGCTTACTCAGAAAACTTAGATTAAATGAAAAAAGACCTGTAATGAAATGATATCTTGTAAATAGTTGTATTTGCTACTCTGCCCTTTTGCATATTTCTTCATAATGGATCAGTAAACAGAGATTTAGATTAAAGGGGGAAAAGATTATAATCAAATGTAACGCGCTGTGAAAAATTTGCAAAATAATTATATGAAGAATACGTTAAAAACCGAGAAGCGATTGCTCGATATTTCTACTGTTTTACTATTTTTATGTTGGCCAAATGGTTATTCCCGTAAATAAATAAATAAATAAATAATATGACATTTTTGGGATAATCATTTTACCTTGTTACGTGTAAATACGTTTTTCATCCACGATATTAAAACTCATTATGAATTCGAAATGACATTCTTCTGTTGGTCCTTTATTTTCAGAAGTTTTTAAATAATTTTTTATTAAATTTGTTGGAAAAGCCATTCCTCCATTCAAACCAATATGCCGTTAAAAGCTTAAACAACTTTTAAAGACCCTGAAGAACGGAAACAGTTTATCCCAGGATCATAATTTAGAAGCTATCTATTTGGGCAAGCGAAGAAACCTCTTTCCTGAAATAATTTCCTAATATGTACATTATCCTTATCCGCGTTGTTACAAATAATAATAACAATCCCCCGCCGAATGAAAATCTAATCATGCGGCTTCGATGAAGTCGCATGGACGATTTTTTTTTACTGTCATATGCACTTATACTCAAATACATTTCTACATTGAAATCACTAGATCAGGCGGTGGCAACGTCATGAATGCTCGTACCATGTACGAATCAAGATCACGATCCAGTCAATGTCAATACTTAGAGGACCTTCTCCGTCTTTGCATTTACTTAATGTAGCAATTACTTCCTATTTTATGCCACAATTCTATACATATTGATAGACTGCTATAATTTTTAATGATCTTCAAAAAAGTGTAGTCAACCATCCATTATGCAAATATTTCCTTAGACGTAAGGAGAATTATTTAACATGTATCACATAAATCTATGTAATGTCGCAAGTAATGTCTCGTGTACTAGAATTGATAGCGCAGGATTTATCGAACGTGAGCATTACGCAGGCAACTGTAACGGCTCACGGAAAAAAAAGATTAAGTGCCATGAGCAAGAAATGAGTTGACACAACCATTCGATTATTCTATTTCCCTTACAACTCAAATGGTAATACCAACGATTTGAATGGTAATACCGACGATTCGAGTGGTAGTCCCAACTATTCGAATGGTAGTCCCAACTATTCGGCTTGCCGTCACCTACCCGAAAGGCAAACCCGTCCTCCGATAATTCGCGCGAAAAATACGAGTGTCACTAGGACCCTCCGGGTGAAATCTCAGACCACGAAAAGATCACATCCGCCGAGCCTAGCGACACAACGGACCGTCGAATAGATTGCAAACGAGTCTAATGTTATAGGCACTGCGATGTTGATCGGTACGATGGACACTCCACCGTCAGACACACAGATCTAATAGTCAGTTGGCCGGTACGCAAAGCACACAAAAGGCAAATCCACCAAAATACACATACGTCTAAATTAGTTTTCATGACCGCCGACGCTACCGATTGTAGGACGAGGAAGATTAAATACTATCAGCAAGACGCTGGTAAGTAATTTCACGAAAGAAAAAGAGATTTTTATTCAATTTGACGGAAATTTTATTTAAAATGTTTTTCTTTTTTTCAATGACATCTAACTAATCTCGCGAGATCTAATCGTGAATAGTTGAGGTTACTATTCGATATGGTTGAGGCAACTAATTTTTTAGACATTGTGTACAGCAAATCGAAAACGTAATTGCCACAACCAAACTTTTCTTTCCGTGCTCTCCCATATGTCGCATCTATTTAATTAATATAAAATCTTAAAATAATTGCAACGACCTCGGCTTGATGTACATTGTACATAATGCTACACGGTTTTAAACAGTCAATAAGTTGATCACGCCCAAAAAAATTGGAATTTTGTCAGATTACATAATTATATCTAAAGTTTTAGTGTACATTTTTGCAGGATTTTTGGAGCGCATTTTTTTCTGTTATTCTAAATTTCAAATTGTTTGTACGAACCTTCTTATCTCGAAAGTATAAGATTATAGAGAAAAATTTTTGAGACATACATATTTCTGGTTTAGATGAACTTACGAGTTTTCGTTTTTCACGCACTATGTCATCTTTGATTTGTTTAAAAAATTTACAGACAATGCTCATTTGTGTAAAGTAACCACATATTTTTTTAAGTTGGTTGGAGGTACCCTGTTGAAGCTATGCAAAACGGATCTTTTCAAGTTTTTTATTTTTCCAAATTCGTGAACTTTGTAACTCGGTTAGTTGCGGCTGGCGCACGCAAAAAAAAGCAGTGTGAAAACAGTATTAGAACAGTATAATATGGAAAGTATGAGTAGTATGTCGTATTGGACTAAGGAATACTCAAACCATGCAAACAAAAAATAGCTTCCAAAAAATTCCTTACAAAAGTATTAATTAAACCAAATACATTAATGTATTTGGTTTACCGGAGCTCCGCTCTAATATTCGCCGAAAGAGTATTGTCGACCAAAATTACGACGACTGTGTGACAGGTCTCATTTGAAAGAGAAAAAAATATAAAAAATATTGGACCTGATACATTTTTCGTTCGCGACGTGCGATAAAGAAATAATTCGAATTACAATTTGGAAGCGACCGGTAAGAGGCCGATGTGCGGAATATAAGGGTAGCAGTAGCGCTCGGTCCAAACAAGAGACGGAGAAAAGAGAAATCGTCGTGCGGATGCCACATTAATTTTCTTTTATACTGGGAGTCGAGTCGCTACCCCGTCCCATAATTATACTGACATTATACTTGAATTATACTCAATTATACGGCTTTTATAGAATTTTCATACTTCATACCCTTTGACAAAGCATTGATTGATTATAATTTGTGTATGATTTAGTCCACCCTGACGGATCCGAAATGACTTCTGCTCAGTTATTTTGAAGTTATTCGCGAGTCACTAACCGGTCGCGGTCATTTAGGAGTCGAAATTTTGTTATTGCCCAGTCAATTGACTGGATAGTGACTCCAGGGTCACTTAAATATGACAAGTCATAATGTTCATTTTTTTAACCAGTTAATGACCAAGTTAGAAGTTGTTTTTTGGTAGCTTATGAGTAGTTTTTCGGTCATGTAACTGAGATCGGACCCAGGAATGATTATTGGTACACCCATTTACAGGGTTAGTTTCAAGTTAATTTCAGGTATCATTCGAGTAATTTTTTGGTAAAACGACTGAAAAATCACTGAAAAATCACAAAATTACTTATAAATCACTGGTAGTTGACCCCCCCCCCCCCCCCCCCCCCCCGAAAATCAGTTACAATTCAGTCATCCCCTAGTATATTTATCGATCAAAATGACTTCATTTATTAGTCATTTATCGGTAATCTGGGATCCGTTAGGGTAATACGGCATACTCCGCAAAGCAATATTGCGGCAGGGCGATGACATCATGGAGGCATGGAATGTCGTGCGTTGCCGGTACACGTGCGTTATGTAGTACCGCATCTAGGTGCAATTGTAACAGCACAGTGTGCCCAACAGCGTGAGTGTCGGTACTGTGCCTACACAGTTCCGACACGTCCGGCGCTGCATAATGTGTCGGATCGAATTTATCTTCTTCTTCTTCTTCTCCAATTTAGACTAGCCCGGTATACCAACCCTTAGGCTATACGTCTTGGCCATTGGGAAAACCGTGTCGGCCAACGATAAGATCGAATTTATCATATGTGGAAACAACCAGGGATATCTATCTCGGCATGCGCATGGCGTGGCGGGCCCCCACTCCATGCTCTTGGAAAAGGATTACACGAGGACAATGACGTCCCTCTCTCTCTTGTGTTGTACGGATCCCCACCACCGGAATGCTCAATCTAGTTTCTAAGTCTATGGTCAAGACCACGGTCTTACATACAAGACCGTGGTCAAGACCAGCAGCACGTTTGGGCGCTCGAGTCAAGTGAGCCTTATTTTATTTTATATTATATTTATTGTTTTTTTCCGATAAACTATAATGTAGTCACTTCAAATTTACGTACGGTTAATTCAACCAAAGAATTTGTTTACGAATCTCATATTGAGTACACTCAACCAAACATACAATCAAAATAATAAAAAAATTGGTCGATAGCACCGTCTAATCGTTTGGGTCAAGAATATATTGAGTTGTAATAATTAAATCCACTCTTTAATATCGATGGTAATTTTTAGTCTACTTAACCAAATATTTATTTCGCCACCCGCAACTGCCGGATTTGGTTAACGCAAACCAAATTTTTTTAATGTTAGTAAATCTTTTTCTCGGTGTATGATCTTTGCTAACGTTAACTACTCAGCTTATTTGTAACACTAATAATTGAAATTTTCTTTCGTACATGGCACTAGAGGCGAGGTACCACAGCCGTAGTTGGCCACACACGTACCTAAAGAACCGAAACAGAAGGACCCTGGCGGACCTGTCCGACCGAAAGTTGACCGAAACTCGACGGTCGGTTTGTGCAAAAAGTCGACCAAAAATTTTACTGTAGTTGACCCATTTTTTTGGTATGTCTAGGTCAACATACGGTAAACTATAAGATAGTTGACCACTATTCGTCTTAAGCCGCAAAACTTTTTGGATCGACATGCGGTTAACATTCACTAGATTGATCAATACTTAAGGTGATGTGTTACATATCGTCTGTCTCTCTCAGGTCGCTATAAGTGCGAGTGAGACAGCTGAATCTTCCCCAAGTGTTATTCTTCGCCACGGTTGATTTTTCGAATAGAAGTCGAGAAGTACTGACTGCATCTTGGCAGTCTGCAGTCAGTACTTCTCGTCTTTTGCCTGAAACATCAATTGTGACCAAGAACAACGCTTTACAGTTTTTGTTACCGACCGAGCACTAACACATCACGTTAAGATGATGTGCTACTGCTCGGTCGGTAACGAAAACTGTAAAGCGTTGTTCTTGGTTACAATTGATATTTCAGGCAAAATACAAGAAGTACTGTCTGCATCTTGGCACTCTGGAGTGCGTTCCGAATGAAGCGCCCGGCGACTTTTCTCTCTTTTTTTCATTCGCGATAAGAAAGAGAGAAAAGTCGCCGGACGCGCATTCGGAACGCAGCCCTGTAGTCATTGCTTCTCGACTTTTATTCGTAAAATCAACCGTGGCGAAGAATAACACTTCGGGAAGATTCAGCTATCTCACTCGCACTTATGGCGATCTGAGAGACAGACGACATGTAGCACATCATCTTAACCAAACTCTCTAAATAATCTTAGTCGAAATAAGGTCAACTATCAAATGCTCCACCAAAAATCAACTGAATCCAATATAACCATTTGAGTCGATTTATTTATTGTCATTTCTCGAAAAGTTGACCGAAAATCTATGGTCGGTTTGTGCAAAAAGTTGATCGAAAAGCTGTCTGTAGTTGACCCATTTTTTCGGTATGTTCTAGGTCAACATTCGGCCAACTATGAGATAGTTGACCACTATTCGTCTTGTGCTGCAAAATATTTTGGGCCGATGTGCGGTTAACATTCAATAGATTGATCAATAATTAACTGAACTCTAAATAATCTCAGTCGAAATAAGGTCAGCTATCAAATGCTTGACCAAAACCAACTCAATTCAGTATAACCATTTGAGTACATTTATTGTCATTTCTCGAAAATTTGACCGAGGATCGATGATCGGTGTGTGCAAAAAGTCCACACCTTAAAGGAACTGAACAGAGAACATTCGATTTAGCCGATAATTGGTCAAGTTTCTTAAAGTTGACCGAAAAGTGGCCCGAAGTTATATCGAGTTTAATCTCAGTCGATTTACCGAAATGCGACCTTAAGTAAACCGGTAGCAGTCCGTCCGATGTAGTCGACAATCGGTCAAAATGCTAAAAGTTGTCTGTATACTGATCCAAAGCTATAATGAGTTAAATCACAGTCAACTAACAAAAAGGCGACTTTAAATTGACTGAACGAAGTCTGTCCAATTTAGTCGGTGATCAATTGAGTTGCTAAAAATCGACCAAATATAATTTTTTATGTGAATTGACTCAAATTTGACCGATATTTTACCAATTTGGTTCCTAAGACCTGAAATTGACGTTAAATACGGGTCAACCCGGTCCGCCAGGGTGCACTCTAAGTAGCAACGTAGCTTTTCAATTGCCCATACTGTCATGCCCATACATTACGGCTGAGATCTTTTTCTTAATTTGTACAATTATTTAATTATTTTTGTATATTGACAATTTTTCAGTCAGTGGTTTTTTTATTATAATTTTTTACTCTATCATATGAGTATAAAAACGTATAACATGTTTAGCATTTTCTTATACTTTCAAATATAAAATCAAAACATATGTTGCCAAAGGTGCGAATATCTGAGTGGTCTAAAGCGCAGATTAACACTCACAGGATTACAGGTTCGAAATCCACCAAAGACAAAATAGTACTTTGCGATACTAGTGCGTAAAAGCGGACTTTCGGCGAAGGTTGGAAAGTGGCTGCACGAGTCGAACCGAGCGCTACAACGGCACGAGGCGAAGCCGAGTGCTGTTTGTAGCGCGAGGGAAGACGAGTGCGGACACTTTACAACCGCCGTCGGGAGTCCGCTTTTACGTACAAGTATCGCATACTACTTTTTGTAACAAATGCACGAAGTGCCAGGTTATGTATGGCCGGCCGTGACACGAAGGAAAAGAACCGATGTGCGCATGCGCGCACAGTATTTTCGATACGGTTATCGTATTTTCGACACGGTTATCGTATTTTCGATACGGTTATCGTATTTTCGATACGGTTAGCGTATTTTCGATACGCCTTCTCGAAAAGTGCCATCTTCTGTCATAGCCGGCGCATACACAACCTGGTACTTTTCGTGCATGCGTTACAAAAAGAAAATTACATTCTGTGTTCGTGATTGTCTGTGTACCACATTGCCGCGTGAAGTCGAATATACAAATAAAAGGGAAAAATAACCCTTTCAATCAAACGCAATAACAATAATTTTTATTATTGCGCTTGAATTTATCAAGACGCTAATCGGTTCAGTTAATTTTCAAATCAACCAGCACCCGGATGTTCGTTGGACAGTTATCGAAGTAGTTATTCGGTGTGGTTAAACAGTTACAAAATTCACAAAATGTTTATTCTGAACCATGAATAAACGTTACTTTTGGAGAAAAATTAACCTGGCTGTTTTTGCAGTTATTTTGCACAGTTTTTGGCAAAAATTAACTGGTTGCCGAACCTGCTAGACTTACAACGTGAAGCCCTCCAATAACACCAATATCAATACTAACATTTGCATTTAATAGTACAACGGAGTTAGCAGAATGAAGTCTAGTTTTGTGGCATTCGTTGAATAGAGAATTAGCGATATATAGTCATTTATTGTCAAATGATGTTTTGGATCGACTTATCTCTCGGCGATTCTTATTGTCAACGGTTCTGCAGGCTTCAACAATATATCCGATTTGAGTTTCATATCCTGTATCTTCATAGGCTTGTCTTTTATGAGAACGTATCGACGCAAAAGCGTTGCTAGAAGGATCTTCAATGTCATGATCGCGTACTTTTGGCCTGTAATTTTACGTAATTTTTCAGATTTCATTCTGTGAAGTTATTTGGAAGAGATTGTAAGTTATCGGCGACGTACCTATGCAACCTCGAGGTCCACCACTAAAGGGTATATAACAGTATGGATGACGCTTCGCCACTTCTTCCGGCAGAAAACGGTCAGGATCAAACTTCAAAGGATCGGGCCAGAACTTCTCCCAGCGATGAAGCTTCAATGCTGCCAAAGCAACTGTGCTTCCTTTAGGTAGTGTTTTTTCACCTACAATAAAATATCGTGTTAGCATTCTAGTTTCTTTTTAATTGTCTGCTTGAATTCGAGCACATTTCCCAAACCTATCTTGATGTCTCCGGTTAAGGTACGCGCCATTATTTGAGCCGGTGGGAATATCCTCATAGATTCTTTTATAACTCTATCTAAGTAATCCATGCGATTAAGATCCTCTTTATCAATTGGCGTGTCGGAAGATATTTCATCACCATAGATTTCGTACAGTTCTTGATACACTTTTTCCTACGCAGTTGTATTTATGTGTCCTTTATGTGCTTCGATTAACGGTATCACATTAAATCGTAATTTTCGTTATTAACCATTTTATGAAATGATCCATATAGGAATTGCCAGTACTTTGCCAGAGCTGCCCACACGCCCATATTGTGGCCCAGAATTCATGCCAGTGCTTAACCAGCACCAACCTATCTGTACGATACCAACGCTCGCCCCAATCAAAATCTTTACAAGACCAGTATTGGGATGATAACACGGGTCTCAAATTCGGCATGACATTGGCCCGATATTGCACCGTATATATATCCTATTCCGGCAAATAATTCTGTTTTGGTACTGGCAAACAGTGTTGGGTCTGTATCCGAAAAATATATTGTATCAAATGACATTTTTTACTGATTGCCAAGAGTCGTAGCGGTACTTGATGTGTACTGGGGCAACACGTGGCAAATTATTGGGGATCGATGTTGGCTTAAGTACCGAAAACACATCGGCCCAATCATGTCTACTGCTGGGTGCATTTTTTTCTAGAGGAAAATTACCGGTATGATGTTCTGGATCAACCTTTTGGCGAAAAGATGTAACTTTCCTGTTCTCACGGTACGGTCACCTATCTAAGTATTAACTTTTAGAGCTATCCCGGTGGTCACCTATCCAACTACTGACCGTCAGAGTCAGTCAGGTAGTCACCTATCCTAGTACTGACACTCAGGTCAGTCAGTCTACGCAAGTAATAATAAACTAATTGGCGTAAACAATGAAACAAGCAACTTCGTAGAATATGTTTATAGATTGCAAAAACGATACAATGTACCCTTTTCGATATAACCGATTGCCGTGAAAAATAACTCAATGTGTTTTTAATATTACCACTTCAGACGCAATCATATAAATCTATAAAGTTTTGACTATATTGTACTAATTTCACTTTATATTTCATATTACCGATATTCAAATAGACAAAAAAAAATGTATAATCATATGATCTGAATGGCCGAGTGGGCTAAAGCGCAGCGTAACAACACCATCTGGAGGGTCCCAGGTTCGATTCCCGTCAATGTCAAAGAAAATTTAATGTTTTTTCAGCGATTAATATGTACCATCAAGTAGAGGAAAACGTAATATCTAATAAAAATGCAGAATCACTCGACCGAGTAAGCTCAAATTAATATTTTCCAATTAATATTCTTTATTATTTTAGCCGTAACTGGAACTTAACTGTTACCGAAACTGGCCCGAGATTAACTATCCACACTGGGCCATATCTGGTAGTCAGTAGTGGTTCGAAGTTGGCGCCACGACTCGATCAGGTGTTATCAAAACGTTATTAACACGGTACAGATTTAGATTTGACCGCACACTGGCACCGAATTATTTGCCAATATTGGCAGTTCTGGCAACGGTACTAAGCCAGTACTGCACGGAAAAAAAGACTTGGTTGGAACATCCAAGTGCCTTGGTTATATATGCGCCAGACAATTAATTGGTTAGACCAACCAAGTTATTTGTTAGGCTACCAATTTCTTGTTTGGATTGGTAGCTTACCAAGTGCCTTGGTTATATATGCGCCAGACAATTAATTGGTTAGACCAACCAAGTTATTTGTGAGGCTACCAATTTCTTGTTTGGATTGGTAGCTTACCAAGTGACTTGGTTAGTCCAACCAAGAAATTGGTAGCCTAACAAATAACTTGGTTGGTCTAACCAATTAATTATCTGGCGCATATATAACCAAGGCACTTGGTTGTTCCAACCAAGCCTTTTTTTCCGTGTGAGCCTCATAGCAATTCCTACATGGGGAATGGCACAATTTTATGCAGTATTCTTGTATCTAAATTCTGTGCACCTTACGATTTATGGCTCGAAATTAGTTTGAACTTCGAAGCTATTGGAAACACTATTGGAAATACAAAACATTTTTTTACTCACTTGAATCTCAGGAAAATTAGCCAGCATCATTATAGTGAAACTACTGACCGTTGCAGATGTGTCGTTTCCCTGTATATAAAATAATTCATATGCAGCTTGGTTGGTATTGCATTTTTAATTTTACAATGGAATTATATTCTCACTGCTATAATCATCGTGTCAACCTCCTCGCGAAGCTCTACGTCTGTTAATTTCTGGCCGTCGTTTGACAACTCCATCAAGAGATCCAAGAAAGCTTTTTTTGACGTATCTTTCTCAGCTGTAAAATTACTCGTTGCTTTTCAGCACCGCCCGGTTACCGTTTAGGATATGCAGTTATATGTACGTATACATAACTGCATACAACCATAGAATTTAGTATGTACGTACGAACAGCAGTCTCGTTTTTCATTTGGGTGGCCTCTTTTAAAGCGTTTTGCTTCTTATGAATTACATCGTTCGTTACACCGTGCAAAAACTTGAGGCACTTGCGCTGATCCTTTCCAAGCGTCGATATGTTGAATATAAAATCGGGATGCAACCAAATCCTGAACATTCTCAAGTATATTATCTCAATTTCCCTGGAAATAAAAACAAAATGAAATAGCTTCAATAAAATGAACGATGAGGAATTATGGCAATTCGTTACCTCTTTGCTGCATCGATATATTTAGTGTCGTTTCGTGTTTGTGCGTTTACCGATACACCCATAGCCGTCTCTGAAAAATAGCAGAAATCAAGTACGAAAAACAGCAAATTTGTTTATTTTTGTCAATTGATTGTTTTAAATTAAGCGGGTGAATCAATTTTCTATTTACATCAATTGACTAAATCTGTGCCATCCGAGATAATATTATAAGCCACCGATAAACTGTATGTCGGAGATTTATTAGAGACTTCCGATAGTAACCCTATTAGCATGACGGAGAAGTTTGTGCGGGACTCAGAATGGGAGTTCTAGAAAATAGATGACATTCCGCTAAGACAATGTTTACCTGACGATAATATGCAAATAATAAGTAAAGGAAATAGTATTTAATTACGCATGGAAATTATTAAACCTAATATGATCATCAGGGACACATTTTTTGCTTATCTAAAAGAGAATATAAAATTCTTTACCACGTAGTTTGTAAATACTTATGAAGTCACTTTCTGCATTATCATTAAAAATGTGCATACTTTTTTACAACCATCGGAAGACGCTAAAAAATCGAGACTATAATTTTGTCTCGGCACTGGCTATTTTCGTTCTAAACCACTTCTTGTTTTACTATTGTCAGTTTTGTACGCAACTAATTGATAACAAACATACGCATCATTATTATATATTTTAGAACTAATTTTGAAGGAAAAAAGTACTTTTCAGAATGTAGATATGTAGATGAATCATAGTGATAAAATTATAAATCTGATACAACATGATTCTGTGATGTTTACGGTTAACTTTTTTTTAAAATGAGTAACGAATTCTACATTTAAATGTTTAGAATATTTCCAAAAATGACTAGACAGTGATTAAATATGTATCATATTGATAATTTCTGGATGATGCTGACTAAATTTTATGTTGTAAATGTGACAGAATTCTTCCTCACCACATATAATATCCAGGGTACAGAGAGACACATAGTCAAATATATCGAATTCACCTTTGCCCAGCTCCTTTCTCATCTGTTTCGTTAAGATAACCGATTGTTCGTTAAAAATGTCAACGAACGAGTCCAATATTTTTTGATTAAACGTCGGTATGATTAATTTCCGATGCATCTTCGACTTGGCAGCTAAAAAAGAAGGTAAAATAATCGTTGAGGAAATAACCGAGACTGCAGATCATTTTATGCTGCCAAAGGTTTAGCTGTGATGCCCTTGCTATATCATGAACAATAGTTCTATTTCTGCAGTCAACATATATGTAAGAAAAAGCACTTTTATGTTTTTTTTCTGTTGCATTTCCCCCCGTCTGCAGGCATTACGCCTGTTACAGGGTGGGCCCGAGTCAGTAGCCGGTTACTGATCCGGACCAGACCCCCCTGGGGGGTCCGGATCAGTAACCGGCTACTGACCGGATCAGTAACTGGCTACTGACTCGGGCCCACCCTGGGAGGTCTGGTCCGGATCAGTAGCCAGGCCCCCATGCGGCCGCATCCGACTTCCCCCTCTATATCGCATTCGCCATAGCATTTCTGCTATGGGTATAGGGAAACTGCGGAAAACCTATGCCGCTATAACCGGTCTCTAGTTCGCCTCACGGTACCGGATCTACGTCACGTTTCGTCGTAGATGTAAACACGGACTACAGCGGTCATGTACGACCGAATATGACGGCACCGTGACGGCATGCCGTGCTGGCACACCGTGCCGTCACCGTGCGGTCACGCCGTGCGTTCAATATTTTTCGATATGGCACGTCATACCGTCACGGTGCCATCACGGCGTACCGTCACCGTGACAGCAATAATATTAGTCTCGATAGCGCTCGAAGAATATCTCGCGATGAGGCGACAATAGATCAAATTTCTAGTGTCGATAATGATGAGAGCTCTAATTCGGTCAATATTATTTTCGGGCAAAATCATATTCGTCTGAATTGACTTTCGTCTGTTTTATCCATTCGGGGAAAATATGCTTCGGAAATATACCGAGTCGGCTGAAAAAAAAATCGGGATTTGCTGCGTTCGGGAGTTTTACAAATTGTAAATTTTATCAATCGGCTGAATAAATATTCGTGTAAAAACATTTTCGGAATTAAAAATTTTCGGTCATTCCCACGTTCAGGATTTTAGTATTTCGGCAATACAACTTGTCAGCTTTTTCACTATTCGTGTGAAATCTCGTTCGGTCTTTTTGTGCCTTTTAGTCGTTCGGCAATATTACAATTTGGCTAAATGTTGGCAAACCGATACAAGTGACGGCGCATCAGTGTTTCGCATAATGCCGCTAGATGGCAAACTAAGACGTTTCTCGCAAGCGATTTGCAGCCAAAGAGTTTGTAAAACTGCGAAGATATTTAGGATTTGACTGCACTTGGAAGCAATCATCTAAAGGTGATGCTCCTTGGTATTAATTTTTGTATTCCTTTGATGAAAAGAGACGCTGCACGCAAGAAAAGACTTGGTTAGAACAACCAAGTGCCTTGGGTATATGTGCGCCAGACGATTAATTGGTTAGTCCAACCAAGAAATTGGTAGCCTAACAAATTACTAGGATGGTCTAACCAATTAATCGTTTAGCGCATATATAACCAAGGCACTTGGTTGTTCCAACCAAGTCTTTTTTCCTCAACTCGGAATTTCGGATGTCAAAGAATTAATAAAACTAAAACGGCATGTCATGCCATCACCATGCCATCACCATGCCGTCACTGTGCAGTCACGCTTTGCGTTCAAAATTTTTTGACGTAGCACGTTGTGCTGTCACCGTGCCGTCACAGTACAGTCACGCCGTGCGTTCAAAATTTTTCGATATGGCACGACATGCCGTCACCGTGACGGCACACCGTGACGCCACGGTGACGGCATGGCGTGCCATATCGAAAAATTTTGAACGCACGGCGTGACTGCACGGTGACGGCACGGTACCGGCATGTGTCTATCTGGGTTTATAACATTTTTATTTACTTTTAATACGCTTTTCGATATAAATATTGCAGTAGTACATGTTACTCTACGAAATACGAATAGACAATATTAATGTTATAGCGACCATGACAGCGGCGCTTCGACTGGTTTATTCAGTTGTTGTTCGTACGGTTTTTTTTTTCTAGTAGCAAACATGGTAATGGTACCTTGACTGGTTGTTTAAGAGGTCGGTGGTTCGGTTGCTTTCAACAGAAAAAACTGCACTGTAACGAGTAGTTGCTTTCCTGGTCGTTTGAGTGGTTGCATTTTTGCACAAAACGACTGGTTGCTTTGTCGGTTTTGCAACTGTCGTCATTGCGGTTGCCGCGTTTGCTAGGGCTGGACTAGAGGCCAGTACACTAACCACTAGACCACCACACCGGATCCAAGCACTTTTATGTTATTTAATTTAATCCATAATCACACAATCATGGATTATTGTGTATTATGTTGTGAACGCTCCAATTAGTGATTTTCACATATAGATATATTTCAATACGTTTCGCTATCCCCGTCATTCGACTAGTATTAATTAACTTATTTATACTTATACTTGTGCACAGTTAAAGTGAGAGCTTTCTATTTTCTGCTTCCTCACAGAGGAAGCTTTGATTTCGTCAATTTTTTTTGTTCGACATTTTTATGTCAAGACATTAAGAATTATCCAAATCGTAAAAAAAAGTGGTCTTAAATAATGTCCATATGTGTGTATGTACACAATTAAAAAAAATTTAATCGTCTATAATTGAAGAATGGTTTCAACTATCGAGTTGTAATTTGGTACACAAGTGCAGCAGCAGTACGTATTTGATTGTTGCAATTTTTGACAGATCGCATACACAAATTTCGATCTTATACCTATATTTGAATTTTTTTTTTAAATACCGTGGTCGCTCTAACTTTCGTAAAATGTAGTATATTTTGCTAAATAGTTCTTTATGAGAGCAGATGCACTTTATGTCGTTTGATATTATATTTGGCTGAAATCGGTAAAGTAGCGGTTCCGATTTTATAGAGTTTTGAATTTTCGAAAACATTAAAATATTGTATTAACTTTCGCAAAATTTGAAATAATGTGCCTTAATTTTTTATGTTAACGGAATAACCATCAGTGATTTTAGGTTAATAAGGATAGAATTATGAATTTTCCTTTATCATTTCTTGACGACTAAAATTTCGGCAAATTTCAGTTCCGAAATTTATGTAAAACAAGCATGCAAAGTTGAACCTTGCATATTGTTTCCTCACTACTTCTCGTTTTTACAAAGTTTCTCTATGAGGAAGTCAAAATCGATTAATATACTTCCTCATATTTATATTGATATTCATTGGGATATTTTCTTTAGCACGGGGAGAGGATATCGAAAATGAACTGTAGTGCGCTCTTCTATATTCAAAAGAAACTCACCTGGAGCCGAAACTAGTCCCGTTCCTACCCAAGGTTGCATAAATTTGTACAGTCCGTCCTTTTCGGTAGCGTTATTACTGAGCAAAATCGTCTGAAAATGAAAAGTTAAGACCCTTGCCATAAGTCCCTACGCAGAGAAAAATAATCACAGAGTGACAACATATGTTTTGGTGGAGTGGATGCTTTTGGTGCTGTCTCAGCTAAAAATATGTTGTCACTCTATGATTATTTATTGTTCAATTGATTTTCTGAATTAATTTATTATGGGAATAAGAGCAAGTTGCTATCGCAGTTAACGATTTGGTGGTGTTGCAAACGATACGCTATCACTTGATGTTTCTTTTTATCCGCGTACTACGTGCGATGGGTGATACAACGATAATACATTTAAGGAATTCGGTAATATTTTTTTTACTTCAGAAGTATGGTATAAGGAGGTGAACACGGAGAAAAACTTGGGCGAAAATGACGACTCCTGAATTCGAGGATAAAATGTCTAAAAATATTCACGAAGTTCTCAAGTAGTAGTAAAATCCGACTAATTTGAAAAAATATCGGAGAAGTTTGGGGGAAGTTGCTGAATTAACAGGACATGTTGGTGTAGATCCAGGACGTCCCTAGTAGACCCGGTCACCACCCAAACCACCATAGAATCATAGTCGTTTCCACTGTGGCGGTTTTGTGCAAAAATTTCACTTAGAATTTTGACAAAATCACCACATAAACCACCACTCTGGTATTCGTTTAAATCTAGGAGTGGTGGTTTACGTGGTGGTTTCGACAAAATTCTAAGTGAACTTTTTGCACTAAACCACCATGGTGATTTCGACGGTAGTTTGTTCGGTGACCGGATCTGCAAGGGGTAAAAAGAGACTTATTTCTATTAAAAAAAAATTAAGACATTACTGCATTATATAATTTTGTTATATTATATGTGGATACCTTTACGTGGTCGGCGTCGTAGAGTACAAAGACCAATTTGCTGCCCAACCATATTCTGAAGGGTGAAGGGTATTTGTCTATGATAACACTTATTTTGTTCAGAATATCTAAATTTCGTAAAATCCATCATTAGTTTATTTTTGATCCATCATTAGGTTATTCGGAATAGGGTTACAAAATAATTTGTATATTTTCGATCTACTCACCCGCGGTATTCCCTAAAAAATAATGCAAATTACCGATAATTGGAAGGCAGGGTGGCCCCGTAAAATTCGCGGCCGCCCGATATAAATGCAGTTTTTTTATATAATACGAAATTATCGCAATAATTCCGCAAAATCCAGCGGTAATAAAAAGAATTCCAGTTAGAGGAAGAGCCATTTTTTTAATCAGAGGGGCGACTCAGAGGATGATATTTATCTATAATTTCACGGGGTTACACCTAGCACTGACACGAAATTCAAAGTGCACTCGTACTGCGATCGGCGCAAACGAACAAAGCTATCTACAAGGACTGACAATAACTTGAGAAAGAGAGAAATCTTTCGTTAAGCTCCCCACTGGGTGTATTTATATTGCACCGATGTTATATACAGAATCTCGTATGATCTTTGATCGCACATAAAAACAGGTGCTGGTTCGCCGGGAATTAAAAGGATGTGCTGATCAAGAACTGGGGAAAGACTGATTGAGAAAATCTTTTTTTTTTCATTTTATGTTGTAATGATTTACATATGCTATTTTTAAATTCAAATAGGCTGCAGTTCCAAAGAGGTCCCACCTCAAACAGTGTTCAGTGACGCTACATTAGACTTGACACCTCTTCAGAACTTCAGCTATGAAATTATATTTCCTACATTATTGCATTTGCTATTTAGCCCTTTGGCATACTTTTTTATAATGTGTCAGTGAATATAGGAAAAAAGAAATTAGTTTAATACAGGACGGTGCTTACTCAGAAAACTTAGATTAAATGAAGAAAAAAAACCTGTAATCAAATGATATCTTGTAAATAGTTGCATTTGCTACTTAGCCCTTTTGCATACTTCTTCATAACAGATCAGTAAATAAAGATTTAGATTAAAAGGGAAAAAATTATAATCAAGTGTAACGCGCTTCGAAAAATTTTCAAAATAATTATATGAAGAATACGTCAAAAAACGAGAAGCGATTGCTCGATATTTCTACTGTTTTACTATTTTTATGTTTGCCAAATGGTTATTCCCGTAAATAAATAAACATATAAATAAATAAATAATATGACATTTTTGGGAGAATCGTTTTACCTTGTTACGCGTAAATACGTTTTTCATCTACGATGTTAAAACTCATTATGAACTCGTTATGACATTCTTGTGTTGGTCCTTTATTTTCAGATATTTTAAAATAATTTTTTATTAAATTTGTTGGAAAAGCCATTCCTCCATTCAAACCAATATGCAGTTAAAAGTTAAAACAACTTTTAAAGACCTAACAAAAATTTTATAGAACCTGAAGAACGAGAACAGTTTGTTCCAGGATCATAATTTAGAAGCTATCTCTTTGGGCAAGTGAAGAAACCTCTTACCCGAAAGAATTTCCTAATATGTACATTATCCTAATCCGCGTTATTACAAATAATAATAGTAATAATCCCCCGCCGATTGGAAATCTAAGGCTTCGATGAAGTCTCACGGACGATTATTTTTTACTGTCATATGCACTCATATTCAAATACATTTCTACATTGAGATCACGAGATCAGGGTGTGGCAACGTCGTGAACGGTTGTACAATGTACGCATCAAGATCACGGTCGAGTCAATGTCAATACTTAGAGGAACTTCTGCATCTTTGCATTTACTTAATGTAGCAATTTCTTCCTGTTTTATGTCACAATTCTATACATATTGATACACTGATGCTATAATTTTTAATGATCTTCAAAAAAAGTGTAGTCGACCATTATGAAAATATTTCCCGGAAGTGAGAAGACTTTTTTAAACATGTATCGCATAAATTGATACAATGTTGCAAGTAATGCCACGTATAGCAGAAATGTAGTAGAATTGACTACATGATTTATCGAACCTATACTCACCTATTTCCATTTATACTTACTACGCAGGCAATCTTAACGTCTCTCCCATATGTCCCACGTATTTAATTAATTAAATACGTGCTCGATGTACATTGTACATAAGGCATTCCACACGGTTTTAAACGGTCAATAAGTTGATCACGCCCAAAAAAATGTTAATATTTTCAGATGGTATAATTATATCTAAAGTTTTAGTGTACATTTTTTCAGGATTTTTGGAGCGCATTTTCTTCTGTTATTCCAAATTTCAAATTGTTTGTAAGAACCTTTCTATCTCGAAAGTATACGATTACAGAGAAAAATGTTTGAGACATAAAAGTTCCAGGTTTAATTTGTTTTCAGGCACTGTGTCATCTTTGATGTGCTTAAAATTTTTACAAAACATACTCTCATTTGTTTAAAGTAACCACACATTTTTCAAGTTGGTTTTAGATAGTCTGTCGCAGCTATGCAAAACAGATCGTTTCAAGTTACTTATTTGTCTAAATTCGTGAACTTCGTAACTCTGTTAATTACGGATTGCTCGCGCAAAAAAAGAAACAGTAAGAAAACAGTATTAGAACAGTATAAAATGGAAAGTACGAGTAGTACGTCATTTTGAATTAAGGAATACTCAAACCATGGACAGAAAAAATAGCTTTCAAAATGTATTTGGTTTGTTGTACCATGTAAAGTGGTTATTTGTACCAAATAAAACTATACATTAATGTCTAGATTTACTTGGTTATATAAACTTATATAAACCAAGTAAATCTATCGGGGTACCATAAAAACTATCGGGGTCTTAGCCCCCCCCCCCCCCCCCCTCAAAAACCTCACCGGGGCTCCGGACTAATTTTGGCCCAGAGAATATTCTCTCGGTCAAAATGACGACAATGCTAGATATCAGCTTTAAAGGAACCGACTTTCTTGCGACAAGTCTCATTTGAGAGAAAAAAAATTGGACCTGTTACATTTTCTTTCGCGACGTCTGATAAAGAAATAATTCGAATTACAGCTTTGAAGCGACCGGTAAGAGGCCAATGTGCTGAATATAAGGGTAGCTGTAGCGCTCAGTCCAGACAAGGGACAGAGAAGAGAGAAATTGTCGGGCGGATGCCACATTAATTTTCTTTTAATACTGGGCGTTGAAACACTAACGTGTCCCTTGATTACACTGCCATTATACTTAAATTATACTCAAGTATACTTCTTTTTTCTTCTTATTTTTCTTCTTTGAAGATGAAATTTTTTCGTGATTGATCAAAAATCAAAAAGTAGGGGTTAGATGCGTTGGCAAAATACACGTGGCGGCCCAAGCATGGGTCCAGCGCGGGATGACCGAAAGGGCCTGAGATAGCCAACGTCGTTCGTGACATAAAACAGAAGGGGCTCCGCGACTTGTACGGACCTCCGGTGGTAGTAAAACATTTGGCGACCAGCTTCAATCAGTGTGTGGTCGTTCAAGAACAGAGTTCCGCAGCTATACAAATTTTTCGAGAAAAACGCAAAGAGATTTATAGCTTGTTCTGGCTAACGTAGCATTTTAGAGAAAGTCGTGTTTGAGTGAAACACGATTCTTAATCCTACATTTAATTTTCGAGTCACGACGTTTTGCAGATACTCACTTTTTTCTTTTTACAATGTTTACACGTGTGCCACAGAACTCTATGTCCTGATAACGTTAAAATACTATACTTCTACAATAACCAGACGCATTCTAAAGAGAGACATGTTCTTTTCCCTGGCACTCTTCAAATTATTATTGTTCTTGGCATTTATCCAAGCTCTCGGGGAAATCAGGGAAAACCTTAGAGAGGAAGCGAGTTTCACTTATTAACGACATAACATACAAATAAACATAAAGATACAAATTATATATATATATATATATATATATATATATATATATATGTATATATATAATAGATATAATTTATTATTGAGGCATTCCATCCCGATTTGACCTGGGTCTGACCCTCCTCCCCGATTTGGCCCATAATTTCTTGTAGGATTGGTTGGACCCTCAAATGCACCAGATATTATTTTTTTATTTTTTCTATGCAATTTAAAAAAAAATTTTTTTTTTAAAGTGACATATCGAAGGCCCTAATTTAAAAATCTGAAAAAATTCTGAAAAATACTTTGTTGAATATCAACATTTTCTAGCTTATAGTCAAAGTGGGCAAAATTTTTCTTATAATTTTTAAGCTTTTTTTATTTAAAAAAATAATGAAAAAATATTAAAAAATAATAATCTACTACAAGTGATTGGTCAAATGTTTATTTATGTAAACTCGGATTTTTTAGAATTTGTTCTGATTTTTAGGAATTTGTCAAATTTTTTTGAACTAAGACTATTCTAGCACCATGCATGCCACATTCTAGCACCAGCATGCCATAATTTAAAAATCTGAAAAAATTCTGAAAAATGCAGTTTCATATACAGAAATGTTTGACAAGTCGGCCATAGTAGTTTCATTTTTTTCCTATTTTTAAATAATTTTTTTAATCAAAAAAGTTTTAAAACTATTTGAAAAAAATCTTCCACCCTTTGGCTCTAAGCTAGAAAATTTTGAGATTCAATAAAGTATTTTTCAGAATTTTTTCAGAATTTTTAATTATGCCATGCTGGTGCTAGAATGTGACATGTATGGTGCTAGAATAGTCTTAGTTCACAAAAATTTGCCATATACTTAAAAATCTGAAAAAATTCTAAAAAATCCGAGATCACATAAATAAACGTTTGACCAAACGCTTGTAGTAGATTCATTTTTTTTCCTATTTTTTTCATAATTTTTTTAAATCAAAAAAGCTTAAAAACTATAAGAAGAAAAATGTTGCCCACTCTGGCTATAAGCTAGAATAACTTTGATATTCAACAAAGTATTTTTCAGAATTTTTTCAGATTTTTAAATTAGGGCCTTCGATATGTCACTTTAAAAAAATATTTGAAAAAAAATTTGCATAGAAAAAAAATATATATCTGGTGCATTTGAGGGTCTAACGAATCCTACAAAAAATTACGAGCCAAATCGAGGAGGTCGAGGGTCAGACCCAGGTCGAATCGGGATGGAATACCTCTATTACAACTAACTTAAAGATTGTGGCTTAGACGTAGGGTACTATTTTAATATCTGAAATTCGCTCTCTTTCTGATTTTTCTTAATGCGTCATAGAGGGCAGATACGCGGCGAGCCTGTGACGCATGCGTCACTTTACCATTATCTTAACGCGGTTTATTCAGAGATTCGTATTGCAGAATAAAGCTATTGGTATAAATCGGCCAAATTAAATAGAATAATTATACCCCGAGAGATTCGAAATTAATAAATGGTGACTTATAATAATATGTTGCAATAATATTAGATATTTCTTGAAGGCAAAGAATGAATACAAAGACATGATTGTGTCGGCGTATGTATATTTAGTTATTATCTTTGATATTCAAAAGACGTCGGGCGCATGTATGTTTATTTCAGAGTTTCGAGTTTATGTAAATGTTTATCCCTAAGTGTAGCCTTCGATAAGTGGAGTGGTGACTGCTGGCCCTTCTCTTATCGCGTCCGTGAGAAAATGCACGGAATAGAAAATGCTTCCTTGTTCTTATTGAACTCGTGCGTGATTGACTGCGAGAGCGTTGGGTACGAGAGCCGTTGTGTGGTTCTTCTAGCCTAGACTCAAAAAATCGTCAAAGAATAAAGCAGAACAATTTTAATACCGAAAGCGAACGGATCTCACTTTATTCTCTGACAATCCTTCCTGATTCACAAGGTGGGTTTTTACCCTTTATGAACTGGACCCAGGAAAGGACATCGTTGGATATAATTCAAATTCCCGCGAATCGAGACGCTCAGGCGTTACAAGCCTGCGCTCGTCACACCTCGGGAACAGTGGCGGCAGAAGACAATCGGCAATTAAATTTTTTACGCGAATGTCGAGACGAGCAGCACATTTGAGCGCGCGAAGTCAAGTAAACCTTTTTTTTTTATTTTATATTATATTTATTGTTGTTCCCGATAAACTATAATGTAGTCACTTCAAGTTTAAGTACGGTTAATTCAGCCAAAGAATTTGTTTACGAATCCCATATTGAGTATACTCAACTAAACACGATCAAAATAATAAAATAATTTGTCCATGCCACTAATCGTTTGGATCAAGAATATATTGAGTTGTAATAATTACATCCCGTCTTTAATGTCGATGGTAATTTTTAGTCAACTTAACCAAATTTTTCTTTCGCCACCCGCCGCAACGGCCGGATTTGTTTAACTCAAACCAAATTTTTTTAATATTACTAAATCTTTTTCTCGGTGTATGATCTTTGGTAACGTTAAATGCTCGGCCTATTCGCAAAACTAGTAATTGAAATTTTCTTTCGTACATGCCACGAGACATGCGGTACCACAGCCGCAGCTGTCCACACACGTACATAGGAAACCTAAAGTAACCGAAAAAGAAGCAAAGTGAATCTTTCACGCTTACGTCCGCGGTACCGAAAGCCTTACCTGTCACCCGCCGTCATAACTACGTATTTGCTCAGAAAACTCGAAAAATAACACATTAAATAATTACGAAAGTTGTCAACATAGAGTCCTCGACAGCAATAAAGGATTGTTTTCAAGTCACGCACCTCTTCTTCTTCTTCCTTTTTTTGGCTATCGCCATCTGATGATAGCATGTGCCACTTACGCACCTCTCTTCACAACGTTGAACCATGTCCATGGCCGTATGGTATAACTACTACAGAGTAGCGACCGAAGCCAGCCCCAACTAAATAACTAACTAACTAACATTGAACCAAAGACAAACAATGTTCGCGATGATCTGACGTTCATTGGCTCCCGATCCCACTTTGCTAATTTATTCGGCCCTTAACGCCTATTCCCGATTAGCGGCAACCAATCTCCAACTCTGACGGGCGTCAGCGACTGTCGCGAGCTTCCGAAATTTCAAAATCTCGAATCTCAAAACCATAATCGCGCTAATAATAATGCAGTTGACCGGAATTTTCACGAGTCATTTACAGAGGTACCTTGCTCGTACAATAATGAGCTCAAAGTTCGGATAAATGGTCGACCTGTTTGCGAACGAAATTATAGAATCCAGGAATGCAAATAAAAATATTTTCAGAGATGATCAAAGCGTGCACGGCCCGCTGACCGTTGCACTACGTATTGTCGTAGTGTTTTCGTGCTAATGGTATAATGCTCATCACTCATAGTCCTCCAGATGTGGGCTCATTTGATAACGAGGATGTAATCCTCCCTCTCGTAATGTCTCGATCCATGGCGGGCTCAAGACTCGGCTCTCAAACATCGTAGATGGTAAAAGGGGTGGTGCGGGCCTTGCGCAGCATCTATCTGCCCACAAACTCGTGCGAACGATTAAAAATACAATAAAATTAGCTTTATTTGACAGAAAAGCTCGGGTTTGTCCGATCGATTGTGGCCACACTCCTTTCAGCTGCTTGAGGTTCAGTCTCAATTTCACTCCAAAAAACAAAGCGTTTTGCAAGTGTATTGTTTCCTATCATAAACATCATGACGACTTTTTACACACTTTAAGTGTGTTTTATTTTACATGGTAGTGATATGTAAAATGATATGATATGATGCATTATGTGCATAACATACCCAGTTTAAATAATGCGAAACAAATTATGAATAAAAATTAATTCTTTATTCGAAGTTGACATGAATGACGAATGGAAAAAAAGTCGGTATTTAAATCTGGCAAGATAACGGATGCAAAGGCATTACGAGTGGGAATATATTGCATATTTGAACCTCAAAATATAATGAATTTAATGAATAATGAAAATAGTGATGACCCAGAAGTTTTCTGCATCTGCAAACTTTCGACTTTGACCAGCTGTAACTAACGCGGCGGACAACATTTTTTTCCCTCGGCATTTTTTTGCGTCTGATAAAAAAAAAGAACGAGAAAAGTACCTGGAGATATTCGAAAAACGTATAAATCTGTCTTGGGAAAAAAATATTGCATCAACCGTTAAGATGGTAGAATTGGACAACCGCAGAAAAATGGCGAAAATCACTGCTAATTTTTGAAAAACATCGAAAATAAAAACTAAAAAAAGTACTTGGAGATAATCGCAAGACGCAAACATCTGCTTTGGAAAAAAGAAATTGCAATAATCGGTGAAGTGGTAAAATTGGGCAACGGCGAATAAATGCAGATAACCTCGGCCACTTTTTGAATAAAATAAAAAAAGTGACTGGAAATGTACTGAAAATTAGTGAATCTGCCTTGAAACAAAGATTATTGCATCAACTACCGTAGAGACGCTAAAATGGGGCAACCGAAATTGATTGCGAATTTTCGAAAAAAAAATTTAAAAAAAATGAGAAAATTACCTGGAGATATTTGGAGAACGAATAAATCTGCCATGAAAAAAAAAATATTCCGTTAATCGTTGAGACGCTAAAATGGGGCAACCAAAACGACACGAAATTGCCGACGGAAATTGTCGCCAGTTCTTAAATATTGGCAGAAAAAAAAACTAAAAAAAGGTGCTTATAGATAATGGTGAGACGCAAAAACCTGCCTAGGAAAAAAAATTTTGTCCGCTGCGTTACTTAGTTACATCTAATCAAAGTCGAAATTTTGCAGGTGCAGAAAACTTCTGGGTCATAAATAATGAATGGTTTTCCACTCGGTATTTATTTTGAGCTTACATAACGAATGATTTTTCAATCGTTGTTTGAACTCCAAAGGATGACGAGTGAAAAACCACTCGTTATTTTGTATCAACAAAAAAATGAGAAAAATCATTTGTTATTTATGCTGAAAAATAATATAACGAGTGAAAAGCCACTTGGGTTTTAATCCTGCATTTAAATATTTTTTTATTCGAACGCACCAACCCTGGTGCGAATGCTTTAAGAATCTTGTAATTCAAAACTATCCCGAAAACTATGAGTACGATTTTTGAAAATCGGTTATAACCATTAACTTCTATATCATATTTCGCGGCGTTTTGGACTTGACATAAAAAGATTGAAATTTTTTTAGTAATTTTTTCTAGTCTTACTTTAATAAAATCCTCTTATCTAGGAAGCAAGGAAGGTGAAGGTAAATAAGTCGCAACAAATCATAAATTCATATAACAACTTCGTATTTAAACTGCAAATTAAATGCAGATAATATGTTTGCTTGTTCAATATCGAATTGCATCTCGTACAATCTACTTAATTCGCACTTTAATAAATTTACAAAACGAGGACATTTCATCGGACACTGCATGTATTTAAATTTTTTTATATATTTTTTTGTTATCTAACTGCTGTGTATAATTTTGTGTGCGATTATTAATCATCGACTAGCAGTTCAACGCCGCTAATCGTGTATTTAATAATTACACTTGTAGAGTAAACGTTGATTAGAATATTTAACAAAAAAATCCGGTCGTTTAACCCGCATTCGCCTTAGTACCTTATCTGATATGGTTACGAGATGAAAATAATTACATTATCGCTGCAGTGATGCGTTCCGCGCAGTCGTTGTATTCTATATGGTCTCCTAACTTTCGCTCCTGAAGCATTTTTCATAAGTTCAGTTCACCTTTTAAGAATCTTTTTTTATCTCTTCAACTGTTGCTTGCCCACGCTGCAATTTTTTGTAGTTTCTGTACAGTTTTGTACGTTATATAAAATTAAGAGCCAAATTAGAAAGAGTCCGATTGAGTAAAAAAATAAAAAAAAAAAAAAAACGTGACTGAACTGATGGAAAATACTTCTTCTATACAATATGAATATAATTTGAATATCAAATTACGTGAATAATCTTTAATCATACGTGACATGGCATTGATAAGTAGAGAATCGTAGAAGAGTTTGATTGAATGGACTAAAAAAATGTCTATTATTTGCACGAGTGAGACTCCTGGCTCTCCGAACTAATACGTAACTTTCAAGTATCTAGGATTATTGTCGCTCTACGAAACGTTGTTAGACGAAGAATTGCTCGCTACAATAAAGATTGGCAAGAGTTACAATAATAAGTAAAATCTGAATATATTTTTTTTAAATAGGATAAGTTCTGAAGTCTTCGGCCTTGCAGATACTGATTTATTCGTTTTCCCACGCGAAATTGTATTTGGTCGTCCGCAATTAATTGGGTGAGGAGGCTAGTTTCGTTTACCGGTCAACTTTCAGTATTTTGGACGAGTTTTATTTACTCAAAGAGCCCGATATCTTTAATGCCGTTGTGATTATGCAAATGTTATTAATTATATGCCGACGACACTAACGCAATTTCCTATTGCGTCTTGCATTCAGACTTGGCGGATTATTCTTAACTCGAAAATAATGACTCAACATTTCAGCATATGAAAATATCGTATTTACCTTTAAAATAAAAATTTCAAGAATTTTTTGAAACAAAATAATTTAAAAAATTGTAATAAAAAACGAAATAATTGATCTATAAATATATTCGTTATTCGCAGTCACTGAAATTTCGAAAGACAATTTGAAAATTCGTTTGCGCGCTTTAGACGCTTTTCCAAATCCGATCAACGGTCCATCGGTATGAAAACAATTGCGCTTATCTCACAACAACGAAAAGCGTCGCCGACGCACTGAACGTTTTATTAATTTCGCGGGGAATTCTAAAAACTACGTTTTCGCTTGCAGTTCGAATTCCACAGCTTATATACAATAGAAAATAAATATTTAATATAAACTATACGTAACGTTGATGAACGGCGTTTAGACGATAAAACGAAAGAACAAAAAACGAAATAAGAACCTCGAGGATAGCACGATGAGTTACGGCAAGGAAACATAAAGCCGGAAGTCGCGCTGCTTACACGATAAAGCCTCGGAATTACAATATATAAAAAATATACAACGGATTCCGTGCGCGCGTAAACTCGTTCGTTCTTCGATTTTACTCATCGACTGATAAATACGAAAATTATGCAAAATGATTCACCTATATAGTAGTTGTTACGTTATTGTATCGTTTTACCGTTATCACAGATTGTTTCTTCTTCATCGTCGTCTTCATTATTATTCTTTAAAATCATTTGTGGCAGCAGGCCCATTCTCGAGAAACTCAAACTCCAAAGGCCCACGGTGGACTAGTAAAAGTTGGCGTAATCCAATAGGGATTAGCGTCGCTATGTAAAACAGGCCAACATCAAGTCTCTAGTGTGGGAAAGAGCCGCGTAAGCACGAAATAGGCCACATCATAGTTGTTCCAGTATGCCGTGTGTGCCGTAACCGTGTACAGATAATTCCGTCCAAGGCCGCCCGCACGCAGAACGTAATCCAATCGTTGCGCTAATTCTGCCGGACAATACGTATTTTGTTATTATTCACTTATTATTTATAACGCTGACGTTAAAGCTTAGCCTCTATTTTGTTGATCTTTTAATCTTACAGAAAGGCTCCACCGATTTTCGGCAAAAAGGTGTAATCATTTTTGCATAAGGAGCATTACATATACACCGATCGGACCACCTTTTACCACGACCGTCGTTGATATAATTGATTATTTTTATAGTCGTTCACCCGAAGGGATGAAGCATGCCCATTTTTTTTCAAATTTTTCATCGCATCATTCGCCCATTTGTGAATTTATACAAAATTTTCGAATAATTGCGTTTAAAAACTTTCGAATGCACGAGCCTTCTTGCATATAAGCCGTATCGTAAAAAACGTATATAAAAGCTTTTTATTTTGCAGTATACTTTTATGCAAATTTATTTAAAAAATTCTTCGACCGCTCCGAAGCATTAATTTTTATGTTTATTAATGAAAAATCAATGCTTCGGAGGAGTTAAAGAATTTTTTAAATAAATTTACATAAAAGTATACTTCAAAATGAAAAACTTTCATGTAGGTTTTTTTACGATACGACTTATATCCAAGAAGATACGTGCATTCGAAAGTTTTTGAACGGAATTTTTAGAGCAATTATTAGAAATTCACAAGTGCGCGAAATATGGAATAAAAATGTTGAAAAAAATGGCGCAAGCTCCATTTATTGGGGTAAATGATTTAAAAAATAATGAACTATATCGACGACGGTCATGGTAAAAGATCGTCCGATTGGTGTATAATGCCCCATAAGTAAAGAAAAAAACATATTAAAAATCTCACAAGAAATAATTGTTAACAACAGTGTTCGGATTATGTCGAAATCTCCATATCTGAATATAAGGCATTTTCCGTCAGCTTAGCCACTTTATTTATTTATTTTTTTCACACATTCGCACGCATTTTAATGTGCGTTCAGTTTTATATAATTAAACAAAAAACGATTGCAGCGGTAAATGAAGTTTTTCCAAATTTGTAGTGACGAAACTACAAATTTGTTGTTTTGTTTGTGAAGGACTTTTATTCTTCAAATAATATCTTTTCAATTTCATTTTTTTAATATTTGCCATTAATATTTATTTAAATTTGATTATAACATCGTTACGAACGATCAATAGTTGATTGGAATTTTGAATAAGATTTTTTCATTGATATAGAGCATGAAAACCGTTTTTTTTTTTAATTCTTGGACCAAGCTGCTACGCTTTTAATAGCCTCAAAACGCTAAAACAGCCAAAAATAAAACTTTTTAATAATGCTCTTTGTAAAATTAATGTCATTTTATAACCGAGAATTAAAAAAAAATGACTACGTACCTTGATCCGGACGTATGGGATTCGCATCTGGCGTTGGAGACGAAGCACCTTCCTTCGCGGTCCAGCCGCCTCTTACAAGACCCCATAGACTCCATCCCTTGTCGACATTACGATTCGGCGTATCTCCAGGACTTTCATCACGTTCTGCATCCTCATTTTCTAATCACAGCGTACGATATTTACTGTTTAATATCTATCTGAGTAATCGATCGTATTTATTACCAGAGATTCCTCTCTACCATTAATTGTGTATCCTTTAATTATTCAACATACTATTCGTTAATTATTTTAGCAAAATAAACAGCTTCATGCGTGATTTATTTTTAGTTAATAAATAAAATATAAAATTTAATAAATAATAATAAAATTTTATATTTATTTTTGAAATTATTTTAGGATTGTGTTCCAAATTTTTTAAAAACAATTAATCGACAAAGTAACCGTTACTTTAATTAGGTACGTTTTTTTTTCGAAATTCCAGTTGCAGATAACTGTTATTCACATTTAACGACAAATTTAGCTTATTAAACACTTTTCCGAATGAGCATAGTGAAAAAATTTACGTTTTGATAAATTCACATTTTCAAAATTTTTGCTCTTTAAGGTGATGTGCTATACGTCGTCTGTCTTTGTCAGATCTTTATAAATTTCAGTGAGACGGTTGAATTCTCATGAAGAATTGTTCTCGGCCGCGATTAATTTTTCGAATAATTTGCGACACGGTACTTCTCGTTTTTTGTTCAAAAGCTCAATTGTGATCACGAACAATGCTTTACAGTTTTTGCTACCGACTGTGAACATCATCTTAAATAAGAATGTAGAATCTCCTAATAAAATTCTACTCTTTATAAAAAGTTTTCAGAATTTCTTAATCAACATCTTTAAAGATCTGAAAAATAGACATCTCCTGAATTGCAAATATTATACGTTACAATTAAAAACTTTAATACTTTTTGGAATGAACAAAGAATGTCTATTTACAAGAAGAGAGAAATCTTATCTCTGTTGTTTATAGCGAATGATTACTACCTGCGGTGGAAATTCCCTGATCGACAGTACTTAGTGCCACCGGCGGTTGCTCGTTCGGTGGAGCGTCAGCACCGCCATAAGGTAGAATTAGCACCGGGTCAATTTTGCTGTATCCTCGCTCGAGCAAAGGTTCCATTCTGTAAGCGACCGGATCGGACCAATGAAATATGTTGTAAAATCTTTTACATAGGCCCTGTGGCATCACATCTAACCCTGTGGTCGGTGTGCGCGTACGCAACGCCAGGAATACCGATAGTGGTGAACCTAAACAAAATAGGTTCTCAATCTGTAAAAAAAAACCGAGAAGGTTAAATTATTATTTCATTATTTATTCAATGGTAATAAATAAACAATTAATGACCATTTCTACGGTCGTGACTTCAGTATGTCTTAGAATAAACGCACTCTACCGATTGAGAGATAAGCAACGAATCTACAAAGCTTTCCCAATCTGTAAAGATAAGAAGGTAAGCGACCATGCAAGTTATTTTTACGAAATGGATATAAACTCCGGCTTGAGGGCCATTTAAGATAGAGGTTATCTTAAATACTCTCAAATTCCAGATTTGTATTTTCCAGCTAAAGAAAAATTTGCTCAAGTCTTAAGAGGCAGTGATACTTCCCCCACCACACCTCAAAATTTCAAAAGCTGTTTTCTCCCGAACAGTACGGCAGATAGGGTCCGTATTTTGAGGTAATACGCTGAAGTATCGTAGAATTGGGCTAAGCTTCTGGCTTCTCAGTCGATTCAGTCGTTTTTTTGTGAGAATTAAAACAAAAATAGTGCGAGAGAGATAGAGCTATGTGCGAGAGAGACAGACTTATAGGCGTTTAACATTGGGCGACGAAATTTCCGACGGTGTACTACTGCCTCTTAAGGGCCTATCTGTGCCCTTATGCAGTGACTACAAAAAGATTTCATACTAATGAACGAAATCTAAATATTTCTTGTTTAGTTCAACACCTTGTCAGTTTAAGGCAGCACAATTCAAGAAGTTATCCAAGTCGCATAAATGGATACTAAATGTCACTTTGGAAGTAATCCATAAGTTGTCATGTGCGTAACAATTATCTTTTAGGACGATTGTTAACTTGTTAAGCAGTACTTCTCATATTTTGTCCAAAAGATCAATTCTGGCCAAGAACAACGTTTTACAGTTTCTGTTATCAACCGAGCACATTGAGAGAAATTTGCATGGTTCTGGTAACTATTCAGTGATGGTTATATTTTATTATTAATCCAGGTGACTATTTTCCTAGTTACATTAACAGTAACGTAGTTACGTTAACAGTAAAGAGAATTAATGTAACTACGAAAATAGTCACCTGGACTGATAAAATATAATTATCACTGAATAGTTGCCAGGACCATCTCAGTTTCTCTCAGTGCCGTAGCCCATCATCGTAAAAAATTCCACAATCATAGAGGGTATAAGTGTTTTTGTTTTACCATGAATAAAAAAATTTGATCCCACATTTGAACGTGGTTGGCAAATAAAAACTAAACATGTCTTGAAAAAGAAATTTCTGAAATTTCCGCTTGAATTTTAAAACAGCAACTAAGAAACAAGCCAAAATAAGCTGTTTATTAACAATAATTCCATTGTTTAAGAAATATCATTCCTATTCTTGTAGAATAATTTACCAATTTGTCAGCATAACTTCAATGATTTTCCACTCGAATGACGCTAATCCACCGTCCGAACTATGTCTACAGAAATAATTATAAGCGAATTACAAACGCACAGTAAACTGAAGTCCATCGTCTGAAATGTCCGGAGCTGCAGGAGACGGTGGCCTCGTATCGGGGCCCATCCAACCGGTGACGATGTCGTAAACTATAACGCAACCCAGTGAATGCGCTAAAATCGAGACTTTCCCCGTCCAGCCAGGATGCCGACTGGCAAACATGAAGTATAGTCGATTTAATTCTTTTTGCAATCCTGCTCTGACTTCACCGCCGTACAGCGGGCTCGTGTAATACAAAATATCCATGGCCGAGGTGTTAAGCAATTGACGAATTGACAGAACGCTGTAAGGCGTTATGGCATCGACGATATCTGAAAAGGTAGAATTATCACAACGAGTGCCGATAAGACGTTACCTGAGTCATATCTAGTGCGTGACTTACCGCCATCCAGTTTAAGGGACGACCGCCATTCAACAGGAAAGAATTCAACGCGATGCTTTGAATTCGGAAAATATTTACGCTCGAGCCAACTGACGCATTCTCTGAAGCTGAAAAATCGACATAAAACGAAAATTTGAGAAGGACTTAACGAGCGCTGTTTCAGACTAAAATTTCTCAAAGGCAATACGTGTGGAATCGGTGCCTGATCAGGGTTCGATAATATTCGAATAAAAATGTATTGGAAATACTTTTCAATCTGAAAAACTTGAATAATCGATAATTTCTAACAAAAAGCAACATATTTCTTTTTGACTTCTTTTCTTTGTAAAAAAAAAAGTTCAATAGTACTGCGATCAGATTATCGGATAAGTGAAAAGTATTTTCAATGTATTTTTATTCGAATGTAAGTCGTCGCGATGGTTCAATTAAAAAACGTTCAAAAAAAAAACAACTGATAGGAATTATTGTTCCTTCATTTTTTTTTGCTCACGCTCGATTGCCTTTGGGAAAAGCCAGTGCTAAGATAAGGACACACACGATGTTGTATTACGTATGATTTTCCCCGTATCTCCCTTCTGTCCAATTCCGTGAACAACGAACACTAAGTGATCGATATCGTGGGGCTTATCGTCAATAGTGGCGCGAAGCATGTAGCCTCGTTTCAACCGATAGCCCGTAGCTGTGCAATAGAAATTAAACTATTGTAGTACAGTTATAGATTGGCCGATACATCGAAGACAATTGTTCACGCGCCATCGCGCTGACGTCCAGCCAATTGTCTTTTTTTGAACCTTAATTGTCGTTCTGGGTTAAACTAACTGTTTTCTTTTCTTTTTCTGCCTTACGGAGTACACAAAACTATAATTTTTTTCCCTCAAAGTCTCATATTTAAAGACCTGACCAAAATATCCATTGAAGAATTTTATAAAAAATAGCGTACAAATTTTTTTTATTCAAACTTGTAAAAAAGATTTCGAGAATGTTATTTATTCATAAAAGAAAATGAGTGTAAAATAGAGAGGGGCAATCTAAACTATTCTTTTAAATGACACAGTGTTTTAAGGACACAGCCTTGACAAGAGTCACATTTTTGTTGTTATTATTAGACATATCGGGCGACGATCTGGTGCACAAAGCGCACAGACTGGCAAAAAATGAACTCCTACCGACGTGACGTAAATAGGTATTGAAATAAATTTGCGGCGGTAAATAATATTCTTTGTGATATTGGAATTTACCACAGACATATTATATGTTTTATAGATTAGCCTTCGATAGCTAGATTAATGTACAGATCCTTTATTGTCCGTGGGACGAATTTGTTATTTGAGACTCTCGCGACACTACCTTAAGAATATTACCACGAAATTTTAGCTAAAAAAGTTAAAACCTGAAAAAGTTATGTTTTATTTATTGTTTTTCTTCTTCAAAAATTGATTTTTTTAAAACATGCAGTTCTTTACTTTGCTGCAATGTTAATAAGTAAAAATATTCGGCAATCTTTAAAATATGTTCCACCATTTTTTTGTTCAAATTCAACGAGTAGTTTTCAAATAGCGACTATTACAAAATTAATTAAGGCTATTTGACTCCCAGTGTGACAACGAAGGGTTCAACAATTTTCATACCATCAGAGCGATAAGATACGTACTTTTCGTAAAACCTAATTTGGACGTAACGCTGCGCATTAATTTACTATGCGTGTATTCGCTGTATCGTGTAACGTCATTAATGGCGTGCCAATCGACGTGGAAGTCGTTAAAGTATTGCGTGTGGAGCACTGCGAACAAAGAAAAAGTAAATTTCAAGTTATGCATATACTATAAAGAAAATCTAGTTGAAATTTAATGTAAAGTATTGGAAGTTTTTATGCATAAACTGATATATTGAATTTAGTATGCAAATGTAATGTAAAATTAATGTATGGTACAACAAATTCAATAATTTACTTTAATTTTACAGTAAAAGTACCTGAATTTTAATAATTTGCTTTAATTTTATCGCAAAAATACATTAAATGAGAGTTGTAAATGCCTAATACTTATAGAAATAATGATGATGATACGAACAGCTCTATAATTATGATTTTATAATAATAACATGTAGCGATTGTAATACGATGATTAAACTTTAGAATGATCGCAAAAATTATAATTTTTCAATAAAAATGCACGGTAATCCTTTCGAAAAAATGGAAAAAAATAAGTAATGCATTACATATTTCTTCCATTTTTTCCACTATTTCTTGCATTATTAAAGAGAAAGTTAGTATTTTTTTCAGCTATTCAAATGTTTACACTCTATTTTATAATTACTACATATTATTATTATGAAATCATAATTACAAAACAAATTGTACTGTAAACTATATCTTATGAATTAATGGGGATTTACAACTCTGCATTAAATTTATACCACAATTGTACATTGAATTTAGATGACGAGTTTATGCACTAAAACTTCCATTCTTTTCTAACAGTGTACGATCCGATATAGAGTCAAAGATGATGAAAGAGGAGATGATGATCGAGACACATGCCTGTGGAAGAGTGTGCAGGTAGAGACGGTTCTTCTGGCGTTGAATTCGGTGGGGTATTGCTCGGCTTTTCAAATAATCGAAGATGTACTTCTTCCAATACTTTTGCATCCTCAGCTTCAATCGGTATCCAAGTACCGTCGTAGTACCACGTACCTCGCATTATTTCCCATTCCTCGCCTTAAATAATATATTATATTGCGTTACAATAAATAATATAATATAATATATTGCCTTAAAAGTATATACCTAAAGATGAATCGGAAAAGGGAACCGTCGATCTCAGACAAAAAAGCATGTTTTAAATGTTTTTACCAGTGAAAAGGGTCGTACAAGAAATCGCCTGCAATTTATTGCTCACAACAATGCGCTGATCATGCGGGAAAAATTGTAAATCCGACTAAATTGAATAGTATGTTCAATATTTCTATCCAGTAGAATTTTTTTATATATCCTGTTTGAAATATTAAACGGCTGCACTTTCTTTTTTCGAGAGTATTTTTTATATTATTTATTTATTGATAAAAAAAATGTTTTTCTGCCTGACATATGTTAAGGAAAATACTGCTGCTGATTTTTACATTATTTTATGGTACGATTAAGACATAAATTTTACCAGAAGAACTTGGTATTCTTTTTTCTGCTCGGAAAAAAATGGACCATCATGAAAATTTGTATTTTTCGGTAAAAATACATCGCTATTAATGTGTTAAAGATAAGGGCATTGTATTACGAATTGGTTAATACGATTTTTAATTAATTAAGCTTCGCACAAAACATTGCGATAATTTAGCCCTCATTTGACGAGTTTGAAACACAGTTGTCATCTTCAAGGAAGAAAAGCGCGAAAAGAGGGCAATTTCTACACGCGATGTGTAATATTTGTCCTGGCAGTCGCCGGAGCTCACAGTGAATACGTCTAAAGGAAATTGGCTATAATAAACTCAAGGACACAGTAATCTCTATTGCAGAGTGGGAGATTGAGAAACGGAGATAGACAGTTGCAGGCAATACTCAGGATGTACGGCACAGCTAATATATCATTTCTTAGCGGTGTACTTGCGACGACTCCCGCATATTGCAAACCGTTTGGAGCAGAAAACTGATAGTACTGAACAAGTATGATGGAATGTTCTGGAGTTCAATAATTAAACGGTACAATTACCGGGCCGGATGAAAAACTGGTTTTTCTGTTACATATCTTCATCTACTTCCTCCAGATACATGAATTTATTATTCATTAGAGTACAACACAGTGAACCAACAAAATCTTAAGAAATGCTTTATGAAAAAAATTAACATCTCACCATTATCTCAATTGTTTATTATAAAAAAAACACGAGTCTTTTTTTATTCTCAGCAGAATAAATTAATGTACTGCGTTATTTTATTTATAGCTTAATTTGAAGGTAAAAATTTGATTAAAATATAATTGAATCAGAAGATAAGTAATAACTGGTTTTTCTCTTACATATCTTCATATCCTTCCTCTAGATATATCAATTTATTACTTATTACGATGCAATATGATTCTGAAACAAATTGCTGAAAAAGCTTCTTTCATTTAAGAATAAAAAACTCTTAATTATCTTATTTTTCAACAATAAAGAAAATCACAAATCTTTTCTTTTTCTCAACAGAATACGTTGGTGAATACAGTGTTATTTTATTTATATCTAGATTCCATAGAAATAATTTTGTAGAAGAATAAAAATAAGTTTGGATGGGAAGATGATGTATAATTTTTTTTCTTTGTGAATTACATACCTGGCCAATATATGGAAACGCATCTCATATGGTCCAATTCCACATCATACATTCCACCTCTGACCACCACCCTCTCCATTTCTGTAGGGTTTTCTGTAGTTTCATTGTCCTTAGAAGCTTGTTTCTTTCTCCAGACATTTTCTATTCTCAGACTATCGTATCCACAAAATTCCAACCACCGTTTGTGCACACCATCTTTATAAAACCAACGTATTTCTTCAGGTGTGAGGGGTTCTGCGTATGGGAGTTCATTGACCTCTTCTTCAACTGCTTCAATACCATTTTCCTCAACCAGAGCTCCTTTGATATCTTTAAATCAGAGAATCAAGGTCTCAGTAAATTTGTGAATAACACTGAAGAATTAACATTTATATTCATTACAGCCTTCGTGTGGACTATTGAGTATGACTGATTGAATAAATGCTCTATGAGAGAGTGACTGGCGCTTCAAATGATATCTACACAAGTGAATATTATCCTGAGGGCTATGACCCACGATTTATTTCTGGAGCACAGACAAAACCATGTAGTATATCTGAATGGAAGTTAAGCCTACTGGAGACACTATAGACCTTGCAGTTAAATAAAATATATTTTTATATTTTGCAGTTAAATAAAAAGGTTCTGTTTTACGAGTAACAACGTGACTCTCCTTGCTGTGAATTTTTTCAGTATCCGTTCTGGTCAAATAACAGCAATACTCTAATGCTATTGCGACAAATGAACTAATGAAAGAATGAATTAATAAATTATATATTATATATTATATTTATTATAAATTATATGTTATACTAGGAAAACACTATTAATGTTAAATATGATGTTATACACACAAATATTGTTCCAATTTTTTATTTTATTTTTATATCTGAACTGTAAAATTGTAAAAGGGTTCGACACGTAAATAAGTAAATAAATAAATAAATAAATAAAATGACAAGGCTGAAGGACCTCGGTCGATGGCCTATTGGCAATCCGAACATTTTTAAAACCATGTACCTTAAGGGGAAAAAAAAAAAATGTAGAACGTATTGTCAATAAATTCTTTTACTACTATTACTAAAATAAGATATATGAAAACTGTACTTAAATAATTTCTCTGCAGGTTCATTAGTAGTAACATTTTTCAAATTTAATTCCATCCAACCTTCCTGATGGCTCTTTATTATAAATTATATAATAATATAATTTATAATAAATAAATAAAATAAAATAAGATATATGAAAACTGTACTTCAATAATTTGTCTGCAGGTTCATTAGTGGTAACATTTTTCAAATTTAATTTTATTCAACCTTCCTGATGGCTCCTTTTTATAAATTGTATGTTATGATTTTAATTGTATTATCCACTTCTTTTATAGTCGTGTTTTCATCACAGAAACTATAGAAAAATAAGTATGAACTTGTTTTTATTACATGAAAAGTAATTAATAGGATAAATTAATAAATTTATACTTTTGAATGGAATATTTGTAGAATATCTGAGGATCAATCCTGCAATAGTTTTCCTGATTGGCATTCATATGCTGGGAAAAGGACAAGTGTTAGGCAGTGATAGAAAAAAACAGTTAGGTTCCAGTATTTTGAATAATGATGGAGGATATAATTGTGATGAATATCTGGCTGTGACATCATCATAAGGATAGTTATAGAGTAGCTATATTACCATATAGTTACCATTATATATGCATAAATTTATAAACTACACAAAAACATACGTGCATGATATATTAGTGAGTCAATTGAAAACGAGCTGAGCATTGACTCATTCATTGAATGCATAACACAAAGCCTTCTTATTGTTTTTTATATCCATTTATAAAACAAAATCTGGCAAAATGATAATGACATGAAATTCCTGGTAATCAACAAAATCAACTGTAAATTTACCTCAAGTAAAACTCATACTAAAAAAAAAAATGAAAATTGTTAATCTGAATAATGACATGTCTAATTGTCTAAATATGACCAGCATTGTGTTTTAAATATTTATAATCAATACATACAATGTGCCTAATATTCTGGTTAATAATTCAGAAGTTGATTAATAAATTGACTCCGATTGACCAGATGATTAAATAGGATGCAATTTATTGCCAGAATAAGAAAGAGATTTATAAATTTTTTTAAAAGATGCATTCAAATATTTAATCTAATACTTTATAATGATAAATATTGAGTATGTCACTCTGTACCAACAAGATTGTACTAATGTTTCAATATTACATGTTGCATCAAAGTACAACAATTGGATTTAGAATATTAACAATGTATTAGTCACAACTGAAAAAATAATAATAATAATAAATCATATTATTTGACAGTAACAAGCATCTCATTGTAAATAGTACAAGTAATGCAATATTGACGAATCAACTTATACGATGAACAAGTTGTTTTGATAAATAATTCCTGAGTTATATATTCACTCTGATTGGCAAAACAATTAAATGATATGCATTCAATTGACAGACTAACAAAATAAGTTTCAATTATTTTCATAACATAGCTGAATTGAAATATTTATTGTTCTGGATATAATAAACAATTAAAAAAAAATTTTTTTTTGCAGACACATCAAAGTATTAATATTTGATATAAATAAACTGTTATATTTATTGCAGTTTTTCATTATAGGTAAAAAAAAAGTTGTTTTGCAGAAACTGGTATATTAAATTTAATATGCAAGTTGTAAAATTGCGGTACTTTCTACTAAATCCCATGAAAATTAGAAAGCTGGATATATAAATTTGTAATTTTACTATACGATGAACAAGTTATTTTGATAAATAATTCCTGAGTTATATATTTACTCTGATTGGCAAAACAATTAAATAGTATACATTTAATTGACCGACTAACAAAATAAGTTTCAATTATTTTCATAACATAGCTGAATTGAAATATTTATTGTTCTGGATATAATAAACAATTCAAAAAAAAAAATTTTTGCAGACACATCATAGTATAAATATTTGATATAAATAAACTGTTATATTTATTGCAATTTTTCATTATAGGTAAAAGAAAAGTTGTTTTGCAGAAACTGGTATATTAAATTTAATATACAAGTTGTAAAATTGCAGTACTTTCTACTAAATCCCATGAAAATTAGAAAGCTTGATATATAAATTTGTAATTTTACTACACTCGTATATTAACTTCAATATATCATCTGATAATGGAAATTTGCAAATATTGACAGTGTATCTCAACAAGATAATAAAAATTGTTAAGATATACAAGACCCATCAAGTTCAATATTGAACAGACTACACTGATAATAATAGCAATAAGAACAATGGAATAATAACAATAATCGACATAATTTAACAGTGACAAGCATCACGTTTAAAATAGTAAGAGTAATGCAATATTGACAAATCATCACGGTCGATGCGTCAGATAATTCGGTAAGTGATTTAAGAGTTGATAGAAAAATTCACTCCGAGGAGATTAAACGCGATGCATTTTATCGTAATATCTGCATAGCGTAACCCTTGCGTATCCTAACCTACCGCGTACCTTATTCCTTCATTAAACAGTCAGCTGTTGAAAATTCGCTGAATGACAATCTTACCTTCGATGGATTCCGACTGCATCGGTGTCTCGCTGAACGGATCAACATCGTTGAACAGCCCTCCCGACATTCCGTGTGTCGTTAAAAAGCGAAATATTCACACGATGCAGCAGCCGCTCGAGGCCAAGCGTGCATATAAAGAGCGCGAATGATATCACACTAATGGCACTCTGTACGATGCACTCGTGACTGTCAAAGCGCGCGTTAGTAATCGCGTCTCGATGCAGTAGTATTTGTTATTTACGAAACGCCCCCCCACCCCCACGATCTTTGCCAAAACATGTATTTTCAATACAAACAACACTGTTTTTAATATATACTTGCGGCGGCAACAACTTAACAAAGAAATTGCATTTATAACAATAACAATATTAATACTAGCGACCGTTTAGTCGCCCGAGGCCGGCTTTGTTAACGAAAATTCGCGCGGCTCTTGTGTGGAACACTCGGAAAACTGTCGTTTTATAATTGTACGAAAAGAAAGAAAAAAAGAATATGTATGTAGAGCACGAGTAACGCACGGACAGCGAGAGACACTCCACGGAGAGACTTAATAATCGCGCGCTTATACGCGCTAGAAATAACACAACTCTTTCGTGTACGAGCTCTACTCGCGACTAATCGTTCACGAGCACGGTCGAGGCTTATCTGAGAAAACACCACGCAGCGACTCACCGACTGCCTAGGCCAACTCTTTCATCCCCCGCCTACGAACGTACGCTTCAGTTTATGTAACACGACTATGTACATGTGTTTTATATATGCGTGTAGCTTGCAGCGTAAAATTCTGCTGCTGCTGCTGCTGCTTGCTGCACTTCTGTTGCTGACTTTTGCTACTGTGCAACTTGTAGTATTAATGCGGCACGTGCTATCTGTTGCGCAGTTTTTTTTTTTTTTCAACAATTATTCATACCCTCCAATAAAATTCCATGCGTGAGGAAATTGAGACTTGGTGTGAATATTGAGAGAAAAGTTACATTAATTATAAAAACACATGAAATTAAATCAATGAAAATAAAATCGGCTTGGATATACTTTTGCTTGTAATATACACGCCGAAAACAAACATAAAGAATGTTTGAATTGTCAATCAAATATTAGTAAAACAATTCGCAAGGTATTTTATTTATTGTGTTAATCAAGTTTAGAATATCTATATGACATATATCTTTTTTTAAATTGTGAGCCAATGCAAATACAGCAAAAATCTATATTTTTCGCATCTATTTCATTTTTATTTTTCCGAAAAGAAATTTCGTAAACTCGAATTTTAATTTTTGAAAACAATTCTTGCAATAATTCTTATCTTGATATCGATAGAATATATATTTTTTTCTGGAAATTTTTATCTTATATATGTCAAATTCTGGGTAATGTGTAACGAGTTATCTTTTAAATGTAAGTAATTGAATAATAAGTAGAATTTTTTTATCAATGAATCCGGCGAATAGATTATACAGATAGTATTTTCAATACGATTGGTATCATTCATAGAAGAGATATATCGTTTTTTTATCGTTTTTGAATGTGTTGAATATAGAATAGGCCATTAACGAGTTCCGCGAACTGTATTTAATAGTGCGCTTACTCCAAGTTCAACGATTCAGAGACGTTGCGAGTTTTATCGTTGAAATAGCGTTCATTGTTCCGATGATGAGTGTCAAATGTCACCTTGCACGTGCCGTTCATTTTGGCACAGGCACACGATCTTCGAAGATGCGCACGGCATGCTTTAAGCGTGACGCTTTACGAGATTTTACTAAGAACCAAAACAAAACTAAGACTGATATACTTGATTAATCACGAGAAAATTAGTCTCCACAATTTTTAAGACCTAATTTTCGCGAGTGAATTATTGATTTTTTTTTTCATTTTAAGCAGCAATTTTTATTTCACTATGCCATTCATAAATTGTCTACAATTGGCTTTTCATTCGTTAGTTTGTTAGAGATATAGAAATAATAGCACTTAAGCCAGCATGAAAGAGAGACAGTGAACATATGTTTACATAGCGAAGGTAATCGTATGCTTTTGCATCTGTAATTTCCCGAATTTAGAGCAGATTAAAATAACAAATACCATCTCGGAACTGTTAGACTCAGGAATATGCAAATTATAATTCAAAGTTCGTATGTTTTAACCTCACGACTATGAATGACGCATATTTGCCCATTTTTCCATGCGAATATTCAGGTCGCACTGTCAAGAAAATTAAGCAAAAAAAATACATAAAAAGAGTTACAAATATTACAAAATGTACTCACATAATCTGTAAAATGTTGCTGAGAGGAATTAAATTCCCGTCTAAAATTTGAGTGTCTCGCAAATGTCGAAATAATCCCAGACGTGTTCGGAAGGTTTTTGGTCGAGAAGTTAAAAAGTGTCGAAAATTGCTTATTTCAGAATCAGTTGAAGTCGAAATAGTCAAAATTTTTTTGTTTACCACTGCAAAAAGATTTAAAGCGGATGTTTTCTGCAGTGAAATATATGATTTGACGATAGAAGAATCCTAAAAATCGATATCACGGAAAAAAAAATTCGGGATGAAATTTTTCGTCCGATAATCGAATTTAAAAACTCTAAATTTCAAAACCTCAAAAATTCCGTTTTCGAAAATTCACTGTAAAAATGTTTACGCCGTTTTTTTTGTGGCTAAAAAGGCGACCTCTTTATAAAAAAAATGTCGAGCCGATGATGAATATTCGATTTCCGGAACTATCGATTTACTAACAATTACGGTACTGATAATGCGATAATACATGAGAAAATGCATAAGATTCGCCTCGTGGCGAATACAAAGCGGATATTTAATCCTTCTTCTTTTTTTCATTCATGGATAATCCGCACTCGTATCCCCTTATCGTTTTCCATAACTTGCGGACATAATTTTCCACATAAAAAAATGGCCACGCGCTCCCTGCAAAATGTTGCGGTTTCCTCCGACCGAGTTGCGGAAGCGAAGAACAGAAAAAAATGCGATAAGAGAACCTCCGACCTGATATCATATCGCTAAACTTTTTCTTAACACTGAAACACACGCTGGCAGATTAAATCGAAGTGAAGTTTCGCACGAGTCGATTGACCCGGAAGGTCTCCTGACTAAAACATCAGGCTGTCTGGGTCGAGGAATGAATAGCAATGAATTAAAGACAGCAAACTCCTCGTTTAGTAAACTCTACATTTTTACGTGTTATTGAATAATCCCTGACACGACTAAATTACATTTGCATCATTTACAGAGGATCATGTGGATGTATGAAAATTCATGAAAACTCGATACAGCAATCATGGCTATACGAAGGTTTATCTTACTTAATCTTTAGTCATAGTTATGAACAATAGTGTCGAATGATTTTAAAGTATATTATTTATCTTAAACATGAGAACGTATGCCTAGGTATGTGTTTCGTGCGACTCTTTCACTCGCTGTGACCGGCGGCTCGACGTAGCAGGACGTATATCTTTTCCTTGATCCAATCCTTGTTGTATGGCGCGTAGGTATTTGTCGACTTTTGATATACGAGGCAAGAGAGATCAGTGAGCTCGTTGACAAAGTCAAACAGCTGACTTATGTCGTACGTTATAGTCGGTGTGTTAGGGTTCCTCCTTTTCAAGTGCTCCTCGTAAATTTTGCAGACACCTTTACAGAAATCAAAGAGAATATTAGAATATGAATTTCTGAAACGTATCTCTGGGGTTGCTTTTGCATTTTTCTTGGGAATATAATAAGTATATAAATCAGCAGAGTTCAAACACTTCATAATTTTGTTGGATTAAGATTTATTGTACAATTACTTATACAATAAATCTTATTATTAATTCACAAAATATACCTGCAGCTTTTAGTTTTTAATATTTATTTATTTTAAGGGGTTTTCTTAATTAATTATCTTAATCTTAATTAATTAATTACGATTCATTGTATAAGTGATTCAATGTATATTTTATTGTATAAGTGATTATGCAATAAATCTTAATCCAACAAAATTATGAAATTTTTCAACTCTGCTAATTTATAGACTTATTATATTCCCAAAAAATCATATTTATTAATTCACCAAATATACCTGCAGCGTTTAGTTTTTAATATTTATTTATTTTAAGGGGGTTTCTTAACTAATTATGTTAATCTTAATTAATTGATTAAGTTTTATTGTATATGTGATTATACAATAAATCTTAATTCAACAAAATTATGAAGTGTTTGAACTCTGCTGATTATAGCCTTATTATATTCCCAAAAAATTGTATTTATTAATTCACAAAAAAATACCTGCAGCTTTTAGTTTTTAATATTATTATTTATTTGTTTTGTGGGTTTTTCTTTAATACAACTGAAGATATATACTTAATTGCATCAAAAAGTTAATGAAGGCCACAATTTTTTTTCACAAGGTTTTTCTCTGGATGTTTCAGAAAATATAGTTGAGTGTGAATTTTTTTTTGCAATTATTCAAATCTTGAGACTCTCTTTATAAGTACTGCAGATTATTATTAGGGAAGAATGATTAAAAAATCAATTATACCATAAATATCTATTTGAAAAAGGCTTACAGCTCTAGAAAGAACAATGAATTATAAAATTTTTTCAAAATATATCAAATAATGGAATTTTTCATATTAGTTAATATAATATAAATAAATAACAATTAGCTAATATTCATTTGGCAAATATAAAAAATCCATCATTACTCCTGTTTTTGAGGTATCACGAAAATTGGCCTCCAAAAAGCTAAACAAAACTAAAATGAACAAAAATGTGATAAAACAAAACATCTAGAAAATTCATGGAGTTCTATTTTCCAGAGTTATTTGCCCTGAGGGACAATTTTTAAGGGACTAATTTTTCTAGACTCTTTTGATCTCACAATTATAAAATATTTTCATTATTATAAATGATTATTGTTATTAATTACATTTTAGCATATATTTCTATACAAAATTTGTCTGAGGATGATATTCTGAATCTCCTGTATTTATATTGAAACAAAAATGGATAAATGCATCTATGTGGCTAAATTGTTATTGATTTTTTCAAGTAAAATATTTAGCCATTTAATCATCAACAATTAATTTCTAATTCAAAGCTTTAATGAAAAGACAATTTATCTTCATTGAGTTACGATATCACACTATCCGAAACTATAGTCGGTAATGAAATCTGTAATCCAATTTACTCAATATCAGTTAAAATTTCACATTAAAACATTATTAGTTTTACTTTATCCATCAGCTCTGCAGTGGCAAAATAGAAAAAAATTGTTGTCTTTTAAAAAATTCTGTTGCTCTTGCAAGAAAAATTGTTTAATGATTAACCCATTTTGTTATCTTTGTATGTGGTCTAAAAAATTTTAATGAGCAGCTCAATGAAAATAATAAATAATATTTTAGGCATTATTTTACATAATGCAGCCAATACATTTATTAATCAAGCAAATAAGAATTAAACTTATGTAAAAATACAGACTATCGGAAATTATTATATTCATATAGACAAATAAAATCTGTATTTGATTCTCACAGTCTATAAAGATTCATTAGTGAAAATTACAGGAAATAATTTAGCATAAAATTGGTTTTACACAACTGTATTCAAACAAAATATTTCACAGTTTTTATTTAACTGCAAATTCGCAGTTAAATAAAAATTACAGGAAATAATTTTGCATAAAATTGGCTTTACACAACTGTATTCGAACAAAACATTTCGCACAATTTTTGTTTAACTGCAAATTCGCAGTTAAATAAAAATTACAGGAAAATTACAGGAAATAATTTTGCATAAAATTGGTTTTACACAACTGTATTTGAACAAAATATTTCACACAATTTTTATTTAACTACAAATTCGTAGTTAAATAAAAATTACAGGAAATAATTTTGCATAAAATTGGTTTTACACAACTGTATTCGAACAAAATATTTTGCACAATTTTTGTTTAACTGCAAATTCGCAATTGAATAAAAATTACAGGAAAATTACAGGAAATAATTTTGCATAAAATTGGTTTTACACAACTGTATTCGAACAAAATATTTCGCACAATTTTTGTTTAACTGCAAATTCGCAATTAAATAAAAATTACAGGAAAATTACAGGAAATAATTTTGCATAAAATCGGTTTTACACAACTGTATTCGAACAAAATATTTCACACAGTTTTTATTCAACTGCAAATTTTCACTCACCTTCCATACACTCGTTAACACTCTCGTAGTCCGAGTAGGTCCTAGTTTCAGGCCTGTTGCCTGGCTGCACCAATAGTATTGTGTGCGACTGTAAGAATAAATATATTTCGTTAATATAATGTAACACCAATACAGACACTTAAGGTGTCGTTTCGCAAATATAGGTTAACGCCAGAAAAACCAGCCCTCTTAAATTTCGAAAGACGCACAGTGCTAATTGATACAATAAATGAAAGTGAATTGTCTACATACGTGACAAAGTAAACACGAAATCGTCGAAAATCGATTGCAAATCAAAATATGTAACGTAAACAAAGCACTCTATTTTCGAGTCGTATCACAACTTGAGAGACGTAATTATTGTACAGCGTCTTACCATTTTTTGTGATAATCGATTAGGCAGGAAATTGATAATACAGCGAAAGCTTTAGTCTTCCGATTAAGATGTAACTCTTGTATCAGAATAAACAAATCACGGTAGGATTTGAGACAAGTAACCACAAAAAAATCGACATCCAAACGGAATCAAGAACTTTCGGGATCCTCAGTGATGCCAACGGCAAGAAAATTTACGCTGGTGCTCTTCGAGCCTGCGGCACAAGTTTTCTTATTGACATTAACGAATTTTTTGTATTAATAATATAGTTTTATTTATATGTATTTATCGGGTCATTAGAGTGTCAGAATTATAGCAAGTTTGTAAAACACTTTTGCATTAAATATAAGGTAAACAAAATCTGGGGACTTTATGCTGGTTATAAACGACGTCGTGTTTGCTTTAACGAACGAATGGGAAGCCATTTACGATGTCTTATTCAACGTTTTCAGATCTCACAATGGTTACGTACCTATCTGATTATGCATTCATAAATTGTAGAAGAATTTCTAAGCCTCTTAGTGTTTCTTACAAAGGAGCTCATAGAGTTTGAGTAAGGTGGTGAATTTATTTATATTCTTTATGGATGTGCGTCGTATAAAAATGCATAGACTCTTTGATATTATGTCAATTGTTATATATAACGCTACCCTATGGTAAAAATTTAAAAAGTACTGATAGAAACCGATAGAAATGGACAAAAACCGCATCCAGATAGGATTCTATCAGGATCTATGCGGTTTTTGTCCATTTCTATGGGTTTCTATCAGTACTTTTTAAATTTTTACAATAGGGTAAAGAAGAATAATTTAATTATGCACACAATAAGTTAGATATTTTATATATCTGAATAGAAAAATAAATAATGTTTACATTTGAAAAATTGTACTAAGGATCTGAGATTATCTTTTCGTTCGTAGTTTATGTTATATTGGTTTGGATTATTTATTAATCGTTTGTATTTGTCATCATTATTTTGCTCTTGAGTTGTGAGCTTTAGTAAAAATATTTCAAAATGTATTGTTTAAGAGATATTCCTGCGCTAATTCGTCTTCTTTCGATTTGTTTTAATTTTGCTTCCTCATGGAGGAAGCTTTGTTTTCATGAAAACATTTTTTTTCGAGATTTTTATGTCAGATTACTCAGAATGGTCTAAAACATCGAGAAAAGTGGTTTAGAAAAATTGTCCGGATGTATGTGTGTGTGTGTGTGTGATTAAAGGCCAAAATAGTACATTACGATACTAGTGCGAAATAGTATATTACACACCTAGGGTAGTAAAGTAAGAAATGTCTCAGATCACATGTAATGTGAGAGTAATGTCAGATCACAAACATGTGATCTGAGGCTTTCTTATTTACTGCCCGAGGAGTGTATACGATTTTTCTCATCGACGGAGCCGAAAACCGGGAACTTCTTAGAAAGTTGTCGTTTTCGGCCCGGAGGTGAGAAAAAACGTTTTCTGGCGAGTGTGAGTTTGCAACACGAGCCGAAGGCGAGTTTTGCAATCACACGAGTTAAGAAAACGTTTTTCGCACGAGTATCGTACAAAATTTTATTTCACGAGGTGTGTAAATGAGGTTCGATGCACGCGAAGCGTGTGTGCGTAAAACCGCGTTTTACGCACGGAGTGATATAAATTCATTTAACTGTAACTTTTAAGCTATTCGACCGAATCAGCTCAAATTTAAACAACATGTGCAGTACTACCTAATCTTCAATTGGTATAAATTTCGAGAAAATCGATTCACACATTTCATTTTTATAAGAATTTTGAAATTTTGAAAAAAGTACGTAAATGCTCTAGCTCGAACGAATTTTTACTATTGAGCTGAAACTTCGTATTAAAATTCAACAAACTGATGCGATCTTTGGTATTGAATTTTTTATGAAATTTTGAATTTTTCGAAAAATTTTCGTTTTGCTCTAATTCAGGTAAAATTTCAAATAATCGAGTGAAATTTTCTACACAGGAAAAATAAAATTCAGCCCTGCTACGTACCAAATTTGGTGATGATCGGTAAAGCGGTTCGGATTTTACGTTAATTTAAATTTAAAAAAAATTGACTGGTTTCGCTCTGCATTTCGTAAAACATCAGAAAATAAGAATAAAATAAAACAAGGATGCAAAGTAGAACCTTGCACATTGCATCCTCATTATTTTTCGCTTTTTACAAAGCTTCCACTATGAGGAAGCCAAAATTGATTAACATACTTCCTCATAGAGGTAGCTTTGTAAAAAGCGAAAAATAATGAGGAATCAATGTGCAAGGTTCTACTTTGCATCCTTGTTTTGAAATGTTATACTTGCACTGTAAAAAGTTTTTTTTTTAAATTAATATACTGTATATAAAACTCGGATGCAATATACCGTGTATTAATTTTCAGATGCATTCGTCATTGACAAATACAATATTTGTATATTAAAATGAAGATTACAACACTCACAAATTTCACAATTTCGCTCACAATTTTCAAATACCAGTATTGAAGAATTCTCATACTATTCTTAAATTTACAATAAAAGTATATTAATATGGAATGGTCTTCAAGTATTCTTAAATTTACAATAAATGTATATTAATATGGAATTCATATACCCGTTTCGTAAATCTCATATCGTTTTGTATATTAATTCACTTGCATTTTTCACAGTGTGTTATGCTCAAAGAAAAAATATGATCTTTCAGAAGAATTTTTTTTCTAAGAAATTCACAAATTGCACATGAAATTTTATAACTTCAAAATTTTAGCCCCATTTTTTGTTCGACTTTAGAGAATTTCTAAAAATTTTACTTTTTCATCATCAATTCTTTAATTTGAGCAATTTTTTAGCACTTCAGTAAAAATGTTATATATGAATTTTTTTAAAAGTCACCTTTTTATATCCATCAATGTCCGGTACGAGATTATATCGCGGTTCTTCTTCATGAATTTCCAGGAGAGTTGTAAATTCTGATGTGATTTGATGCAACGGAATTGGTGTGGACATGTTGCTCTCCAAATTAATCGGGTACAACTCGGGGTTTCGGTTTCGCGTGAAATAAATGTTGGATACAAAACTTGGTAGAAACGGATAACAAACAAATGCTTTAGAAACTTCAAACAAATTACAAATCGGTAAAGTGTGTGACGAGAAGAGTAACGCTCTTGTCTCGAAGTTTACTCGGCAACTAGTAGCTAGTGACTGATAAAAATTTAAAAATATTTTGAACGCTTGAGAGTTTACTCCCTCTTTTCGATGTGGTGGGAGAAGACTTCAAGAATTTGTATCGCGTAGTCTCATTGGTTGATTCAAGGGTTGGCGTCCCTCGCAAGTACTGAAATGCGAGACGAAAGGATGCGAGTATTTGCGGAAAAAAAAACCCCTAAAAGTAAGCCGGTAATAAAACATTTGGTCGGCAGATTTTTTACCGCATGGATTTTCCAGCTCCGACTTGGACCGTATTTTTATTAACGATAATTCAGAAGGTCCGCCAGAGCCCTTTGAGACTACACTGTTAAAAAAAATGTACAAGGAAATTACAGTTGCGGACTGAAAGTTTATATTCACAACCTGTACCATAAATTTTTGTATTAGATATTTAAAGTAACAATACTGAAAAATATTTAAGAAATTTGTAAACTTACTGTTACAAGATAACAGAAATTTACATTGCGTTTTTTTTTCTTCGCATGTAATTTGTAAATTTCGTGCATATATTTATTATAAAATTAAAAGCCACCTACAACGAAAAGAACATTCAAATTTCTGAAATTACAATCGTGATCGTCTGAAAATTTATACATAATTCGCATTCAATATTTTTGTTCCCAAGACGCATTGACATACGTCTCGGAAAACTCCGTGACGATGAATTATAATTTCTATACAGATATCAAAACCTGAATATAAATTAACAAATCGCTCAGCTAATATTAAGAACTTGACTGAAATTTTACATTTTTGATTCATGTAATAACCACCCAGTAAACACAAAATATTGTTATGTTGCTGGTCAATTACAATTTCCTACTCAGTAACGTAACTGTTACATAACACTGTTGTTATGTTACAGTAACATTGCTGAGTAGGAAATTGTAATGGAACAGCAACATAACAATATTTTGTGTTTACTGGGCAGAGTACTACAGAAGTTTTGTAATTTTCATGAAATTATTTGAAAAATTAATTTCCACGTAAATTATATAATTAATAAATTTACTCTACTATTTTTAATTTCACAGTGATTATTACATTAATCATTATTTCACACACCAGCTTTGTACATTTCATATTACTTGTCACAGTAAATTTACAATCTTTTTTAACGATGTACGCATGTTTGCTTTTTTTAAGAATGTTATTTTATTTTATTCTGCGCTTTACATAGCGTCGTGGACGCTCCAATTATTTATGGTTAATACGTTAAAACGTATTAAAAATCAGATGAGATTAATTATTAAAATTTTATTTCCCAAGTTTTCAATTATACAGATGAATGCACTGTAAAAAAAATCTACTTGAAATTTAGTGTACTTTTACTGGAAGTTTTTATTCATAAACTAGTATATTAAATTTAGTATACAAGTGTAATGTAAAATAAATGTATGGTAGAACACATTCAATAATTTTGTTTAATTTTACTGGAAAAGTACATGAATTTTATACCACAATTGTATATTAAATTTCGATTACGAATTCATGAATAAAAACTTCCAATCTTTTCTAACAGTGTCCTCTGTCTCGTCGTCTAGCAAAGACCCTAAAAAAAGTGTGAGACATGTACCGCGTCCACTTCACTTCATGTGCAGCAGCCTGGCCAATATTTTCGTGCGTTTTGCATTGTAACGAGATATCGAGTGCAGTTATCGATGGATCAGGTTCGTCGCTGTCGAGCCACGACAGTGGAACAAAGGACGAAGTCCTCGAGGTACTCGAATCCAAAGTATTTTTCAACATCAAAGTCGTGGGCAACGGCAATTCAGACGCCGGAGGCGAGGGATGATACGACCGGTAATGAGATAAAAGTAACGAAATTGGTTTTGGTAGCGCTGAAGGGGAAGGACAATGTTGCGAATAGTTGCTTCTGTACTTCATCCCTGATTCTTGAAACGTATCATCAATGTCATTATTGCTCCATACTCCTACGTCCCTGTAATATAGTTAGTATTATTAATATTATTATTTCTTAATAATAACATACAGTACTGATAAGGGGTCATTTACATTTTTATTAATAAAAAACAGAAAATGGTCCAATTTTGCTTTTCGAACTGAATTTTTCTATGAATTTAAATAAAAAACGTATTTGTCAATTAATTGTTAAAATATGTACATCTCTTTTTATAGTAGCCGCACATAATTATTGCCTAATAGTGTGCATTGAGTTGAAAATGGGATTTAAGTTAAATTTGGAAGAAAAAAAATAAGTTGTGCGCAAAGCTCAACTTACGATCCTTTAAAAAAGTTTATTTTTATTTTTACTGAAATGTTATTTTCTCATTAAGTGTTTAGAAACTGAAACATCCTCATCATTAAATCTGGACGATGATATAATAAAAGTGGTTTAAAAAATTTGAAGCTTAGGGCAAGGACTAACTTTCTACCTTTTGTTTTCTTATAGAGGAAGCTTTAGTTTCATGAAATACATAGATTTTTTTCATGTTAAAAGACTTTGAATGGTCCAAAACATGGAGAAAAGTGGTTTAGAAAAAATGTTCATATGTGTGTGTGTGTGTATGTGTGTTACATTTCAATCGCTTATAGCTCAAGGATCGTTCAATTGATTGAGCTCCGTAGCTAGAGGTGCGACCGCTGCTTTTTAGCAAAAAACAGCAAAACGAACATGTACGTTGGGGAATGAAACGGACCGCAAAAATCAGCAATATGGACTGCTCTTTTCTGTTAATGGTTATGGTCCTTTTCTCGTTGCAGAAACAAAAAAAGGACCGAACTTTTTTCTTTAGAAAATAATTATTTGCTATGCTTTTTAACTAAACAGCTTAATTTTAGTTTTTTATTTTCAAATTTCGACATATTCGTCGGTTTGGAGCTATTTAATCGCTGAGAATAATTGAAAATTTTTATGTCGTCGGTGGGACTCGAACCTGGAACCCTGCGGTTATGAAACAAAGCCTTAGACCACTCGGCTATTCACACCCTTGTAAGTATTTATTTTTATTGTCTATTTGAAATATATGGTATATATAAACATGGAATAGTTTGAGGCATGTATTTGATCGCATCTGAAATCATTAGAATAAAAACACGTTTGATTATTTTTCACCGAAGTCGATCATTTTAATCGTTATATATTAACTTGCATTAGATTCTAAAAGTTCTCATCTGAGCCTATACTATATAAAGTACATACACACTAAGAGAAGAGTTTGTTAACAGTTAAAAAATCTTGGTTAAATATGGCGAAATGAACCATTTAGTTATTCTTATTGAATCTCACTTGAGCCAAATAAGATTTGTTAACTATTAACAAATGTCAGCGAACTTCATTTGCGAAAAGCAAATTTTATTTAGCTCAAGTGAGATTCATTACGAATAACTAAATGGTTCATTTCCCCATATTTAACCAAGATTTGTTAACTGTTAACAAACTTTTCTCTCAGTGCATCGTACGTACTTTATAGCGTTATAGCGACGAAATTTCCGAGATATTTATTTAAATCATTTTAGAAGTAATTATACAAATGGAAAAGTCATAACATATTTAGCCTTTCTTTATATTTCAGATAGACAATTCAAATTAACTCCTTTACAAAGGTGTGAATAGCTAAGTGGTCTACGGCTCAGATTCATATCCGCGAGTTCCAGGTTCAAGACCCACTCATGACATAAAAAATGTTAATTATTAACCGCGATCAAATAATGTACCAAAGGGTCGAATAAATCCGAACATAATATAAAATATAAAAATAGAGTCATTCAGTTAAATGCAAAACAGTAAATAATTATTATAAAAATTAAAAAAATTCTGTCCTTTTTCGGTTTCCGCAACGAATAAACGACCAAGCTTTTAAGGGGAGGGAGTCAGATAAAAAAAATTGATTTTGGAAATTCAATATCATCCAAATTCTATTGCATATAAAAATACTCAATGCACGATATTGTTGGTACTCGATGAAAGGATTTTTTACTGTCGTCTGACTTGCATATGCTTTTCAATATTATGTTAAGCGAAGTTCTTAGGTTTTCCATTCTGCGCATGATTCAGATCAAACTACTAGGCAAATTGGAATGATTGCCATCTCATTTTCTTCTTCATGGAAAGATACACTAGCTAAATGGAGCAAATGTTAATAAAAGGTAATATTTTTTAAGTGACATAATTATTAATAAATAAATTTCATGCTATTTTCTAAATCAGTGATTAACTTTCCTTTCACAATGAAAAAAAATAGTTTGCTCCATTTAGCCGGTGTATCTTTTCATGAAGAAGAAAATCGGACGTTAACCACTCCAATCTGCCTAGTAGTTTGATCTGAATCATGCGCAGAATGGAAAACCTAAGAACTTCGCTTAAGATAATATCGAAAAGCATATGCAAGTCAGACGACAGTAAAAAATCCTTTCATCGAGTACCAACAATATAGTGCGGTGGGAATTTTTGTATGCAATAGGATTTGGATGATATTGAATTTCCAAAATCAATTTTATTTACCTGACTTCCTCCCCTTAAGCTACATCATTAAAGGCACGGCGTAGTGATGCCGGTACTGTGCCTGCATAATTCCGACACGCTCTGCAGCGCACGCGCATGTCGGAATTGTGTAGGCACAATGCCGGTATTCATGCCATCGAGCACGTCAAGTCATTAATAACGCAACTTAATGCGGTAGTATATGACGCATTTTTGACGACACGTCACACGGCACGTTTTTCTAGCTGGAATACACTGTAAAAAATCTACTTGAAATTTAGTGTACTTTTACTGGAAGTTTCTATTTATAAACTAGTATATTAAATTTAGTATACTAGTGTAATGCATAATTAATTTATGGGACAGCACATTCAATGATTTACTTTAATTTTACAGTAAAAGTACTTGAATTTCAATAATTTGCTATAATTTTATTGAAAAAGTACATGAATTTTATACCACAATTGTATATTAAATTTCGATGACGAGTTTATGAATAAAAACTTCCAATCTTTTCTAACAGTGTATTTTTAACTTTTTACAAAGCTTTCACTATATGAGCAAGCCAAAATTAATGAACACACTTTCTCATAGAGCTGAATTTGTAAAAAGTGAATAATAATGAGAAAAAATATATACTTTACGTCACTGCGGCATGGAAAGTGAGGTTTTCCGGGCACTTCGCACGAAAAACTCTCTTTCCTCGCCTTGTAACGTAAAATCGTATGCAATACTCGGGAGGGAAACATTTTCTCAGCTTGTTTGAATGCAACACTCGCCTTCGACTCGTGCTGCAAACTCACACTCGCGAGAAATGTGTTTTCCCTCCCTCGGGCCGCAATATACTATTCGATCTTTCGTTTCTTCTTTCCATCTTCCTTTAATTAAAATTTCTCCGGACTTTCACAAAAATGTTAAGTTTTCGCTTTTTTATAATGCTTAATCGATATTCAAATCTCATATAATTGTTGCCAATTACTTTTGTAGATGTATTTACTTGCGCAATGTTTGGTCGTAGGGAAAATAAATGATTGCAATAGATGGTTGCAAATTAGTATCTAATTAATATTCAGCTATATAATAAATGTTCATCTGAAAAACAGTTGACTCTCACAATGCTGCTCTGCAACTGTCGACGTGATCCTCGACCGTCGTTTGCGTACCTATCTCTGCGGTGAGCGTCTCCACTGTCTGCGTATGCATCGACCGCTCACTGTAAAAAAAGGATACAAAGTAGAACCTTGCACATTGCTTCCTCATTATTTTTCGCGTTTTACAAAGCTACCTCTATGAGAAAGTATGTTATTCAATTTTTGGCTTCCTCATAGAGGAAGCTTTGTAAAACGCGAAAAATAATGAGGAAGCAATGTGCAAGGTTCTACTTTGCATCCTTGTTTTAATTAGATAAATATACATGTTGTGGATTCGCTCTTTCTATTTCGTTATTACGTTATTTCGTGATTATTAGAGCGTTTCCGAAAGTGAATGTGATAATGTATATTTAAATATGACGACGACGACGACGACGACGACGAGGACGACGACAACAACGACGACGACGACGACGAGGACGACGACATCAAATGCGGATCTGCCTTTTCTACAATATCTGCTTTTCTCCATTTCTCGACGATTATTATTTTTAATTCTTTTTATTTTATCTTACTTTCTTAACTTTCGCGGAACTTATGAGCGAAATTCTACATTTATTAAAAAATTCAAAAAGCCGTAAAACCCCAACCACTTTACCGATCATCACCAAATTGCGTACACAGCGGGGCTGTATGTTATTTTCCGACTGTACAACATTTCGGTTCATTTCTCAAGATTCGACGTAATTTAGAGCAAAATGTATTTTTTTCGAAAAATTCAAAATTCTATAAAATCGGAACCGCTTTACCGATTTCGCTGAAATTCAATACCAAACGTCATTTAACGTGTCTTCATTTATAAAGAACTATTTAGCTAAATTGGCGAACTTTTACGAAAGTTAGAGCGATCACGACATTTTTTGAAAAAATTAAAAATTGCATAAAATCTGTTTACATTGATACATTTAATTAAAAATCACGTCAATAACAGAGGAGTCAATACTCTACCTGCGTGCAAAATTTTAGCTAGATCCATCGTGCCGTTCGTGAGTTATGGGCAATTGAATTTTCAGTGTCTGGATACATACACACACACACACACACACACACACACACACACACACACACACACACATACACACATACAGACATATTTTCTAGACCACTTTTCTCGAATTTTTAGGTGATTCTAAGCATACTGACATGAAAATCTCGAAAAAAAAAATTTTCACGAAAACAAAGCTTCCTCTATGAGGAAGCAAAAATATTTGGAGAATTCATATACGGTATAATAATTTAATGTATCGTGTTTTTACTGAACCCGAGTAGGAAAATTAATTTAATATACGAAAGAAAATTTAAATTTAATGCGCATGTCGTAAAATTGAATTTAACTTATATTAAAAAGGCGACTTGTATTGTAACAAATTTAGGAAAATGTATATTAGTTTTAGTATACTGCGCATCAATTAATTCAACTTTTGTAACGAATTTAGAAGAAATGTCCAGCAACTTTACGTTATACTCTTGTAATAAATTTATATATCTGTTTCTGTAAAAGAACTTCTTGCGAGGGGCCATTCACTTCCCGTTTAGATGCACAGAAGATTTCAATGAGTATCTGATTTCATGCGATTTCCTGTATGATTTCAGTGATTTCAAAAACTTCGTGATTTCACAAAATTAATATATTTTCGGGTGATTTCAGGATACAACTTTACATATAGGGTAGAAGTACCGGTTGTGGCCACCCCTACACGTAAGTACGTTTTTCGTGGCTATTTTAATTCTGTACCTGTATTTAATCATAATTTTTCATAACGTTGTGTATTTTGGAAACATTTATCGTCATTTTGACGTCCGTTCGTCTCCATTACAAAAAGTACTGTGTCAGTAATTAAAGTATCATCAGCTGCTTCATCAAATTGTCAACTCCTTACGGAATTCGACAAGATTTTGACGAAAGCTCTAGATACATATTCGGATTATATAGTTGGCGGCAATACGTCAGTTCTACAGAACCCATCTCTACACAGACCCATCTGTACACGAGCATCTGTACACCATTTTTTTTACACGCGTTTAATTGAGCACACCGAAATTGTACAGAACACGAACTTGACAAAGCGGCAAAATAGGCTCAACGCAAAATTGCCATCGGTAAATATATTATCCGATTTAAATCGGAAGATTAGCGTCGGTGTCGAGATGGGTCTGTGTAGAGATGGGTCTGTGTAGAAATGGGTCTGTGTAGAGATGGGTCTGTGTAGAACATCGTCGTGTACAACTTGTGTCGTGTCGAAGGTTCGTCGTTGCAAACTTTACCGGGCCGTACTCGCGTTGTGTAGAGATTTGTCGTTACAAAATGGTGCCGTGTCGAGATTTACCATTTCGATCTTGTGCTACGAAGAAATTTGTTGTGTCGAACTAGTGCTGTGAGCAGATTGATGGTGCCCAGAGTATGTTGTGCAAAGTTTTGTCATAACGATTACTGACGTGATCAATTTTTCCGTGTCGAACTAAATTTCCGCAAGGTTTCGTCGTGACAAGGTTATTCGTTTTAAATTCCGCTTTGTCAAGTTCGTGTTGTGTACAATTTCGTTGTGCTCAATTAAACGCGTGTAAAAAAAAATGGTGTACAGATGCTCGTGTACAGATGGGTCTGTGTAGAGATGGGTTCTGTAGAACTGACGTATTGCCATAGTTGGCGAATTGCATACAGCTTTACACATATCAATCTTAAGAGTCATCACTGCAAATGTTGATGTACTAAAAGTTTGAAATAAAGCTATACATTTATAAAAAATACGATGGCCACAACTGGTACATGGAATAAGCATGTTGCCCCGGATATGGCCATGATAATATAATCATTAATTTTTCGTTAATTATTACACAATCAATTCATAAATTCGTAAAAAAGAAACAAAAAAACGAAAAAACGCTAAGAAAATATATCCTTAGAAATGTATAGTAAAAAAGAAGGTAAAGCGGTGGAACACCTTTCATGTTGAAGATTCCCATCATTATTCAATGCGAAAATCTACTTTCGGAAAGAACTCTGGTAAAAGTAAAAATAAAAGTGTAAAGAGTAAAACATTAATATAATGTATGACTATTTGTGACAAAGAAAGCTGCTACGAAAACGTGCAAAACGAAGAAGACGAATGTCAAAAAAGGTTAGTTAGGTTCACAGATGGCATCTGTGCTTTAAAGACATTTTCGTGTAGAGGAATTGGATGCTTTCATAAGAATACGATTTTGATTTATTAAACACACCTTAAAAAATGTTTCAAGTGCAATGAATATTGAGTTATTCTAATTTTAAGCATGGCCAAAACTGGTACATTACTGTGGCCAAAACCGGTGCATAGGTGGCCAGAACTGGTGAAATGGCTATGCTCCTACTTTTTTCTATTTTCCAGTGTTTTCTCGATACATATGAAGATTTTAATGCTAGAAATCTGAAATTATATTCTTCTCAGATATGAAAAGTATAGGTCCAAAACAGTTTTATGATATTTGGTCCCAATCACAAGTACTTGAAAATGAGAAAATTCTTAAAGTGGCCACAACCGGTACTTCTACCCTATGCAAATTACAATTTTATAACTCATTGGTATCGGTAGTGGTATTGACAATAGGCCATCGACCGTGATCCTTCAGCCCCAAGATCTTATTTTTTTCGAATTCTGATTTCATACCAGTGGAAATCAGTAAGAAATCGCTTCCATTTTCGGAAAACTCTATAGAAAATTATTTTTGCAGAGTACTCAACATGGCTTTAAAAAAAAACACTTGAAGCTTATAAACGGCTTTTTATTTTCTTAAAGTTAACATCATTTATAGCTAAACCTTTTGTCGTTATGTCCAGAGGAGAAATAGTAATATGCTATTGGAATCGAATAACAGTCACTGATGATGACCGCTCTTTACGGACTTCACCGTTCAACTAACTTATCATCAACCACTACTCAATACTGGCTATTGGTTAGAAACTGGAATTTATTTAATTTCGAGAATTTATATGATTTCAATGTGATTTCCATTTCGCAAATTCATATGATTGTAATGTGATTCCAATTTTGTGCATTCATATGATTTCAATGTGATTTCATTTTCGCGAATTCATATGATTGTAATGTGATTCCAATTTCGTGCATTCATATGATTTTAATGTGATTTCGATTCGTAAATTCATATGATTTCAATGTGATTTCGAGGAAAGCCTAAATCAATGATTTCCGGGCGATTTCTTACGATTTGGTTCTTGATTTCATACGAGGTGCTTCAGTGATTTCCCTGGTGAATGGCCCCTCGGCTTCTTGCCTGTGTAGTCATTTTACCTTAAATATTTTTAACAGTGCTTTGCTTTACCTACCCTGGTAAAAATAAATTATAGAGATTGATACAGATCGATAGAATTTGAATGGGATTTAATCATATCTACTCGGACTTTGATCAATTTATACAAATTGAATCGTTGTTATTAGCTTTCTACAGTTTTCGTTTTCTATGGGTTAAATACGATAGATACGTTATCGGTACGCCAACAGATTTGTAACATTACTTCCTCATAGAGGAAGCTTTGTTTTCGTGAACATTTTTTTTCGAGATTTTCATATCAGTACACTCAGAATAGTCCAAGACGTCGAGAAAAGTGATTTAGAAAAAATGTCTGTATGTGTGTGTGTGTGTGTTACACGCTCAAAAAATGTAAACCTTTATAACTCGGGAACGCCTCGGTATATAGAGCTGAAATTTACACCATAGATAGAGGGGTCAATCCTCATCGTTCGTACCAATTTTTGTAAAAATCCCCATGATCATTAAATTTTTACGCGGTTTTGAATTTTTCCAAAAATGTCTGTTAACGCAATAACTCTTTTAATTTTCGAGATATTAAGCTCACAATTGGTATGTATGTGAGCTTTCATACACCGGTGATCCCTATTAAATTTGATGAAGATCGGTTGAAACATTAAAATTTTATGAGATTTTGATTTTTTGAATTTCTTGATTTTTTTTCTGCGATGCGAATTTTGGTATCAAATATCGAGCTAGGAGTTAAATAAGTGCCATATTCATGATTAACAGAAAAATACGTCAGATATAGCCCAAAAATGTTGAACGATACCATATTTTCATAGCGATGTTCTACAGTCTATATTGCGAAAAGTAGTGATTTATGTCGTATAAACTAGCCATATCCTTGCTTCGCAATGAAATTTTGGAAACCATCGGTTTCTATCGTGTTCTACAAAAAAAAAAAAAATAGAGATGATCGAGTATTCGAGGGGGTTTCAAGACCGTTCATCCTTATTATATTTTCACAAAGTGGGAGTGTGCCCTTATTTATATATTTAAAACAAGGATGCAAAGTAGAACCTTGCATATTGCTTCCTCATTATATTTCGCTTTTTACAAAGCTTCCTCTATGAGGAAGCCAAAATCAATAACCATACTTCCTCTTAGAGGTTGCTTTGTAAAAAGCGAAATATAATGAGGAAGCAATGTGCAAGGTTTTACTTTATTTTTTTAATTTACGATTCGTCTCTTGTAAATTTTATATCCGTTTATGGTGTATCGTGTAAAAAAAAATGTCATTGATTCAATAAATCCATCAATTGGGGGCTGCCAAAAACAAGCGTTATCAACGTTATTTGAATTCTAATTCCTCCAATTCCATACGAGATCGAAACAATAACTCTAAAAAAAGCAAAATAATATTTTATTATTTTAATGTTAAATGGGCTTGAACGAATAAGAACTAGAGTTAATTCAAAGATACTTCTTTTGGCTGCCCGCAAACGATGGATTTATTGAATCAATTACATTTTTTTTCCAGTGTAAATTTATGGTTCAACATTAATCGTTCGCAATCAAAGAGGCATCAATAGAGTGATTCTATCGGAATAAATCGTATGTATTACGGCTGAAAGAATTATCATAATTTATTGTAAAAACCTGATATAAATGAAGCAGTTTGTTTATCATTTATAAAATAATTTCATGCTGATTAACTCGTTTCTCTTCTCATCGTTTCACAGCTACAGGAAGTCTATCATAATGAATCTTGAATATGATAAATATTTGAATTCAAAGATTTGTGGATGAAACTTTTTTTTAAATGAAAAATATAATATTATTAATATTACTTCTATGATCATATATTCATATTATTAAAATTAATACTTAAATTATATTATTTATGTTATAGGACATGGAAGAAACATGTAGGATTTTGATTTGATTTGTGTATGAAACTTTTTTTAAAATGAAAAATATAATATTATTAATATTACTCCTATGATTATATATTTATATTATCAAAATTAATACTTAAATTATATTATTTATGTTATAGGACATGGAAGAAACATGTAGGATTTTGATCATAAATTTATGATAGTACTTCGTAAATTCGCGAACCAAAGTCCGTATTCGGAACGATAGGTTTATTTAAAGTCGTTTTCGATCATGTTTTGCTTCCTCATAGAGGAAGCTTTGTGTGCGTCTGTGCACAATTTTTTGTTAGCACGATAGCTGTCGCAGTTTTTAAGATATCGGGCTCAAATTTGAACCACGAGTAAACTGTCGTTAAACAAGGTATGGGATTGAATTTGGAGTTAATCCATCAAGGTGTTCAAAATTTATGGCATCTTGAATTTTTTGGAGAATGTCAGCTCGGGCTCTAACTCCCGCAATTTTTATGATATGCAGCTCAAACTTGGACCAGAAGTGGACTGTTATCAAATAGTGTTTGGGATTAAATTTGGTGTCAATCCGTTAAGGGGTTCACAATTTATGGCATTTAAAATTTTTTTGCCATTTTTTGTTCGTGCTCTAACTTTCGCAATTTATAAGATATCGGGCTCAAATTTAGTCCACAAGTGGACTGTTAATAAATAAAGTTTGGGAGTGAATTTGACGTCAATCCGTTAAGGGGTTTAAAATTTATGGCATTTTGAATTTTTTGTTTGTGCTCTAACTTCCGCAATTTTGAAGATATCGGGCTCAAATTTGGTCCACAAGTAGAGTGTAGGTGAACTAAGCATCAGTTCGAATCTGGCGAGAATCTGTTAAGGGGTTCAAAACTAATGCCATTAAAAATTTTTTAAAACAAGACTGCAAAGTAGAACTTTGCAAATTGCTTCCTCATTATTATTGGATTTTTACAAAGCTTCCTCTATGAGGAAGCCAAAATAGATTAACATGCTTCCTCATAGAGGTAGATTTGTAAAAATCCAATAATAATCAGGAAGTAATTGCAAAGTTCCACTTTGCAGCCTTTTTTACCAGGCTACTGTCTGAGCAGCTGCATCAAAACTGCTGGGACTCGTGGTCTGTGCTGCGTCGTCTCTCACATCTCGTTCTGTTCGAGTAGTTATAATTTCTTCGTGACAAATATCGCGTTTCGCCCGACTGCGATTTGCAGATTTATTCGACGAATCGTACGCGCTGGTTCTACTTGATTGCCACAACGACGCCGCGACTTTGCCGTGTGCCAAACTTTTTTTCTTCTCGTCCTCGTCAAATATTATCTTTGACTCGTGACTCTCGTCACGAGCCTTTTTCTTCGTTGTCAGTAAAATTCTTTTTACATATCGGGTCATTGCGCAGCAAAAAGCTTGTTCATTACCTTTTTGTAGTCTCGCACGTTTTTTGCATCTGTAACGCACTGTTCTTGTCTTATTTTTATCGTCAGATCTGGTGCATGATGTCTGGAGTTTCTTTTCATTTATTATCGTTTCGAGGTCATGTTTTGCATCATTTATTTCTGAAGCACTGGAATTTATTCCCGAATCATTGATGCGTAGACTTTGGTTAGAAATATTGGATTTTTTGGAGGCCAGAAAAATTCGCGTTCGAGCACATCCACTTGATCCTTCGATTTTTCTGTCGGATTTCATAATATTTGTCTTCTTAACTGGATGTTTACATTTTCGTCGATCACAAGATTTATCGGTGGTTGATAATTTTTTCTTGATTTTTCGATGTCCATCGCCTTCAGCTAAAGCATGATATCGATGCTCATGCATATCACGATGGGATTTTTTCTTAGGTTCCTTTTTTGGGGAACAACATAGATGGGATTTCACGATGTTCAGAGAATTTTTCGTGCATGTGTGAGGAGCACTCGCAGAAGTTTGTACTTCGAGAGCTCCTCCTATGATTTTGTTGCCTTTCCGACGCATTTTTATTTCTGCCAGTGGAAACCGATTTTTTGTGGCAAGTGAAGCGGACGCGGGACAAAAAACTTTTCTTGAGGTTAAGGAAAATTTTGCCTGAGGTTAGGTTTAGCATAATTAAATGCACATGCGAAAACTTTTAATAGGTATACAGATGCGATTTTGACGAAGATATATTTAGGTCGTGCGATTTGTGGATTTAAATACGAATGGCACCTTCAACCCATATTATTTACACGACTTTGAAGGGTTAGATCGTGTCTTTCCCGGATTAATGCACAGAATGCATGTTGGCTACATACCGCTCTTCATCTTCTTATTATTAGGTCAAGGCAAAGACGATATTTGTTCTATATTTTTTAAGTTTAGGACTGCACATTTTTTAATAAAGAAATGTAATGCTACTGAATGTGCCTAGTTCGTTTTAACAGGAAATAATTGTCCAAAGGATTTTAAGGGGCCACTTTTGACAGAAAATCCGAGTTTTTTCAGAAATCAACTTTTTTTTTTCAATTTACAAAGGCTGTTTCCAGATGGAATTGTTACGGCAGGCGATGACTCGATGGCGGCATGAAACCACACATTCGTCGGCAGAAAGTGCAGAAATACTGGAGGGAAGTTCCGACAACCTTGACACACGGACCCACGTAGCAGTAAAGTTTCTCCACTCAGAGAAATTGTAATAGTACAGTCAACTATAACGTGACAACTATTAATTTTTAGTCCATGCAACTATTTTTATAGTTATGGTAACTATTTGGTAGTTACAGTAATTATTCGATGGTTATGGCAACTAAAAAGAAATTAGTTGGAGGAACTAAAAATGAATAGTTATCACTTTATAGTTACTAATACCATCATTTTCTCTCAGTGTCGACGCTCTATTATCAGAAATAATCCGATTTTTAAATCCCAGGCAGCACAATTCAAGAAGTTATCCAAAAGTTGCCTAAACGGGTACCAAATGTCGCTTTCGAAGTTATCCATAAGTTAACAACCGTCCGAAAAGATAACTTTTACGAATATGATAACTTATGGATAACTTCCAAAGCGACATTTGGTACCCATTTAGGCGACTTTTGGATAACTTCTTGAATTGTGCTGCCTGGGACTGCATCAAGATGCTGAAGTACATGATGTATTCGGTCGGCATGCCGTGCGATACGCATTTCGATCTTGGTTATCACTATTATTAAGGTAGTTCTGTCGGTACGCCGGAGTCATAAATCTCAGAGTCTATATGACATTAAAAAATAATCATACGCATCACTTTGACTGCCTCAATAATAATATTAAAAATAATCGAGAATCCTTCGAAATTGTCGGCATCAAATTAAAACGATTATTTGTAAATAGTTGATATGTTTAGTGCGGATTTGACTTCATTTTTACGATAATTAGGTTAGGAAGCGTCATTTGGCCCGGTATCGTGCACTTTGACCTTGGTTCAATTAAACATTATTCCGGAGACTTCACCTTTTTTCATGATGCATCAATTCCTGAATGATTTGCGAATCCGTAGTACTTTTTATTTTTTCTCTATCTTTGATCTAAGTATGTTAATTTTCGATTTATAGATAAATTTTTCCAGCCCTCCCGTGAGCGCCGTGTAAAAAGATCGATTTTCAAATTTTAATTGTTCATTCAAATACTCGGTAAAAGCCTTCAAGATTTTGTACAAGTAAAATTGAATAGCTAAATTACAACACGTCAAAAATTCATGCATATGAGTTTGGATTGCCTTCACGACAGAACTACCTTAAGAGAAGAACTTATTTTTTCTACAATATTCAAAACTTGCTGTATATAAGAAAATCAGAGTTTTTGATTTTTTAAATTAATAATTTCTGTGAAATGATTATTCAGAATTTGGCAGAACATTTTTTTTCTGACCCAAACCCCTGATTCCTGATAAAGAACCTAAAATATATAATATAAACAAAAGCGACTTGAAACTGATGAAGAAACCCTAATAAATAATTCCTAACAATCTCAGTTACTCATATGAACTTCTCTTACAATTTCCAAGACTGAAGAAAATATTAAATTATTATTATTCTTTTTTTTTATATCTAATATATAATAAATATATATAATATAAACGAAAGCGACTTGAAACTGATGTAGAATCTCTAATAAATAATCCCTGGTAAAAATAAATGATAGAAAACGATTATAAAAAATTCAATCGTTCCGAATACGGACTTTGGTTCGTGAATTTACGATGTACTATCATAAAGTTACGATCGGAATCCTATATGTTTCGTCCATATCCTATAATATTATTAAGGTAAATGTCCCCATTCCCGTCCATGCTCCCTCTGCCGACCACTTCGACGGAAATAATTATTTACGCGAGTGCTGTGCAAAAATAACAACAATTGAGCATAGTACAATATTCCGAGGACCCTGTGTGTGAGAGTATTGCAAGGTAAAGAGTAAGTACAATAATACAATCCAAGTTTTGTTCGTATTTCCAAACGCTTGTGGCGAACCCATCGTATTCTTAAGGACGATCGGTGACGACTGTCAAAGTCAAATCAGAGATAAATTTTTGTAATCGATTCTTTAAGGTTTAATGCATTAAATGATAGCTGTGGAGGGTGATTTGTATTGAAGCATGTAGACTTAATTCAGAGAAAGATTAATAGTGAAATATTTGCATAAATATTAACTGATTAACGTTTCTTTTCAATGGGATACATTTTCGTTCAGTTTTTTCTCAAGTATAATCTGTAATTCTTGGCCGATTTGAATGAGTGACAGCTCATTCTCTACCTTAAAAGATACTCTACGAATTGACCGCCTAGATATTTCATAGTGTTAATTGTTTAATAATTCTAGACTGTTGTTTAACAGAAATTAAAATACTTTCATAAACAACAGGCTATAATTACAAAACGATGAACACTATGAAATATCTAGGAGGTCAATTCGTAGAGTATCTTTTAAGAAAAACAATGAGCTATCGTTCATAAAAATCGGCAAAGAATTAAAGATAATACTTGGCAAAAACTGAACGAAAATATATCACACTGAAAAGAAACGTTAATCAGTTAATCTTTATGCAAATCCGTGACTATTAATCTTTCTCTGGATTAAGTCTACATGCTTCAATACAAATCACCCTCCACTGTTATTATTTAATGCATTAAACTTTAAAGAATCGATCGCGAAAATTTATCTCTGATTTGACTTTGGGAGTGGCCACCGATCCTCCTTAACAGTGAGGTTAAGTTCCGTCGACCGCTTCAATAGTCCATACTGCATCCGGAATTTGTAAAAATCGAATAATTTTTAGTGCAAACGATAGATTATGAGTTCAATTACTGATCCAGCAAAAAAAAAAGTTATAAATAATTTATTTTTCATTTTTTTTACGGTGGTCGAAGTTAGGCACAACGAAATGCCTGGCTACCCCCATTACCGTAAACGTTATTTAGGCAGTCAAGAAAAATTCTTTATTACAAGGTTTACTTTCTCAGTGATAAAAAAGATTGATATAATTCAATTCTTACAGGATCGCTGCGAAGGACTTAGACTTTTTTCCCTCACTGATCAAAATTTTGAAATATCTCAATTTTTACAGCATCGCAAAAAAAAAGTGTATGTGGAGACGGAAATGTAACATAAGTTCCGAAAAACGAAGTTTTTTTATAATTATGCAATAAAAATATTAATAGTACAATCCCGGATCATGTTTATTTTTTTTTTTTTTATTTTACTACTCTTCGGAATCTCCGTTTTCCTAGTGGTCGAAAATGGGGTCATCGCTGGTCGGGATTGGGAACAGCTGTGTCGGCAGAGAGGACACTAATAAGCATGAATTAATCAGCCTCTATCTGGCGAAATAATTGGCGGAATCGATTGAATAAACCATTTTTAGAAAGAGAATTAACTGAATTTTACAATGGTGCAAAAAAAAATCTCCAAATTTAAATTCGTCGCAACGAAAAAAGCCATACAGTTGTCTGGTTGGCCTTATAGGGTACGGGAATAGGGACATTTACCTTATAAATAATATAATTTTTGTATTTAATTTAATAATAAAAATATACGATTGTAAGTATATACCCATGATGTACTATTCCAAGCAAAAAAAAAGAAGTCGACCGGATATAATTACGTTTTTTTCTGGTCACCCATCTTTGTCGTGACCGCGGCCCAAGCTGCTTAACTTTCATGATCTCTGATAGACTGCCTAACTATTCCATCCAAACTCGTTCTTGTAAGATAACATACATCAATAATATATAAGCCGCTTCACATACTTATGAGTAACAACAGTAAATTGAGCAGCTTTATAGCATCTTTCTTACTAAATTATTCATGTTAATTAACTCTGTAAGAATGCTTCACGTATACATTCCTTACCGAAAGTTTTATTTTATCCATATTTGAGTTCTTCGCGATAAGAGAAAAATCTAATAAATAATCAAGCATATCAAGATACTAATAAGAACATTGATTTCGGATAATAAGAGGTCTAAGAATTTATTAAAAAATCAGTTGAAAAAAAATATAAAATATTATAAATCCGTTAGTGTACCATACATCCCGATAACGTATCTATCGTATTTAACCAATAGAAAACGAAAACTAAAGGAAACTAATAAAAACTATTCAATTTGTATTAATTGATCAAAGTCCGAGTAGATAGAGATTATAACATACGATTAAATCCCATTCAAATTCTATCGATCTCTATCAATCTCTATAATATATTTTTATCAGGGATATCTCAGTTACTCGTATGAAATTTTCTTACAATTTCCAATACTGAAGAAAATATTAAAGTACCGAAATCTTAAAATGTTTTTTTTTGGTAAACGCAAGCAAATTTTGCCGCCGCAAATGAGACAAAACTTGAAACGCCTGTTGCCCAATAAAGGACTCGCCGACAGGCGTGCGCAGTGAGAAGAAGTTTGGGTAAAGCCGAGTTCTCAATTCACTTAGCATCAGCAGTCAAGAGGATCACGTTTCCTTATCATTCCACGGCTTGAAGGGCAGCCGGTCAGACACAGATATTTCGTGACAGTTTCGGGAAAGTGCAGACAGGTTTGAATTCCATCGTCGGTTTAAATTTCGCTAAAAGGCAATTGACAAGATGGAAACTAAGGGAAAATTGACTGAGGAATCGGCCTGGAGCCAACTGCAAGGATACTTCGACGCAAATGGTGCAAAGATTAATATAGCCAATTTGTTTCAACAGAATCCCGATCGATTCGAAAAGTTGAGGTGAGTTTGACTTGTCCATGACGTGTGACCTTCGTTTGACCTTAGTAAGGTCATTCGCCCGACGTGCGCTATTCATTCGGCTATCAATGCTCTTTGTATAACATTATTAACGAGACACTTGTGCACAAGACACTTCACGATAGTCCGTGACATCAATAAAATGATAATTTCATGATACTTGCATTCACTTGCATTCAGTTGCATCAGATATTTATTTTATCATTATTCTGCTAATTGACTCCAATTTCAGGGTATTAAGAATAGAAATATTGTGCTGGCATTCCTAAGCAAATAATTTTCACAGCTTGACCCTTGAAACTCCTGATGATGGACCAATTCTGTTGGATTACTCTAAGAACCGCATTGATGATAAAGCCTTGGGCCTCTTGTTCGAGCTGGTATGTATAGCCTCTTATAAAATGGAGAAAAATCATTGGTTGTCATCCAATATGCTATTGAAAAAATTACAAATATTTGGAAAATTATTTTTTCAATTTTATTTAATTAAAATCCAATTAATTTGCATTACTTGCAAATTTTTTTATAGGTAAATAATCATTATTAATGCTATATATAACAAGCATATGGAAATTATATTTTTGTTTTAGTAAAAAAAAAGTCTAATGTAACAATAAAATACATGTGATGATGAAATAACAGATGTGGATGCACTTAATAGTGGTCCTTATGCATTCTTTTGTTTATTTTTCTCTTTAAAAATTCTAGATAACAACAAAAAATTTTAAAATTGTAAAATGTAATTCCTGTGTTTGTATTCCAGAATGTCGGAGTTATTTATATGTTAATAGATGATGAAATGATGGATATGCATATATTTATTAGTATGCTTCAATTTAAGTACTAAATTGTCACCCATGGCCTTATATATTTGCTCTTAAACATTCTGGTGCCATTTTCACCCAGTAATTATTGTTATTGTTTCACAAAATTGGAAAATATAATTCCAGGGTTTGTATCTCAGGATGCATGAGTAATTTGTATGTCACCAAATGATGAAACAGAGAATATTCATGCAGCTATTAAAGTGCTTCAATATAGTCATTAAATTGCTGTCACTTTTAGCCACATGTATTTACTTTTAGAAATTCTGGTGGAGTAATATGTTTTCATCATTTTACGAATAATTCCTGTGTCTTTATCCCAGGAGGGAGAATTCAAATATAAATAATGTACTGGAAATTCATTTGAATGAATTGCATTTTTTTCCATGTACTGATTATTAAAATATTCAGGTTTAAGATGTTTGTTCATTTGTATTCTAGGCTCGAGCACGTAAGATTGAACAAGCAAGAGATGCAATGTTTGCCGGTGAGAAGATCAACTTCACTGAGAGCCGTGCAGTTCTTCACACTGCTCTGCGAAACAGAAAGAATACTCCAATTTTGGTGGATGGCAAAGATGTAATGCCTGATGTGAATGCTGTTTTGCAGCACATGAAAGAGTTCAGTAATCAGGTGGATATTTATAATTTATGAATGCTTATTGTACAGTTTATATATCCTTAAAATAATTTTTATCTTTGTTGTTTATTTAGGTGATTTCCAAGGAATGGAAAGGACACACTGGAAAGCCTATTGAGGATGTCGTGAATATCGGCATTGGTGGTTCCGATCTGGTAATTACAATGCAGTTAATTTAAAAATTATTTGTCATGCTGAAAAAAAAAAAATGTCTGATCTTTTCCGAAAGCGACCAATATCTACTTAATTATTTCGAAAATAATGTAAATCGTATTATTTGGAACGTGACGCATATTAATAATCAAATGTGAACTCTCTTCGTTAAATATAGTATTGTAAATTATTTCTGTTCAATTTCGCGAATTTTTAGATACTTGTTCTTATTTTAGGGTCCTCTGATGGTCACCGAAGCCCTGAAGCCCTATCACGTCGGTCCTCGCGTACATTTCGTCAGTAATATCGACGGCACGCATATTGCGGAAACCCTGAAGAAGCTGAACCCGGAGACAGCGCTTTTCATTATCGCTTCAAAGACTTTTACAACTCAGGAAACGATCACCAATGCGACTTCAGCTAAGTTGTGGCTTTTGGAGCACTTGAAGAGCGTAAGGATTTTTTCTCACCTTTTTCCAAAATCTTTTATACAAAAGTTGCACAAATTAAATATCTGGAGTGAATTAAATGTCTCCAGGATGCCGCGGTTGCCAAGCATTTCGTTGCCCTGTCAACCAACACGCAGAAAGTCAAGGAATTCGGAATCGACGAGAAAAACATGTTTGGCTTCTGGGATTGGGTCGGTGGACGTTACTCTCTGTGGTCCGCGATTGGTCTGTCGATCTGCTTGTCCATCGGTTTTGATAATTTTGAAAAACTACTCAGCGGTGCTCACTACATGGATCAACATTTCCGCTCCGCGCCTTTGGAGAAAAATGTACGAAAATATACTACGTAATATGTAGAAAAATATATATCAGGGAGCTAAAAAAAAGTTCATCGTTTTTTCGTTAAAAAATTAAGTGATGAGTTCGATAATATTTTAAAAATATAATTATAAGCTAGTGTAACTTTTACGCGGACGAATTTTTTTTCAAAGCAATATATTGATATTTTGCTACATTATCTGCTTTTGAATTAAAATTTATGTGTTGTATCTGTAAAACAGGCTCCAGTAATTCTCGCTGTTCTCGGTGTCTGGTACCACAATTTCTATAAAGCCGAGACTCACGCTCTGCTTCCATACGACCAATACTTGCACCGATTTGCGGCGTATTTCCAGCAGGGTGATATGGAGAGCAACGGAAAATACGTGACTCGCTCAGGCGCTACTGTCAATTACTCCACCGGTGTGTATTCTCTTCGCCTCTAGAAAATATTGTCAAAATATAGGTATATGTTATAATATTATTTGATTTTTAAGGACCCATCGTTTGGGGTGAACCGGGAACCAACGGACAGCACGCTTTTTATCAACTAATCCACCAAGGCACAAGGTTGATACCTGCTGACTTCATCGCTCCTGTTGTGTCACACAATAAGGTACAAATAAATATTTAAACACATAAGATACAGGGTTGGGTATTAATTCAATGAATATGTATCTAAAATACTGTTTGCAATAAATAACTATGATTAATTATCAGGAAAAGTAAAAAAAAAAAAATTCAATCTTCTGCAAAAATATCAACAATTCATATAAATTGTTCTTGTACAATAAATTCTCATTTTTAATCAGTGTAATAATCCGTCATCGTTAAGTAACAAAAGTATTTCAAATATATTTTCATTGAATCCCATCCTTTGTAAAGTTTTTGGTAGATGTACATTTTGTGGCCACTTGTGTCGAGAGTTGTGAAACCCCATTAATTCATGAAATCTCGTTTACAGTACAGTTAGTTTTGTAATTATGATTTTGTGACGGCCCTACATTGCATATAAGAAGACGATTCGAATGAGAAAAATATACTAGGTGACATTAGCGCAGTGGTTAGCGCTCTTACTCAGTATCTGAACAATCCGGGTTCGAATCCCGGTGATCACCATATATTTTCTCTTCGATAATTTGTCAGACCATCCGCACTACTCACACACACCTTCCATACTCTGTCCTTTCCGACTGTTACAATTTCATAATAATAATATGTAGTGATTATAAAATTGAGAGTAAACATTTTAATAGCTGCAAAAATTACTAATTTTCGCTTAAATATTAGAAGAACTAGGAGGGAAAAATGGAAGAGATAATTAATGCAATACTTAATGCATTAATTATGTCTTCCATTTTTTCCCCCTAGTTCTTTTGATATTTAAGCGAAAATTAGTATTTTTTCTAGGGGGAAAAAATGGAAGAGATAATTAATGCAATACTTAATTCATTAATTATGTTTCTTCATTTTTTCAAAAAGATTACCATGAAATTTTATTACAAAATAATAATTCTTGCAGCTATTCATCATCTTTATTTCCATAAGTATTAGGCATTTACAACTCTGCTTGTGTCCACTTGTGTCCAGTTGCAATCACTTTCATAATAATTTATTCCAAATCGTCGTTTACGTATTCACATTTTAAGATGATGTGATATACGTCGTCGTGAGATCGTCATAAGTGTGAGTGAGCGAGCTGAATCCTTCCGAAGTGTTATTCTCCACCACAGTTAATTTTTCGAATAAAATCCAAGAAGATTGTAGACTTTTTAGACGCTGTCTAAGAACTTCTCGTATTTTGCCCAAACGATCAATTGTGACCACAGTTGTAAATGCCTAATACTTATAGAAATAATGATGATGATACGATCAACTCTATAATTATGATTTTATAATAATAACATGTAGCGATTGTAATACGATTAAGAAAGTAATGCATTACTTATTTCTTCCATTTTTTCCACTATTTCTTGCAATATTAAAGCGAAAATTATTATTTTTTTCAGCTATTCAAATGTTTACACTCTATTTTATAATCACTACATATTATTATTATGATACCATAATTACAAAACAAATTGTACTGTAAACTATATAGCATGAATTAATGGGGATTTACAACTCTGTGACCAAGAAAAACGCTTTACAGTTTCTGTTACCAACTGCGCAGTAGCACATCACCTTAATATCTCGACAGTACTCGTACAATTAAACAATGTTATCCATGCGATTTATTCTGGATTCGAAGATATTTATAACTTTGTCCGTTCGAAATTAGTGGCCAGAATTGGATTAAAGGTGGCTAAAAATGGTGCTTCCACTCTAAGAAGTATGTTGATTGAAGGAGGCGATTAGATATATTTAAATGATAATTTATTTAAAACAATAATATGAAATGCTTTACCGGATTTTAATGAATGTGTTTCTTAAATTTTACAGGTTCAAGGAACTCTTCACCACAAAATTCTTCTTGCCAATTTCTTGGCTCAGACCGAAGCTCTTATGAAAGGAAAGAGCGCCGAGCAGGCGAAAGATGAACTACAAAAATCTGGACTGAGTGCGGATCAGGTGAATCAGTTGCTGCCTCACAAGGTTTTCGAGGGTAACAGACCGACGAACAGCATTCTCGTCAAAGGAGTAACGCCGTTCACTCTCGGTGCTCTGATCGGTGAGTAAAGGAATCCAGGAAATAATTTTATTCCATGGACTGAATATTTTTAATTTCAATTAGCCATGATTGAAAATTATTGTTTAACTGAAATGAATTATAGCGATGTACGAGCACAAAATCTTCGTTCAAGGAGTCATGTGGGACATAAATTCGTTCGATCAGTGGGGGTGAGTAATTGAAATGCAATTTTAAGGCTACCAAGTTACCGAAAAAAGCGAGAAAATATTTTTTATTGATCTTTAAGCAAAAAATGGGTGTGAATATACAATTTTATACAGCTATACAATGCACTACAATTTTCGAATACGAAAAGCAATATTGTCCACTTGCCATTAGTACCTTGAAATCGAAATGATTTCAAGGTAAGACATTTTGTTTAAGAAGAAGCTATTAATTTAAAAGTATCAGCAAATCGTTAGTTATTACAAAACTGACTAAATAATAATCTGCTGTTGATACATCTTAAAGACTTACACTCAGATGCAAAAGCATTTTTTCATGAACAATATAAGACTGCGAGCTAAAATCCTTTTACTACATTGATAAAACAATAAATAATGATATTTCTCCTCACGTCATTACAAAGTTCTAGTTCTTAAGTGGCAGTGATACACCGGTGAAAATTTCTTCGCTCAATGTTAAACGCCTATAGTTCTGTCTCTCTCGGACATATCTCTGTCTCTCTCGCACTATTTGCTTTTTAATTATCACAAAAAAACGACTGCATCGATTAAGGAGCCAGAAGCTTAGTCCAATTCTGCCGTCCCGCGTAGAAAAAAAGAATCTTGTGACGAATCTTTTAAAGAATCTTAAAAAAAGTCTTGAATGAATCTTTAAAGGAATCTTGAAAAGAATCACGTATAGGACCCGGAGCAAGATTCTTTCCAGGATTCTTCTCAAGATTCTTTCTATCCGAAAGCGTTCTGAGAATCTTTCAAAGAATCTTTCAAAGAATTTTGAAAAGCGTCTTTAAGAGAATCGTGAAAAGATTCCGTCCATTAAACAGAAAAATCGTTGAAAGAATCATAATGAAATTTTTCAGAGGAATGGAGCAAAACCTGTTGTTGCTTTCCCTTCGTGTCGAGACAGTACATTTCGGTACGTCAACGAAGGGTAAGCCCTTTGTGTATAGTTGAACTCCGGACAGCTTTGCAGTCTTATATACGTTGAGGCTTCAAGTTACTTGCGAGAAACGCTTCGACCGCTTGCCATCTAGCGGCATCGTACGAAACACTGATATTCAATACTCCGCTAGATGGCGAGCGGTCGAAACGTTTCTCGCAAGTGACTTGAAGCCTCAACGTATATAAGACTGCAAAGCTGTCCTGAGTTCGACTATACACGAGGGGCTTACCCTTCGTTGACGTACCGAAATGTACTGTCTCGACACCAAGGGAAAGCAACAACAGGTTTCGCTCGATTCCTCTGAAGAATTTCATTATGATTCTTTAAACGATTTTTCTGTATAATGGACGGAATCTTTTCACGATTCTCTAAAGACGCTTTTCAAGATTCTTTTGAAGATTCTTTGAAAGATTCTCAGAACGCTTTCGGATAGAAAGAATCTTCAAAAGAATCCTGGAAAGAATCTTGCTCCGGATCCTATACGTGATTCTTTTCAAGATTCCTTTAAAGATTCTTTCAAGACTTTTTTTAAGATTCTTTAAAAAATTCTTCACAAGATTCTTTTTTTCTACGCGGGGTATTTCCGTATATTCTCTCAAAATTTGAACCCTATCTGTCGAGAAATTTAGAAGGAAATAACTTTGATTATTTTTCCCATCCAAATTTCGACCAATGGAATTACACCATTCGACGTCACGTGGGGCAAGCTACACAGTATTATACTGATAATTTTTTGATAATTCTGCGTGTTGGTTATATATATAAAACAAAAAATCATTTAGCCGCGTCAACCATCTGTCAAACTGACAGATTGAATTTTATTGTGGCAGTTAAAGGATTTTTATTTGATATGAGTAGGTTTGGAGTTGAATCCTTGCAAACTATTGATGAAAAAGTAAAGGGAAATGTCCCTGTTAATACGATTAGATCGATAACCTCAGTCTGGAATCAATATACAAATGTCTATAACAATTGTGTATTTAACTGCAATCCTTTAAACATGAATTAAAAGGTTTTTGTTCTGATTATGAAATTTCCTTGTCGGAATGATAATTTTTGTCTCATGGTGCAATTCCATTTGTCGCAATTTGAATAGAAAAAATAATCCCCCGAATACCACTCGAGCTTCGAAATTAATCTGATATTTCCCTCCAGGTTCCCTGCAAACAAATAAACTCGTCAAGTTTTCCAGAAAAATCACTCGCGCTACGCGCTCGTGATTTTTTAACCTGGAAAACTTGACTCGTTCATTTGTTTGCAACGAACCTGTCAGGAAATATCCGATAATTTCAAAGCTCTTGTGGTATTACATGTGAAAATTTCTGAGGGGGGGAGAGGAGTATCACTGCCTCTTAATGTGCTCTTTATGAAATTTTACGATTGATGGAATAATATCGTCGATAAAAAATAGTGCCTTATGAACTTTTTTCGGAGCCTTTGAAAAACAAAAAAAATTGTATATTCTTTTTAAAAAAATGTCTACGTTAATGAAGAAACTTAAATCTCTGTTTCACGCAGCGTGGAATTAGGAAAACAGTTGGCAAAGGCGATCGAGCCGGAACTCAACAACAACGAGAAAATCAGCAGCCACGATTCGTCGACAAACGGATTGATCGCTTTCATCAAATCTCAAAGCACTTAAATATAAATAAACGTAACATGTGTATTCCGTTGATGTGTGTAGCGTCGAGTTTGGAAAAGAAAAAGAAGGGAGGATGCTGCGGTCGTTGAGCAACAACGCGCCAATCCTTAACCAAGATCCGTCGACTAACGGCCTGATCGGGTTCATTAAGTCGCATAGTTGCATGTGTCCTGCGAACAACTGATCCCCTCCCCCCTTGGAACCTCTCAGGAATTATCAAGCATGTAACACGATACTGCATGATATACTTACACGTATGCGTAACGGCCTCAGACGTCACAGATCTTTTTCCTAGTCTTTTTCCTGTTGAATTCCCACGTAGATCTTTGATTTCATTAACTCGTTTACACATACAATTTTTTTATACATGTACCTTTTTAACTGACGTAGGCAGTTTCCTTAATTTCATTCCTTTTGATATCTTTCGAAAAACTACCTCTGTGACAGTCTACACTGTAATTATGTCGTTAAAAATGCAGATTATATTCAAATTGATAGATTTTGAAAATTAGTTTACAACGCCACTGCACAAATCAAAGTGTCTTGTAATGTATTTTGACCATGTTAATAAAAATTTAAATAGCGTTGAATGACCAATATTTTTTACCTCAACCTCCGTTTTCTGCGTGTAATCATTTATCCTATTGATATTGTTTACTGTTAAAAATAGTCAGAAAGTTAATATATTTTTATCGGATGTTTTTATGCATAAAACGGTGTATTAAATTTAATGTACATAGTAATGTTACAACATTTTTATATTATGCATGACTTTTTAAAGTACATTACATTTGGTATACTCGTTTATGCCTAAAAACTCTTAGAAGAATATGCATTATCATAATAATTATTTTTACAGTGTGATATATTGAAACTAACGCTTCTTTTCTTGCAATTTAGGATGAAGAACGATCTGCAAATTGAATTTATCACATATGCAAATCCAATATTAAGCCGACAGTGCAATATAGTTTGGTTGAAATTATCATGTAAAAGTTGCATAATGCAAAAGTAGTTTTCCATTCAGAATGATTACGACGTTGCTTACGATGCGAAAATTGAGTACTCAAATTATCAGTCTGAGAATTGTAAATAGCAATCTTTTTAAATGTTAAAAACTCATTATACTTTTAGTCAATGACATTTATAAAATTTGTGAACCATATAGTCAGCAAAAATAAATAAAATGTATAGACTATGTAAAATCGATAAAATGCATTAAATTTATAAACTAAATAAGGCTGATAAAGTGAATACAATGTATAATCTGAATTAGGTTTCCAGAAATATCTATAATTAATCAAATTAATTGAAAAACAAAAATTACAATTTACGGCGTAGTCGGATTCGCTGAGATTTTATTATTTTGCAAACATCTTTTAACAAGCCTTTGCATTACTATCAACCAAGTAATAAAGAGAAACTTACAAATTTGATATATTTTACAAAATTTATAAACCTCATAAAATTTACAAAATAAAAAATGTTGCAAAGTATTATACATGTCATAAATTGAATTAAGTCTAAACCATATCCAATCCATTAAATATTACGAAAAAAAATTGAAAAACGTGTAATTAATGGAATCGTTAAATTGAGCGTAATTTTTTAATTCTGCGAGCAATCTTTCGAGTCATTATCAGTCGAGTAATGAAGAAAAATTTATACATTTTTAGTATTTTAAAAAATTTATAAATTTCATAAAATTAACAAAATAAAAAGTCTTGCAAATTTTATACATGTCATAAATGAAATAAAGTCTAAACCATATCCAATCCATTAAATATTACGAAAAAAAATTGAAAAATGTTTAATTAACGGAATCGTTAAAGTGTAATTTTTTTATTCTGCGAGCAATCTTTCGATTTATTATCAGTCGAGTAATAAAGAGAAATTTATAAATTTTATATATTTAAAAAAATTTATAAATTTCATAAAATTAACAAAATAAAAAATCTTGCAATTTTGTACATGTCACAAATGAAATAAAGTCTAAACCATATCCAGTCCATTAATTACGAAAAAAAAATTGAAAAATGTTTATTTAACGGAATCGTTAAAGCGTAATTTTTTTATTCTGCGAGCAATCGTTCGATTTATTATCAGTCGAGTAATAAATAGAAATTTATAGATTTTATGTATTTTAAAAAATTTATAAATTTCATAAAATTAACAAAATAAAAAATCATGCAAATTTTATACATGTCATAAATGAAATAAAGTCTAAACCATATCCAGTCCATTAAATATTACGAAAAAAGTTGAAAAATTTATAATTAATGGAATCGTTAAACCGTAATTTTTTTATTCTGCGAGCAATCTTTCAATTTATTATCAGTCGAGTAATAAATAGAAATTTATACATTTTATGTATTTTAAAAAATTTATAAATTTCATAAAATTAACAAAATAAAAAATCTTGTAAATTTTATACATGTCACAAATGAAATAAAGTCTAAACCATATCCAATCCATTAAATATTACGAAAAAAAATTGAAAAATGTTTAATTAATGCAATCGTTAAAGCGTAATTTTTTTATTCTGCGCGCAATCTTTCGATTTATTATCGGTCGAGTAATGAAGAAAAATTTATAAATTTTATATATTTTTAAAAATGTATAAATTTCATAAAATTCCCAAAATAAAAAATCTTGCAAATTTGATACATGTCACAAATGAAATAAAGTCTAAACCATATCCAATTCATTAATTACGAAAAAAAAATTGAAAAATGTTTAATTAACGGAATCGTTAAAGCGTAGTTTTTTTATTCTGCGGGCAATCTTTCGATTTATTATCAGTCGAGTAATGAAGAAAAATTTATAAATTTTATATATTTTAAAAAATTTATACATTTCATTAAATCCACAAATCACACAATCTTGTAAATTTTATACAAGTCACAAATGAAATAAAGTCTAAACCATATCCAGTCCATTAATTACGAAAAAAAATTGAAAAATGTTTAATTAACGGAATCGTTAAAGCGTAATTTTTTTATTCTGCGAGCAATTTTTCGATTTATTATCAGTCGAGTAATAAATAGAAATTTATACATTTTATATATTTTTAAAAATGTATAAATTTCATAAAATTCCCAAAATAAAAAATCTTGCAAATTTGATACATGTCATAAATGAAATAAAGTCTAAACCATATCCAGTGCATTAATTACGAGAAAAAAAAATAGAAAAATGTTTAATTAACGGAATCATTAAAGCGTAATTTTTTGATTCTGTAAACAATCTTTCGAGTAATTATCAGTCGAGCAATAAAGAGAGAGTGTGTTATTGTCGAACGTGCAATAACATTGGTACAAGCGTCGCGCTATTCCCAAAATAAATCATACCCACATCACCGTCAACACACATCCTCTAAGTTGCGCCGCGCAGCGTGATGCGAGTGGATATCGTATGGGGCGCGAATGCACAATTGCCTCGTCGTCGCTCTATCACTATTGCGGAGTTGAGAAGAGTTGTTCGCTCACGCGGCAGAGAAGAGCCAGAGAGTTGTCAGTGCGAACGGGATTTTCCCTGTTAGCGAGAAAAATGGAGGTGATCACGTCGATGTACGATATTTTTGAGGAAAATGTGTTAAAAACATTAAAAGCGAGTGACATAAAGCACAGGTAAGAAATTCTTCTATTTTCTCCATCGCTATTTCAAATACTAACTTCAATAACCTCTGCAACTTTGTAACTATTACGCCGCTATAAAATACAATTTTTCACCTGACATAGTTTCATTACCTCATTCTTAGTTATGATCCTGTTTGCATTTGTTAAGAAAAAATGTCTGACACACGTCATTCCGCGTTAATGTTTATTTTACAACCAGCAGAGAATCTTGCTGAGGTGACAATCTGTTGCATGTGCTAAATTCTCTGTTGAACTTTGTTTTCTCCGAATGACAAATATTTACTTAATCCAACTACAAATTTGCTTTATTCACTTGATATATGCAACAATAACATTCAATGATTTAAATCAAATTTTTTCTGTCATCAATATTTTGTTTCTTTTTTTTTTTCTAAATTGCAGTACTTTAGTTTCTTTTATCGTGTAAAGTAGCTTTGTTACGATTACATGACTTTCGGAGCAGTGGTTTTACTCTAATAGAATTAAGCTATTTTTTATTTCATTTAATTACAATTATAATGACATTAACTGAATAATTTTGCATTGGGAAAATTGTGGAACAACAAATTTCATTTGCACTTTCTACTTGGCAAGAGAAAGCAATAGATTCGTTTAATTTTCTGTAGGAATTTCTCATTTCTGTCCATCTTCCATTAATAGAGAATTCCGCTGCCTATATTCTAATAGTCTATAGTATGTTGTGTGTAAACTTTCAGAGAGAAAGTTAATTCTGGACTATGGCTTGGCCCACTCATGGGGCTGTGTGCAGCTGCGACTATACTCAAAGAGAACAACAGTTACTCGGAAATATGTCTTATAGTAGGAATCACCGGAGTCGGTTTGATCATAGGCTGTTTATGCCTTTATGCACGACTCTTCCTGCTAAGCGACAAAGCGGATGTGAGGGATTTTCAGATTTTGTATTTCCTGCCAGCAGGAATTTCTTCTGCACTCTTTCTCCTTTGGGCAAATAAAGGTATGTCTGTTTCAGAGTTACAATCATGTAACTTGCATTATGTTTTTATATGGTTTAGTTATTTGTTTGTATTATTAATTATACAATTTTCATTATTTTTTATGAATTGCAACACTACAAATATATACTGCAATTGTATGAACATTTTATTTAATGAAAATAAGTTTTTCCATCAAATTTCATGCGAAAATTACATGCAAGAAAATGATAATAATCAATGAAAAAGTATCATTTTGCCAATAATTTTGTTATGCCTTTAATAAATTTGTGGAAATGTTATTGTTTCCTACTAAATTTTTGATTTTTCAAGTCTCGCATGTGTTTCTAAATAAACATTTATATTAGAACATATTTCATAATAAAAATCTGATTTGCCTATAAAAAAGATGTTGAACTTCTGAATGATTGCAATAAAAAATTATTTTCAATCAACTTTCACAAAAAATTGTGAGAAAAAATGAGTGACTATGTTCCTTCATTTCTTTTCAATGCACTCAGAAAATTTCTCAATTTTTTAATGCAAATAAAGTTTTATGGTAAATTAGCAACTGTTTAAAAAATGTAAACATTTGTCTCTAAAAAGCTGTAAAAAGTTCTAGTGAAATAATAATTGAAATAATAAAAATTGTTTGGTCAATTTTATGAGAAATTTTTAGTAAACATAATGATGAAGATTTACAACTCTGAATACAATGAATTCATACATATAACAAATTTAAAAATAGAGTGAGTTGAAAAGTAATGATAGGACTACTATTCATTTAGTTTTGGTCTGTGTATTCAAGTGCAATTCTTTTATTTTGATTCTAAAGATGTTGCTAATTTTTTTGTATGCTTGAATCTTTTTTTCTGTTTGCTAAGACTATATTCTGATTAATGAAGTGCAGGACTTCTGACAAGCGTATCCTGGGGCTTAGGAGTCGGGACTATGAGCACCTGGGGAGTCCTTCAAACCATGTCTTATTTCCCTGGTTGTTTTACCATCGGTGAAGCTACCGCGGTAATGCATGGCGTTATTTTGTTTGTCTTATCGACTGTAACTAATCTTCCACTCCGATACCATTTGCCACCTCTCCACGATGACGATATCGCAACCACAATACTCCAAGTGAGTATTGCTCCAATTTTAACTTTCTTCACTAAATTGCCGATAAATGATACCCAATTTTTAAATATTCTAGGTTGGCCTTTTGTACGTTGGACTTAATTGCGTACTGTGCGGATTTTTACCAACGTTGCGATCGGCGAGAAACTTTTATCTCCTAATCTTTGGAACATTGTTATTCCTCGTTTTTCCAGCTCTGCACATCTTGCTGGACCGAAGTCCTCTCATTTGGATAATTGTCTACGTTTTCGGAAGCTTTTCGCGGGTAAGACTGTAGGACTTTGATTTTTTCCTTCATAAACTCGATAACTGTGGTCAGCATCATAAGAAAATTCTTAAATTAATTCTCAAAATTCAAATACCGGCCACTTTGTCTTCTCATTGTTAAAAATAAGTGTAATTTCCATTTCTACATGTTTATTCGTGCTCGAGAAATATTAATTACGAAGATAAATTGATAATGGATAAGGAAAGTATTTAAAAAAACGGAAATATAAAAGTAAATGACTACAAAACATTTCCTGAACGCTCCTGACTAACAATTTATCTGAAAAAATACACCCGGAATTTCAGGTGTTTTCCAGTTTCACTCGAAATTTCGGAATAAATATATGTATTCATAAAACAAGGGGAAATTAAGTTTTGATAAATTCCCAAATTCGTAGTTCTTCGAAAATTCAATAAAAAAATTGAAAATACACGCGAGACGACAAAATCGGTGTTTTTAATTAATTGCAACAGTAATCGGCTGAAAAATTAGATATTTTTTATATTTTGCTTCCTCATAGAGGAAGCTTTGTTTTCATGAAATTTTTTTTTTTCGAGATTTTCATGTCAGTATGCTTAGAATCACCTAAAACGTCGAGAAAAGTGGTTTAGAAAAAATGTCCGTATGTATGTATGTGTGTGTGTGTGTGTGTGTGCTGGGCTTCGAAAATTCAATCTCCTCTCACTCGGTAACCGTTCGAGCGATCCGGCTCAAATTTGGCACGCAAGTAGAGTAGCGGCCCCTCTTTGAATGTTGTGATTTTTGCCAAAATATATGTGAAGTCATTAAGATTTTATGTTGATTTTAATTTGTTGAAAAAAGGGCGTGGTCGCCCTAACTTTCGTAAAAGTTCGCCGATTTGGCTAAATAGTTCTTCATAACTGAAGATACGTTCAATGTTGTATGGTATTGAATTTCGACGAAATCGGTAAACCGGTTCGGATTTTATAGAATTTTGAATTTTTCGAAAAAAATAGATTTTGATCTAAATTACGTCGAATTTCAACAAATGAACAGAAATTTTGTACAGACGAAAAATAACATTCAGAAATGCCATGTACCAAATTTGGTGATGATCGGTAAAGTCGTTCGGATTTTACACCATTTTTCATTTAAAAAAAAATGTAGATTTTCGCTATAACTTCCGGAAAAGTTGAGAAAGTACGACAAAAATTTGTATCTAATCAAAATTAGATGTAACGGTGTTTGCAGAGGTGATTTATAGCTGTATAAAACACCTCTGCAAAAGAGACACAAGGTATAAAAAAAAAGATGCAAAGTAGAACCTTGCACATTGCTTCCTCATTATTTTTCGCTTTTTACAAAGCTTCCTCTATGAGGAAGCCAAAATTGAATAACATACTGCTTCCTCACAGAGGGAGCTTTGTAAAAAGCGAAAAATAATGAGGAAGCAATGTGCAAGGTTCTACTTTGCATCTTTTTAGAAAAAATCTACCAAGATTTTCAGAGTAACATTTTCACCAAGAATTGAGTTTTCCTAAGATGTTTTTGACAACATTTTTTATCATTGCAGATTGCTCTGGTATTTTACTGGGGTTTCTGTCTTGTAATCGGAATCGGCGTATTGACATATCAAGTTATGTCAGGTTCTCGTGCGTCAACCGCTGCTAGAAAGAATTTCCATCTTTTGGCAGTTCTCGTTTATATTCCTGGCATCATATGGCAGCCAACGTTTTTGCATTTAGCTAGCGGCATTATTATGGGAATCTTCATGATGCTGGAGGTCTGTATAAAAAATAATTACGTTTTCAAATGAATCTAAAAAATTTGATTTTTCATTTGTGTATTTGCACATTTCAGCTTATACGTTTTCTGCGTATACCACCATTCTCTGAACCATTGCAACAAGGTTTCTCGGCATTTGCTGATGAAAAAGACGTTTTACTGTCTCTCACACCCCTGTATCTTCTCTTCGGGCTTTCGTATCCGCTCTGGATGCCGACCAGTCATCTAGAAATACTGCCTCTCATGAGCGGTGTCCTGACTGTAGGTCTTGGCGATTCTGCCGCCAGTTTCTACGGAACGAAATGGGGAAAAAACAAGTGGCCAGGTTCGGACAAATCGATCGAAGGAACAGCCGCTTGCATCGCGAGTCAATTATTGCTAATTTATATCCTCGGAGCTTTGGGTAAGTCAATTTTCTCAATAGAACTCGACTTGATAAAGGCAAGACTGAAAAAGAATGCTGGACGTCACTCTGTGGCTGGATATCCAAGATCTAAACGTACCAGAGTTTAGATTTTTAAGTATCTTCTTGCGTCTGAGCCAAAAAATTTCGAATTGGAGTTGGATTTTCAAAATCTTTCAGCAAAGTGTGTCGATATCTCCCAACAATATGCAAATGATGTTGAGATATAAATAATATGCATATATTGCGAATTTTGATGAGAAAGGAAAGCCTTGAAAATGGGTTTTTGTAGATTTTCACTTTCAATTTTTGAGCTACCGGCATAAAAAATGTCAATTTTGTAATCGGCGGATGATTTCCGATCAGATAAGCTTTTGAAATTGATTAAAAGTCGATTTTTTCTCTAGTTTGGACCACCCGAAAAATCAGGATCACGAAAATTCGCAATCTTCAATTGAAAGAGTTCGTCAAAATAAAGAGAATGGTTTTAATATCTTTAGTTAATTTTATAGATACGAATACATAAATAAATGTATTATGCATACATTTGCAATTTACTATATTTTAGTGTAACCCTGAATTTTTTGTGAAAATGCAAAGAACAGAAATTGATTTAATAATTTTTTTATCACCGGCGCTATAACGATCTATTTTAACTCACCGGATACAAGTGTACAATTTAATTTACCAAAATATCAAATATATCCATAAAAGACTTAAGAATTGAGAAGTATTCGAATTGGATCGTATAAAAAAATATTCGTTACTTAAACTAATTGGTATTAAAAACTCTGGTTGATGGTTGAGTAAAGATTCAATCATAAATTGATTTAAAAAAAACACCAACTCAGCTCTGGTTCCGCTCATTTCGTGAAAGGATGAATCTACAAAAAACAACCATCATTTTCAGCTTGCAATTCAAAAGATGGATTTTTTTTCAAGATTCACAAAATATCAAATATATTCATAAAAGACCTAAAAATTGAGAAGCATTCGAATTGGATCATATAAAAAAATATTCGTTACTTAAAGTAATTGGTATTAAAAACTCTTGTTAATGGTTGAGTAAAGATTTAACCATAAATTGATTTAAAAAAAAACACCAGCTCAGCTTTGGTTCCGCTCATTCAGTGAGGGGATGAATCTACAAAAAGAACCATAATTTTCAGCCCGCAATTCAAAAGATGGATTTTTTTTCAGGATTCACGAATGGTTTCTGGCCTCTCGTCCGAGGCACTCTCGCGGTAATCGGCATTTCGTTCGTCGAGGCGAGAACGAATCAAGTGGACAATCTGGCGCTTCCGCTTCTGATGTACTTTTGTCTCATTATTTAACACAATATTCGCGTTCGTAGCAAACGTTTGAAATTCATTAAGTCTGAAAAAAATGAAAAACGACCAACATCGAACTCGGAGATCTTCTTGAACGAAAAATGGACCTGCCACGTAACTTTAAACGCAGTTTTCAAAGAAAGAACGAATTATTTGTGGGTAAATCTTAAGAAGCAAATACGCCGAACGAAATATCAAGTTGATAGGTTCGAGGATGAATATCCTCAATACGAATAAGACTTATTTATGCAACTCAAAAGTTGCGCCAGCGTTGAACAAATCCCTATTATTATTATTAATATTATTATTATTATTATTAGTCTTCTTGTCATTAGCTAGCTGATGTCTCGATGTCCGAAATCGTTATGAGGATATATATATATTTTTTTCAATTGGATCGACTGATGTCTATTATAGATTAGAAGTTAATTTCAATTTTTATCTGTGAATATGTATTAATAATTGTGGTGTTCGGTAGAATTAGGATATCACGAAAGATTCTCCGCGAAAGCATCAGCTTTTCCTCTCGTGTTATGCATAAATGCATATATCTGCATAAGTTAATGTACAATTGAGCAAAATAACGCTGCAAGCGCTCGTAAAGTGTAACGAAGCACAAAGACAATCGATCTGCGGCTTTATATTCTCGTGCGCTTTTACCATTGCATTCCCATTGACGCACGCGCTAATGCGAGCCTTTTTATACTACGTAGTCGACGAAGAATAAAGTATTTTTCTACGAGAATTGTTACGAGCCATTAAGTGACGATTGCCTTTTCAGTTTCGCCAGTCAAGCAGCAGAATAAGATGATTAAATACTCTGCGAAGAATCGTAAATGTGTTACACAGAAAAACGTTCGAATTATTATTCCGACAAAATGGTTGTCGTTTTTTGTAAAACGATAATTAAAATAATCCTGAAACAATGATTATGTCGATAATAAATTATTTTCAATTAAACGAAGAATAAATAATACTGTGTTTGGTACAGTTATTGGCAATTATTGTGTCGAAATAAAAATTTGAGTTTATAATTTTTGCACCATAATGAATAATCAAGAGATTACAGTTTTCAATATTTTATTGACCGCACAGCCTTAAAATCTGTTCACATACAGCGCTCCGTACGTAAATTTGATCCTCCCATCGAAATTAGTCGCTGCAGAACGTACAAATGGCACCGAACGGATCGGACGCTTTATTTTTGTTTAATTTATTTTGTTTCTTCAGAATTTAGTAACAATCGCTGGATCAAATGCCGTAAAACACTTAGTTAATCTGTATTTCTTCGATCAGTGTTAGACGGTGCTTTCGTTACATTCCGTACCGACAGTCAATATTATAATACACGGCGAATCTCTCGCTTTCACGGAACTCAGGCCCTGCCGTGAGAATTCCACGCGCGATCGCACCGATTGGATAAACAAAGCGAAAAACAAGAAAAAAAAAAAAACAAACAAAACGATGGTCCAGCCTCTGTGAAAACGAGAGCCGAAGCATAATTTTTAAAGCTACCTGCTACTTAATTATAGTCGTTTCGTTAATTATCTACATAATGATTAAGTTTTATATAATAACGATATATATATTATAATAAAACTTAATTATTATCGACATGTTGTATAGTAATTAAATAAATATCCAGACACTCTCGGTTACATACTGCCTTCCTTGTGGAGAATTTTCCTAATGATAAATTGATATTCGTTCGCGCTTTCTATTTTTTTTTACTTCGTTAGTCGGTGTATTCCTTCGAGTCTTCGGTTGATAATATGTATTGGTTTTTTTTTGGTACGACACTTTGGTTACTTTCAAATCGATACATCTCTCTGTCGGCTTTTTTTTTTGTATACAAACTTTTTTGTCCCCCATTTCTCACGCGAAGCTACATCACAATGGGTTTTGTCTGCGTTGTTGTATTGACTTACGTGAAAAAGCAACAAAAAAACCAAAGCATTTGTACGTTGATGTTGTACGAATTGGTAATTAACAGCTGCAAATGGGTGTGTAATACTCCGAGCTACGGGGCTTAGGTAATTAAGGGTTTGAAGCGCTTCACACTGTTTAAATCAGTGCCAATATTAAAAAATATTTTCTATTAACTTAGGCATTTTAAATTGAGTATTGAAAAAGATGGTTTGTATATTGGTTCTCAGCGTATAAATACGATCACACCCTTGTTTTAAAATAAAAATCGACTGATATATGCTAATATCCGATAAAATGTTCTTTCGTCGAAATTTTTAAAAGACTTCATCTTAATATTGGTTTGATTGTGACGAATAATAGCTTTTTTCGTTTTTTAAAAGATCTTCCGTCATTTCACTGACGATTTTTTAATTATTTTATTCGTAGTTGTAGAATTACAGCCGTTTGTTTATCCGGCGTTAGACGATCTTTCAAACAATCGATATTATTAAAAATGTTGACAATAAAATTTGAAAACTAGCAAAGGTTTTTTTAATAATCAAAATCGGCTATCACTCGTCATAAAAGGATCAAAAGAGTTGTTTATTTCTTTTTAAAATAAATGAAATTTTCAGCGATTAGCATATTGCAATTTATTTTTATTTCTTCATAATAAGAGTGTATAAACCCAATAATTGTAGAAATATCGATTTGAAATGTTAGAACTGATTTGGTTGTAGCTCGAAGCGCTTCGTCTCCTTAAGACAGCGAATAAAGATAATTAAATAAATACGGGTACGGTTAATACAATCATTCACGTCCCTAGGATAAAAAATAAAAAGCAATAAATACGAATAGAATTTTTCCATATCCCAGTCATCAATTACATATGTACAATCTCAGGTGTAGACCGATAAATGATTCGGGTCTCGTTCCACTTCAGGGATATAATCTTCGTTATCACTACGAAAAAAAAAAATTATGAAAGTTACAAAGTCCGTGATTAGATTCCTGGACAATGATTGCAACGAGTATTCTTATGAGTAACAATCACGTACGTTTGCGCTAAACCTTGTTTTTTCTTATTCGTCCCTTCAGCACGAAAGCTCAAACGATCGATCAATATAATAGCTTCTTCGTTTTTTGAATACTCGTATCTTTTGTTCCGAAAACTTTACATCTACATTTATACCGATTAAGCATTTGAGATGAGCCGCGCGCGCGCTTTGTTTTTTTCTTTTTTTTCTTTTTCTTTTTTATTAATATTATACATCATGGCGAGAGAAGTTTCCTTCGGAGCGAACGCGATTCTACGAGAGAATTTTGCGAGGGAGAGCGAGAGACCGAAAGCTTTTTTTTTATGTGAGTGTTAATGTGTAGGTGTGTGTGTGATATTCATTTTGTTATATGCAAATTTATCGCGATAAGTCATTACGATTAAATGCTCGACTGCAAGAAGCATTGATTTTTATAGATATTTCTTCTTTCTGTTTTTCTTTTTTTTTTCTCTTTTCGATAGCCAAGATTAAATGAAAATCTTTCTCTTACCAGTTTCTCTCCCTTCCCTCTCATCTTATCTTCGAGCCTGATGTACACCGAGTACGTAATTACGTTTAGAAAATGAACTTATCTCGTCCACCCCGCGGCTCTTCGTTAATGGGAAATAGGGTGGGTGGTTGTGACGGGATATAGACATAAGGGGATTTTTCCTTCTTTTTTGTTTTCCTTTTTTTTCTTCTTTCTTTGCGAGGGTCCGCCGAGAATGATTCTGAGGAAGTAGGAAATTCAGGAATGGAGCACGGAGCACGGTTACTCCTTCAACTTGTGCCAATAAGCTATCTGTCGTCGAGGCGAACTGCACACTTCGTTCCAGTGATTGAGGGCCGGGCCTTGGCACTTTGCACCACCAAGTTCCAATCGACCGATGACCTGCGAAGTTAATTTTACACATTATCTTAATCCCCAAAAATAATAATTACAAGAAAAATATGATTAGTCTTATCACGTTTCCTTCTGAGTTAATGCAATTCTAATGAATTTAATAAAATATTATAAAATTAAACTGTATTTCTCAATTCATATTCTGCAGTTAGAATGTAAACTGAAAAACGTAAATTAAGAAATCATTTATTAATATATTATTGGAGAGAATTTAAAGTGTAACTTGCTTAATTCATTTCTGCTTAACCAGTGGTAGTAATAATCATAATGAGAATTCCGTTGATTTAATATAAATTTTGTTGAATGAATTTAATTTCAATGCACTTCATGAATGCTTAATAATATTTTGATTGAATCCTTTTTCTCAGTTTATTCACGTGTATTAAAACGAAAGTTTAAATAAAATAGTAAATATTTAATAAGGCATCATTTTATTGAAAAAAGTTAAATGAAAAAAAGTTAATGCAATTCTAACGAACTTAATAAAATATTATGAAATTAAACTGTATTTCTCAATTTATATTCTGCAGTTAGAATGTAAACTGAAAAACGTAAATTAAGAAATCATTTGTTAACATATTGGAGAGAATTTAGAGGGTAACTTGCTTAATTAATTTTTTGCTTAACCAGTGGTAGTAATAATCATAATGAGAATTCCGTTGATTTAATATAAATTTTGTTGAATGAATTTAATTTCAATGCACTTCATGAATGCTTAATAATATTTTGATTGAACCCTTTTTCTCAGTTTATTCACGTGTATTAAAACGAAAGTTTAAATAAAATAGTAAATATTCAATAAGGCATCATTTTATTGAAAAAAGTTAAATGAAAAAAAATTAATGCAATTCTAACGAACTTAATAAAATATTATGAAATTAAACTGTATTTCTCAATTTATATTCTGCAGTTAGAATGTAAACTGAAAAACGTAAATTAAGAAATCATTTATTAATATATTATTGGAGAGAATTTAAAGTGTAACTTGCTTAATTAATTTCTGCTTAACCAGTGGTAGTAATAATCATAATGAGAATTCCGTTGATTTAATATAAATTTTGTTGAATGAATTTAATTTCAATGCACTTCACGTATGCTTAATAATATTTTGATTGAACCCTTTTTCTCAGTTTATTCACGTGTATTAAAACGAAAGTTTAAATAAAATAGTAAATATTTAATAAGGCATCATTTTATTGAAAAAAGTTAAATGAAAAAAAGTTAATGCAATTCTAACGAACTTAATAAAATATTATGAAATTAAACTGTATTTCTCAATTCATATTCTGCAGTTAGAATGTAAACTGAAAAACGTAAATTGAGAAATCATTTATTAATATATTATTGAAGAGAATTTAAAGTGTAACTTGCTTAATTCATTTCTGCTTAATCAGTGGTAGTAATAATCATAATGAAAATTCCGTTGATTTACTATAAATTTTGTTGAATGAATTTAATTTCAATGCACTTCATGAATGCTTAATAATATTTCGATTGAACCCTTTTTCTCAGTTTATTCACGTGTATTAAAACGAAAGTTTAAATAAAATAGTAAATATTTAATAAGGCATCATTTTATTGAAAAAAGTTAAATGAAAAAAAAAGTGAATGCAATTCTAACGAACTTAATAAAATATTATGAAATTAAACTGTATTTCTCAATTCATATTCTGCAGTTAGAATGTAAACTGAAAAACGTAAATTAAGAAATCATTTATTAATATATTATTGGAGAGAATTTAAAGGGTAACTTGCTTAATTCATTTCTGCTTAACCAGTGGTAGTAATAATCATAATGAGAATTCCGTTGATTTAATATAAATTTTGTTGAATGAATTTAATTTCAATGCACTTCATAAATGCTTAATAATATTTTGATTGAATCCTTTTTCTCAGTTTATTCACGTGTATTAAAACGAAAGTTTAAATAAAATAGTAAATATTTATTAAGACATCATTTTATTGAAAAAAAAATGATCTAATGATTTTGGTGGCGTACCTCATTTTTCGTAAGGCGATCCCAATCCAGCAGCATAAATTCGAGAGTGATGTTGGCGAGGCCATCAGCACCGTTCGGTATTTCAAAGCCAAATGACTCGTTGAAGATAGGGCTGAGCGTTCGCTTTTTAACGTGAGTCTTCTTCTTCGAAATGCGTTGCGAATTGCACAGCAAATATATCTTCACGTAGGGATCCGCGAGGCCTGTCACATCCATCTTCGGTAAGTTTCTCGCCTTTAGAACGACTACGGTCAACCGATTGGTAGCCGGCTGCCAGCAAAGAGATACTAGCAGTTCACCTCTGCCTTGTGACTGAATCTGAAAATAAGTACGTTTTTGAAACTTTTATTTAGCACCTTCACTGGATGCACTGTACAAATTTTGTTGGAAATTCATCCGGAGAAACTGATAGGTTTAGTAAGTTTCAATTACAATTTTTGTTTAATGTACAAGCAATATTATTTTAATTAAAAGACTGGAAAAAGTGCTAGAAAATAATGAATAAAGTACTGAATCTATAAATAAGTACGTTTTTGAAATTTTTATTTAGCTCCTTCACTGTAAACACTGTTCGAATTTTTTAGAAATTCGTCCGGATAAACTGATAAGTTTAGTAACTTTCAATTACAATTTTTATTTAATGTACAAGCAATATTATTTAAATTAAAATACTGGACAAAATATTAGACAATACTGAATAAAGTACTGAATCTGTAAATAAGTACGTTTTTGAAATTTTTATTTAGCACCTTCACTGGATGCACTGTACAAATTTTTTGGAAATTCATCCGGATAAACTAATAAGTTTAGTAAGTTTCAATTACAATTTTTATTTAATGTACAAGCAATATTATTTAAATTAAAATACTGGAAAAAATACTAGAAAATACTGAAAAAAGTACTGAATCTGTAAATAAGTACGTTTTTGAAATTTTTATTTAGCACTTTCACTGGATGCACTGTACAAATTTCTTGGAAATTCATCCGGATAAACTGATAAGTTTAGTAAGTTTCAATTACAATTTTTATTTAATTTACAAGCAATATTATTTAAATTAAAATACTGGAAAAAATACTAGAAAATAATTAATAAAGTACTGAATCTGTAAATAAGTACTTTTTTGAAATTTTTATTTAGGTTCTTCAGTGAATGCACTATTAAAATTTTTTGGAAATTCGTATACGGCTTAAAAATGTTATTAACATTTTTAATTTTAACATTTAAAAAAACGCAATTTTCAAACATCACACAAAATTCTGACAAAATTCATATGTATGCAGAAAAATTAAAAAATCATTTTCATAACAAACAAAAATTAGGTTGCTGGGTATTGTGTTGAACAATTATTTATTTCAATAATTTGTTAATAACAGTTTTTTCAGATTTTTATCTCATCGAGAACTGTTCGTAATTCTCTCTCAATCTCCCTCGAACTTATGAGACGTCAGACAAGACGCTCATATTACCTTAAAAATTCTAGAATGTGTCTAATTTTATTCGAGCAGATTTCTTTTGCTTCCTCATAGAGGAAGCTTTGTTTTTGTGAAATTTTTTTTTTTTCGAGATTTTCATGTCAGTACACTCAGAATGGTCCAAAACGTCGAGAAAAGTGGTTTGTAAGAAATGTCTGTATGTCTATGTGTGTGTGTGTGCCGATTTCGTTGTTTGCACGATAACTATCGTAATTTTCGATGAATGTTCATCAAATTTGGCACGCAAGTAGGTTATCATAACACAACGTTTGGGATTGTGCATGACGCGAATCGATTGCGAAATACAGATTTCGCAGCGTTTTGAAAATTTTGAAAAAATTGTTTTCGCGCTATAACTTCCGCAAATTAAGAGATATCAGGCTGAAATTTTGTACACAAAAGGACTACCATCAAAACATGATGTGTACCAAATTTGGCGAGAATCGATAGCGTGGTTATAATTTTATTACAATTTCAATTTAAAAAAAAATGTCTTCAAAGACTTCGACTCTGTAAATTCTGAGATATCCGGCTGCAATTTTCGACATGATTTCACAATTATTGATTGTTAATAGTGAATTTAGTCAAAGGAACTATCGATATGTCGGTAAACTTCGATTTTGGTGAATACGAAAAAAAAAATGCCGGCAAGAAAATTTTTTTATTTTTAATTCTGCACAGATTTATCTTAAATTTTGTTCATATATGGACTATAATCGAAAAATATTTGAGTACAAATTTGACGCAGATCTGTCCAGCCGTTCAAATTTTATGGCATTTTGAATTTTTCGAAAAATCTCATTCTTGAGCTGGCTCGCGCAAATTACGAGATACCGGGTTCTAATTTGGTCCACATATGGACTACTATGGTACAAGGTTTTAGTACAAATTTGAAAAAAATCGGTTACACGGTTAAAATGCTTCGGCACTTTGAATTTTTAGAAAAAAGTGTAGAGCATAAACAAGCCTGCAAAGTAGAACCTTGCAAATTGCTTCCTCATTATTTCTCGGTTGTTACAAAGCTTCCTCTATGAGGAAGCCAAAATTAATTAACATACTTCCTCATAGAGGTAGCTTTGTAAAAAGCGAGAAATAATGAGGAAGCAATTTGCAAGGTTCTACTTTGCAGGCTATTTCAGTCTTCAATACATCATTTATTCGTGGTAGTAAAATGATCTGTTGCAACGCACCTTAAGACTTCTCGGACATATCTCACGGCAGAGAGATATCTGCTGATTGTCTGCATCCTCGAGGCCATTTACTGAAGATAAATCACACACAACTTCGCCGATCATGTCATCTCGAGAGTACCTGTCGAAACTGAGGACCACAAAGTGAAGACTGATTTTCTGAAATCCGAAAAAGTTCATGTATGAGTTACAGAATGTTTGTGTGTAAAGATATTGATTCTCTCTATCATCACGTTTAGCTATCTGTTTTATTTATCATGTGTGCTCGCTTAAGAAAAATCTTTAAGAGCTGGTAAGTGAAGTACTGAAATAAGATCGAGTAAAATAAAGATGTTGAATTTTTACAACATTTCCTCTGCTGTGTGTTCATGGGCTAAAGTACAATTAAGTGGGCTGTAGAGATGACGAACAAGAATTTAATATGACATTTGCTAAAAAAATTAAAAGAAAAACACAAATTAGATATTAATGCGAAAGTCATAACCAAATTTCTTCCTCAAAAGTGCTTATAAAGTACTAAAGTGCGCTCATTATGGCATCATATTTTTTTAAATTTGGCAGTAAATCATTGAAATGTAAAAAAATAAACGTATTGGGAACTACAAGCTTCAATGTATAAATTCAACCGGAATATTTTTATTAAATCAATTGACCCTTTTTGGATGTGGATCATCGATTTTGGTGATAGCAATGTGTCCCAGCACATTAAGAGCCTAAAATATTTGGAAAGCTAAATGATATTTTACAGAAACCACAAGAATGTAAAAAAACCATATTGAAGACTATAAAGATTCAACATACAAATTCATTTAGAATTCAACAAAATTCATTGAAGCACAAACAATACCGGCATTTTGGTAACGTAGTGCTTTACAGTGCCTCAAGCAGAGCTGCAAATCCCCATTAATTCATGAGATATACTTTACAGTACAATTTGTTTTGTAATTATGATTTTATAATAATATGTAGTGATTATAAATATAATATATAATGTAGTGATTATAATATAATTTTCGCTTTAATATTCCAAGAAATAGTGGAAAAAATGGAAGAAATAAGTAATGCATTACTTATTGTTTTCCATTTCTTGAAAAGAATTACCGTGAATTTTTATTGAAAAATAATAATTTTTGCAGCCATTCCAAAGTTTAATCATCGTATTACAATCGCTACATGTTATTATTATAAAATCATAATTATAGAGCTGATCGTATCATCATCATTATTTCTATAAGTATTAGGCATTTACAACTCTGGCCTCAAGAGCCTCCTAAATTGCCCGAAAACCAAATGACCTCCAGAGAGATATCAAAGTAGATGCACCATTTTTGGACACTTTTGATATAATTTTGGCCATCAAGTTCGATAGCACAACATTATAAATATTGTAATCTAGAATCAATCGAATAGATAATCTTGTTAACCTCTATGAAATCTGTCGAGCTATTAAGAGGATCCAGTCATCTACAAAAAGTCCTCAGAAAACATTTTTTATTGATGATTCTATTCTTTCTAAAAATATTACATTTAAACTTCATAAAGTACATATCAAGTACTGTAATTGTTCAATTTTGTACAAATATATGGAACACCAGAATGGTGTAAGGTGAAAATTAAAATTTGCCACTTTGCACAGCTTTCGAATCGAAACAATGAACAGATTTGAACTTCGGATGTCTTATTTTGTTTCTGAGGGAGATCATTCCGCAATGAGTATAGCGATTGAAGATGCAGTGGAAATTAGATTAACCGCAGCCTATTACTCAGTGAGTTTCTAATATATAAAAACTTCAATAGTCATTTAAATTCATAACTTTATTACAAAGACCTGGAATAAAAATCCCTATACCCATGATGGAATGACTTCCCTTAAAATCAAAATAAGACATCGGAAGTTTAAATCTGTTCACCGGTTTGATTCGAAAGCTGGACAAAGTGACAAATTTTACATTTCATCTTGCACAATACTGGTGCTTCATAGATTTATACAAAATTGCACAATTATAGTACTTGATATGTCCTTTATAAAGTTTAAATGTAAGATTTTTAGAAATAATAGAATCATCAATAAAAAATGTTTTCTGATGATTTTTTTTTTAAGGTGGCTGGATTCCCTTGATCCTTTGAGCCATACATTTTTCGTTTCCGAAATTAAATGAACCATTAATTATTGTCAGAAATTATTTAAAAATATTTAAATCTGAGCGACAACAAGTGACCCACTGTGACGCAAAGGGTTAACATGTGAATACGTGTATATAATGACTTGGAGTAAACGATTATGAAAATGTCCACGACTGGTACAGAGTGAAAACTGTGCATCTACCCTAAATCATATAAATAAATGATCATAGTGCGTCTATCTAATTCACACCTGTAGCTGACTCTGCGAGATTCCAAAGAAGGTAAAGTCCTCGTCGTAAACGGGATCCCTGGTGTTTCGGAGTACCCGTGTCTTAACTCTGTGCTGTTTGTCCGGAAATAGTTGAAGCTTTACATAAGGATCGCTCGATACATTTTGCTGTCCTCTCGCTGGTAGTCCTTTGCATTTTACAACCGTGACAGCAAGAGCATTCTGATCGCCCTGATATCGCAATTTAAAAACCAACTGGCCGAGTCCATCCTTGTTGCTGTCGTTCACGACGAGACCTCCACGTTCCGCTTTCTCGCTCGTCTCTAACTCAGCTTTGTCCTTTTCATTTTCCAGGGTCAGTGTAATTTCTCCTGAGGGCGTCTGGACCGGCGTTCCTGAACCCGAGGGAGTTCTTGGCTGTGATGAAGGATTGTTCGAATGCTGAGAGGGCTGAGATCCTGTTGGACTCGGTGTTTGACCACCGGTGCCTGGTGGACTCTTCGCCGGTCCCGTTGGACTTGGACTCTTCTTCAGATAATGACTCGTACTTCCTGGACTCTTAACCGCCGTTGGTTTCCGATGAGGTGGTCGAAACGCCAAAGACTTGTCGATGCTCAGCTTTACATGCTCCCGGCGCCGGCGGCATAGCCACCAGGTCATCGCGGCGGCGCACACTACAGTAGCTACACCGATGCATAGTACAACGAGGGTGGCCGTCGACACTAAAAAAATAAAAAAGGAAATCTCATTAAAATTAAAGAAAATATCTCCGAACCCTTAATGACCTCTTGAGACATTTTTATAATCACCGATGATGAACACTTTTCCGAGTTAAAATAGAAAAAAATAATTTGCCTTTGAATTGGAATGTTGGATGCATTTCTAATGGAATTATACTGGAAAATGTAGAAGAATATTTTTATGAAAAATTTAAAAGGCTATGAAAAGAAGAAATTTTGCTATTGTTTTTAGAAAATACTATATTAACCAATTAAAGGCCAAGAACTTTTTGAAACAAATGTCTACAACGTTAAAGAGTTTTCTGAATCAAAATAGCGAAAAAATGGCAATTTCAGTAAATTAACTTTTTTAATTTTTACGCCTTAATGCGTTTTTCTTTCGTAAAGTTAAAAGAAAAGAAAAAATCTCCGAGTCTTTAATGACCTCTTGAGACATTTTTATAATCACCGATGATGAACACTTTTCCGAGTAAAAATAGAAAAAAAATAATTTGCCTTTGAATTGAAATGTTGGATGCATTTCTAATGGAATTATACTGGAAAATGTATAAGAATATTTTTTATGAAAAATTTAAAAGGCTATGAAAAGAAGAAATTTTGCTATTGTTTTTAGAAAATACTATATTAACCAATTAAAGGCCAAGCCCTTTTTGAAACAAATGTCTACAACGTTGAATAGTTTTCTGAATCAAAATAGCGAAAAAATGGCAATTTCAGTAAATTAACTTTTTTAATTTTTACGCCTTAATGCGTTTTTCTTTCGTAAAGTTAAAAGAAAAGAAAAAATCTCCGAGTCTTTAATGACCTCTTGAGACATTTTTATAATCACCGATGATCAACACTTTTCCGAGTAAAAATAGAAAAAAATAATTTGCCTTTGAATTGGAATGTTGAATGTATTTCTAATGGAATTATACTGGAAAATGTATAAGAATATTTTTATGAAAAATTTAAATGGCTATGAAAAGAAGAAATTTTGCTATTGTTTTTAGAAAATACTATATTAACCAATTAAAGGCCAAGCCCTTTTTGAAACAAATGTCTACAACGTTGAGGAGTTTTCTGAATCAAAATAGCGAAAAAATGGCATTTTCAGTAAATAAATTTTTTAAATTTTACGCCTTAATGCGTTTTTCTTTCGTAAAGTTAAAAGAAAAGAAAATATCTCCGAGTCTTTAATGACCTCTTCAGACATTTTTATAATCACCGATGATGAACACTTTTCCGAGTAAAAATAGAAAAAAATTATTTGCCTTTGAATTGAAATGTTGGATGCATTTCTAATGGAATTATACTGGAAAATGTATAAGAATATTTTTTATGAAAAATTTAAAAGGCTATGAAAAGAAGAAATTTTGCTATTGTTTTTAGAAAATACTATATTAACCAATTAAAGGCCAAGCCCTTTTTGAAACAAATGTCTACAACGTTGAATAGTTTTCTGAATCAAAATAGCGAAAAAATGGCAATTTCAGTAAATTAACTTTTTTAATTTTTACGCCTTAAGGCGTTTTTCTGTCGCAAAGTTAAAAGAAAAGAAAAAATCTCCGAGCCTTTAATGACCTCTTGAGACATTTTTATAATCATCGATGATCAACACTTTTCCGAGTAAAAATAGAAAAAAATAATTTGCCTTTGAATTGAAATGTTGGATGCATTTCTAATGGAATTATACTGGAAAATGTATAAGAATATTTTTATGAAAAATTTAAAAGGCTATGAAAAGAAGAAATTTTGCTATTGTTTTTAGAAAATACTATATTAACCAATTAAAGGCCAAGACCTTTTTGAAACAAATGTCTACAACGTTAAAGAGTTTTCTGAATCAAAATAGCGAAAAAATGGCAATTTCAGTAAATTAACTTTTTTAATTTTTACGCCTTAATGCGTTTTTCTTTCGTAAACTTAAAAGAAAAGAAAAAATCTCCGACCCTTTAATGACCTCTTGAAACAGTTTTTTATCACCAATGATGAACACTTTGCCGGGTAAAAATAATTAAAAAATGCATTTAAAAATAATTTGTTTTTGAATTGGAATACAGGATACATTTCTAATGGAATTATACAATTCGAAAACGCATAATACTTTTTTTTTATAAAAAATTTGAAAGGGTATGAAATAGAAGAAATCTTACAATTGTCTTTAGAAAATACTATATTAACCAATTAAAGGCCAAGCCTCTTTTGAAACAAATGTCTCGTATGTTGAAGTCATTTCTGAATCAGAATAGCGAAAAAAATATCAATTTAAATAAATTAACTTTTTAATTTTCACCCCTAAATGCGCTTTTCTTCCGTAAAATAAAAATTATAGGATGCATTCCTGATGCTATTACACTATGTGTAGAAACATTTTTAAAGACGTGTTTGATAAAAATTTAAAAAAATAGACATTGAAACAGAAAAAATCGAAATCAAAGCTAAAAACCAAATTCTCCATAAACCAATTTTTCTCAAATACTGGACACTTAAAAAACATAAAAGTCGTAAAAAAAATTTCACATTTTTACACTCAAATATATTTTTCTTCCGCGAAATCGAAATTATTATTAGTATACGAATAACGTCATTCCTCAATTTTTTTTTGCGAAAATTAAAAAAAGGGTTACAGAAAAAAAGCAATATCTTCAACACAGCAAACTACGTTGTTATAAATTAAATAACAAAACTTAAAGATCTCACATGCCCGTAAAATCGTTCTTAAGATATAACAAAAATATATAAAGCATAAATTTTAATTAGTTTCATTCTCGGGACGTCAATGACCATTGAACACTGCCCCTCTCCACCCCCGCCATGTCCCTCTGAATAGATGAGTCATCGAGCATAAGAAAAATGGTATTTGCACCGTAAGTTGCAATTTCTTCTTTGCAGATTATATTTGACAAGCGAATTTTTACGAAGGCAAAGGATCGATGCGAGATGACGAACGTCTGGATTTTCAGACGGTCGGAGCTTTGGTCTCACGTAGCTTTTCCAGCAAATCCAGCTTTTGTACCAGCTGCTATTGAAGCTACGTAGATGAATAATATTACGACACTTGTGGGATTATCGCTTACCTGAATCGACTGGCCGTATGAGAGGACCATCCTCTAAAACTCCGTCGACCATTTTGGTCGTATTGCACTGAACGACACTGTATCCGCTGAAGGGCTGTTTCGTTCCACGGCACGCTTTGGGCGGTATTTACGGCGTGCAACCGTGCACCAAGAGTGTTCGCGTCCAGCAACACGACCGAAGAAACCGGATCAATATGACCCCCGCCGAGGATGACGGAGCTTGCGCGCAGAAGCTTTTCCCCCGTTTTCTTGTGTATTAACAACGCAGAACATGCGTCGCGTTCACCGTCCCTTTTCCTCTCCCTCTCTGGAGGCTTCGGTTCCTAAAGGGGTGGAAAAATGTATATAGCTTTTTCTTCAAGATTTTTCATGACGATAATACGTACTTCGTTTTGAAATATGCACGCTACGTATATGTAATTGGCTCCCCACCTGCTGCAAGACTAATTGCAGTCACGGATGCACATGGTGGTACATTGTATAGTTGTCGGTTATGTGGGTCATCCACGGTCGATCGGAAAAATACATCGGCCGGGAAAGACTCGACTTCCCCAGGGGTTGTATTTTGTCGGAAGTCTCACTGACGCTGAAAAGAAGACTCTGAGTAATCGACGTCTGTAACTACTATTGGAATACTACTCGGTACGATGACTCATAATATTTTATGCAGTCGAGGTATTCTGATGGAGATATTGCAATTGCAATAGGAAAAGTTGTAGGGATAATTAGTTTTTAGTGAATTTTATTGTACTTTTTTTTTGTTGAGTTTTTAACGGGTATGACCGATTTGCGTTTCAAAATTATAATATTGAATTTTTGATAATTTGATTAATAGATATAGAAATGGAAAAAATTAATTTTTTATATTTTTACGTGTATCGATAAATACTTCCCGGATGCCAAGCACGATGACTCATGAGATTTATAATGCACGCGGGTGACTATGATATGAGATGTATATGCAATATGTGTGCTGCAAGTATAAGAGAAAAAATCGTATCACAAAGAAGTTTTGAATGAGTTACTTCTTGGTTTAATTCTTTATAGTTTCCTGCTATAAACAAAAATTTACCTTAAATTTCCGAGACTTTTTCAAATAAACATAATTGAAAATATGCACTTTTGAAAAATGCAATTTTCTAATTTGTATAAGTGCATCCGGGACGCCCAGCGTGATGACTCATTTCTTTTTGGGTTAAATCTATTTGCCTATTTACGGTTGTAGAAGAAAAGTCGGATTAAAATTTTGGATACTTTTTTTAATTAAAATAATTGAAAAACTGCACTTTGTTTTCCTTATAGAGAAAACTTTGTTTTTATGAAATCTTTTTTTTCACGTTTTTCATGTCAGAACTCTCAGAATGGTCCAAAACGCGATGAAATGTGATTTAGAAAAAATGTCTGTATGTGCGTGTGCACTGAAAAAAATGTCATTGATTCAATAAATCCATCGTTTGCGAGCTGCCAAAAACAAGCGTTATCAACTTAAGGTAGTTCTGTCGGTACACCGGAGTCATAAATCTCCGAGTTTATATGACATTAAAAAATAATCATACGCATCACTTTGACTGCCTCAATAATAATATAAAAAATAATCGAGAATCCTTCGAAATTGTCGTAATCAAATTAAAACGATTATTTATAAATAGTTGATATATTTAGTGCAGATTTGACTTCATTTTTACGATAATTAGGTTAGGAAACGTCATTTAGCCCGGTATCGTGCACTTTGACCTTGGTTCGATTAAACATTATTCCGGCGACTTCACCTTTTTTCATGATCCATCAATTCCTAAATGATTTGCGAATCTGTAGTACTATTTATTTTTTCTTTATCTTTGATCTAAGTACATTAATTTTCGATTTAAAGATCAATTTTTCCAGCCCTCCCGTTGGCGCCGTATAAAAACATCGATTTTCAAGTTTTAATTGTTCATTCAAATACTCGGTAATAGCCTTCAAGATTTTATGCAAGTAAAATTGAATAGCTAAATTACAACATGTCAAAAATTCATGCATATGAGTTTGGATTGCCTTCACGACAGAACTACCTTAAGTTGAATTCGAATTCCTCCAATTCCGTACGAGATCGAAACAATAACTCTAAAATAAGCAAAATAATATTTTATTATTTCAATGTTAAATGGGATTGAACGAATAAGAACTTATTTGAGTTAATTCAAAAATACTTCTTTTTGGCAGCCCGCAATAGAATTTTTTTTCAGTGTACGTGTGTGAAATTGTATTCATCTGTGACTCTATAACCATTCAACCAATTGAGCTAGAATTTGGCACACAAGAGGAGCAACAGCTTGTCTTTGATAGTCTTTGATTTCGATAAAATATATGCAGAGGTTTAGTTTTTATAGTTTTTTAAAAATTTTCAAGAAAGGGCGTGAACGCTCTAAATTTCGTAAAATTTTGGATATTTTGCTAAACATTTTTTCATAACTGCAGCTATACTCAATATTGGTTGATATTAAATTTAGCCAAAATCGGAAAACTTTTACATTTTTAAATAATTGACGTTGCATTAACTCTGGTAAAACATAAACTACCGGCCCAAGTTTTGTTCGTAAACGAAATAATATTTAGAGATGTCAGATAAATCATTTGATGGAGATCGGTAGCAGGCTTTGGATTATATAGGAATTTGAATTTGTATTTTTTCCCGACTTTGCTAAAATAATGTCATTTCGTGCGCGTAACGCGATCGAAAAATCACTAATTTTTTATTTCCTACTCGTACGCATTCGCAATCCTTAGAGGGGCGCATTTCATAACTCCCTAGGGCAGAAAACAGTTCAATTCTGTGTGGCGTGCGTAATAAGAAGCGCATACTGCATATGCGTACACCCCGAGAAAAAGTTTCATTGATTCACGGAAATCTTTGCCAATGAAATTAAATACTTGAATTTCAATACTATCTTTTCTTTGAATGATCTCCAACTCAATGAAAAGTAGTGACATTGATTCGAAGAAACATTTCTTTAAACCAATGAACCTTTTTTCATTGATTTCAAAGATATCGTCTCTGATTCAATGAAACCTTCTTCTTACCAGCTTAAAATTTCGAAATCTATTTGATCCTGAAGTACGCGGCAGATAAAGCTCAGGTTTTGTGAATATGTAAGGAAGTACGGCAGAAATAGGCTAACCTTCTGGCTTCTCGAAACTCGAAGTCGTTCGTTCGGGAGAACCGGAAAACAAAAAAGTGAGGTTAGGTGCGAGAGAGAGATCAATGAAAACGTTTCTTTGAACCAATGAAAACGTCTCTTTACAACAATGAAACTGTTTCTGTATTATATGCTCACTAAGTAAATCTTTATTTACAGGCAATGAAATGTTCTTTTTGAAATTCAAATGCACTATTTCATTGAAATCAATGAAAAACAAATCTATCCACCCATTTCTTTGGCGTCAGTGAAATCTTTTTTCTCGGTGTACTCGTCATTGGCAAAAATGAGTAACTTTTGCATTCTTCGCCCTCACCCAAAATCACGCACTTCCCTCCCTTGTAGCATAATACACTATTGTTATCTCTTCACGATTAAAATTTCGCTAAACTCTAGTTTTTGAAATTTATTTAAAACAAGCATACAGAGTACGACCTTGCATGTCGCTTCTTCATTTTTTTTACTTATAACAAAGCTTTCTCTACGAGGAAGCCAAAATTGAAGCCCGGATTTCGGATCGCTAACGGCAACAAATGAATGCTTAAGGTGGCCAGCTCTAAGAGTCGGGATGGCAGAGATTCATGTAGTGTGATGGTGTTAGTGAGTTCACACGCCGTACTTCACATCGCATGAAAAAAAAACTGCGACACATTCAACCGAACAAAGAATATTAAAATAAGTTAAAATATCACCTTACATTATATACTATTATTTATTTCAATACTATTAAAATAGATAAATAATTATCTTAACAATATTAAAATAAATAAAAACGGTTTGTTTATTTATTTATTTTTATACAATGGAAAAAGCGCATTTTTTTGTAAATCCACTTTTTCATTAAATGAAAATGTAGAGAATTCGTCCAGAATTTTTTTTATTAGAATTTAAGAAGATAAATGCTGAGTGGGAGGCAGTTTTTCTGAGTTTATAACGTATTCTCATAAAGTAGGGATTCAGTAAAAATAAAGCCGCTTGTGTCGGCCAGATTTTCCGCAGTTTCCGTGTGCCCTTATGCAAATGCGATACAGAAGTGCATTAGAAAGAGTGGCTGCGGACAGCACGCGAGTAATGAAATAGGGAATAAAGGGGGTGGAGATTGTAAAAGGGATATGTAAATTCCTCAAGTACGCCTATAGGCGCATTTGAGGAATTTACATATGAAGTACACCAATAAGCATCCAATACCCAATAATAAAGAATATACTTGAGAAAATAACTATCTCTTCAATGTACCAAATTTGGTATGGTGAAAGTTAAAGGGTTAATACTTTTCATCATCGCGATGAATAGTCGATATGAGAATGAAACTGTGAAAAAATTTTAAATATTTTATTAATGGTATTTGATATAATTGATATTCAAAATAGAAGTCAATAGAGAAACACAATTGTCTTAATATCTATATTTTATTCAGGCGTTTCAAAGGTTTTTTAAAAACATTAAAAAAATCAAATATAGTATAGTAAAATTTGATAAACAGTGGAATTGTATTAGGAATGCATCTTCTTTTTTTATATTATGAAGGAAAAACCTATTAACACGCAAAAAATAATTTTTCTTCAAAACCGTCGCTTGTCCACTATTTTGATTCAGTAAATCCCCAACATTTTAGAATTTTTGTTTTCAATTATAAAGAGCCTTGGCCATTGAAGGTTTAATGAATTGGATTGATTCTGACGAAAAGCAGATATTCCGTAACCTCGACCAAAGATACCCAATTTATAGAATTTTTACTTTCGATTTAATTACTTTTTTTATTGAGATCAGAAATTTGTACTCGAGTACAATTGTATAATGTTTGATGAAGATCAAGAAAATTTTACCCATGCGATCAAAATGCTCATTCCTACTTCAAAGTTTTTCTCAGTTTCAAGACCTTTTGTTAATTGATAATTTTTTTTTTAATTCAATTTTGTTACCAACAAATAGTGGATGAAATGATTTTTTTTACATGCCGTAGCTAATATTTAGATCCATAATTGACAAAGCATATAATCAGAGCAAAAAAGAAATGCTCACCGATTCCCCAAATTTTATTTGTCGCCATTAAAGTTTTATCTAAGTATTATTACTTTCCGCAAAATTAAAAAAAAATTTCCCCTAAGTATGAAATGAATTAAACTGTAATTAAAAAATCCAACTGGCGTAACAGGAGATCAATCATCGGCCAGGATTACATTAATAAAATTTCTAAACTAAGTAAAACAGTAATAATTCAATTCCATTATTTTTGAGCCCCTATAAAAAGACTGCCTAATTCTAATCTGATTACAGGGGTAACTAGGAGTTATTAAGCTTATAAGAGTGATCTCGGATCAAGAAACCGTAACGTTACGACTTGTCGTCGTTTAATTTCATTTCTGAATTAATTAGAACAGTAATAATTTAATTCCATTACTTTTGAGCCCTTATAAAAAGACCTCCTAATCCTAATCTGATTACAGGGCCAACTAGGAGTTAATAAACTTATAAGAGTGACCTCAGATCAAGAAACCGTAACGTTACGATTTGTCATCGTTTAATTTCATTTCTGAATTAAGTAGAACAGTAATAATTTAATTCCATTACTTTTGAGCCCTTATAAAAAGACCTCCTAATTCTAATCTGATTACAGGGCCAACTACGAGTTAATAAACTTATAAGAGTGACCTCAGATCAAGAAACCGTAACGTTACGATTTGTCATCGTTTAATTTCATTTCTGAATTAAGTAAAACAGTAATAATTTAATTCCATTACTTTTGAGCCCTTATAAAAAGACCTACTAATTCTAATCTGATTACAGAGTCAACTAGGGGTTAATAAACTTATAAGAGTGACTTCGAATCAAGAAACTGTAACGTTACGACTTGTCATCGTTTAATTTCATTTCTGAGTTAAGTAAAACAGTAATAATTTAATTCCATTACTATTGAGCCCTTTAAAAAAGACCTCCTAATTCTAATCTGATTACAGAGTCAACTAGGAGTTAATAAACTTATAAGAGTGACATCGGATCAAGAAACCGTAACGTTAAGATTTCTCATCGTTTAATTTCATTTCTGAATTAATTAAAACAGTAATAATTTAATTCTATTACTTTTGAGCCCTTCTAAAAAGACTTCCTAATTCTAACCTGATTACAGGGTCAACTAGGAGTTAATAAACTTATAAGAGTGACCTCAGATCAAGAAACCGTAACGTTACGATTTGTCATCGCTTAATTTCATTTCTGAATTAAGTAAAACAGTAATAATTTAATTCCATTACTATTGAGCCCTTTTAAAAAGACCTCCTAATTGTAATCTGATTACAGAGTCAACTAGGAGTTAATAAACTTATAAGAGTGACCTCGGATCAAGAAACCGTAACGTTACGATTTGTCATCGTTTAATTTCATTTCTGAATTAAGTAAAACAGTAATAATTTAATTCCATTACTATTGAGCCCTTTTAAAAAGACCTCCTAATTCTAATCTGATTACAGAGTCAACTAGGAGTTAATAAACTTATAAGAGTGACCTCGGATCAAGAAACTGTAACGTTACGATTTGTCATCGTTTAATTTCATTTCTGAGTTAAGTAAAACAGTAATAATTTAATTCCATTATTTTTGAGCCCTTCTAAAAAGACTTCCTAATTCTAACCTGATTACAGGGTCAACTAGGAGTTAATAAACTTATAAGAGTGACCTCAGATCAAGAAACCGTAACGTTACGATTTGTCATCGCTTAATTTCATTTCTGAATTAAGTAAAACAGTAATAATTTAATTCCATTACTATTGAGCCCTTTTAAAAAGACCTCCTAATTGTAATCTGATTACAGAGTCAACTAGGAGTTAATAAACTTATAAGAGTGACCTCGGATCAAGAAACCGTAACGTTACGATTTGTCATCGTTTAATTTTATTTCTGAATTAAGTAAAACAGTAATAATTTAATTCCATTACTATTGAGCCCTTTTAAAAAGACCTCCTAATTCTAATCTGATTACAGAGTCAACTAGGAGTTAATAAACTTATAAGAGTGACCACAGATCAAGAAACCGTAACGTTACGATTTGTCATCGCTTGATTTCATTTCTGAATTAAGTAAAACAGTAATAATTTAATTCCATTACTATTGAGCCCTTTTAAAAAGACCTCCTAATTCTAATCTGATTACAGAGTCAACTAGGAGTTTATAAACTTACAAGAGTGACCTTAGATCAAGAAACCGTAACGTTACGATTTGTCATCGTTTAATTTAATTTCTGAATTAAGTAAAAAAAGTAATAATTTAATTCCATTACTATTGAGCCCTTTTAAAAAGACCTCCTAATTCTAATCTGATTACAGAGTCAACTAGGAGTTAATAAACTTATAAGAGTGAACTCGGATCAAGAAACCGTAACGTTACGATTTGTCGTCGTTTAATTTCATTTCTGAATTAAGTAAAACAGTAATAATTTAATTCCTTTATATTTGAGCCCTTCTAAAAAGACTTCCTAATTCTAACCTGATTACAGGGTCAACTAGGAGTTAATAAACTTATAAGAGTGACCTCAGATCAAGAAACCGTAACGTTACGATTTGTCATCGCTTAATTTCATTTCTGAATTAAGTAAAACAGTAATAATTTAATTCCATTACTATTGAGCCCTTTTAAAAAGACCTCCTAATTCTAATCTGATTACAGAGTCAACTAGGAGTGAATAAACTTATAAGAGTGAACTCGGATCAAGAAACCGTAACGTTACGATTTGTCGTCGTTTAATTTCATTTCTGAATTAAGTAAAACAGTAATAATTTAATTCCTTTATATTTGAGCCCTTCTAAAAAGACTTCCTAATTCTAACCTGATTACAGGGTCAACTAGGAGTTAATAAACTTATAAGAATGACCTCAGATCAAGAAACCGTAACGTTACGATTTGTCATCGCTTAATTTCATTTCTGAATTAAGTAAAACAGTAATAATTTAATTCCATTACTATTGAGCCCTTTTAAAAAGACCTCCTAATTCTAATCTGATTACAGAGTCAACTAGGAGTTTATAAACTTACAAGAGTGACCTCAGATCAAGAAACCGTAACGTTACGATTTGTCATCGTTTAATTTAATTTCTGAATTAGGTAAAAAAGTAATAATTTAATTCCATTACTATTGAGCCCTTCTAAAAAGACTTCCTAATTCTGACATGATTACAGGGTCAACTAGGAGTTAATAAACTTATAAGAGTGATCTCAGATCAAGAAACCGTAACGTTACGATTTGTCATCGCTTAATTTCATTTCTGAATTAAGTAAAACAGTAATAATTTAATTCCATTACTATTGAGCCCTTTTAAAAAGACCTCCTAATTGTAATCTGATTACAGAGTCAACTAGGAGTTAATAAACTTATAAGGGTGACCTCGGATCAAGAAACCGTAACGTTACGATTTGTCATCGTTTAATTTTATTTCTGAATTAAGTAAAACAGTAATAATTTAATTCCATTACTATTGAGCCCTTTTAAAAAGACCTCCTAATTCTAATCTGATTACAGAGTCAACTAGGAGTTAATAAACTTATAAGAGTGACCTCGGATCAAGAAACTGTAACGTTACGATTTGTCATCGTTTAATTTCATTTCTGAGTTAAGTAAAACAGTAATAATTTAATTCCATTATTTTTGAGCCCTTCTAAAAAGACTTCCTAATTCTAACCTGATTACAGGGTCAACTAGGAGTTAATAAACTTATAAGAGTGACCTCAGATCAAGAAACCGTAACGTTACGATTTGTCATCGTTTAATTTCATTTATAAATTAAGTAAAAAAGTAATAATTTAATTCCATTACTATTGAGCAGAGTTGTAAGTCCCCATTAATTCATGAGATATAGTTTATAGTACAATTTGTTTTGTAATTATGATTTCATAATAATAATATTTAGTGATTATAAAATAGAGTGTAAACATTTGAATAGCTGAAAAAAATACTAATTTTCGCTTTAATATTACAAAAAATAGTGGAAATAATGGAAGAAATAAGTAATGCATTACTTTCTTAATGCATTACTTATTTTTTCCCATTTTTTCAAAAGGATTACCGTGAAGTTTTATTGAGAAATAATAATTTTTGCAGCCATTCCAAAGTTTAAGCATCGTATTACAATCGCTACATGTTTTTATTATAAAATCATAATTATAGAGCTGATCGTATCATCATCATTATTTCTATAAGTATTAGGCATTTACAACTCTGCTATTGAGCCCTTTAAAAAAGACCTCCTAATTCCAATCTGATTACAGAGTCAACTAGGAGTTAATAAACTTACAAGAGTGACCTCAGATCAAGAATTCGTGACGTTACGAATTGTCATCGTTTATATTGATGACGTCATCTCTTCTTTCTCGAAGAAGACCGGCGCATGCGTATATTAATTCGGAGTGCCGGTGGGGCAGAATACTACTCGCTACTACACTAACCGAGGCTCCATATAGACGGCTGAGTATTCGACGTTCTAAAATAAAAAATAAAAAAGAATCCTTCATACGGTTTTACGAAGGCGTAGGCTGGACAATCGCGCAGTTGTGCTGACAACCAGCTGAGATTCCGTCCATCAAGTGGAAGAAATTGATTGAATAAGCTAATAAAACATAACTACATTGTTCAAGGAGTTGGTAGAAATTTGCTGCGTCGAATAGACAAAGCGGCAACGACAACATGGGCCTCAAAGACCTTAGAATTGTCTTTGACAATCCGTGGAGCACTTATTACCCAGGACAGACCGTCACAGGTCGTGTCATCATTGGATTAAACTCTACGAAGAAGATTCGCGGTGAGTTATAAGTGACTGTTGTGCTAATGAGTCATATACCGGGTGATATACCGGGTGACTCAAAATTCGAATACTTCCAGCTCGATCGATATTTAATACGACTGAAAAAAATGCCGGCTATTATTGCGCATATATGTGAAATTTTCGTTTTAGAATATTTCCACTTTCGTTTAGTTATATCGTTGTATATTGAATATTTTTTTAACGTGCCGATATTCAATACTCGTAAAGAAAGAAATATTGGATGTCAATATTTCTGAGAATTATTATTGGATTATTTATACTCAATGGCTGCTGATTTTTAACCAAACATCATATGAAACTATTGTCATTTTTTTTAGATAATTTATTTACGATTTTTTTTAGTTTTTGCTCCATTAAACTTAATATGCAATCGATGTTATATACGAATATGTATATTTATTACGATTGTTATTTTATTATTGTTTAATCGACTGTTTTGCTGATTTTGGATATACAATGTGACATTATTCTCATGTTTATATAAGAAAAAAAAATTTATTTTTATTTATTCATTATTGATTCACCATTTTAAATATGATTCGATATTTAATAATCTTACAGGAATTACGCATTTGCCATTGATTTCAATGACAAATGCCGTTAACATACGAATTCATTATTATTATTTATAATATAATAATTATTATTATTTAATAAAATAAGCTGCTGATTTGAAACAATTCTGTACCTGAAAACGTTTATATTTCTTTTCCTACATTTAAAGAAGTGTGTAATTCTTTAAAGAATTTTGTTTCACTATAGCTCGATAAAAGTTTGTGTGACGAATGTCACATAAACCCGCGAATTAGTCACAATGCTAATTTTCTAAAATATGTGGACAATTTTGAATAGGAATTAGTTTTAAGAAATAACATGTGCATATATTTTGCTCCACCCTCGCAAAGACGTTTAATTATAGCTTTCAGTGATAAATGTCACATAAAACCGCGAATTAGTCATGAATCTAATTTTCTAAAACATGTGGAAAATTTTGGATAGGGATTAGTTTTAAGAAACAACATGTGCGTATCTTTTGCTCCACCCTCGCGAAAACGTTTAATTATAGCTTTGAGTGACGAATGTCACGTAAAACCGCCAATTAGTCACGACTCTAATTTTCTAAAACATGTGGAAAATTTTGGATAGGAATTAGTTTTAAAAACAACATGTGCGTATCTTTTGCTCCACCCTCGCGAAAACGTTTAATTATAGCTTTGTGTGACGAATGTCACATAAAACCGCCAATTAGTCACGACTCTAATTTTCTAAAACATGTGGAAAATTTTGAATAGGAATTAGTTTTAAGAAACAACATGTGCGTATCTTTTGCTCCACCCTCGCGAAAACGTTTAATTATAGCTTTGTGTGACGAATGTCACATAAAACCGCCAATTAGTCACGACTCTAATTTTTTTAAAGATGTGGAAAATTTTGGATGGGAATTAGTTTTAAAAAACAACATGTGCATACACCTATTTTGCTCCACCCTCGCGAAAATGTGTAATTATAGCTTTCAGTGATAAATGTCACTTAAAACCGCAAATTAGTCATGATTCTAATTTTCTAAAACATGTGGAAAATTTTGAATAGGAATTAGTTTTAAAAAACAACATGTGTGTATATTTTGCTCCACCCTCGCGAAAACGTTTAATTATAGCTTTGACTGACGAATGTCACATAAAACAGCCAATTAGTCACGACTTTAATTTTCTAAAACATGTGGAAAATTTTGAATAGGAATTAGTTTTAAAAAACAACATGTGCATATCTTTTGCTCCAACCTCGCGAAAAAATTTAATTATAGCTTTGTGTGACGAATGTCACATAAAACCGCCAATTAGTCACGACTCTAATTTTCTAAAACATGTGGAAAATTTTAGATAGGAATTAGTTTTAAGAAACAACATGTACGTATCTTTTGCGCCATCCTCGCGAAAAAAATTAATTACAGCTTTATGTGACGAATGTCACATAAATGTGACGAGTGTCACATAAAACCGACAATTAGTCACGACTCTAATTTTCTAAAACATGTGGAAAATTTTGGATAGGAATTAGTTTTAAAAAACAACATGTGCGTATCTTTTACTCCACCCTCGCGAAAAAATTTAATTATAGCTTTGTGTGACGAATGTCACATAAAACCGCCAATTAGTCACGGCTCTAATTTTCTAAAACATGTGGAAAACTTTGGATAGGAATTAGTTTAAAAAAACAACATGTGCGTATCTTTTGCTCGACCCTCGCGAAAACGTTTAATTATAGCTTTGAGTGACGAATGTCACATAAAACCGCCAATTAGTCACGACTCTAATTTTCTAAAACATGTAGAAAATTTTGGATAAGAATTAGTTTTAAAAAACAACATGTGCGTATATTTTGCTCCACCCTCGCGAAAACGTTTAATTATAGCTTTGAGTGACGAATGTCACATAAAACCGCTAATTAGTCACGACTCTAATTTTCTAAAACATGTGGAAAATTTTGGATAGGAATTAGTTTAAAAAAACAACATGTGCGTATATTTTGCTCCGCCCTCGCGAAAACGTTTAATTATAGCTTTGTGTGCCGAATGTCACATAAAACCGCCAATTAGTCACGACTCTAATTTTCTAAAACATGTGGAAAATTTTGGATAGGAATTAGTTTTAAAAAACAACATGTGCGTATCTTTTACTCCACCCTCGCGAAAAAATTTAATTATAGCTTTGTGTGACGAATGTCACATAAAACCGCCAATTAGTCACGGCTCTAATTTTCTAAAACATGTGGAAAACTTTGGATAGGAATTAGTTTAAAAAAACAACATGTGCGTATCTTTTGCTCGACCCTCGCGAAAAAATTTAATTATAGCTTTGTGTGACGAATGTCACATAAAACCGCCAATTAGTCAGGACTCTAATTTTCTAAAACATGTGGAAAATTTTAGATAGGAATTAGTTTTAAGAAACAACATGTACGTATCTTTTGCGCCATCCTCGCGAAAAAAATTAATTACAGCTTTATGTGACGAATGTCACATAAAACCGACAATTAGTCACGACTCTAATTTTCTAAAACATGTAGAAAATTTTGGATAGGAATTAGTTTTAAAAAACAACATGTGCGTATATTTTGCTCCACCCTCGCGAAAACGTTTAATTATAGCTTTGTGTGACGAATGTCACATAAAACCGCCAATTAGTTACGACTCTAATTTTCTAAAACATGTGGAAAATTTTGGATAGGAATTAGTTTTAAAAAACAACATGTGCGTATATTTTGCTCCACCCTCGCGAAAAAATTTAATTATAGCTTTGAGTGACGGATGTCACATAAAACCGCCAATTAGTCACGACTCTAATTTTCTAAAACATGTAGAAAATTTTGGATAAGAATTAGTTTTAAAAAAGAACATGTGCATATCTTTTGCTTCACCCTCGCGAAAACGTTTAATTATAGCTTTGTGTGACGAATGTCACATAAAACCGCCAATTAGTCACGACTCTAATTTTCTAAAACATGTAGAAAATTTTGGATAAGAATTAGTTTTAAAAAACAACATGTGCATATCTTTTGCCCCACCTTTGCGAAAACGTTTAATTATAGCCTTGTGTGACGAATGTCACATAAAACTGCCAATTAGTCACGACTCTAATTTTCTAAAACATGTGGAAAATTTTGGATAGGAATTAGTTTTAAAAAACAACATGTGCGTATATTTTGCTCCAACCTCGCGAAAAAATTTAATTATAGCTTTGTGTGACGAATGTCACATAAAACCGCCAATTAGTCACGACTCTAATTTTCTAAAACATGTAGAAAATTTTGGATAAGAATTAGTTTTAAAAAACAACATGTGCGTATATTTTGCTCCACCCTCGCGAAAACGTTTAATTATAGCTTTGAGTGACGAATGTCACATAAAACCGCTAATTAGTCACCACTCTAATTTTCTAAAACATGTGGAAAATTTTGGATAGGAATTAGTTTAAAAAAACAACATGTGCGTATCTTTTGCTCCACCCTCGCGAAAAAATTTAATTACATATAGCTTTGTGTGACGAATGTCACATAATCAGTCACGATACTAATTTTTTTTAATACGTGGAAGATTTTGGATAGGAATTAGTTTTAAGTAACAACATGTAGGTATCTTATGCTCCACCCTCGCGAAAACGTTTAATTATAGCTTCTGATGTAGTGTGTACGTCTGCTGCTACACCCGCATAATCTTCGTGCATTCTTCTTAGCGATATTTGTATCAGTACGCTATTTACTGGCTGTTCTATACGTGTTGTATTCTCTTAAGGAGTGAAGCAAATCATATATGACAGAATACAACGTTTATATGTGTATAAAGTTTATGCGGTATACAGAGAGTATTGGGTGTGAGGAGGTATCTGTGCCATCGTCGAGCTAACCGACAAGACGAGTATATTTTGACTTCTGACGTCAAGACTCGTCTCTCTCCTTCACGTACTCGATACGTCGACGGATTATTTCCAGAGCGGTGGCGAAAAGAGCAGAGGCTCGTCTCGTGGCGCCTGGTTCCCTTGAAATATATACAGTCGATCACCTCGGATCTTTTTCACACGCTGATGCTTTTAGCACTAATGATATACTTAATAGCTAAGGTGAACGGATGCATAATTCACGGTTAATCGAGCTATGACAATTTTATCTCAAGCTCGTTTCTTAGTCATTTGTAATTTAAAGCACAAATGACTTTGAGGTGACATCTTCTACCTTAAGAGGACCTAAAAATAATGAAAATTAAATGGTGCTGCAATTGTATACATGAAATTTTTTACCTTGATGAAAAATGTCACTGCACAAGCACAAAAAGAAAACTATTTTCGTAAGAGACTTTTTTTTTGTGGCCAAGTTAAAAGGTGCTATCTTTTTTTTTCATTTTTTACTTGTTGTGGCACTTATGTTGAATTGTTGGATCAAATTGTTTTTAGAAGGTCCAATTCACTGTAGAAGAAATTTCTGTTCAGCCTATGATTATTTCTGATCATTTCTCTCACGCTCGTTTGTTAGTGATTTGTGATTTAAGGCTCAAATGACTTTGAGGTGATATCTTCTACCTTAAGAGGACCTAAAAATAATGAAAATTAAATATTGCTGCAATTGTAAATATGAATTTTTTTACATTAATTAAAAATACCACTGTGCAAGCACAAAAAGAAAAATATTTTCGTAAGAGCCTTTTTTTGTGGCCAAGTTAAAAGGTGCAATCTTTTTATTTTTATTTTTTATTTGTTGTGGCATTTACGTTGAATGATTGGATCAAATTGTTTTTAGAAGGTCCAATTCGCTGTAGAAGAAATATCTGTTCAGTCTATGAGAATTTAAGGCTTATACAAGTTTGAGGTGACATCTACCTTAAGGGGACCTAAAAATAATGAAAATTACGTAGTGCTGCAATTGTATATATGAAATTTTTTATCTTGATGAAAAATACCACTGAGCAAGCATAAACACAAAACTATTTTTATATGGGACATTTTTTTTTGTGACCAAGCCCAAAGGTGCAAACTTTTTTTAAAATTTTGCACTTGTTGTGGGATTTAGGTTGAATTGTGGGACCAAATTGCTTTTGGAAGGTCCAATTCACTTTAGGAGAAATTTTTGTTCAGTCTATGATTACTTCTGATTATTTCTCTCACGCTTATCTCTTAGTAATTTGTAATTTAAGACACAGATGACTTTGCGGTGATATCTATCTTGTGCGTATACAATATATATGTAAATAGACGATGCATAAAAAATGTTTATCGAGTTTCGGGCATTAAATATTTTTTCCGAATAATAAAAAATTACGTGCAACGAAAATTTCATACCGGCAGAATTAAACAATTGTTTGCCTTTGCCTGTCGACTTGATGCACATAAATCCATACCGAGTTGACTTTATGTTATTAATTTTTAATAGGTAGACTTTGTTTAATTATTCCTCGAGTAGATGTACATTATTTTTTTAATATTGTGCGGTGCCTATTTTTTGTGAACATAGAAAAAAATAAATATTTTTATACAACAATGCATGAGAGATTTAAAAAAAGCGATTGAACGGACGAAATTAACAACTAAAAAAAATACATATAGAAATATTGAAATACCACGAATAAAATTGCAAGATAAATAAGCATAGAATGTCTGATTAAAATATTAAGAGATTCCCATCTTTTTTTATATTTTAATTTAAAAAAATTGTGATTAAAAATTAGGTGCGCTTTATTTTTTATTTAAAAAATGTATATGTATACATTGCATTAAGAGGCTAAATAATTGTATTAATCGGTATTTTTTTAAATTTCATTGCAGGATTAAGTCTGAAAGTGAAGGGAGAGTCCAACACGTGCTGGTCAACCGACAGGCAGGAATTGAATCATGAGGGAAGATACGAGAACGAATCCCAGACAGTAACTGGTCACGAGGAATATTTTTCTCAACAGTATTATCTCGTTGGATCGGCATCGGGTAAAAATAAATTGCGTGACAATACGAATGAGCTTTCGCCGGGCGGGTCTACCGCCGCATTAATTGCGGTACGCGCCAATCAAGTCTTTTCTTTTTGTATTTTCGAGTTAAAAACGACGTCGAGTAAATTGTAAAATTGTATGACCGTAGCTTATCGCATGGCTAATTAATTTTTAAAATGCACTGAGAAAAGTAAGCTGATCAAATCATATCCACAAATATTTCACACGGCTGATAAAAATTAATTTTATTCAAGAAAAATTATATATATTCAGAAAATATATCACAGCTAGATAAACATTTTTTAACTCTTTCACTGCCAATTTTTGAATGTATATCTATTTTGTAAAGCTTCTTTTTTATTTTAATAAAAGAATTTAGGAGAAATTTGACAAACAGCAGAATTCTTTTAAGTATGCATTCTAAATTTTATTTCATGAAACATAACAATGTTTACCCGTAAGAATTTAAAAAGCTCCATTTTCCCCCCACTAATTTCATTCAGAAATTTGTTCGTCATCTGCGGAATTGTTTTTTCAAAGTCTAAGGGACTTCTTCGTTAAACGTTTAAATCATTGAAATGCTTGTTGGTATCTTAAAATATTTTTCTTAGTGTATTCACAATTTTTTCTTTAGATTGCACACAGTAAAAACTAAATAAAAATCGTTGTACTTTTCACAAAAAGATTTTGTCATAAAAAAAAATCTGCGTACTTTTTGACAAATCTTTTTGTTATTTTAACAGAAATATTGTGTCAATTTCGAGTTTTAAGAAAAAATTATAAAAGTACTTAATTAAACTTAAAAATCTCCAAAATTTATCTGCAAACCTAACAAAAAGATTCTGCGTATGTTTGTTGACAAAATCCATTATCTAAAAGTACAACAATTATGTTTTTATTGTGCACTTATTCAGAGCTGTAAAAAATAATATTTTTTAATATTTCCAGGTGGCGAAATCGAATTACCGATAGGCGAACACGTTTATCCATTCACGTGTGCCCTGCCCCCAAATTTGCCGAGCAGTTTCGAATCCGAATACGGACATGTACGTTATACGGTTAAGGCGATTCTCGATCGCCCGTGGAAGTTCGATCAGGAGGTCAAGACGGCATTCACGGTCGTCTCGAACTTTGACCTCAACCGAGAGCCACGAGCAATGGAACCGGTCAACGTGGAGATGGACAAAACTTTCTGCTGTCTCTGTTGCGGTTCTCAACCTTTAAAGGTGAACGTTACGCTTCCGGTTCGAGGATATGTTCCTGGACAAGCTATGCCAGTTAGAGTCACCGTGGACAATCAATCTGGCGTGATTGTCGACACGGTAAAGCTGATTCTTCGTAAAGTTGTGACTTTTCGAGCAACTACACCGCGAATAGAAACAAAAAGAGATAAAATCGTGGTAGCGGAAGTGAGCAAAGGACCGGTAGAAGCCGGTGGTAATTCCGATTACGAGCAGAGGCTTGAAATACCACCATTACCGCCCTCCAATCTTACCAATTGCAGCATCATCGATCTTGAGTACAACTTAAAGATCGAAGCCTGCGTTGCAGGATGGTGAGTAAAAACGAAATTAACGATGCTCCGATTTTTATAAATTGAAGTACCTAAATACCAGAAAATGTTGTGTAAAACTGGAACATGCTTCAAGAGAAGTTTGCGGAAAATGCAGAGTATATTTTATGTTAGACTTTTGGAGGATTTGAGCAAAGATTGTGTAAAATTGGAGTAAACTTAACGTAAACCTTGAATACAATTAAAACATACTTTGAATAAATCAATATTAAAATTGGAGTAATTTTTTAATACTTCTTGTACAAAATTGGAGTAAACTTTGATTAAACCTTAAATAACATAAAAGCAGCCTAAGTCTTAAATAAATTTGGAGCACACTTGGCGTATATGTGGATTAAAATTAGAGCAAAGTTAACGTGAACCTTGAAAGATATTATAGTAAACCATGAGTTAAATAATATGTTACCTACTGCTTTTGCTCCAATCAATGTTTAAACTTGAAATTGCCAAAGCACTTCAAGCAATGTTTGAATACAATATTGGCATGAACATTCAGTAAATTTTGAGTCGTATTAGAGTAAACTTTACGTTGAATTAGATTAAAATTTTTGTAAATTTGTGGTAACTTTGAGTAAGATTTGAATAACTTCTGAGTCAATTTTTCTATACAATTCAAGTAAATATGAAAAAAGTAAAATCTTGCACATTACTTCCTCATTATTTTTCGCTTTTTACAATGCTACATCTATGAAGAAGTATGTTATTCAATTTTGGCTTCCTCATAGCTTTGTAAAAAGCGAAAAATAATGAGGAAGCAGTATACAAGGGTCTAATTTGCATCCTTGTTTTAATTAGATAAATAAAGATGTTGTGAATTCGCTTTTTGTTTTTCATTATTCCGTTGTTTAGTTATTATTAGAGCGTTTCCGAAAATAAATGTGATAACGTATATTTTAAAAAATAATTCAATATTCCATAAAATCAAAAAATTCATATTGTTCGTCACTAAATTATACATATATAATGACTGAATATTGTTTCATTTATATACAAAATTTGAGCGCACTATGTCAAGTTTTGCAAAAGTTACAATAGAGCGATAATGTCAATTTTTGGAAAAATTTTAAATTCCGTAAAATCTGAACTACTTTACCGATTCGAGCCAAATTCAATACCAAACAACATTGAATGCACCTGCTCTTATAACCAACTATTTAGCAAAATAGACTTAATTTTACGAAAGTTAGAGCGCCCAACACCTTTTTTAAAAAAATTCAAAACGGCATAAAATCGAAATTTTTGCACACATTTTGTCGAAAATTGCTACATTTGAAGAGGATCTGCTGCTACACTTGTGTGCCAAATTTGAGCTCGATATATAAATGATTCGTTCGAATTTTCGGAATTGTATACATGCATACACACATACACACACATATACATACGGACATTTTTTCTAGATCACTTTTCTGGTCGTTTTGTTTTTTCATGAAAACGAAGATCCTCTATGAGGAAGCAAAATGTATAAAATGCGTTGCAAAAAATGTACAAATATTTTTTTTCTTCAGGTATCACCGTAATTTGAAGAACAACACCATAGTCTTCATTGGGACGGTCCCATTGGCAAATTATCAGGGGGCGATTTCGGCTCCAGCGATGAAGGGACCGGCACGTGCCGAACATCCTTCTACGCCTGCTGATCCAACGTACGGTGGATATCCGAGTGGTTATCCTGCTTACGCACCCGGTGCCGACGGTGGATATCCTTCGGTACCGCCAACTGCTCCGGAACTTCCTCCAGAGTATAACAATGGCCCTCCACCACAAACTCAACCGCATTCAAATATCTACCCTAACTTACGTAAGTATCATAATAATAAATTACAAATAAACAAACCTCGTAAGACTCCGATATTTAAAAAAATGAAAGTACTACATAAAATTTTTTTTATAAATATTATTTTATAATAAAAATCTGGACTGTTTGTAGAAAGATGTCCGAACTTTTGAATAAATGCAACAAAACATAATTTAATATGAAATTTGGCAAAAAAAATGTAAACATTATTCTTTATAACACTCTTATTTTTTCTCACCTCTTGAAACATTGTAACATTTTTTTCATAAAAGCTGCCTGCTAATTATTGTAAAGAAATAAGTATTATGGCATTTAAATGATAAATTTTTATCAAATGCCAATGAGATTTCGTTTCGTCCATTTTTAAGGAAATTCACGAAACGGAAAAAAAAAATAAACGAATAAATTGTCAATAAGTGGTTAATACCTATCTATTTATATTTTCCGCAGCGCCACCGTCGTATGAAGAATCAGGATGGTCGATTCGAAGTCTTAGGGAGCCTGGCGAGTCAGATCAAATTTTAGGCCTTCGAGGACATTTTGCGCCTAGATATCCGGTTTACAACTTTGCCCCATCTAAATAAAACCTGTGATCTTTGTACGATCCTTCCTAAATTACTATGCTGCCTGCTGCAATGAGAGATCCAGTGTAAGGAAACGAAAAAAAGTCTCTCAATTATTGCTAAAAAGTACACGCGCAAACGCGAGCACAATATTTTTTGTATATAGAAAGTACACGTGTAATGCATTTTCAGTAACTCAATGGTAAGCAATATTTGCGGAGTATACACAATATTTATATATAAACGATGTAAAAACAATAAATAATTTATCTACAGCAAAATGGGATTTTTATAAGCACGTTAAAGAAACTGTAGCAAAAAGTCATCACGATTTATAGCTTTAAAAAAATATTGCGCGTCGTTTTGTACGAAATATATGATTCCGTCGTACATACCCATATAGCACATAATATTGCTAGAATATTGCAGAAATATTTCAAATATTTCACTGCACATATTTTCATAATCTACCAGTCGTATATTCGCATATGGGGTAAAACACGTCAAGGCGGCCACACGAATTTCTCATTTCAATAAAAAGTTTTCAAGTTTCTTGAGGATGTTGGCCTGGCTGAAAACAAAAATTGCAAATTTTTTCAGATTTTTTTATTGCATATTTCAGCCGTTACAAATAACTGAAAATAATAATCGTTAATTTTTTAACGTCAAAAATACGGCTCTCGAAAAAAATCATGTTAACAAAAAATTTGAAGTATCTAACGTTCTTTTCAACAAATTTTTTTGCAAATTTTCCTACTCCGTTTAATGCTATTTTTCAATTAAATAATATTCCAATATTTGTTTTCTCCGAAACTACGTTCTTGATTCAGATGAGATTTTTACATTTTGTTCCTTAATATGTTAAGAATCTGAAAAAAAATTGGCGAGATGGGCGGCGACTTCGTTCCACAGTTACAGCTCTTCGAATGATCGAACATAACGGTAATCTAATGTGTAATTGCTCTCGGCGTTCAACAGGGTTGAAACTGTCAATAGAAAATATCTAAAGCCCGCATCACTTGTTTATTTTTTTGTTACTTTGGATCAAAATTTTTTTTTTTCAATTAAATTAATTGGCAAATTCCCCCGTACCTGTCGTCCACACTTTGTGATCACAACGCAGAACGATGGTCGTGTAACATTGAGCACGTGAATATTGAATTCAAGAGACATTCATTCACCACGTTTTGCCAATTTTCGATTCATCAGAAAAGAGCACGATGATGAATTACGTGTCATCAGGAAAAAAGTTTCAATTCCATCAGTCGATAAAATAAATGTAGTAAAAAACCCAAAAATTGAAGAGGGAAAAATATCCGATGCAAAAAATGCAGTGCGGGCTTTAGAATTATTATGTAGACAGTCTGTTGAACGTACAGAGCAATTACACAATAGATTGCCTTGGTATTCTATCGTTTGAAAAGCAGTAACAATGGAATGAAATCGCCGCCCGTCTTGCCAATTTTTTCTCAGATTCTAGACATATTAAGGAACAAAATGTAAAAATTTCAGCCGAATCGGGAACGCAGTTTTGGAGAAAAAAAATATTATAATTTTGTTCCATTGAAAAATAGCATAAAACAGAGTAGGAAGATTTTTCAAAAAATTTATTGATAAGAACGTTAAATACCTTAAATTTTTTGTTCACGTGATTTTTTTGCGAGAGCTGTAGTTTTGGCGTCAAAAAATAAGCGATTATTATTTTCAGTTTTTTGTAACGGCTGAAATATGCGATAAAAAAATCTGAAAAAAATGTGTAATTTTTGTTTTCAGCCAGACCAACATCCTCAACAAATTTGAAAACTTTTTATTGAAATGAAAAATTCGTGTGGCCGACTTGACGTGTTTTACCCCATATATTTAATTGCAATATTGTTAAAGGTAAAAAAATTGCTACTAATTTCAAGAAGGATTCTGAAAATTATCTGCGAAACAAACCATCTTATACCTTCAACAATATTTTACAAAGTTTCGAATGAAAAATTCCAGATTAGATTTTGCAAAATTAACGATTCCATTTTTTTGCAACATTCCAATACATACAAACTGAAATTCCATCGGGAAGTCGACATATGTTTGTTTGAAAATTGGAAAAAATCTGCACTTTTTATAAAATGGGCTATATAATTCAACTAAAAAACTTATCATAATAAATATAAGATAGAAATTGAAAGCCTCATTAAAATTTACTGGAAAACGCGGTATGGTATGAATCGAATTTTTTTCCTGAACGGGATATTTTTTTTTCCTCCAACAAAAAGGATTTTTATCGAGAAAAATCAATGACACAGCTTTAAAACTCGCAATCAAAAAATCATATTCAAAATGGTAGAATTTCTTATGAATTAGCCTTTGGCGAGAAATATAATATTCACACAATATTACACTGCAATATTACTGAAATATTATATTTGCAACGTTTCAATTTTTTACAATATTTTCGCAATATTGTGTTATTGCAAAAAGATATTTTGAGAACGTTTAAGGATGTTCGACTCTTTCACACTAGTCAAATCAGTGCTAAATTTTTGTAATTGTTTCTTTAAAGTTTAATGCATTAAATAACTGTAGGCGAGCGTTGATTTGTATTGAAGCATGTACACTTAACCGAGAGAAAAATGAATAGTGACGAATTTGCATAAAGATCAATTGATTAACGTTACTTTCCGATAAGATACATTTTCGTTCAGTTTTTTTCAAGAATAATCTATAATTTTTCGTCAATTTTGATGAGTGATAGCTCATTCTCTTTTTTAAAAGATGCTCTACAAATTGACTGGCTAAATATTTGATATTATTGATCGTTTAATAATTATACCTATCTGTTTATAAAAGTATTTTGATTTTTGTTAAACAACCGGCTATAATTATTAATCAATCAATAATATCAAATATCCAGCCGATCAATTTGTAGAGCATCTTTCAAGAAAGAGAATGAGCCATCACTCATCAAAATTGGCAAAAAATTATAGATTATTCTTGGAAAAAACTGAACGAAAATGTATCCCATTGGAATGTAACGTTAATTAGTTAATCTGTATCCAAATCCGGCACTATTAATCTTTCTCTGGGTTAAGTATACATACTTCAATTCAAACTACTCTCTACTATTTCTATTCAATGCATTAAACTTTAATGAAATAATTACAAAAATTTAGCACTGATTTGAGTAGTGTGAAACAGTCGAACATCCTTAAGAAATATTTCGGTGCTATGTGGGTACTTAAAAACTGTACAATAAATGAATCAAGCGCGCAACTTTTTTATTATCTCGTGCCTCTTTAAATAACAAATTTCCAGAAACTTATTTATTCCACGTATTATTATTTACATCGAGCGCAATATTAAAGCTTGTTTCATGATTTATAATTTTTTCTACTAGTACATAGTGTTGATTTGACTAGACCGAATCGAACATCCCTAACCTCAATTTTAACATTCGTATGTCACGTCGAAAATAGGCTGGATCCAAGTAATTAAGACCGTAGGAATTTAAAAGTACCTAAAATGCCGAAGAAGAAAACAGGACAGAGGCGAAAGGCCGAGAAGCAGAAGCTCAGACAGAAGGAAATAAGAACGGCGAAGGGCGTGTTGGATTTGGCAAAAGTACCTGCAAATTCGGTCATGGCAAGTATCTCGTCGTTTTTCGCCCTTTGCTTTCTCTCCCTCTTTCTCTCCCTGTCAATTTTACAAGCTTCCTGACAATAATCAAAGTTTTCTCTATGCAGGAATGTGATAAATGTAATAGGAAACAGAAGAGTCGTGCTTTCTGTTATTTTTGTCAAAGCATTCAACGACTGCCAATCTGCGCACATTGTGGAAAAATGAAGTGCATGTTGAAGACCGGAGATTGTGTTATCAGACACGCTGGCGTTTTCACTACCGGTCTAGGAATGGTGGTAAGGAGGGCGTAACTCTTAAGAGTTGAATTATCAAGTTTACATCGATCTTTCGCTTTGTATTAATAAAATATTCCCAAGGGTGCGATATGTGACCACTGCGAAGCTTGGGTGTGTCACGGACGACGTTGTCTCACTGCCCATGCCTGTACTTGTCCTCTTATGGACGCTGTGTGCCAAGAATGCGAAAGAGGAGTCTGGGATCATGGGGGCAGAATATTCAGATGTTCCTTCTGCGACTGCTTCCTCTGTGAGGATGACCAATTTGAGCATCAAGCTTCTTGTCAAGTTCTTGAGGCTGAGAGCTTCAAATGTAATTATAACTTTTTTTCTTATCATAGAAATGCACTGTTGTGGGAAGAAGTTACATAAAAAATTGGTTGTAGTCTTTGATGGATATCATCTTTGTTAGCTGTTGTATGAAATAATAGGTGCTGTTGATTTCTTAAACAAAGAGTTATTTGCTGGGTGGCAAAAGCCTTTGGCTATTTCGGAATACTTACAATATATATGTATATATATTTTTGTAAATTGTGCCGCAATTTTTTATAAAACTAAGGTAAAATATTCTTAACAAATTATCAGTTTTACAAGAGATTAATCCGTCCGGCACGGGTATAGCGATTTGAGATAGATTTTAAATTGGCTAAATGCCATAAATTTAAATAGTAATTTTTTAAAAAAATGCAATTTTGATTTCACCATTTTTTAGAAAAAAAAATATATATATTCATGCTGAAGGTTTGCAATGTATGCATAATTAAGATTTATTTGGATATTGAGGACAAACATTTTTAAAAATTGTGTTTGGCAAAGAGTAGCAGGGTTATTTTGACACTTAGCGAAGAATTCTTTACTTAAGAAGTCAACAGCGCGAATTTTTGGTTTACAACAATAAAAGTACCAAAATGATAAATAAGAAGTAAAAGATATCGAATCTGCAATGTTCAAAGATTCTAAAGGATTACTTCAATATGAAGTAGAAAATCAATTAATATAATAGATTATTATGCGATAATGATTCATGATAAATGTCGAAAAATAATTTCGGCTCAGAAAATTTTGATGTGGCAACATTAGTTTAGGAGATTCGTAAATATTCTGCTGTTCACTACGGTAAAACAATGATTTTTTTTTTTTAGGTCAATCATGCAACAAACTCGGCCAGTATTCGTGCTTGCGGTGCAAAACTTGTTACTGCGAAGACCACGTTAGAAGAAAGGGCTTTAAGTACGAGAAAAATAAGCCAATTCCTTGTCCCAAGTGCAGTTACGAAACCTCGCAAACCAAGGATCTCAGCATGTCCAGTAAGTAGCATTTTTTTTACATAATTATTTTCCGTAATTATTTTGTTTTGTGGGTCATATTCATCCGTATGACTTATTCAGGCTCTTACGTTCCCCATTTCTTCGTAGAGATACCTCCCCCCTGGTAAAAGTAAATGATAGAAAACGATTTTTAAAAATCCTATCGTTCCAAATACAGACTTTGGTTCGCAAATTTACGAATTACTATAATAAATTTACGATCGAAATCCAATATGTTTCTTCCATATCCTATAATACAATTATGAATAATATAATTTTTGTATTAAATCTAATAATAAAAATATATGGTCGTAGTCGTAATATTAATAATATTACATTTCTCAGTTTAAAATAGTTTCATTCTCAAATCTTTGGATTAAAATATTTACCATATTCAAGATTCATTATGATAGACTTCCTATAGCTGTGAAATAAAGAGAAGAGAAACGAGTTAATCAACATGGAATTATTGTATAAATGATAGAAAACTGTTTCATTTATATCAGGGTTTTACGATAAATTATGATAATTCTTTCAGTCTAAACACATAAAATTTATTCCGATATAGTTCCTATAATTGCGAGACGATAGAAAGTGATAGAATCACTCTATTGATGTGTCTTTGATTACAAACGTCTAATGTTAAATCATATATTTACGCGATAACCCGATACACTTCAAACGGATAAAAAATGTCCAAGTTACGAAACGTAAATTTAATATAAGTTACGAAATGTGAATTTAATGTAAATTTAATTATAAATCCGTTGGTGCACCATACAGACCGATAACGTATCTATCGTATTTAACCCGTAGAAAACGAAAACTGAAATGACGATTAAATTTGTATAAATTGATCCAAAGTTCGAATAGATAGAGATGATAACATACGATTGAATCCCATTCAAATACTATCGATCTGTATCAGTCCCTATAATTTATTTTTATCAGGGCCGTAGAGTGTTGCGTAAATGTTCTCTATGTTATAAGCAGGTAATAACGAAACCTTATATTTCTACAGCTCGCAGTCACAAATTCGGCAGACAAAATCAAGCTGGTTACGGATCCGACGAGGAAGGAGATGGCTATGGTTACTATGGAAATGGAAGCAGTAGCTACAGTTATGGAAACGATGCGGCTGGTGAATATGGAGACGACGATGAGGACGACGATGAAACATCAAGCGGCAGCGAAGAAGATGACGACGAGGACGAGGAAGACGACGAAGACGAGAAGGAGGAAGGGGCGAAAAGCAAAGAAAAGGAGTAATAGCCATGAAATTTTTAGAATGTTTTGTTATCACTGTATAGGCTCAATCTGCTGGCGATTGAACCGATTTGCATGCCAGAAAATAATAAAATCTATTATTTTCCTAAAATTGTATTCCGATTATTTTTTATCCTTAAACTTAATCCTTTCTTCTGTGAAGAAGACAGTTGCAATCACGTAGTACTTTCAAAAACACTGTTAATTCCATAAAAATCTTTTGTTCTGATGTTTTCAGAATGTTCACCGCATTGGTAGATAAATAAGGTGAACGACCTAATTACTGACCGTGGCCCAATTAGTGTCCATTCTTCATATTATTTACGATAAAAAATTCTCTTGATTTCCAATACACATCAAACTTTTTGTTTATATTCTTTGATTTTTGCATTATGCGATATGAGAAGCTCGGAAAATTAATTTTCGATAATCATCAATTTAAAAAATGTTATCTGCCGACTCGACAGAAGTGAGACATCACCAGCCATTTTCTTGTCTGTGTCGGTAAGAACTTACCATCTGAAAAATATAGTTTTTTATGTTTTTAAAATGTATTTAAAGGAGAAAATTAATTCATAGAGTATTATTAAGAATCGAACAAAACGTTAGCATGTGCGAAAAGAACAAATAATTACTCTTACTCCGAAAAATATGTAGGTCAGAAAAAGATTCACCGAAACGCTGGGTTGTTGCGATTTGTGTCCGCAACTCGATCGGACTGGCAGTTTATTAATAATGTTAATGAAAATAGAGTATATTTGAGTTTAATTTAGAAATTAATGAGAATATTTTATCGGCTTTTCAATTTTCACCAACAATCGTGGGCACGCAGTCGGGTTCTTCTTCCGCAGTTTCCCTGTGCCCTCGTGAAAATGCGACACAGTAGTAGTATTAGGAAAGAATGGCTGCGGTTAACATTCTGGGGGGAACTTGAAGAATTTTACGGGTAACAAAGGGGTGGGGAAGGTAAAAGCCTGATGGCGTACGCTGGAATCCGAGAATAAACAAACTTTAAAAAAAACTTAATTTTGTATCTATAATTGAGTGTAATTCCCGAAAAATATTTTTTTTAAGTACAACTGGAAAAGCGCAAGAAGGTCTGTCATTATCTGGGACACTACCCCTTTGAATCTAGTCACTAATCGGGTATAAGTGTAAGACGGCATGGGTCATTGTTTGGGTCTTTAATAGGACATAAAATAGGCCATACGAGAAAATCGTAGGACACTAATCGGGTCTTTCGGATGACGGCGTATATTTAAAAAATAGTACCTCAAAATGATAAAAAAGTAGATAAGTAACATTCGTTAAATTTAATAAAAACTCTAAACTTCACTGCAATATCTTTCATTTTAATCAATATGCTATTTCTATCCATATTCTTGCCTCAACAACATCGCGCTGAGCTTAGAAGGTCACTAATTGGGTCATTCACCTTATATGAACATTTTATTATTTAAGGTGATGTGCTATACCGACTGCATCGCCGTCATTGCGAGAGAGAAAACGCCATTGAAATTATTGAGAAAATTAGACAAAATACTTTATCTTTTCAAATTTAAATTAAATCAAAAATTTTAATCAAATTAGAAATATAATCTAATTTGAATTAAATTTATCTTTTCGTTTTATGCATAGAGTGTAAGGAGAAATGTATAAATGAAATGATAAATAAAATCCTATACAAAAAATTCTATTCTGTTTTCTATGCTCAAAAACATTGAAGAATATCGCTGCAGTTTAGAAGGATTTTCGGGAAGCGAGTATCAGCGCGTGTAAGACGCTACATTAATTTAAAAAAGGGATAAATAAATTACGTATTAATCACATTTTTTGTGTAACTGACATCAACGACTTAAAAAATGTCTCTGCCTATGATATAAGTACATGAAATATATGTAATCGCAGCTTATTTGGCCGCTAGTTCTCAAGGTCGTCGGCAGATGAAAGCTGCGCGGAACTGCAGGAACGACGGAATTGGGCCACTCCATTTTCCAAAGAGACTTTTTTCCTGACGGTCGAGCTCGAAAAATGGCAGGACTCGCACAGAAAACGGTCGCTCTCGCGAAAAGTAAGTATTTTATTGTTATAACAAATAGAACATTCCCCCAAAAACTTCCCATATGTTTTTCCTCGTCAACCCAACAAAAGTTTACATTTAACGGTTAAATGAATTCTTACATAACTCTAATCGACAATCTAGACACACACACACACCACAAGGCATAACCACCCAGGAAATATTTTCAAGAAATTGAAAAGAAGTTTCTTCCCAATTGTCTTATTTTGATTTTTGTCTCTAAGGTCAAGTGATTCTCTTTTTCAGATCTGGTGGTAGACGCCAAACCAAAGCTCATCACATTCTCTCGATATGCCAAAGTCGAGCTTGCACCACCGACTCTTGGCGATATTCCTGCCATTAAGAGTGGAATTGGCAGGCTGATCAACAGCGCCAAGACTGGAAGATACCGCGAGCTCACCGTCAAGGAGGCTTGGCTAAATACCCTCATCGGCATTGAAATCTGGTGCTGGTTCTTCATTGGCGAATGCATCGGCAAGAGGCACCTCATCGGTTACGATGTCTAAGGGTTTGAGATTGTTCTGACCTTTATTAGGCAATTATAATATATTAATAGCTGTTATATACTATTCGCTTTATCTCTGGAGCCATCAATAAAAATCAGATAGAACAAAGTTGGTTGGTTTTTAAAAAACTGTTATTAAACATGCCAGACACGCCAGATTAGAAGGATGGTACAATTTTTCAATATCATTTATTTATTTCTTTAATTATTAACTTATATTATTATAATACATTAAAGGTTTGTTGACTTTACAAACATATGTCTGAATTTTTTTGTGTATTCATTAATTATTTATTTATTGCTTAGATTATTTGAATTGTTCCTATAAACTGGCGTTTCTGATGTTAAACTAGTGTCGATTTCTTAATAGATACAAATATCCTTAAAAACTATCCCTATATCTGTCGTTGTATAACATATTGCCACTATGATGCTATCACGTTTTAACAACTACAGAACGTTATTTTATGAAATTTCGATGCAGGTATTATTGAAAATTTCGATCACTTTTGTCCTTTTTATTCTTCTTGAAATCTCCTTAAAATCGAACGATCAGCTTCTGAAAACGGCAATAACAATTTGATATTTGAAATTTTCGGTAAAATAATGTACGAGTTTAAGTAATTTTGCTGCAAAGTATTTATTTCATACAAAAATACTTAAAATTAAAACATTCACTCATGAAAACGCTATTTTACGTCAAAAGGTGCTGCTTCGCATATTCCCAGATACATATAGCGCCTGTTACGTGGACGTTCAACGATCTCACGACGCCGTTTTGTGGTATTTCAACACACGTATCCAGAAGTGGAATCAAGTTTGCTGGAATGCCATCTTTTTCGTTTCTGTTGAAAAAAAATCTCATAATATCCTCCTAATGTTCATATAAAAAGCTCCAACTTACCCTAAAAGTAAAATTGTCTTTTTAGGGAACACCATTTCAAGTAGATTTGTGCTATTTGCTGTCTGCTCTGCACCAACTAATTTCCATCCATCGGATTGTTTCTCCAGCAAATAATTTTGTAAAAGATGCGGTTTGACCTGAGAAGGATTCCAAAACTTTACATTCGTTTGTCTGTAATTACTAATACTACATTATCATTTGAGATTAAAAACCTCTGTGATTGTTATCCATTTTTCGGCGGATACGCTCAGCGTCTGGAATTCACGATCTTCCGCGTATCTCAAACTCCCGATTACCAACTCTTTGGCCCCGAATATCTCGCAAGTTCTCGCAATTCCACCGAGGTTCGGCGGTCGATCAATCAACGAAGCCACAACGACAATTCCCGTTTCCTTGTTCTGTGTCTGTCGTCGCAATAGCTTCTCTTTAGAAATTTCTGAGAGATCATCGTAGAATGGAATCATAGTCTTCCAGGGAATAATCTTCTTCTGAATGTCGCTGAGACCGCCAGGTATAGATGAATCAGCGAATTCGTCCAATTCGCCTGAAATCCGTGGCTTTGAAAAGCTACTGAATATATTGGTAAACATAAATTACACTATTTATTTACCTGTTGGTTTCGACGATTGCCCCGATGGCCTAGCCGTTCGGAATAAGCTTCGCTTTTCGCAACTAATCTCCTCCTTAGGGAAGTCGAGTTTCTCGAATACGAATGCCGGGATCAACTCGTCGGTAGAAACATTAGTCAAACGTGGTAGATGATAATAAATAGTCTGCAAACAAACGTATTTTGATTCTAAGGCAATATAAGATCATCAAGCCATTTTCCACACCACAAAAAGAACAACAAAAACAAAAAGGCATTTTTAGAATCAATTAATTTAGAAGCATAATTATATGTAACTATGGACGGAATTGGGAGTTACATTTTGCATCTTTATATCTCTTATTTTTGACGACTTTACCTCGAAGTTGTAGTCCACGACCGGATCGAAAATAGTAAAGTAAAAATCGTCGAGTACTTTTGTCGAATTTTTCACCATATTTCCACGACGAAGGCTCTCCTCGACGCTTTCAAATACTCCTTTATAAGTCTTAGCTTCCGAGGAATCGCTAGGCAGCATTTTGTATATTTTAACGAGAATTGCCTAGAATAATCAAATTTCCTTGCCATGATTTTCGAGTTACACGTTTTAACTATTTTTAGTGCACTCGCGGACCTGACTGTAGAGACGGACGTTGAATTGTTGACCCATGCAGTTTGGCAGGAGTCGTGATATCGCTTTAAGGATATACTCTTTTTGCGTTTGCTCGGAAAGCGAGCGTGCTACGTGAAAAACTACGCTGGCGAGAGAAATGATACTTCCTGGCCGTTTTTGGGCCGCCTTCAACAAGAAATTATTTACAAAAATATGTAATACATAAAATCGTTTAATAGAAATGCGTACCGTATCAAAAAGCTTCCAAATTGTCTCTCGCATGTCTGCATCTTGTAAGTACAACCTTATGAGCAGCCATTCGTGAATCAAGCGAACACTTGGTTGATTACTTTCTTCGATTAAAAGATCGCACAGGGCATCATAGAGACGCTGCTTTTCAAGCTGCAATTAAAAAATATGATGTGCACTAAATTGAAAGGTGTGTTTTCCATAAAAATGTTTAATTATCCTACTTCGTTTAAGTAGGGCTCTAGTTCCAACAGAGCTTGCATCACCCTCTGCTTCAGTCTGTGTAGGTGAGAGTTGTCGAAGTATCGTTTATTTTTGTTTTTTTCAAGAATTTCCAGCAGCATGTTGAGTATGTTCTCCCGACATTCAGGTTTATTTGCCGCGCAGAACATACATTGTATCGCCATTGCTCGAATTGTAATGTCAATATTACCATCTCTGTAGAGAATTACAATTTTTAACCTGGTGAAATTTACTCAGCGTACAGGTGTCATGAAATCATAACACCATCTCTATGTATCGTTCTTAAAATCTTCATTTTTTTAGCGAATCTTTCTACACGCTAGTCGAAAAGTTCGTTTATTTTTAATATTTTAATTTTTTTATCGGTCCCTTGAAAAAGAAAAAAAACGAGGCTCATGAATCCCACTCTTCTCTATGGTCAGATACTACAACCAACCCTAATTTATATTGTAAACCATGAAGTCATGGTTGATTAATTGTTGGATTGTTAGAATCAAACGTGATTCCATCGTTTTTATGGACCGGATAGCTCAATTGATATTATCAAAAGATGCTAAACAGAAAATAAACCAATACCATTTACGTTAGGTAAGGCGTGGGGTAAGTAGCTGAAGCAACGGATCACTTGCGAGAACCGCGTCGGCTGTTGGCCATCTAGTGGATCTATTAAGGATGTTATGCAGGTTACCGCGGGGAGGATAGGCAAGGTGGTGGCGCACGGCGGGAGACGGAGGTACTGTGCGAACGGCATGCCCATACTTGAACAAGAGGGAGGCGAAAAAGACAATGTTTACTTTTAACGTAATATCTGTCTTAATAGTACTTTGCGATACAAGGGCGAGAAAGCGATCATTATACGCAGGTTGGGAAGTTGATCGCAACGAGCCCCACGAGTGCGATCAACTTCACAACCGTCGTATGATGATCGCTTTCTCGCTCTGTATCGCATTAGTACTTTGCGATACTAGTGCGTAAAAGCGGACTTTCGGCGAAGGTTGGAAAGTGGCTGCACGAGTCGAACCGAGCGCTACAACGGCACGAGGCGAAGCCGAGTGCTGTTTGTAGCGCGAGGGAAGACGAGTGCGGACACTTTACAACCGCCGTCGGGAGTCCGCTTTTACGTACAAGTATCGCATACTACTTTTTGTAACAAATGCACGAAGTGCCAGGTTATGTATGGCCGGCCGTGACACGAAGGAAATGAACCGATGTGCGCATGCGCGCACAGTATTTTCGATACGGTTATCGTATTTTCGACACGGTTATCGTATTTTCGATACGGTTATCGTATTTTCGATACGGTTAGCGTATTTTCGATACGCCTTCTCGAAAAGCGCCATCTTCTGTCACAGCCGGCCCATACACAACCTGGTACTTTTCGTGCATGCGTTACAAAAAATACTTTTTGTAACAAATGCATGAGAAGTGCTACCGAGTGTAATGTCACGCGCGTGCGAGAAGTGCGTGCGAGAAGTAAAATAGCATCGATGGCCGTAAAGCGCCACTTACGCCACGCGCGGCAGGCACGAGAAGTAGCACTTCTCATGCATGCGTTACAAAAAATGTGGTCACACACGGATTTTTTAATTTCTATATGTGAAGCCAAGACTTCAATGTGTACGAAAAATACATATTTATCATTCTAAGTTCTCTGCCAACATACGCTTTTGCAGATTATACGACAGTCCTCGCGCTCCTTCGCATACTGCCTATGTTAATTCCTGAATTTTGTTAATTTATATCTCAGCAACCATGTGGGTAAAAACATTTTTTAATATATTTAAAAAATTGTCGTACTTCTCTATACAAAAAGAAAAAGAAAATCAGGAATAAATCTTCAAAACTGTTAACCTGTATAACATCCTTAACTGAATTTCCGTAATATTAACTAACTAAAACTAATTGAAATTCCCTGACATGTAGAAGGTAGGTTTTATAAAATTAAGCAAAAACCAACCGTCCTGCTGGCTCACAAAATGTTTGGTATTATTGTTGGTTTTGGGTTAAGGGTTCATCACAGTTTGAAATTTTCAAAGAACCGATTTTTCGTTGTTGCATTATTCGATAGTGTACACAGTTATAAACATTCTCCCCAATTTTTAAATCGAAATTCGAATTATTTCGGTCTCTATAGCCGAAATTTTCGATGTATAAAAACAGTGTTAAACAATAAATAAATCAATTTTAAAAAATCATTTTGTATTCTTCATCAGTGATTCAATTTATAAGAACAAATCAGACCGATTAGCTTATCCTGACCAGCAAAAAAAAAAAAATTGCGAAAATCTATTTTCCGATTAAGATGTCGCTTTCAATTGTTTAGGAGGACGAGGGGTCTTGCGTTTAAAAGTTACTCACAAGAGCTGTTCGCCGTCGAAAATTTTATGGTCGTGTGAGATTGCCGCGCGCTCTATTCTTTGATCGCGTCGTGGTACAGCACCGTGAAGAAGACAGGACACAAATGCCTTGTCAGAATGAACAGTTTCCTCACCGGAATAGGAATCTAAAAGTATCCGCTTGAGTAAGGGCACACTTTCTGCCTCCTGCATCATTTGATCTATACACTGAAACCGCCGAACATAATCACAATACTAATCATAAAAGTTACCGAATAATCGCTGATGGGAATGTAAACTTACTGAGTACTTTTCTGAAGGTACCGAAAATTTCAGATAAACTTACTTCAACCGCGAACTCCTTTGAACCATCGAGTTTCTGGAATGCCTCACTGGTTATCAGCTTAATAAGTCCTTCGACAGCATGAAAAAAAACTGGTGTTTTCTTTAATTGAAAAATACTTCGCCACGATACGCGTACTATGGAATTTATGGTTTCCAAATCCTGAAGAGCTAAGGCCGGAATACGATCAAGTAAAATGTCCAACATCGTCACAACAGGTAAGATCGCATGCTCATTTCCAGTCTCAACGATCGCCTGGAAGTTTTCAATCCAATGTACGTTGGGTGGCCAAAATTCTGAACGCATCTTGATACATTGATACAAGAGCTGAGCAATTGTCTCGGGGCTATCAGAGGCGAATTTCCCTTTTGCATTTTGTTCTTGCTCATTACCGACTACTTCACTCCTAAAATATGTCAGCAGCGGAAGTATGAATGTGTTACTTGATTTCCATTTACTGCTTAGAGTGTTTTTACGGTAGATGTACAACACTTTAATAGCGTAGGACCATTGAGTTCGGCAGTAATTATGAGGATTCGTGATTATATTAACACACTTATACTCAATATGGTACAATTCATTTTTAATGCCATCGAACCACCATGCCTTATTTGATCTTTCCAAGAGGGCCGTGATCACAATCAAATATTCGTCATATTTCGAAATCGCTTTTCCTTCAAGGCTCCTGCACACTATCTTTAAAATTTCATCGACGTACAGTGTCATCAATGCATCGATCTTTACCATGCCTGCAGTTTCATTGCCACATTCATGACGAGTCATTAGGTGGCCCGAGAACTCGATAACTTTCATAATCGCTTCTTTATCTGCGTAAGGCCTTAAATCCGCTCCTACCAAATTTTGAAATACATTTCGAAGCGCTTTCTCAGCAAGGCAAGACTTAGCATTGAATATCAGCTCCGAGTCCGCCAGGAGTCGGATTATCAAAGCGAACGATTTCAGGCTCTGAGTAATCATGAACATTTTTTCGCATCTCTCAGTAACGTATTGCACAGCATCTGAGGGTTTGATTATCTTCGACAAGTGTTTGGCAATCTTACACCATTCGTTAGAACCGTGTTTCAAATAAACATTATCGGGGAATGAGCAGAGTATATTAAAGATATCCTCCAAACTTGAGAAATTCACGGGCATTGAGGTGTACTCTATAAATGTGCGAATAATCAGAACTTGCGAACAATTTCGCAATTGCAGATTGTGCGTCATTAAACTCGTTTGGATCAGATCTTGCACGCAATTTAGCTCCACATCTCCCCATACATTAGTAACGATCTTGCATTGCTCAGTTACAGCCAGTAAAGCTTGAATAATCCAGTATATTGCAACTGGACCCCAAGATATTGATGCAAGGGCTCTAACGAACGAGTTGATAAGAGGTAGTTCCTCCTGTTCCCATTTCAAAAAACTTTCTTCCAATAGCTTCACAATTTGTGGCTTTTTATCCTCATCATTGTAGTCGTACAAAAAAGTATTGTTAAGTGCATCAACAAAAAAAATAAGGAACTCTTCATCGAAGAAAATATGCGGATCGGATTTGAGGATTTCTTGAAGTCCAAATATTTTAACAGATTCATTATCGTGCTGTACAATTCTTCGGTATATGCAGCGCAGCCAAATAGGATTGAAACAGTTACAACAAGACTCGTGATCGGTTTGAACTTTTACGAGGCTCGGAAGATGCGATAAAGCCGGTAATACGAGGTGTTTCTGTTTCTCCTCCAGTACTTCCAGTATTAAGAAAAAGCTTTTCTTTATTTCTTCCAGGGAAGACTCTTGAGCTTCTGCTTTAGTGCATACAAAGGGCATAGCACTTCTTTCTAATGGCTGCAGTCTTTTTTTAATATCTGATTTATGAATATCTACAAACTCTAGTGCCCTTTTTATCAGATACAGAGCTTGCTTCCTCTGCTGTAATTCTTTAGATATGAGCCCTAGATTAAGGATGCACCAAAATTCATTCTGCAAACATTGCTCATAATGGAATTCTTTAACTTTTTCTCTCTCTGATGGGAAACAAACATCAGCCATTACACAAAGCAGACCAAGTTTTTCTTCAAGATGAGTAATGTGGCTGAATTCTTTGCCACTGAAGGGAGGCAAAATTTTCAGACAACCAAATATATGCACCCAAAGAGGAGATACTATTTCTTGAGGCTCAAAAGTTATAGTCAACTTTGGTAGCAGCGAAGCCAATAGTTTCCACTCTAAACTCTCCTTTTGCGACAGCCATCTCAGTATTATTATCACAATTTGAGTCGACACTTTCTCAATTTCTTCATAATTGGGTGGCAACTTGTAAAGATAAGTATGCAAATTGTAAGAATCAGCAAAGCATTCAGAGAATCTCATTGCCAAGTCTATATTCTCTGTGTTTGACAAAAGTCCTTCTGTGTCTGAAAAATCTCTCAACGACATCCTAAAAAATAGTTTGTCGAAAAGCACCAATTGCAGAACAATGATATCGTAGAGTATAGAAAATTCTTCTGTCTTCCGATACTCCTTGTTCTTGATGAAAAGAGTCATCAGGTCTGTGTACAATTGGCCTTGATACTTAAGCGGTTCATCTCCGTTACGCAATCGTATTAATGATTGATATTTGTAGCATAAAATCATGCGAAATGTTTCGAGAGTTTTGAGGTCGAGAACGTTGTTGGATATCTTCTCGTTGTATGCTTCCACCAAATCGCGGATTATCTGCGATTCTCTGTCGCGATTACCTGCAAATGTCTCCAAGACATTAATCCCCGTCGTTGGCAGCTTCATAAATCGTTCGTGTATCTCCATTTTCGTGTTTTTTTGTTAGTTTAGTAGATGTTTCTTCATTACTTTTTATTTAAACAATTGCCTTGTATTGATGGTTCATCGACACGGCCGTGTATTTTCAACACACGTGGCGACACCGTAACTTCACGTAAGAGGCGCGAAACGTCCTAACCTAAAAAATTCAGCGCTATAAGAAATTGCTTACAATCAGCTGGTCACCATTTCAAAAAGTTTTCTGCCATCCCAAGTAGCACAAAGACAAAGAATATCTATTTCGTATACTAAAAGGTATATTAATTTCCGTCCAAATGATATCTTTTTGGATTTCGATATCTTAAGAACGTCTGAAAGATATCCAAATCCAAAAGATATCATTTGGACGGAAATTAACATACCTTTTCGTATACCAAATAGATATCCTTTGCCTTTGTGCTACTTGGGATTAAGTGGGATTAAGTGTCACGTGTACGAGCATATTTTATTTTCGAGCAGAATAAATGCGAATGATTATTGATTTGCTAAGAAAGTCGTTGACTTACGGTGCTCAAGCGATTTCCACAAGACTGTTCGTGTCGACTTCAACAATGGCAAAGAGCAAGTACGAGTATGTGAAACAATTTGAAACTCCGGACAATTGCCTTCTGAACTGTTGGATCGTCGTGAGGATAGACGGTAAAAATTTTTCAAAATTTTCGGACGTTCACGGATTCGCCAAGCCCAACGATTCCCGAGCTCTTGATTTGATGCGTCAGGCGGCTACAACTGTTATGGAAGAATTCAACGAAATCGTTATTTCTTATGGACAGAGCGACGAATTTTCGTTTGTTTTCAAAAAAGATACGGAAATATACAACAGAAGAGGTGTATATCGTTATTTATTTTGTCTCAAGATGGTTACATTTTTTTTTCTTAAAGAATTATTATTTATTGTTTTATTTATATTTTGGGCAAATAATTTTTTTTCTTTTTTCAGCATCAAAAATACTCTCTAATGTAAACTCTCTGTTCACATCTTCGTATGTTTTCCACTGGGGTCAATATATGGGAGATGTAAAGCTACAATATCCACCTTCCTTCGATGCTAGGACAGTCTTGTATCCATCGGATCAGAATCTGAGGGATTATCTGGCCTGGAGGCAGGCTGATGTTCATATCAATAATCTTTATAATACATGCTTTTGGAGCCTTGTACAAAAACAGAATATGACACCTGCTGAGGTACTTTAAATCAATTGCATTTAAGCTCAGTAGAAAATTGGAAATCTTTGCAATTACATATTTACATTATTCAGCAACTGCTCCTGGTAAAAATAAATGATAGAAAACGATTATAAAAAATTCTATCGTTTCGAATACGGACTTTGGTTCGTGAATTTACGACATACTATCATAAATTTACGATCGAAATCCTATATGTTTCGTCCATATCCTATAATACTATTATATACTATATATATTATATATTTAATAATAAAAATATACGATTGTACGTATATACCCATGATGTACTATTCCAAGCAAAAAAAAAATCAACCGGATAATTACGTTTTTTTCTGGTCACCCATCTTTGTAGTGACCGCGGCTCAAGCTGCTGAACTTTCATGATCTCTGATGGACTGTCTAACTATTCCATCCAAATTCGTTCTTGTAAGATAACATACATCAGTAATATATAAGCCGCTTAACGTACTTATGAGTAACAGCAGTAAATTGAGCAGATTTTAGCATCTTTCTTACTAAATTATTTATGTTAATTAACTCTGTAAGAATGCTTCACGTATACATTCGTTACCGAAAGTTTTATTTTATCCGTATTTGAGTACTTCGCGATACGAGAAAAATGTAATAAATAATCAAGCATATCAAGATACTAATAAGAGCATTGATTTCGGATAATAAGAGGTCCAAGAATTTATTAAAAAATCAGTTTAAAAACAATTATAGAATATTATAAATCCATTAGTGTACCATACATCCCGATAACGTATCTATTGTATTTAACCAATAGAAAACGAAAGCTAAAGGAAACTAATAAAAACTATTCAATTTGTATAAATTGATCAAAGTCCGAATAGATAGAGATGATAACATACAATTAAATCCCATTCAAATTCTATTGATCTCTATCAATCTCTATAATATATTTTTACCAGGGTGGCTTTAAAAATTTTCCTTGCAATATCTTTGTACTTTTTAATAATTAAAAACTTTCTTCTCTTGGCTTTAGAAAATCACAGTAAAATTAATTTGGAAGCTCTGAAAATTACACATGTGTGTATTATTTATCATGTTTGTTACATAAAATACTGATAATTAGTTAAATTAAATTCTGTTGTTTTTAAAAATTATCATTACTTACAATTCTTACCTTTAAAAATGTTTGTTGAAATATCTTTGTACTTTTCTTAGTTTCTGATTTCCTTCTCTTGGCTTTAGAAAAGCATGTAATGCTGGATTTTTAATTTTTATGTGCTTTCACTAAACTGTATGAACACATAACTTTAAATTATTTTTTCTCAGGCTCAGGAGAGATTAAAAGGCACCGTGTCATCGGAAAAAAATGAGCTGCTTTTTCAAGATTTTGGAATCAATTACAACAACGTGTCACAGTATTTCCGCAAGGGAACGACGCTTCTGCGCAAAAGTGTTGCCAACGAAAGCGGCAAAGTTAGAAAAACCGTAGTCCCATATGAAGGCGATATAATCGGAGATCGTTTTTGGCGAGAAAATCCCGAAATAATGGGTACGAAAAAACAGACGAAAAATGCTGCGACATCTCCGCCGAATTCTCAGGACGTAGCATTAGCCTCTTGATTAAGGAACTTGAAATAATTCACACTCATACACGAATTGCCAATTAAAGTGGAATGCGTCGTAACTTTATTATTTCTTTTTTTAACATTTTACATCTAATAAATTAACAGATATACCATGGAATAATACTATGTATGATATTTCTTATCTCCACAGAATATAATAAAATACACTATATACATCGAGTTTTAAACGAACGTGAATAGAGCCTTGAACACACCATTCTGGGATGGTGAGGGAATCGGATAAGACACAATCGACGAGACCAATTCGTTCTTTTTTAATATTATTTTCTGAGAGACTCGACAATACGTTTTTTCATTCTTCATTTGTAATAGATATCTTTTTCGGTTGAGAAGACTGGCGATTAACTCGATAGCGTTATCGCTGCACGACCTACTTTAGTTCGGTAAAAACGCTCGGAATCAAAAGTAAAATTTCACGATAATACATACGATGATGATACAATGTCGCTTATTGCCTAAACGACGTTTCATTAGAAGATCGGTATGTAATTGTCGATCTTCGCGCGATGCTTCTGTGCAACGCATTCCGCTATCCACACGATGTTGCGACATTCCTGCTCCTTCAGTTTTAAATAACTGTAGAAGACGCCGAAGTGAAATTGCTGGAGAAAGGCGTGGACATTCAAACGCACCTGCGATTAAATTGAAATAGAAATCGAGTTAATACCCATAATCTTCTTTGTCACTGTTTTCGAACTAAAAGATGGATTAATTTGTCACTACTAAATAAGGAATCGCTTTTGTAATTAAATTGAAAGTATCAAGTAACATAAAATATAGCATGATAAATATTTTTGATTGATATTATTGGCATAAAAAATGTTTCATGCTATTTACTTTTTTTCGTGAAAGAATGTTTTTTGATTCGTGTATAAGAATGCAGGTTGCATTTATGAATCGTATTATTTAGTTAGTTATCAACTCGTTTCCAACTTTTAATTAATAGCTTTTTCGTACAACCCTAAAAAAATGCCAATACTCAAAGTGGAAATCAGTTTGTCTTAAACAAAATGCAAGCTCGCCAACTAAAATCCGTTTACTAGTTTGATTTCAAATTTCCAAGAAGTACGAAAAGTAATATTTATTTTCGTAGCATCCTGTTGCATTTAATGCTTGTAAAAGATTACAAGATTACTTCATGTGCATTTTTTATTTTTAAATGCCAGTTTTTTTCAAGCAATAATGTCGATAAGAATATTCTCTGCTCTTTTCGTCACACGATCCTCTCAACTAAGTCATCAACAAAATCTTTAAATCGTATCGAAAATCTTTGATGACGCACCTCATGTTCGAAGAACTTGTCTTCGAGTGTCTTGTCACCTGGATTATTTCCTGCTCCTTCGAAAAGAGCGCTGTACTCCTGCAAAAAAAATTACATCTTTAGAGATTAAACTTTAAAGTTATATAAAATAAAAAAGCCGTCCCCAGAGTTACGCAGTGTTTCTTGCGGCCTTAACTTGGATAGGTGACCGCTTAACCGCGCACTAGATGCTGAGTGGGAGGCAATTTTTCTGAGATCCTAATGCATTCTCATACAGTAGAAACTCATTAAAAATAAAGGCCGCCAGTATCGGCCAAATTTTCCGCAGTTTCTCTGTGCTCGTGTGCAAATGCGACACAATAGTGTATTAGGAAGAGTTGTTGCGGAAAACACGCTAGCGGAGACTCGAGGGATGGAATGGGAAATAAAGGGGGTCGGGTTAGTAAAAGCCAATAGGCGTACTTGAGGAATATCCAATAAATATTTTAAAAACTGACAATTGAAATTGTCACGTTGCTTCCCCGTTAATTTCTAGCTTTCCTGAAAATTTTGTTTTTCTTATTTTTTATTATTATGTTCGGCTTCCCCGTAAGAATAAAGAATCCAGATTCCAGTATAAAAAATCCAGGTTTATACTATAACATTGAGACTCGTAACAGGAAATCAGTGTGTGGATTTTTTATTTTTGGTCATAGATTGAAGGTTTTTGGTGTAGTAGCAAGTAAAAAAAAAAAAGAAACATTTCTTCAAAATAAAAAATAAAAAAATTGAAAATAAAAAAAAGTGAAAAATTTAAAAATTAAAAAAAAAGAAACATTCATAATTTTGGAAACTACAATTTGTTTTAAAATCAAATTGGCCGTAGAATTTCGAGCGAGTGGTATCAAGTTGGCGATGGAATTTTTTTTCGTACAAATAATTTTTCTCGACGTTTTAGAGCATTTTGAGCATCCTGAGATGAAAATCTGTAAATTTTTTTTTTTTTTTAACGAAAACAAAGTTTCCCTTACGGGGAAGTAAAATCGTTATAAAATAAACTTTGAGAGAAGTTCGAGAACTTACAGCGTAGTATTCAGCTACAGCTTTTACTTGTTCGTAATCATCAGCCCGAGCAAGTGCTGCCAAACCATCCGGATTCAAGCGACCGCAGCGCGGATAGAGCTTCGCGCGGTCATCTTTTCCCAGTTCGGTACCGAACGAATTTATGGTTATAATTATGGCTCTTCTGTCCGCCTCGAACTGTAATATTAAGAAATTGTGAGAAAATTGTTGCAAAATTTGAGTTACATTTTTTAGATATGACAAATTCTTACAGCTAGGATCTCGCACATTGTGTCGGCAGTTGTACCCCCGATATCCTTACAGAACTTGTAAAAAGCCTCAAGATACGCCTTGTAGAGAGTGTTTCGGATAATCTCAATGTTCATCTCATCCAAGTCCTGCTCAGAGATGCAGTCGACGAAGAACGGAGCTATAACATTTTTTTCCTCAAATTATAGATAAAGTTTCAAAATAAGAATTTATTATGTTTTGTATAAGAGACTATTAAATATAAATCTGAATATGAAAATGATTTTCAATAATTTATCTTTAATTTAATACAAATTTTAATAATTGCAAAATATTTTTTTAGCTGCAATATTTGTAAACCAGTACAAATATGTCTAAGTCCAATCAATTCATAATCCATAATTCAGATTCAATCCATAATCTAAACAAAGTTCAAAATCTCTATTAAACATATTGTTTACCTTTGATTTTTTTTGTTCCATATGAGATTTATATTTTATTTTGAAGAGAATATCTGTTTTACAGATTGTACAAAAAAAAAAACAAAAATTCAACTTGCAACTTTGAACTACTAGAAGGCTATGAATTATCAATAATTGTTAAATATTTTTTCAACTACTTAGCAATAGTTTTTCGAATTTAGAGTCATCTCAAATAAAAACTTTGTTTAATTTTAATTAAACTTTCCATCTAGCAAATTGATACCAATTTTGAATATAATAAATGCAGTACACATTGCATGATAAATAATAAATAAAAACTTTTCTGTTTGGAGCCAGAACCATAAGACAATTACAAGTCATGGATGATCAACCAGTGATATGAGCTTTGACTGTAGCAAAATCGACATTGTTGTAACACATTGATTATCAGTTCATGGCTGATACACTTATATAAGTAGAAAATATATTCAATACATCATTTATTTTGTTATATTTTTTTACATTTATCAAATTACCAATTTTTTAAATTTCTTACCCAAAGGAGTATCTACAAGTACTGCATTGTAGAGTTCAGCAGGGGTAGCGGCGACATGAATTGCCTCCATCTGTTCGAAGCTACCCAGTGGATGGCACTTAGGTATAAGCTCTGAAATAGGCCTCTGATGAAGAGTGCCAGTAATCAAAAGAATAATATTGTCAATCATGTAGCTGTAAGTGATAAAGTCGAGGAACTGAGACAGCGGCTCGACAGAGTGATTGCGCAGATGTTGAAACTCTACAACGAGTTTTTCCCTGAGTTTGTCGTCAATGACGCTGACAGCCAGTGGCGAGGGTTCGTTTGCCAGGAAACTGCCATAATCCGTGCCAGCAAGATGCAGTTTCAAATCTGCGGAAGTTGCCAAAAAAAAAAAAAGAAAAAAGACAAAAAGTTACCAAATTATAGTCACTGTCTTCCTAAAGTTTTCTCGTATACAGAAATTAATCTTCCGATCTCGCTAAACCCTCAGATCAGTCACGATAAGAAATTGCGACATCCGATTGGAATTAAGAAAGTCGCAAAAAAAAAAAACTAAAATTCGTCGCTCGCTTCTTCCGAAACGTTTTTTATACACGCGGAATACTATAATTACTCTTTAAGAGACTCAGTAAAGTTGCGATAAAAGAAGTTCAACGTGTAATCGTAATTTCGGAAATATTATTGACCGCGACTCACCCTCGAGTGTCTCGCATTGAACCAAATTGAGGTAATCGTTCTGCTGTAATATTCCGCACTTGAAGCCACGGCAAAGACCCTCCAGGTAACCTCCATCGATGTTGAATATACAACCCTTCATCTTTATTCGCAATAGACTCTCCACGAATTTATTTCACACTCAAACGCTACAAACGGCAGAAACGTTCTGTTAATAAACGGAGCACTGAATAATCGGACTCGCCCTCTTTTCGCGAGACGATCATATGACCGACTGACGCGAACAGCGCCACGAGTTTCGAGGTCTTTGCGTCGTCGTGGGTTCGTATTACAATTGTGACATATCGATAGATCGAATAATTTAAAATTTACGTTGTATCATTTAACTCCTAATGAATATATGCATCAAAAAATATATTTATAAACCCGTTTATGTACAAAAGTGGCGATATGTAATCTGTGTATAAATTTTCTTTAGAGTTTTACAATTTTGTGGAATCAAAATCGCAATATCGCAGGTGACGTCGCAGCTGTCAGCGTGACTCATGCAGCTAACTTCAGATCATTGAATCTTAACAACACCTTGCAATAAGTGTTTAATCTTTGATGTGACGATTTTTAATCGTAATTTTTCGTATTTGGATCGTAGAGCAGTGAATTACCGAGGAATAAAAAATGTTCAGCAAGAAGAAGGAAGCGAAACGACGTCCGAGAGCGCCTGGGAGTCTCGAACAGGTACGAAATTCGAGAATTTTTAAATGCTTATCGTTACTTCGTATATATATTCTAATCGTTTTGGGAGTAATTGTGTTGCTCTGTGCAGTTTGGAATCTTCGAAGTGCCTGAAAAGCTGGAGGACCTTGGACGAGGCTACTCTGGGGAGGATGATAACGATGAGGACTTGGAGGCTGAGCTGGCTCTGCTGACAAGTGGAGATGACGCACCTCGTCAACCTAGACGTAAAGGTATATCAATTTTCATTGTCTGTATTAATTTGGAATATTGTTCTTTTTCAACGATTTATAATATAATCGTAATAAATTCTTATGATTTTGAGTGTATCAAGCACACTGTAAAAAAAATCTACTTGAAATTTAATGTACTTTTACTGGAAGTTTTTATGCATACACTAGTATATTAAATTTAATATACAAGTGTAATGTAAAATTAATGTATGGTACAGTAAATTCAATAATTTATTTTTATTTTACAGTAAAAGTACTTGAATTTTAATAATTTGCTTTAATTTTACTGGAAAAGTACATGAATTTTACACCACAATTGTATATTAAATTTCGATGATGAGTTTATGAATAAAAACTTCCAGTCTTTTCTAACAGTGCAAATTATAGATATCATATTTCACGAGTACTTGAATGTTAATGAGGCAATTTATTCATTGGTATATTTTTTATTCAGGGATTTTGTCCTTCAGGCTTTGCTAAAATGCTTTTTTTGTTAGTTTATACTCCTTTTTGTGTTTTATTGCTTATAATTTTATAATTGTCTATGTTTGCTCTGCTTAATACAGTGACAAAATAAACATTTTTTACATAGTCATACTGAAAGAAATTTTATGAAAATATATATATTTTTTTAGCACCTCCAATACCTACAGCAAAATTGGATGCTATGGTCAGTGAAAGTATGAAGGACATTGATCCTGATGAAGAGTTGTCTGGTGATGATGACGATCCAGACATACTGGTAAAGTTTAATTACTAATTTTTATTTTACACTTAATTTTAACAATTTTTCTTTACATATTTTTATGTACCTATATACAATAAGTTAGTTTTATGAGTTTGTATAAAATAGCCTGTGCATATTGCTTTGCTTCTTTTTATACATGTAGATGGTAAATGTAACTCTGAAGCAACTATAAAGAAATGCTACAAACATTGCATAAGAGTCTCATAAAACTGATTTGAAGTGGTTTGAACATTGCGCTTTAGTCAATTTTGCATCAACTAAATATTGCGCTGGTTCTGTTAGGGTAATATGTAGTCTAAAGCTTGGAAAGTATATTGTATTAGTAAGAATCATGTATACATGTAATATTACTTATAGTGTACTATATAATATTATACTACATCAAAATAAGAAAATAGATAGAGAATATTTTAGTTTTTATTAAAAATTGGTCTGTTTTATCTACTATTTACCACATACTCAATATGTTTACTGACTTTTTTTTTTTTAATGAGAAGGTTCTGATCTTTTAATCAGGCTTGAGTAAAACTTGACTGAGAAACCATTCAAATGTTAATGCACTAATTAGCAAAGAAAAAAAATTGTCACTGATTCTTTTATTGTAGAAGTTACTTAGAAAAAGTCTGTTTCTCTTTTCAGAATGAGTTAAGAGAGATCACAGGTGATGAAGAAATCCCTGCAGAACTTGCAGAAGAAGAGCCAGAAGCCTCAGGTTTGCAAGAAAATGGCAATGGCAGCAGCAGCGAGACAATTCAATTATTGCAGGACAGACTAAATATGTACAAATTGGCCGTGGCCAAAGCCCAGGCTGAAAACGAATCTGGAAAAGCTCGTCGTTTCGGTCGAGGATTAAAGACTATAGAAGGATTATTATCCAGCGCAAAAGCGGGCGGAGCTGTTAGCGAGTCGGATATACCGCCTATTTTGCCTCCATCGGCGATTGGCGAAAAGAAACAAGAATCGGCACCGACAGAGGAGCCTGCATCTACGGAACCGGCGCCGTCGACTCCTCCGGAGGATCAACCCGCTCCAGCGGAAGTTTCCGCTCCGGAACCGGAGAATTCCGCATCCGAAGCAGCAAAACCAGTGAGCGTTGATCAGGAGTCGCTGGAATTGTTGAAAAAACGTCAGCACGAGTACAAAGTTGCGGCGATTATGTGGAAGAAGTTAGGCAACAAAGAAGAAGCAATGAATAATGTTAAAATCGCGAAGCAATTCGATATCGTATTGACAGCCGTTGCCGCCGGTGAAACCATCGATCTTTCAGATATGCCGCCTCCGCCGCAACTTCCCAATTCAGAAGCAACCGAACCCGCGGATGGAAAAGAGGAGAGCGAGACTCAGCAGAGCACTTCCGGCGAGCCAAGTGCCTCGGGTAAGTCTATTAATTTTTGTGTGGACCCAATTTACCGTCGAATTTTAGATTTGTGATCTTGTATTGTTGCATTAAAAGCGGAAGTGGCACAGGCGGCCATCACGGGAGACAGCATCGGAGGAGCTCTCAAAGAACGCCTGGAAATTTATAGACGATCAAAAACCGCCGCTGAAGAAGAGGGCAACAAATCGAAAGCTCGGAGATACGGAAGAATTTGCAAACAATTCGAGAGCGCTATTGCATCGCACGATAAAGGAAAACCTGTTGCTTTTGAAGAATTGCCTATACCGCCGGGTATGCCGCCGATTGGTGTCAGCATCGCACCTCCTGCTCCTGCAGCTCCAACTACGTCCAACGAAGAAACTATGGAACCTATTCCCGAACCTGAACCTCAAGAACAAGACACACCAGCCGCACCTCAGAGAAAGGCGCCGGCTCCTCCCCCGAGACCGAATCAGGGTACGTTCCTTTTAATACTTTATTATATTAGGGGAGGGAATGAGATCCAAATTGTTGACATTTATTGACATATATGTTTGGGGAGGGGGGGGGGTAAAGTTTGTTCGGTCAAAAAAGGCCTATTTTCAAGAATTTTTCTAATAACATTGATTATAATAACATTGTTATTATAGATTTATTTTGAAAATTAGTATATTATAATACAACATTTTGAGAATATTTAACAACATTTTGGTACAAAAATATAAAGAAATAACGGATTTATGCAGTTCTCCGCTGGTGCCTCGAAAAAATATTTTTTTTTACGGTGACCGCGATTCCTCAGCACTGAATTATCTGAAATAAAAAAAAAAGATTGTTTTGATTAGTTAATTAGTTTTTCTCTTAATACTTTTTGAGAATCTGGTATTAACATCTTATATCATCGGAAGTTTTCCGTTGTTTCCGAATATCGAATATTTCTTGTCAAAATCTTAATTAATATCGATTTAGAATTTTTTTTAATGTACCTAACTAAAATGAATGATACTACAAAATTTTGAAATTTTTTTTTTACCTAACAGCAATAAAAAAAGCCGGTGGCGCAACTTCACGAGCTGAAAAGCAAGCGTTGTTTCTGCAGCAACGACAGGCAGAGCTGAAACAAGCGGCGTTGGTTGCGAAAAAAGATGGAGACTTGGAACTTGCTCGCGATTATCTCCGACAAGCGAAAGGAATCACACCGTTGATAGAAGCGAGCAGATGTGGTCTGCCGGTTGATTTGAACTCGATACCACTCTCACCAAACGCGAAAACGCAACTCAACGTCAACAACTTTGTAGATGCGAATTCCGACGATAGTTTCACACTCGTTTCGTCTGAGGACTGTTTGGAAGAGGCCAGTGGCTCAGATCAGCATATTTATGATAATATGGAAAAGCAACTAATCAAACAGGCAAAGGTACGTGCTACAAACTAACTCAATTGTCGGAAACTTTTTCGAGAAAATTGGGGTCCATTTATTATTTCAGTAGTAGTAAATGTTTTTTTTATTGGCTACATGTGCGATACATACTCTTTTTCTTTTTTTTTTTGTGTGCATAAATGTGCGGGTGTATTCTTGCACAGATTGGTGAAGCCAATGGGCCATCGATCGAGGTCCTTCAGCCCGTTTATTTATTTATTTATTTTTTTTTTCATGACAAAATTTGTTTTTCTTATAGATAAATACACGTTACTTATATATACTATAATAAAACGGTGTGCGCTATTGCTTATATTTTAATGTTGTTAGGATTTCTAGTGTTGCGTTAGTAGGGAATTTGAACTTTGGAGCGTAGTTTTGTGGGATTGTTATACAAAGTGGTTTTATTGAATGTAGTTCTTTTTGTGAAAATGATGTGCTTAGTTTTTGTATCCTGTTCGTTATTGTTTCTATTTTAGTGATTTCGTATAACAATTCGTTTGAGGGGTTATGGAGCGGGTTATTAGGGTGACGTAGTTTAGTGAGACGTCGAAGCGATATGGTTTCCGCTGTTTTTATGATGTGTAGGACTGGTTTGCGGAGGTTGAGTGAAATTGTGTGTCCATATTCTAAGAGTGGCCGGCATATGCATTTATACATTTTTGAAGCGTGTTCGATGTTTGTCAATTTATTTTGAAATGTATTGTTTCATTTTAAAGAATTTGAACCTTTCTATAGACTTATTATGCTAACCAACACTTCTTAGAATTTCATTAGATTTGTGATTTGGAGTAAAAAATTGGATTATCAAAAATCAAAATAGGCTGGTCTAGAAAATTTGAAACAAAAAATCAGAGCATTTCTTAGTAGTTACAATAGCATAAACAATCACGAGATGAAATCGGAGGGAATTTGAAGTTGTCAAGGTTGAAAATTTTCCGAATTAACTAGGAATACTTAATTTACATTTCATCTATTCGTATTTTTTTAGGCATAGAGTTGAATATAATATAATATATCAGTCGAGACAAGATAGAGAGTAGAGAAAAATCGTCGTGCGGCGGCTACAATAATTTTCTTTTCCATCGCAAATTAAAAATTGATTGTATCAATGAAAAATCATTTTTTGTATTTCCACAGTGGTGTTTATCAACGAGAGATCACTCAAAAGCTCTCGGCGATGTGCCTGGTTACAATCGATGGGAGCGAATGGCATTGGGTTACAGTCACGATCTTGATATGTTGAGAGTTCGTAAACGAGATGGACTACCACCTCCACAGCATCATTACGAAGTCAAAACTTATGCAATAGTGCAGTGAGTATATTAAGCAATTAAATAAAAACAAATACATGAAATATAAAAATATATTCCAAGATATAATAAAATATAAACAATATAATGAATAACAAAAATTGCTGTTCGCTAAATTGTATTATCGATTTTTAAAAAATTATTTTCCAGGAGCTGCACCGATTTAGGCGACGGAGACGCTGAAATATCGATAATTCGCGGTGTAAACTATCCAAAAGAGCTAGACACGTACGTAATGTTCGAATATCCTTATCCTACGGAAAGTCCGCAGACCGATCGGACAAGCACCATCAGAGACACTAGCAATCCAGAGTACGAAGGCGTCTTCACACTTAATAACGCGGTCGATCGATCCGCGAGACAGTGTCAACGGGTTTTCAAGAGGCACGCTCTCAAGTGTCAAGTCTGGTCTAAAGGGTAATAATTCGTTGCATTATTCATATTTCGAGTTATTTTCCATTAATCAATAACCATTATTTATTTTTATTTTTATGATTTTACTCGCGTTAACGAGGCTTAGTTTAACCCTTCAACGATTAGTCACAGGAAAGTAATTTACCAAATTTTGAATTTTAGGCATTTGTGTCCGAAATAATATAATAAAAGCGGTGTGTATTGTTTGTGCCCAATTTCCTCCGGTATTTTATGGCTTACAAAAACATTTTTTTATTTGCTAATTTCAATAATTGCAGCGAAGACGTACATTTTCAAACTGTAATAATTATTACATTTATTTTAAAGCTGTCGCGATAACGATAATAAGCACGAACCAAATGTAATATAAATATTTAAACCTTCGATAAAACGAAAATAAACACACATAGAAAATAATAGCAATATATGGCAAAAATATATGGAAAATAATAGCAATATATAGCAATATATATGGATTTCGAAACAATCTCGTAGATAATTTACTCATAAGCTATGAGTGTAGATAAATGTACATTCGATATAAACGTTTCAAATAGAAAATGTAGTCAATTTAAAAAATTATTCTTTCTCTCTCTACAATATTTTGGATACTTATGTGGTTTTGAGGTCGTAGAAATAACCGGGCCGCATAAATATTTGACCATATGTCGAAAATGAAAATATATAAGTATAATTACAGTCAAGCATGTCTGCTCGGTGCGATGGTTGAGAGAGAAGAGAAAAAAAATTGGTATAGTCTCGTGATTGGTACAAAACTTTCAATATTTCTATATTTCTTTCTATTAACTTTCTAAATACGCGAATAAATATATTGTTATATTTCTAGTGACCGTTCAAGGGTTAATTCGCCAGAAATTCGATAATCGTATTGATAGATTCAGAATGTCCCCACGTTGCTCAATTGTCGAGTAGTCCACTCGTTGAATTTTGAGATCCTTAAGAATTATCATAGTCATTAGACTAGTACGTTGCTTGCAGATGCTCGCTGAACCCCATCCTGTGTTGCACTCACCCAAGGTATGAACAAAATTACAAGCGTGCATGAAGAATGTAACGTTATCGAGTTGAGGAAATCATGCAGTTTACACGTATAGTATTTTCGTAGAACGGCTAGTTTTGCATATGCGTAGCATTGGCCCCCTTGTGATTAATGTTCGTGTAATAATATTCCCATTAACAACATTAAATTAATGCGAACGTTCATCTTAAAATAACTTCGTATTTAAAAAAACATTATGTCAAAATTAATTTCAATTTGGTCCGTTCAATTCAGCTCATTTTAGAAATAGAACGCGGAATTGAAAAAAAAAAATGTTTAGCACAATTATACCCAAGTTTTTATGAGTATATGTCTATTTGATTGATAAATTCGAATGATTTCTTTTTTGCATTAAATAGCAACTTAAATAGTAACTGAAAGACTTATGTTTTCAATTCAATTGTTAATTTATTTCGACCAAATCATTCAGCTTAAGTTCTGAATTCAGCAATTAATTGGTCGTCTAAAGACTTGCGGTGTTTTTAAAACCATCAAGCAGTTTTAATGGAAATTAAATATTTTCTCGCGGTGGAGATATTTACGCATTATCTCTAAGCCGCATCAAGATTGACGTCTATTCGCAGCGTCACTGTAAAAAAAATCTACTTGGAATTCACTTTATACGCACTGGAATTTTTTGTGCATAAGCTGGTGTAGAATATTGAATACACAAGTCCGATGTTAATGTATAAAATAGTAAAAATTCTGAAATTACTGTAATTTTAATAATTCACTTTAACTTTACTGCAAAAGTACATCAATTTTATATCACAATTCTAAATCAAATGTAATTTACCAGTTTCTGCTTAAAAACTTAGTTTTTTCTAACAGTGGCGGTCTACTGTTCATATTTTATGTTTATTGTATCATGTTACTAAAAATGATCGCACATCTTCATTTTTTTATTACTCCTGTCAACTTAGCATGACATTACACGAGAAATCTGTAACAACGAGCGCTTGCGAGTAGTTTACTAGTCGAAGTACGAATGCATAAATAATTGACAATTATATTACTCATTTATTGACTGTGTGGTTGTTACGATATTTCAGAGGTTTCTTCAGAAGCGACAGCCTCGTTGGTACTGTGACGGTGAAATTGGCGCCACTGGAGACTCAATGCATTTTACACGATTCATTTCCTCTGATGGACGGAAGAAAAGCAGTGGGAGGCAAACTGGAGGTGAAAATTCGTCTGAGAAATCCAATTCTCACAAAGCAGATCGAAAAGATCACGGACAAATGGCTGACTATCGATCATTGATAAAAATATAACCACGAGCTGCCGAAACTGTGTTGCTTTATGGCTTTTTCTTCGCTCTTTGAGTCAACGAACTCCTCTGCCGTCGAATCATGAAACTGCGACGGCGGCGGACTAATTTAAGCGGTCACCATACTTCTATATGTTTATTTTTAACACTACAAGAACAGTTTATATGAATTGCTGCGAGTAGAGATTCAAGAAATATAGATATATTTAAATATATTTAACTGTAAATATGCACAATGAGAAATGTATATAATATTCATTGTACGAGATCAACGTGTTGGGCAAAACGCGCCCGGCCGAGCTTTATAATGTGACGGTGATGATTGTGCCTAATAAATGAAACTTTACTATTCGAAGTACATAACAGCTTACATGAAGTTTAATTGCAAGTTGCGCGATGCGAAGTCGCGCTAGTTTGCGACAACGCGAAATCTCCGGAGTCTGGGAGTCTGTGACACGTGATTTACACGCGGAGAAGGAAGGAGCGAGACTGAAGCTGATTCCACACTTCCCGTGGAACAATACATCAGGTGAATACCACTAACAAACTATTGTCCGATAATCGTTCGCTACCTCTCTGTCTCCTTCTGCTATCTACCCTGGCAGCTCTCCCACTCCACAACGGCGCTTTCCAGCTCCCTCTCTCCCCTCCTCGCCGCCCTCCATGTGTCTAACCAACCCTTAACAATCGACACACCCGGAATACAGGCAACTCGCTCAGTGGAAAACGTGCTCAAGTCGAAATAATCACCGGATAATTAATTGTTCTTGGTACGAAAATTCGGAACACGCGAGAAAGCATCTTGATGCTATTGAGCAATCATTCATGAGATGTTTGATGAATCTGTACGATATAGGAATCTAAATACGCTTGAAAATGGTTCAGTCACTGAGATTAACGAAACTCGTTTGAAGAAGTTTGTGATGATTTTCAATACAAGTCCTTTTTCAATTTTAAGTTTCTCACTATTTTCAGGTCTCGAAGATATAGTTATATAAATATGCAAGTGGAGATATAAATCTCCACTTGCATATTTATATAACTATATCTTCGGTGCGCAAAACGTGTTCCAATTGAAATAATGACCGGATAATTAACAGTTTTTGGCACGAAAATTCGGAGCACGCGAGAAAGTATCTTGATAGTATTGAAGAATCATTTAAGAGATATTTGATGAATCTGTACGATAAAATGTAGGAAGATACTCTTGGAAATAGTTCAGTCACTGAGAGTACCGAAACTCGTTTGAAGAAGATTGTGGTGATTTTCTATACAACTTCTTTTCCAATTTCAAGTGTCTCACTATTTTCATGTCTCAAAGATATAGTTATCCAGTCAGACAGACAAATCGTAGTGTGAAGGCAACATTAATTTCTTTTTTAACTTGGCGTCGAGTCGCTACCGCGACTCTTGATATAAATATGCAAATGGAGATTTATAATGAAAATCTGGTTTATGATCTTGCTCACTGGGATACGTGTTCAAATTGAAATAATCACCGGATAATTAACTGTTTTTGGTACGAAAATTTGGAGCACGAGATGTTTGATAAATCTGTACGATAGAATATAGGAATCTAAATACTCTTGGAAATGGTTCAGTCAATGAGATTAACGAAACTCGTTTGAAGAAGTTTGTGGTGATTTTCGATACAAGTTCTTTTTCAATTTCAAGTGTCTCACTATTTCCATGTCTGGAAGGTTTAGTTATATAAATATGCAAGTGGAGGTTTATAATGAAAATCTAGTTCATGGTTTTGCGCACCGGAAAACGTGTTCCAATTGAAATAATGACCGGATAATTAACAGTTTCTGAACTGAGAAAGTATCTTGATAGTATTGAAGAATCATTTAAGAGATGTTTGATAAATCTGTACGATTGAGTATAGGAATCTAAATATGTACTCTTGAAAATGGTTCAGTCACTGAAATTAACGAAACTCGTTTGAAAAAGTTTGTGGTGATTTTCAATACAAGTTCTTTTTCAATTTCAAGTGTCTCACTATTTTCATGTCTCGAAGATATAGTTATATAAATATGCAAGTGGAGATTTATAATGAAAATCTCATTCATGGTTTTGCGCACCGGAAAACGTGTTGCAATTGAAATAATGACCGGATAATGAGCAGTTTTTGGCACGAAAATTCGGAGCACGCGAGAAAGTATCTTGATAGTATTGAAGAATCATTTAAGAGATGTTTGATAAATCTGTACGATAGAATATACGAATCTAAATACTCTTGGAAATGGTTCAGTCACTGAGATTACCGAAACTCGTTTGAAGAAGTTTGCGGTGATTTTCGATACACGTTCTTTTTCAATTTCAAGTGTCTCACTAGTGTCTCTCTCAAGTGTGTTACTGAGATTACCGAAACTCGTTTGAAGAAGTTGCGGTGATTTTCGATACAACTTCTTTTTCAATTTCAAGTATCTCACTATTTTCATGTCTCGAAGATATAGTTATCTAAATATGCAAGTGGAAATTTATAATGAAAATCTGGTTCATGGTTTTGCGCACCGGAAAACGTGTTCCAATTGAAATAATCACCGAATGATTAATAGTTTTGGTACGAAAATTCGGAGCACGCGAGAAAGTATCTTGATAGTATTGAGGAATCATCTAAGAGATGTTTGATAAATCTGTACAATAGAATATAGGAATCTAAATACTCTTGGAAATAGTTCAGTCACTGAGATTAACGAAACTCGTTTGAAGAAGTTTGTGGTGATTTTCGATACACGTTCTTTTTCAATTTCAAGTGTCTCACTAGTGTCTCTCTCAAGTGTGTCACTGAGATTAATGAATAATGTTTATGATGATTTTCAATACAAGTTCTTTTTCAATTTTAAGTGTCTCACTATTTTCATGTCTGGAAGATATAGTTAGGTATATAAATATGCAAGTGGAGATTTATAATGAAAATCTGGTTCATGGTTTTGCTCACCGGAAAACGTGTTCAAATTGAAATAATCACCGGATAATGAACAGTTTTTGGTACGAAAATTCGGAGCACGCGAGAAGGGATCTTGATGCTATTGACGAATTAATTAAGAGACGTTTGGCAGACGTCCAAGATAAAGTGTGGAGACCTAAATACTCTTGGAAATAATTCAGGCACGGAGATTGACGAAACTGGTTCGAAGAAGTTTGTGGTAGATTTTGATACAAAATGTCTTTTAATTTTAATTGCCTTATTATTTTCATGTTCCCTAAGTATAGTTACATAAATATGTAAGTGGAGATTTATGAAAAAAGTCTTGTTGATAGACTTGGTCATTGGAACTTTAACTTGACGTAATTACCGGATAATTAATTGTTCTGGGCACCCGAGAACGCATCTTGATGCTATGTACGAATTATTTAAGAGACCTTTGACAAATCTGTAAGATAAATTAGACGGCGTTAAAGACTTTTGCAAATAACTCCGAGTTTCCGAGAGTGACGGAACACCTTTGAAGACGCTTGTATTAGTTTTCTACATAATATCTGCTTCAATTTTAATTATCTCACCATATTATTAAAGAAAATAATTCATCTCATTTTCTTGTTTCTAAGATATCGTTATATAAATATGTCAGTGAAGAATTATTTTAAAAACTTGCACGAGTATTTAACAAAAATAAATCACTAAATAATTAATCTCGATACGGAAATTCGGAATACGCGGGAAGGCATATTGATTGCTATTAACGAATTATTACAATTATCATTACATTTACACTTATTTATTTTAACAAGTTCCATACCTCATCATTTATTATATACTATGCACTTTTTAAAATTACAATAATAGGCCACATTTTTCTCATGTTGTTATTAAATGTTTGGTGAGAGTATAATATAAATTATAAATAAACGATAATAATAGCTAAAGATCAATAATGGGCAAATCATTTTTTTAGTTTTTTATAATTCTATTCACATCTCATTTAGTTACAGACAGAGTTGTAAGTGCCTAATACTTATAGAAATAATGATGATTATACGATCAGCTCTAGAATTATGATTTTATAATAATAACATGTAGCGATTATAATACGATGATTAAACTTTGGAATAGCTGCAAAAATTATTGTTATTCAATAAAAATTCATGGTAATCCTTTTGAAAAAATGAAAAAAAAAGTAATGCATTACTTATTTCTTCCATTTTTTCCACTATTTCTTGCAAAATTAGCTTAAAGCGAAAATTAGTATTTTTTTTCAGCTATTCAAATGCTTACACTCTATTTTATAATCACTACATATTATTATTACGAAATCATAATTACAAAACAAATTGTACTGTAAACTATATCTCATGAATTAATGGGGATTTACAATTCTGATTACAGACTTTATGATGTTTGAAACCAACTATAATTTACTAGAGCAGGTGGCTATAGCCAGTGCTTAAAACCCCGCTGTGCTCCTCAAGTATATAAAAGTACTCAAAAACATAATTCAAAGGTCACCCTCACTCCGCAACCCTTTAAAATTCAAAACCTCATGAGTTTCATCGAAAGACCACATATTTACCACATCATGGCAATGGTGCGAACACCCGTAGCTTCAGTTCTTAAGCCTTTGATATTTTTTTCAGGTCCACCGCGGGCGATTAGAGGTCCTGATGGGGTCAATGGCTATTCATCGCAACTGAGAAGCAGCAGCAGCCGCATCTACATATTCGTAGAGTTAGCGAGAAAGGTACTCGACTTTGCATTCTCTACGATCTCTCAATTCGCACCGAATCGCAGCTTTCCTTCATTCGCTCGTCTTTCTCTATGTTCACAGTGTACATCGATCGAATGCTGATAGCGCATCCGAAAACAACGGGGATTTATTTGCCAATTAGACGATTGACGAGATGAATACGCGTTGGCGGGAATGGGGGCGCTTGCCCGGGTAAAAAGGGGTAGCTGCTGTTCCGCTGCTATATACAGCTTGGCTTGGCCAGCAGGCGGCGAATATTCTCTCGCGATGAAGCGCAGTATTGCAGAGAGAAAGAGGGACGACGAAGAGAGAAGAGGATGCGGTGGGCGCCACGGCAACGAATTACGTACGGTCCAGCGGGGTGTATTTGTCGAGCGGCGCAACCACCCAGGAGCGCGCAACCCCGACGTTAATGTTGACCTTTTAGCCTGCGGAATAACGTCGGTGCAACTTGACGGCCACGGGGGTTGCCTCTCGGTAACCTCCCCGCCGCGAATTTCTGCGTGCAAATTAACGATGTTTGCTCTGACTCCTCAACCCTTGCCCCTGAATGAGCGCGACGCCCTCGTAGCTATTCTCCTCGCTGTATTATGTACCTCGTGGAGTCTTATCATGCGAGCTGGAGGATCATCGTCGAGGGTACTCGGCGAACGTTCTTCCCGCTCTTTTTTTTCCTCTCTTTGCCATGCTGCCAGTGGCGATAGGATTATCGCGTCCACTCGCGTGAAGCTCCACGCTATTATATTGTCCGCTTGCGAAGCAAACCGGGGTTAGTTGGATTATAATGTAGCTTAAAAATTTACTTTCCTACTCTGAGAGAAAAGTATTGCGTGCAGAAATATAGTTGGGGCTCCAACTTGGCCCTTTCTAGTTTGCCCCCCCCCCCCCCCGCGTAGAAAAAAAGAATCTTGTGAAGAATCTTTTAAATAATCTTAAAAAAAGTCTTGAAAGAATCATTAAAGGAATCTTGAAAAGAATCACGTATAGGATCCGGAGCAAGATTCTTACCAGGATTCTTTTCAAGATTCTTTCTATCCGAAAGCGTTCTGAGAATCTTTCAAAGAATCTTCGAAAGAATCTTGAAAAGCGTCTTTAAGAGAATTCTGAAAAGATTCCGTCCATTAATCAGAAAAATCGTTGAAAGAATCTTAATGAAAATTTTCAGAGGAATCGAGCGAAACCTGTTGTTGCTTTCCCTTGGTGTCGAGACAGTACATTTCTAAACGTCAACGAAGGGTAAACCCCTCGTGTATAATCGAACTCAGAAAAGCTTTCCAGTCTTATATATACGTTGAGGCTTCAAAACACTTGCGAGAAACGCTTCGACCGCTCGCCATCTAGCGGAGTATTGTCCACCAGTGTTTGGTATGATGTCACTAGGTGGCGAACGGGCGGAGCGTTTCTCGCAAGTGGTTTGAAGCCTCAGCGTATATATAAGACTGGAAAGCTTTTCCGAGTTCGACTACACACGAGGGGTTCACACTTCGTTGACATACTGAAATATACTGTCTCGACACCAAGGGAAAGCCACAACTAGTTTTGCTCGATTCCTCTGAAGAATTTCATTAAAATTCTTTCAACGATTTTTCTGTTTAATGGACGGAATTTTTTCACGATTCTCTTGAAGACGCTTTTCAAGATTCTTTCAAAGATTCCTTGTAAGATTCTCAGAACGCTTTCGGATAAAAAGAATCCTGGAAAGAATCTTGCTCCGGGTCCTATACGTGATTCTTTTCAAGATTCTTTTAAACATTCTTTCAAAGATTCTTTCAAGACTTTTTTAAAGATTCTTTAAAAGATTCTTCACAAGATTCTTTTTTTCTACGCGGCCCAGTTCTATTAGCGGCCCTACTAGGCTAGTCACGGTTGAAGTACGGAGCCTTTAGAGACTCAATATGGGTGATCCAAGTGAGGGTTCCACATTTAAGCCTGATTAGGCCCCGAAGTTTATCGTGGCCGCTTCTGTTAAGCCTAGTAGGGTTCTGGAGTAGATTCCCTATTGTGGATGCCACGTTTATACCTGAAAAGGCCCCTTATTTAATCGCGACTGCCTGAACTAATTTCTGCACGGGATATCGTTGATTTAACGATTTCACATGATAAAACGAATATAGGAAGGTTTGCAATGTTTTATGGTTGAAGCGATGATAATATGGTTTAATAAACGATTCGAGCAAGGTTATTCGAAACAAAAATTGAAATCGTATATGCAATGAAACGGAATTTTTTAAACTATTATCATTTTGATGATTGCTACTATAATTATATTTGCTATAACCATAAAATATAGAAGTTCCTCCTGGGAATTATATTAATGGTTCATTCAACTATTTTCTTATATTTGCTATAACCAGAAAATGGGTTATTATAGTTTATAGTTAGATTATTGTTGGTCTAACTATTTTTGTTTAATTACCAAATTTTTCTCTAAGTGTATTTTAGTCTCTTGGCAATGGGTATTTCGCTTCCTCGTAGAGGAAGCTTTGTTTTGGTGAAAAAAGAATGTTTCCAGATTTTCATGCCGTTTTACTTAAAATAAAACATCGTGAAAAGTCGTTTAGAAAAATGTCCGGATGGATGTGTGTATGTGTGTAACATGCTTGCAAAATTCAAACCGTATCTCATGAACGGCTTTAACTAACAAAATTTGGTACCTGGGTAGAGAGCAGCAACGTCTTGTCAGATATTAAATTTGGTGAAAATCGGTGAAGAAAATTCCGAATTTTTGAAAAATTGACGCTACGAATGAAGTCAATTTCGATAAATTGGGTTACAATTTTCTACAGATATGAACTAATATTGCACAATGCTAGATATCAAATTTGGTAAAGATTGCTAGAGGACTTCGGATTATATAGCACTTTTTAATTTATGACTTTATACCTCTTGCTTTTGATGCATCTGTCAAAACTGAATCTTGAGACATACGTAATAAAGTGTAAGGATGTTTGTTACCGAATTTCGTAAAAAACGAATGAGGCGTTAGAATTTTATAGATCCCCTAGCAGATCCGGTCACCGAACAAACCATCGTCGAAATCACCATGGTGGTTTTGTACAAAAAGTTCACTTAGAATTTTGTCGAAACCACCACTCGAAGATTCGTTTAAATCTCGAAATGGTGGTTTACGTGGTGGTTTTGTCAAAATTCTAAGTGAACTTTTTGCACAAAAACGCTAGTGGAAACGACCGTGATTCTATGGTGGTTTGCGCGGTGACCGGGTCGGTTAGGGTCATTGAATAATTTCAACTTATCTTTTAAAAAAGATTGCATACTCGGGTCTTGCATATTGCATCCTCATTTTGCACCTTTGTCAATGCTTCCTCTATGAGGAAATCATATTTGGTCAATATACTTACTCGTAAAGGTAGCTTGCTGGAAAAGGTGCAAAATGAGGAAGCAATGAACAAGCCTCAACTTTGCAACCGTTTTTTTAAAGGATTGTCATCACGGTTTTGAACAGTAAGAGGTTGCGGTTAAAATAGCACATTTCAAATTTCAAGCGCGAAACTTAATTTTTTTCCGGACTACGCTAAAAAGACCACTTTCCATGCCTGCAACGCGGGTGGAAAGCTGTCGATTCTGGACCGGCGGGAGGAAAAGTAATGCAGCGGGCAGAAAAGTGCGGGTAGAAAGGTAATCGGCTACGCCGTTGCAGGAATGATTATATGGGCTTTTAACAATAGACGGCAAAAAAGTATCGTATGCCACTCGGTGAAAATCACGTACTTTCCTCCCTTGTAGCATAATATACTATTATTCCCGACCACGCTAAAAAGACCACATTCCATGCCTGCAACGCGGGTGGAAAGTTGTCAATTCTTGACCGGTGGGAGGAAAAGTGCGGGTAGAAAGTTAAACGGCTGCGCCGTTCCAGGCATAACTATATGGACTTTTTAACATAGACGGAAAAGAATATCGTATGCCACTCGGTGAAAATCACGTACTTTCCTTCGTTGTAGCATAATATACTATTCCTCCCCAGTGTTGAAATGTATTATCATAGCTAGTGTGTTCCCTCCCGCACAGCATATGCTCTTTTTTGGATTCCGCCAAAAAATAGTCCCATGGATTGTCTTGCATGCAACAAGGACAATAAATCACGTTTTATTAACCAATGACTAGTAGGCATGTGCTGTATGCATTTTATTCATCCCGCAGGGAGTTGAAAACTTTTTTCCTCCCTAGGGAGTAATGACATCAGACTGCGCTTGCGGATTGGCCATACGTTAAAGATGGGTGATGTTGTCTGCACGGTATGTGGAAAAGCGTTATTTAAGCAACAGGACCAACGGGATTGGAGAAAAACGGAAAAGAAGAAGGTGATCATGAAAAAATGTCTTTGTCGCTGTAAGATAAATATTTAGTGAGAAAAAACACGAAAAAGTATTGGGCATCATATTTTCGATTTATCCATAATCTATTCTATGTACTTCTAAATATATGATCGCCGAATATACAATACGAATACGAACATGCAAATAGTGTCGAATGAAAAATATTTTTTATTATTAATTTAATTTAAATCCGGTCCACAAAATGATTGATATTCAAATCGATGGACTTTTTCATTGTTTTCGTACTTTATTCATACCCTAGCAGATCCAGTCACCGAACAACCCTGGTTAAACGATCCGATTAGAACCATTGAAACGGGCAAAAATCCGATGGAAATCTATTAGAACCGATTATTCGGTTCTTCAATCTTCTTCGGAATCTTCTCTTCAATCTTCAATCTTCAATCGGAATTTTGGTGGCCGGTGTAGAAAAATAGTTGGGGCTCTGACTTGGCCCTTTCTAGTTTGACCAGTTCTATTAGGGGCCCTACTAGGCTAGTCACGCTTGAAAGTACGGGGCCTTTAGAGGCTCAATATGGGCGACCCTACACGGAAAAAAAAGATTAGTTGCCATAACCAAGAAATTAGTTGACACAACCAATCGATTATTCTATTTCCCTAGCAACTCAAATGGTAATACCAACGATTCGAATGATAATACCGACGATTCGAATGGTAGTCCCAACGATTGGATTGGTTAACCTAACTAATCCAATCGAGAACTAATCGTGAATAGTTGAAGTTACTATTCGATATGGTTGAGGCAATTAATTTTTTAGACATTGTGTACAGCAAATCGAAAACGTAGTTGCCACAACCAAACTTTTTTTTCCGAGTAGTGAGGGTTCCACATTTAAGCCTGATTAGGCCCCGAAGTTTGTCGTGGCCGCCTCTGTTGAGCCTAATAGGGTTCTAGAGTAGATTCCCTATTGTGGATGCCACGTTTATACCTAAAAAGACCCCTTATTTAATCGCGGCTGCCCGAACTAATTTCTGCACGGGGGTTTGTTCGGTGATCGAATCTGTTAGGGTACGACTAAGTTTTATACCTTTATAGAAGAAAAATTGAGGAACCAATTAACCCCGGTCTGTCTAATGAATTACGCAAGTATGCAAAGTTTTGCACGTATATTTCTTACATGTATTAAAACAAGTGCATATGATATGCCTGTCGCTGAAGCGTGAAACTTGGAGTACGAACGCTTGGAGGTCGTAGGCTATGCAGCTCTCGATAACCGTATGACACTTGGATTATTAACTATACTATGTAGTGTACTGTATGCGTAAATTATAATCTCTTTTCGATAATACGACCGCGCTCTTCAAACTGCAACATTGTTGCGACTAGACTTGCAAGTGAAATCAATGTCGATCCAATTACTCTATAATATTTAGCGTTATAGATATAGCGTATACATTAAAGCAGTAGTTGCAAGAACGATTACGAGTAATCTAAAGAGGTGACCATTTTTTAATTCTATAATTTTTTCCGTGATTATCTCGACGATGACATAAATTGGGGCAAATGAGATCAAGGATAAAACTACGCAATTCTCACTCAGAGTTCGCACAATACTTCGCTAACGACAGGACAATTGAAATGAAACCAAATCCGCAGAAAATTTCCTCATATTTCTTTCACACAATTGTACCTTTCAACAATAAAGATTTATTTTTTAAAATTAAATATTTTTTGCTTCCTCATAGAGGAAGCTTTGTTTTCATGAAAATTTTTGTTTCGAGATTTTCATGTCAGTACACTCAGAATGGGCCAAAAGGTCGAGAAAAGTGATTTAGAAAAAATGTCTGTATGTGTGTGTGTGTGTGTATGTTACACGATCGAAAAATGTAAACCTTTATAACTCGGGAATGCCTTGAGATATCAAGCTGAAATTTGGACCATAGATAGAGGGATCAAGCCTCATCGTTCATACAAATTTTTGTTAAAATCCACTTCATCGTTAAATTATTAGGCGTTTTTTAATTTTTTGAAAAATGTCTGTTTACGCGATAACTCTTTCAATTTTCGAGATATTGATCTTAAAATTGGTATGAATGTGAGCTTTGATATGCCGGTGATTGCTATTGAATTTGGTTAAGATCGGTTGAACCGTTAAAATTTTATGATGTTTTGAATTAAAAAAAAAATGACATTATTGCTCTATTGTAACTTTTGCAAAACTTAAGATAGCGAGCTCAAATTTTGTATATAAATGAAACAATATTCAGCCATTATATATGTATAATTTAGTGACGAACGGTATGAAATTTTTGATTTTATGGAATGTTGAATTATTTTTAAAAATATACATTATCACATTCACTTTCGGAAACGCTCTAATAATCACGAAATAACGTAATAACGAAATAGAAAAAGCGAATCCACAACATGTATATTTATCTAATTAAAACAAGGATGCAAAGTAGAGCCTTGCACATTGCTTCCTCATTATTTTTCGCGATTTACAAAGCTTCCTCTATGAGGAAGCCAAAAATTGAATAACATACTTCCTCATAGAGGTAGCTTTGTAAAACGCGAAAAATAATGAGGAAGCAATGTGCAAGGTTCTACTTTGCATCCTTGTTTTAATTAGATAAATATACATGTTGTGGATTCGCTTTTTCTATTTCGTTATTGCGTTATTTCGTGATTTTTTAAAAGTAAACTGCCGAGAAAGAAATAACATTAAATAAGACAAGCATTTAATTTATTTTGTAATCTTTATTACAAGTGCTGTAAAAAAAAGGGTAATTCAATTTCGTTTTTTTATTCAAATTTATTTCATTATTATAAAAGGCGAAAAAGTAAAGTAACCTTTTCTTGGTTAGCTCAAAATTTGAGATTTTCACAAAATTATATTGCAACTTTGCAACACTCTCTTGTAAATGGCCGAAGAAAAATTGAATAAAATATGATAAAATGTTTAGCTTATTTTGTAATTTGTATTATAAGTCCTGTAATAATAAAAGATGAAGGAATTTTGGTTTATTTGGTAATCAATTTTTTTTCATTACCATAAAATATGGAAAAGGAATTTTTTTTCCTAGTTGGCTGAATTATTTCAGCGTAACAAAAATTGCCGATTAATTTTCTTTTGCTGCATATACATTTTATATTATTGAGAAATATCCTCACGAATTACTATGGATTAAATTAGGAGCATGTGCTTTGTTTGTAAATACCATAAGTCTGAAGAAAAGAGACTTGTAAAGTTAGCTAGAAGGAAGAAGTTGTGAACGAGTTGACTTAGTCCTTCTTCTGTTTGCATTATCGGCGAAAAGATTACGCAATTTAATGCACTGTTCGAAAAGTTGGCAATTATTTATGTCCAACTAGGCGATTTTCATCCAAGAAGCAGTGTCAGTATCATGACCGTGTTCGCGATTTTCTAGTTGTTGATAAGCAATTGCCAATCGTAGCAAGTATTCAAACGAGTCTAAGTTGTCTGTGCGTCCGAAAGCGCCTCCGTGTGTAGTTACTCGCACAACTAGCTGTCGAGATCATCTCTGTGTTCCGCAATAATTAATATTATCCTGACTCGTCTTAAATCGCTGTCATTAAATTTAGTTTTTTTAAATTTTATCAAATATAACAAATTTCGTATAACGAACCAACAGAAAATCTCTAAACAACTGATGTATTTTATTCTACTTTATATAAGTAAAAAAAAATTAAATATGAAAAGTCAATGTAAAAAGTCAGCAGAAAATCTATAAACAAATAAATATTTCATTCTACTTTCAATTGTTTCTTTACAAACTGTGTATGAAAAAGTTTATACAACGAATTAACAGATAACATATAATCAAACAAATATTACATTCTACGTTACATAGTTTTTTCTAATATAAATAAAAATAAGAAATTTTAATTTCAAATCGAAAAAAAAATTATTTTTTTTGTACGATTATACAGGTTAGTTATTCGAACGTGTTTCGGTTTCGAATTCTCATTTTTTGTTGGATTTTTATTCCTCGTGAATGCGAGGAGAAACGGCCCTTGCCGTGCGCGAGATAGAGTCCGATTTCTTCGTTTTTCGCTTAATCGGCAACTCGACCGGATGTGACGTCACCGCTTAACCATCGTCGCACGGTTATAGTGGCTCGCGCGTGCAGATTGCAGATGCTAGATGTGACCTGACACCAGAATCAACTGTCTTCGTCGTCGCCTAATATTGCATCGAGCGCTGTAAAAGAAGAGACACGAAAAAAAAAAAAAAAAAAAAAAAAATGTTAGTTGCATTGAGCGGGTTGGAAATAAATGGTGAAAGCAGCTAGTTCGATATTCTCTCCTCGATAACCGAAGGACTCTTTGCCGGCGACCTTGCACTTGGACTTTAATCGATTTTACGCTGAGGGGACGAAAAGTTCTGCGACACCAAATTTTCTTCTCCTGATCGCTCTACACACGGAAAAATTGTACGATGAAAGTAAGTCTCGTTAAAAAAAAATATATTTTAATCTCCCATTCGTAAAAATGGAAGAATTTAGTTTGGCATTAAAAAATGTAGATAAAAAAGATATAACATTGAATTATAATTTATCGTTTGGCAATTTGGGGAAGACATTATTGGAATATTTAACTGTCATTTGTTCTCGATGAATTATTTCTCGTGTTCGTAATGACAGCATTTTTTTGTATAATAAATTTTGAGTACAAAATATAGTCAGTTTTCTAAAAGAATAAAATTCAAGGCCAATCAGGATAATTGAACGAACATTATTGCTCCATTTCTTCTGCATGTATCGAGTAGAGGATGAAGACGTCAAGTCGAATATAAAATTAAAATAAACAAAGATACAAATGTTTTCTATGAAGAAGTATATTCATCATTTGTGGCATCCTCACAGTGAAATCCTTGTGAAAAGTTAAAAGTAATATCCAAAGATTTTATTGCATCCTTGTTTCAAATAAATTTCAAAAATTAAAGTATAGCGATATTTTAGTTGTCACGGAATAATAACGAAAAATTCACATTTTTGTATAAATGTGAATTTATACAAAACTTCTACTGATTTTCACTAAATACTGTATCTAGCAGAACTGAATATTATTTTCGCGAAATTTGCGTACAAAATTTGAACTCACTAGTTCATGTTTTAAGAAAGGTAATGTAATAATATCAATTTTTCGAAAATTACAAAATGTCATAAAAACCAATCAGCTTTCCCGATTACAGCCAAATAAAATGCCAAACAAAATTTAATGTACCTGCACTTATGAAGAACTATTTAGCAAAATAAAATAAATTTTACGAAAGTTAAAGCAATCAAAGACTTTTTAGAAAAAAAAATCAAAAAGTTACGAAATGTAAATTTCTGCATACATTTTGTCGAAAATTGTAACACACGCTGCTTCACTCCTTTGTCAAATTCAAGCTTAATCGATTTAAGGGGAGGGAGTCAGGTAAAAAACGAAGTAGAACCTTGCACATTGCTTCCTCATTATTTTTCGCTTTTTACAAAGCTAGCTCTTTCAGGAAGTATGGTATTCAACTTTGGCTTCCTCATAGAGGAAGCTTTGTAAAAAGCGAAAAATAATGAGGAAGCAATATGCAAGGTTCTACTTTGCATCCTTGTTTTAATTATATAAATAAACATGTTGTGAATTCCCTTTTTCTATTTTGTTATTCCGTTATTTCGTTATTATTAGAGCGTTTCAGAAAGTGAATGTGATAACGGATATTGTAAAAAATAATTCAACATTCCATAAAATAAAAAATTTCATACCGTTCGTCACTAAATTATACATATATAATGGCTGAATATTGTTTCATTTATATACAAAATTTGAGCTCGCTATCTCAAGTTTTGCAAAAGTTACAATAGAGCGATAATGTCAATTTTTTGAAAAATTCAAAATTCCATAAAATCTGAACCATTTTGCCGATTCGACCCAAATTTAATATCAAATAACATTGAGTGCACCTGCTCTTATAACCAACTATTTAGCAAAATCGGCAAAATTTTACGAAAGTTAGAGCGACCACCTCCTTTTTTAAAAAAATTCAAAACGGCATAAAATCGAAATTTTCGCACGGATTTTGTCGAAAATTGGTACAGTTGAAGAAGGTCTGCTGCTACACTTGTGTGCCAAATTTGAGCGCGATATACAAAACGGTTCTTGAGTTATCGGGGTTCGAATTTTCGGAGTTGTATACATACACACACACACATACATACGGACATTTTTTCTAGACCACTTTTTTGGACGTTTTGGACTATTCTAAGTGTCCTGACATAAAAATCTCGAAAAAAAAATTTTTCATGAAAACATAGCTTCCTTTATGAGGAAGCAAAAATGATTTTGGAAATTCAATATCATCGAAATCCTATTGCATATAAAAATGCCCAACGCACTATATTGTTGGTACTCGATGAAAGGATTTTTTACTGCCGTCTGACTTGCATATGCTTTTCGATATTATTAAGCAAAGTTCTTAGGTTTTCCATTCTGCGCACGATTCAGATCAAACTACTAGGCAGAATGAAATGGTTGACGTCTCATTTTTTTCTTCATGAAAAGATACACCGGCTAAATGAAGCAAATGTTAATAAAATGTATTATTTTTTAAGTGACATGATTACTAATAAATAAATTTTATGCTATTTTCTAAATCAGTGATTAACTTTGCTTTCAGATTGAAAATAAAATAGTTTGATTAACGATATTTAGGTTATAGGTGATTCGACATTTTTCTCTATGATCGTGATTATTCTGAGTGTTCTGATAAGCAAATCTCGAGAAAAGAAAATGATTTCATAAAAACATAGCTTCCTCTATGAGGAAGGAAAATGCAAATGCAAATAAAAGTATCACAAACAAACACTATTTTTATAATCGCTCACGAAGAAAATTATGCTTGCGTCAAATGTCAAAGTTTCACCGATCATAAATTACTGTCATCAACTCCATGTACTGCAATTCTGCAATCCACGATAATGTAACGCACGATTGATATAATCCGATTATATGAAGACGATAATCATGTAATGTTTGATCAAAGTCCGTAATTCGTTTTTTGTTTTTAAGTGTTTGCGAATCACTTTCTTTTTATATCCGTAAATTTTTACCCTATTTTATCACCATGTGCACATGGCACTGCAACCCGTTTGTGGAGCACTTTATAGTTGCAGCAATATTTTCTGCATCGGTTATTAATAGTAATGGATTACGTGGAAGCTTATCGTAAACCAAGGAGGGATAAGCGAGCTTACAGTTTATCGGTCACCCGTGAGATAACGTTCGTCGTATAAAGAAACGTATCTTTTGCTCTATGTTTCACCCTGCGACATTGTACAAGCCAGTGTTCAGAAGGGGGTTGTAAAGTTACATCATATTGTTTTAGAACGATTATCTAGAGATTTTATTTCCGTAAATACTTTTAAAAGTAAATGATTAGAAAAAAGATTATTTTATTCAATTTAATGCATGAATGTCGTATAAAGAAACGTATCTTTTGCTCTATGTTTTACCCTGCGACATTGTTCAAGCCAATATTCAGAAGGGGGTTGTAAAGTTACATCATATTGTTTTACAACGATTATGTAGAGATTTTATTTCCATAAATACTTTTAAAAGTAAATGATTAGAAAAAAGATTATTTTATTCAATTTCACAGCCGTTAAAAATGAAGTGGAAACGAATTTAATGCATGAATGTCGTATAAAGAAACGTATCTTTCGCTATATGTTTTACCCTGCGACGTTGTTCAAGCCAGTATTCAGAAGGGGGTTGTAAAGTTACATCATATTATTTTTAAAAGATTATGTAGAAATTTCATTTCCATAAATAGTTTTGAAAATAAATGCTCAGCAAAAAGATTGTTTTATTCAATTCCACAGCCATTAAAAATAAAGTGGAAACGAATTTAATGCATGTATGTCGTATAAAGAAACGTATCTTTTTCTCTATGTCTCACCCTGCGATAATTACAAGCCAGTGTACATAAGGGGGTTGTAAACTTACATCATATTATTTTACAACGATTATGTAGAGATTTTATTTCCATAAATAGTTTTGAAAATAAATGCTCAGCATAAAGATTGTTTTATTCAATTCCACAGCCGTTAAAAATAAAGTGGAAACGAATGTAACGCATGAATGTCGTATAAAGAAACGTATCTTTTGCTCTATGTTTCACCCTGCGACATTGTACAAGACAGTGTTCAGAAGGGGGTTGTAAAGTTACATCATATTGTTTTACAACGATTATGTAGAGATTTTATTTTCATAAATACTTTTAAAAGTAAATGATTAGAAAAAAGATTATTTTATTCAATTTCATGGCTGTACAAAAAAAAGGGGAAACGAATTTAATGCATGAATGTCGTATAAAGAAACGTATCTTTTGCTCTATTTTTCACCCTGCGCCATTGTATAAGCCAGTCTTCAGAAGGGGGTTGTAAAGTTACATCATATTGTTTTACAACGATTATGTAGAGATTTTATTTCCATAAATACTTTTAAAAGTAAATGATTAGAAAAAAGATTATTTTATTCAATTTCATGGTCGTACAAAAAAAGTGGAAACGAATTTAATGCATGAATGTCGTATAAAGAAACGTATCTTTTGCTCTATGTTTTACCCTGCGACATTGTACAAGCCAGTATTCAGAAGGGGGTTGTAAATTTACATCGTATTGTTTTACAACGATTATGTAGAAATTTTATTTCCATAAATAGTTTTGAAAATAAAAGCTCAGAAAAAGATTGTTTTATTCAATTTCACAGCCGTTAAAAATGAAGTGGAAACGAATTTAATGCATGAATGTCGTATAAAAAACGTATCTTTCGCTATATGTTTTACCCTGCGACCTTGTTCAAGCCAGTATTCAGAAGGGGGTTGTAAAGTTACATCATATTATTTTTAAAAGATTATGTAGAAATTTCATTTCCATAAATAGTTTTGAAAATAAATGCTCAGCAAAAAGATTGTTTTATTCAATTCCACAGCCATTAAAAATAAAGTGGAAACGAATTTAATGCATGTATGTCGTATAAAGAAACGTATCTTTTTCTCTATGTCTCACCCTGCGATAATTACAAGCCAGTGTACATAAGGGGGTTGTAAACTTACATCATATTATTTTACAACGATTATGTAGAGATTTTATTTCCATAAATAGTTTTGAAAATAAATGCTCAGCATAAAGATTGTTTTATTCAATTCCACAGCCGTTAAAAATAAAGTGGAAACAAATTTAATGCATGAATGTCATATAAAGAAACGTATCTTTTGCTCTATGTTTTACCCTGCGACATTGTACAAGCCAGTATTCAGAAGGGGGTTGTAAAGTTACATCATATTATTTTACAACCATTATGTAGAGATTTTATTTCCATAAATAGTTTTGAAAATAAATGCTCAGCAAAAAGATTGTTTTATTCACTTCCACAGCCGTTAAAAATAAAGTGGAAACGAATTTAATGCATGAATGTCATATAAAGAAACGTATCTTTTGTTCTATGTTTCACCCTGCGACATTGTACAAGTCAGTGTTCAGAAGGGGGTTGTAAAGTTACATCATATTGTTTTACAACGATTATGTAGAGATTTTGTTTCCATAAATACTTTTAAAAATAAATGATTAGAAAAAAGATTATTTTATTCAATTTCATGGTCGTACAAAAAAAGTGGAAACGAATTTAATGCATGAATGTCGTATAAAGAAACGTATCTTTTGTTCTATGTTTCACCCTGCGACATTGTACAAGTCAGTGTTCAGAAGGGGGTTGTAAAGTTACATCATATTGTTTCACGACGATTATGTAGAGATTTTATTTCCATAAATACTTTTAAAAGTAAATGATTAGAAAAAAGATTATTTTATTCAATTTCATGGTCGTACAAAAAAAGTGGAAACGAATTTAATGCATGAATGTCGTATAAAGAAACGTATCTTTTGCTCTATGTTTCACCCGGCGACATTGTACAAGCCAGTGTTCAGAAGGGGGTTGTAAAGTTACATCATATTGTTTTATAACGATTATGTAGAGATTTTATTTCCTTAAATAGTTTTGAAAATAAGTGCTCAGCAAAAAGATTGTTTTATTCAATTCCACAGCCGTTAAAAAAAAGTGTAAATGAATTTAATGCATGAAAAAATTATTGGAGTCTTTCTCCATTTCTTCTCACAATTTTTCGTGAGATTGTATTGTTAACTTTTTAAAATTGCATTTACTTAAAAGACTACAAATATTTTTTGCAACAGCCGCTCGAAATATGAGCTTTTCCGGGGGGGTTTAACGAGGCTAAAGACGTTTACTACACTGTAAAAAATGAAAGGGATTTTCATATATCAAGAAATATAAAATTTCAAAACCCAGTATATGAAATAGAATGTAATATACTTTGAGTAGTAAATATACCATCTGTATACGAAATTTAGCAAAAGTACATGAATTTTTATATAATCGACATTTAAAATTGCAATATGTACTTGTCCATTACAAAGACTAAACACTTCATAAAAGTTGTGTTTATAATATAATCATTGGAACTTTACAATATATCTGTATATTAAATGAAATTCTAAAAATCAGCAAAAGAACTTCCAATACATATATTAATTTTCAAAATATTTTAAACATTGCAGTTGATTATTGTTAACTTAAAAAATAACTAGAAAAAGTTTTGTTAATTTGTTTTTTTTGCATTGTATAAAAAGCCGCAAAACTTTTACAGAAAAACTGCAAGCAATTACAATAATTGTTATTGTTCAATAATTATTGTAAAATCTACCACAAATTCGTACCATACATTTTTATTCCATAGCGGCTTAGAAGTCTATTTATCGTAGGTCAGATACCGATAAAAATTATCGATATTAGCGTTCGCCGATTTATATCTTCAAAGATGAATGGCAGATACCATTATCCTTGATCTTTTCGACGATGAAACCACAAGGGGCGAGTATATGTAGCCGGTGTGGCTGGTGCGAGAGAAAAAGATGCGAGGAGTTTAGGAAAAAGTGGAGACCGCAGGGGGTGGCTATTAAATTTAATAGCCGCATGGACGGGGCGAGCGAGTGGACTATTTTTCGGCGTGTATATATACAGTTTGTCCCGCGGGTCATTCTTACCATCGTCTATACCTCCCACCGACTTTGCCACGGACTTTGGGTGTTATGTACCCCACCCCGACACCCCCGAAACAATAAAGAGAAGGCATCAATAACGCGCGGCAAGCCGCGGAGTGACAAATATGGCGGGACTTCCGGCAACGACGGGAAAGCTCTAAATGCGCTCGCTTCCGGCACTGTTCGCTTGGCTATATTGGCTCGCTTCTGGCTCTTCGTAGCTCGACGAGATACTTTCTCGATTTGTCATTTTTTATTCGACAATGCCGAACACAAACGACCAAGGAAATCTTTCTCGACGGCCGGTCAACGATTAGTACAACTCGCACTTTGATTCCGTATAATTTATAGATACGTAATATATAAATATAAACCGTGAATAATTGTTGTTTAAAAAAACAAAGAAACACTGTTAGAAAAGATTAGAAGTTTTTATTCATAAGCTCGTCATCGAAATTTAGTATACAATTGTGGTATAAATTTCATGTTCTTTTCCAGTAAAATTAAAGCTAATCATTAAATTTTAAGTACACCGAGAAAAAAAATTTCATTCACGCCAAAGAAATGGGTGGATAGATTTTTTTCCATTGATTTTAAAGGAATATTTCTTTGATTTCAATGAAATAGTGCATTTGAATTTTAAAGAGAACATTTCATTGCCTGTAAATAAAGATTTACTTAGTGAGCATATAATACAGAAACAGTTTCATTGTTTCAAAGAGACGTTTTCATTGGTTCAAAGAAACGTTTTCAGTGATCTCTCTCTCGCACCTAATCTCACTTTTTTGTTTTCCGGTTCTCCCGAACGAACGGCTTCGAGTTTCGAGAAGCCAGAAGGTTAGTCTATTTCTACCGTACTTCCTTACATATTCACAAAATTTGAGATTTATCTGCCGCGTACTTCAGGAACAAATAGGTTTCGAAATTTTAAGCTGGTAAGAAGAAGGTTTCATTGAATCAGAGACGATATCTTTGAAATCAATGAAAAAGGTTCATTGGTTTAAAGAAATGTTTCTTCGAATCAATGTCACTACTTTTCATTGAGTTGGAGATCATTCAAAGAAAAGATAGTATTGAAATTCAAGTATTTAATTTCATTGGCAAAGATTTCCGTGAATCAATGAAACTTTTTCTCTCGGTGTACTTTTACTGTAAAATTAAAGCAAATTATTCAATGTACCATACATTAATTTTACATTACACTTGTATACTAAATTTAATATACTAGTTTATGAATAAAAACTTCCAGTAAAAGTACACTAAATTTCAAGTAGATTTTTTTTACAGTGAAGCGTTTGTGGGGTTATATTGATGTGAATGAATCATGGGTTTAGATGATTTTATATTAAAAATGTACTTTTTATTCAGTAATATAGAAATGCATGAGATGAAATTATCGGTGAATTTAATTTAAAATATGAGAAACCTGAGAAATTGGGATTATGTAGTTTTCACACGAAGTTTTCGAGTTATCGACAAATAATTGATAGTTTAGTAACCAGCGGCAAATTTTTTATCTGATAGGTTTCTAAAATTCAGTAAATTTTGAATAAAAAAGATGTTAACTTCGGTTTTCGCGAAAATTTTAGATTTCCAAAAGGCCATAACTTTTTTCTGGTTTGACCGATTTTTAATTCAATTAATGGCTCCCTGAGATCGATTTGAAAAATGTCGAGAAATAAGGAGACGACAATGCAGATTTTTTAAATGTTGTTTGCTCCAACTCGTAAAATCTGTAAAAAACTTAAAAGTTAACGAATCCTAATTTGCCACAGATCGTTTTAAAGCTTGATTTATTACGAAAAAATATGCATATGCCAGAGATGCTTCTCCATTTAAAAAAAGGAATATCCATTTCAGTAAAATTTGTATTTTTGCCAAAAAGATTAAAATTGTCGATTTTGAGATTTATTTGTTAGATGTTATGCGCATTTTGCCCCACTGAATACGAATCTACTATATATTTTACCGACAAATAAAAAATTTGCATGAAAAGGTCTAAAAAAAAGTGTAGTTTATTCGATTTTTTTCTCGTATCTTCGTTAAAATTTATTAACATTTTCATAAATATTCTTCGACATTTATAATACCTCATTGAATTAATAAAAGAATTACTATTCCCAAAACCATTAAAAGTCAGCCCAAAAAATGGTCCAGATTATATGAAGCACATCATAAATTAATTAAGTAGAAATCACCCATTACCATAAATATACCATAAATTATTTTCATCGTCAAAATACTTTCAGCTGTGATTTTTATTTTCTCGGTAGTATCGATGCCAAAATGGAGTTTTATTTTTAATTTCGATGGGGACAAGGCGACAGCGCGAATAAATGAGCGATTCGATTGTTTCCAACCTGCATGAATGTTAAATCCCGATACAAGGCGATTATCCGAGAATAATTGGGCACGAATGGCAAACAGATCAGCAAGCACTCGACGACCAGGTCTAGTCTGTGTAACGACCCAGCGGGATGCTCTCGGTGCTCCTAGTGGTAGCGGCTGTAGTAGTCGTCCCCGCAGCACTACATTGTCATCTGTCATCGGGAAGCTCGACGGTGCGAATCCACCATATCCAGCCAACGGGTCCCCGAACAAATGAGCGTCTCAACAGCCTGCGGACAAATGACTCGAGGATTATCCCTCGAATTTTCTCTCTCTCTCTCTTTCTCTTCTTACGAATGAATTCGGTATATTATTTCCCGGAATCCTCCGCTACTACTCTGTACTTTGTATGCGTGTAAACCATACTGAGCTTTTCTCCTGTCGGAAGGACGAATTTTTCAATACTTTCTTCGATCAGTATTTCAAGGTTTATTTACACAAAAGCTGCATCAATAATTTACGACAAATTTACTGTAAATAAATTTATTTATTCACTTCAAATATGGTAAATAATATATCAAAATTAAATGAATTTTTTAAGCGTTCCTGATTATGTTTCGCTTTTTTTTTTCAAATTCAATACCAAACAACATTGAGTACACCTACTTTTATAAACAACTATTTAGCAAAATAGATTAAATTTTAGACTAAACAAAATACAAAACGGCATAAAATCCCAATTTGTGCATATTATTTGTCAAAAACTGAAACAATTAACGAGGGGATGGTGTTTCACTTGTGTACCAAATTTCAGCTCGATAGCTAAAACCAATCTTCAGTTATAGGCGATTGAATTTTCGAAGTTGTACGCACACGCACACACGCGAACTTTTTTTCTAGACCACTTTTCTCGATGTTTTGGACCATTCTCAGTATCCTCACATGAAAATCTCGAAATTGTTTTTTTTCATGAAAACATAGTTTCACCTATGAGGAAGCAAAAATTGGTTTTTTTTCGGTTTTCAAGAAAAAAAATACTATGTTCCCAGTGACAGGACATGAATCGGGGTCTAAAATACAGCCTTAGAGTGTTTCACCAAGATTAAAAAATTTAATTAAAAAATAGTTATCGATATTACAACAAATAGTATCAAAAAGTACAACAAATGAGCGTCTTAATTCTCCGCGGACAAATGGTTCGAGTATTAAGTACCTCTCGAATGCTCTCTCTCTCTTGTTATGGATGAAATCGGGATATTATTTTCGTATACTGTACTTCGTATAGGTATGGATAATAATGAGTTTTTATCGTAGAATAGCGCATAAGTCCTGCCGAAAAGAAGAAATTTTCAACACTTTCTTCGATCAGTATTTCAAGGTTTTATTTACATTAAAGTTGCATCAATAAATTTACTACAGATTTACTTCAAGTAAACTGATTTATTTAAAGTAAATCTACAAAATAATCTATAAAAACTAAAAAAACCTTTTGAGTCCTGCATCGAATTTAAAAAAAATTGAATTGCTTATTTCCGTTTATACCGTACCGAGTTTTCGGCAGCATCTCGATTCTACAGAGCCCATCTCTACACAGCCTCATTTCTACACGAGCATTTCTACACCGGATTTTACTACACGCAACAAATTTGCACGACAAAAGTTGTCCACGCCGCGAGCTCTACATAGCAAAAGTTCGACACGCAAAAGTTCAACACGAAAAAGTTGGACACAAAAAAGATCTACATCTTAAAAATTCTACACCGTAAAAGATTGACACTGCAAGAGTTCGACACGCAAAAATTGTACACGGAAAAGTCTGACACCGCAAAAGTTCAACACGCCAGAGTTCGACATCGCAAAGTTTTACACGGTGCATCTCTACACCGTCATAGTTCGACACAGGCTCATCTCTACACATGCTCATCTCTACATGCGACATATTTCAACAGTTACCGACCGAAACTGTTCAAATATGGTGTGTTACCGATCGAAACTGTTCAAATATGGTGCGTTACCGACCGAAATTGTAAAAATATGGCGCGTGTAGAGATGAGCATGTGTAGGGATGAGGCTGTGTCGAACTATGACGGTGTAGAGATGCGCCGTGTAGAACTTCGGCGGGTTGAACTTTTGCGGTGTTGGACTTTTGCGTGTACGACTTCTGCGTGTACAATTTTTACGTGTTGAACTCTTGCAGTGTCAAACTTCTACGGTGTAGCACTTTTAAGGTGTAGACCTTTTTCGTGTTGAACTTTTGCGTATCGAACTTTTGCGGTGTCGAACTATGGCGTGTTGAAATTCCGCGGTGTCGGACTTTTGCGTGTAGAGCTCCCGGCGTGTAAAACTTTCGTCATGCAAATTTGTTGCGTGTAGTAAAATTCGGTGTACAAATGCTCGTGTAGAGATGAGGCTGTGTAGAGATGGGCTCTGTAGAATCGAGGTGCTGCCGAGTTTTCTTTCATAGAATCACAAATCCTGATAAAACGAATTTTTCAATATTTGCCTTTACATAAGTGGCATGAACGAATTTATAATCGAATCTTTGTTATTGTATTTAAGAATAATCTGGTAAGTAATCTATGAAATTGAAATGGGATTTTCTGTCCTGAAATTAGTTATAAATGTACAATGACAATCATGCAAAATAAAAAAATATTGGTTTTGTAAAAGAAATACTGTTTCACAATCAGAGCCCTCTGCAACGTTGACGAAAAGTGCACTTTAAGATTGTTTCTACAAGTTCTAAAAGTTCTTCTTTTTCTTCTTCTCCAATTTAGACTAGCCCGGAATACCAACCCTTAGGCTATGCGTCTTGGCCACTGGGAAAACCGTGTCGGCCAACGGAAGTTCTAAAAGTTTAATAGAAAAATATACCAATCAATCTTATTCCTGTTTCTCTTGCTTCCTGTATCGCATTCGCCGGTGACACGGGGAAAGCACCAAGGAATCAGAAGAACTGATCTCCCGCTCAGTGATCGCACCGAGAGAAAAAGTTTCTTTGATTCATGGAAATCTTTGCCAATGAAATTAAATACTTGAATTTCAATACTATCTTTTCTTTGAATGATCTCCAACTCAATGAAAAGTAGTGACATTGATTCGAAGAAACATTTCTTTAAACCAATGAACCTTTTTCATTGATTTCAAAGATATCGTCTCTGATTCAATGAAACCTTCTTCTTACCAGCTCAAAATTTCGAAACCTATTTGTTCCTGAAGTACGCGGCAGATAAAGCTCAAATTTTGTGAATATGTAAAGAAGTATGGCAGAAATAGGCTAACCTTCTGGCTTCTCGAAACTCGAAGCCGTTCGTTCGGGAGAACCGGAAAACAAAAAAGTGAGGTTAGGTGCGAGAGAGAGAGATCAATGAAAACGTTTCTTTGAACCAATGAAAACATCTCTTTAAAACAATGAAACTGTTTCTGTATTATATGCTCACTAAGTAAATCTTTATTTACAGGCAATGAAATGTTCTCTTTGAAATTCAAATCTACTATTTCATTGAAATCAAAGAAATATTTCTTTGAAATCAATGAAAAAAAAATCTATCCACCCATTTCTTTGGCGTCAATGAAATTTTTTTTCTCGATGCGGTGATGTACAAGGCAGCGCACGGCTAAGCGATCACTCATCCAAGTATTGCACATCTACTACAGTTGGTTAATAGAAAAATATAATCAAGGATAAAAATGAAAATTTTGTCTTCCATCCTTGAAAAAATTGGGAACATGGTTCCTATTATGATTTGAGCAGCAGCAGAGTATTTTATTTTTATTTTACTGTCCCTACATTTTTTAAATTAAATATATGAAGACTGACATCTTATTGCAGCCTAACTTAGTTTGCCTAGTTAATAATTGCATGTGAAGGTTTTGGAGTGAAGTGTTAAAAAACTTCTTAAAGTAAAAAATAGTAATCGATACACTTATTAAAGTATCGATTATTAGTTATTATCAGAAGACCCGATATTGTTTTGATACCAAGTGAAAAAAAAATCACAATGTACTGCAATTTGAATTAGTTTCTATGTGTCCAACACGTTTTGATTTTCAAGCTGTACACTGAGAGAAAAGCATATCGTTGATTCAACGATTTCACACGATAAAACGAGTATAGGAAGGCTTGCAATGTTTTGTGGTTGAAACGATGATAATATGGTTCAATAAACGATACTTGCAAGGTTATTGGAAACAAAAGTTGAAATCGTATATGCAACGAAACGGCATATTTGAAACGATTAGAATAGTTTTTGAAATTATTATCATGTTGATGATTGCTACTATAATTATACTTGCTATAACCATAAAATAGAGATGTTCCTCCTGGGAATTATATTAATGGTTCATCCAACTGTTTTCTTATATTTGCTATAACCATAAAATATAGACATTCCTCCTTCGAATTATAGTTTATAGTTAGATTATCGTCGGTCTAACTATATATTTTTTTAATTACCCGATTTTTCTTTCAGTGTATTGATAGGAATTTTTCTTTCGTCGGCCACTTGTAGGCTTTTTTTTAATATCAATAAACGACATATCATTTTAATTCTGTACTTGACACCGCCGGAACAATAATTTCGGTCAGCACATCAGGCTTTCCAGACGGAAGTATATCAGTTGCACCAGGCAACGTCTACAGCGCGAATAGATCCTCGGATATTATACTGCGCCAACGTTTCCACTTCTCGTGTTTCATCCCTCAAGTTCTCGTTTTTCTTACTCTCGAATCTCAAGATAGCTAAATTTAACTCAGTCGTAGACTGAAGATGTGCCACTATCACGATCTATTCTCATAGTCCTACGTCCAGTAACTGCGATACTACGTTCGATAGGATCGACTCGTTGCTACGCGTACCGAAAAAGGTCTTTTACTACTTGCGGGCTCACCACTTGAGAGTATAGCTCGTTTGAATCGAACGGGGACCACCTAGTGACCTCCAACCTTGAGATTTTTCTTCGGAAAATGTTCTTTGCTTTTGATATCCTTCGTAGGATGTATTTATAAAACGTTCAGTGACATTTTCACAAATAAATATCAACCAATATTTAATTCCGCTAATCCTTTATTGGCCAAAATAGCATATTTGCATTATTGGCGAAATAGTGTTGTCTTCATTTTCATAAAAACATTTCGGAAAAATTTGACAAGCTCTGGAATTCTATATTTTTATTTCATGCAACAAAAATACATATACACGTGAAGAAATAAAAAGTAAGTTTTTCAGAATGGCGTTTTTTCAATGTTTTTATTTACAAAAGTATCGATTTGTTTACCTTCAGACTTTTCATAATTTTTTATTTAATAGAAAAATGTATGTTAGTTTTATAAATGTATTTTTCGCAGTATAAAAAATTTTGTTTATCACTGTATTTCAATTTTCTGAAACTGAAATACTAATTTTCCTTTCACACTATTTTCTTCTAATATTATTTGAACACAATGAGAAATATTTTTCAAATTTGTGTCCAAAAGAGTGAAAAGTATAGAATGATAAAAGCTATGGGTGTGAGAAGTTATCGCGATCGTACTTTGTAAATGTTTGTGTAAGTGAAAAATGCAAATTGTTTACCTACTAGTCAGGGTCATGTAGGCACTTTTTTTGCATGAATAGATTGGTAGGTTTCATTGGTAGCGTTCACCACTTGAGAGTCTAGTTCGTCTGAACGGAACGGGGACCACCTACCTCCAATTTTAAGCTTTTTCTTCCGAAAATGCTTTTTGCTTTTGATATCCTTCATAAGGATGTATTTATAAAACGTTTAGTGACATTTTCACAAAAAAAAATCAACCAATATTTAATTCCGTTAACCCTTTATTTGCCAAAATATCATATGTCCATTATTGGAGAAACAGTGTTTTTTTCATTTTCATAAAAAAATTCCGGAAAAATTGGACAAAGCAAAAAACTTGAAAGTAGGTTAATAAAATTCCATCAAGAATGAATTCTATACTTTTATTTCATGTAACAAAAATACATATACACGTAAAGAAATAAAAAGTGAATTTTTCAGAAATAGCGTGTTTTTTCAGTGCTTTGATACACAAAAGTATTGTTTTGTTTACCTTCTGACTTTTTACAATTTTTTTTATAGAAAAATGTATGTTTCGCAGTATAAAAATTGTTTTTTATCACTGTATTTCAATTTTCTGAAACGGAAATACTAATTTTCCTTTCACCCCATTTTCTTGTAATATTTTTCGAACCTACCCGCGTAGACAAAAAGAATCTTGTGAAGAATCTTTTAAAGAATCTTTAAAAAAGTCTTGAAAGAATCTTTACAGGAATCTTGAAAAGAATCACGCATAGGAGCCGGAGCAAGATTCTTTCCAGGATTCTTTTCAAGATTCTTTCCATTCGAAAGCGTTTTGAGAATCTTCGAAAGAATCTTAATGAAATTCTTCAGAGGAATCGAGCGAAACCTGTTGATGCTTTCCAGGATTCATTTCAAGATTCTTTTCATCCGAAAGCGTTCTGAGAATCTTTTAAAGAATCTTCGAAAGAATCTTGAAAAGCGTCTTTAAGAGAATTGTGAAAAGATTCCCTCCATTAAATGGAAAAATCGTTGAAAAAATTTTAATGAAATTTTTTAGAGGAATCGAGCAGAACCTCTTGTTACTTTCCCTTGGTGTCGAGACGGTAAATTTCGGTATGTCAACGAAGGGTAAACCCCTCGTGTATAGTCGAACTCAGAACAGCTTTGCAGTCTTATATACGTTCAGGCTTCAAGTCACTTGCGAGAAACGCTTCGACCGCTCGCCATCTAGTGGCATCGTACGAAACACTTATATTCAATACTCCGCTATGTTTCGCAGTATAAAAAATTTTTTATCACTGTATTTCAATTTTCTGAAACGGAAATACTAATTTTCCTTTCACCCCATTTTCTTGTATTTTTATTTTTTGTAATCTTGTATTTATTGTAATCTTATTTGAACATAATGAGAAATATTTTTCAAATTTGTGCCAAAAAGAGTGAAAAAGTATAGAATGATAAAAGCTATGGGTGTGAGAAGTTATCGCGATCGTACTTTGTGAATGTTTGTGTAAGTGAAAAATGCAAATTGTTGACCCAGTGGTCACGGTCATGGAGGCACTTAATTTTTTTCGCATGAATAGATTGGTAGGTGGTTTCATTGGTAGGTAGGTGGTTTGGCTCGGTGCTTCGCTCTCTAGCTGGCTGGCTGGCTGGCTGACTGGTTGATATCGATGTGCAGGCTGCGAGGCAGGCTGGCGAGCGAAGCTATGCTGGCTCAGCACTCTCCCTCGTTCCTCCTCTTGCCTCTTCGTGCACCCAGGCCTCGTCCATGGCCTCAGCCGATGTCCCGCCATCTCTCTTTCCTCTATCTCCTTTTCTTCGTGTGGCCCAATCTCCTTCTCAAATCCGTCCTTAAACTTCGCCAACCTTACAATATAGTTTACCAGGAAAAAAGAAAAAAAAAACCACAACAAGACAGTCAATAATAAATAAATAAAAATGATACACGGAAACATATATTTTATGTTGCGTTTTATTGAAACAATAAAAGTGAACATTTTACACAATCAATAAGAGTTTGTAGATTTAATACAAGTTTGACTTTATTTAGTCAAATTTGATTATTTTAAACAGATCCGTCCTTAAACTTCGCCAACCTTACAATATAGTTAACCCGGAAAAGAGAAAAAAAAACCACAACAAGACAGTCAATAATAAATAAATAAAAATGATACACGGAAATATATATTTTGTGTTGCGTTTTATTGAAACAATAAAAGTGAACATTTTACACAATCAATAAGAGTTTGTAGATTTAATACAAGTTTGACTTTATTTAGTCAAATTTGATTATTTTAAACAAATCCGTCCTTAAACTTCGCCAACCTTACAATATAGTTTACCAGGAAAAAAGAAAAAAAAACCACAACAAGACAGTCAATAATAAATAAATAAAAATGATACACGGAAATATATATTTTGTTTTGCGTTTTATTGAAACAATAAAAGTGAACATTTTACACAATCAATAAGAGTTTGTAGATTTAATACAAGTTTGTCTTTATTTAGTCAAATTTGATTATTTTAAACAGATCCGTCCTTAAACTTCGCCAACCTTACAATATAGTTTACCAGGAAAAAAGAAAAAAAACCACAACAAGACAGTCAATAATAAATAAATAAAAATGATACACGGAAACATATATTTTATGTTGCGTTTTATTGAAACAATAAAAGTGAACATTTTACACAATCAATAAGAGTTTGTAGATTTAATACAAGTTTGACTTTATTTAGTCAAATTTGATTATTTTAAACAGATCCGTCCTTAACCTTCGCCAACCTTACAATATAGTTAACCAGGAAAAGAGAAAAAAAACCACAACAAGACAGTCAATAATAAATAAATAAAAATGATACACGGAAACATATATTTTATGTTGCGTCTTATTGAAACAATAAAAGTGAACATTTTACACAATCAATAAGAGTTTGTAGATTTAATACAAGTTTGACTTTATTTAGTCAAATTTGATTATTTTAAACAAATCCGTCCTTAAACTTCGCCAACCTTACAATATAGTTTACCAGGAAAAAAGAAAAAAAAACCACAACAAGACAGTCAATAATAAATAAATAAAAATGATTCACGGAAATATATATTTTGTGTTGCGTTTTATTGAAACAATAAAAGTGAACATTTTACACAATCAATAAGAGTTCGTAGATTTAATACAAGTTTGACTTTATTTAGTTAAATTTGATTATTTTACCTTAGTATGTTATAGGCGTGACCGAATATTGTTATTATTAATTTTTTTATCGACTCTCGGCGGTCTATTTTTTCTGATGGAATTTTGATTATTTTAAACAGATTCGTCCTTAAACTTCGCAAACCTTACAATATAGTTTACCAGGAAAAAGAAAATAAAACCACAACAAGACAGTCAATAATAAATAAATAAAAATGATACATGGAAATATATATTTTGTGTTGCGTTTTATTGAAACAATAAAAGTGAACATTTTACGCAATCAATAAGAGTTCGTAGATTTAATACAAGTTTTACTTTATTTAGTCAAATTTGATTATTTTAAACAGAATTTTAAATATACATAGTCTGATATTATGATTGTCCCTTTCTCATTGAGTCTACTTCAATAATCAACTGTTTTGTAAAAATGGGTCAAGTAATTTTTGCATAACATTAAATAAACCGAAAAACTTGAAAAGAGGTAAATTTTAATAAATATAATAAGAGACTTAAATTTCGAGGCCTCTTGCACTTTTGATAACTAACTTTTTTTTCAAACTAGAAGAAGTTCAGTTTATTTGAAAAATTTTTAATGGTCACTAAAAAAATCCAATTGCATAAGCTTATAATTAAATACCATAACTAAACGTTCAGAGTTGAACAGACATTAATAAAGATAACAAAGAATTTATATTAAAAACTAAAATTATGATTTAGCCAATATAAATTGCTTTCATAAAGCCCTTGTAATACTTGTCATAATTGTAATACACGTACCAATTTGGCCAATCTTTTGACGTGTTTATCGTCAGACACTGTCACTCTGGTGTCTGGACAATGCCAGGTTAATTCTAACTTTCGGAAAATATGGGTATTCAAAGGGTAGTGCTGGAAGCTCAAGTCCAAGGAGATGGATAAATGGCTCCGAGATTGCCATTGCTAGAGTTAAGATCGGGAAAAAGGGGTTAGGGGGGATGGGGAAGGTCTTACAGCTTATACACTTGCTCACGAGCCTCGAAGGCTATACTTCGCCGTTTGGCTTTCGGATGCGATTGCGAGGTCGTAAATCACTGGGAAAAAGTTTGTTGCGCGCCAGGAACTACCGGCGGACGTACCTCTATATATATGTTGTTTGAGAGAGTCTTTTGAACTCTCGAATCTCTTCAACCTCTTGAAAATTCAATCTCTACAATAATAATAACAATAACGATGGCAAATTCGAAGCATTAATCTCGCAACTCGCATTGTAAATGAGGAGGGAACGATACACCAAAGCAATACGTGAAATTGAAGTACAAAAGACGGTCGGGATACGAAGTCACGAAGGATACGTGACAGTTAAGTGCAGCGTTGGCAAATAACTCGCTCGTCGACGGCAACGCGAACACGGCCCCACGGCGATCCGATGGCCAACTCTATTCTTAGTTTCGATCGCTCAAAAAAAAAAAAAAAAAAAACAACATTCTCAATTCCTCAACTGGTCGATTTTTGTCAGGAAAGACTTCAGGCGTGATAAACTTTGACGAAAACAAGAATTAGCTCTGTAAGCAGATTTTCCGGTGAATAGATTTGTGCAAATTTTTATGACGTAGTTGCAGGCACTCATTATTAATAATTATTTTGTGTCAATAAATTACAAATGAAAAAGATTTTTGAACTTGCGCGTTACTGCCAAAAAAAATCATTTGCAATTAAATTTTACAAAGAATTTTGAGAAAAAAATAGTTTTAAAATGCTTTAATCGTTTTTCAATCTCGTAAGTATATGTTTCTTGTACTGATCATTATTGTAAAATTTTATTTACTAAGATGAATAGAAAATTTGCATCCTTTTTGACAAAAGCCACTTATGATTATTACAAAATATATAAATGATACGTAATAAGTGAATTATACGACAAATGATTACGAAATAACATGGTGGTGGTTCAAAACCAATGGGTCCCAGTGATCAAACATGTGAAGTTCGCCATTTTTAATACATGTTTACTTCACTCGGGGCGATAATGAACGTTTTCTCCCGACTTCGCTAAAATAACCCCATTTCGTGTCCGCAACGCGGGCGGGAAAACGCTCATTTGTTACGAATGACGTACGCATGCGCAGTCCACTTTCATTACCTTCCGAGGGAGGTAATCATCGTACTACGCATGCGCAGTCCGCTTTCATTACCTCCCTCGGGAGGTAATCATCGTACTACGCATGCGTGTCGTCATTTGTTAAAAATGAGCTTATTCTCCGTCCTTGTTGCACACACGAAATGTGGTTATTTTTTAGCGAAATCGGGAGAAAAGTATAGTACGTTACATGGGAGGGGTGCGACTTTTCACCTCGTGTGAATTTCTGCCCTCGCTTCGCTCGAGCATCAAACTTGACTCTCGGTGAAAAGTTGCACTTCCTTCCCTTGTAACATATACCCCCCATTTTTACACTTTGTGAGGTAAAATATTGTACAACTTTCGTTGGAAAAACTTTTTCTTAACTCGTGTGATTGCAACATTCACCTTCGGCTTGTGCTGCAAATCCACTCTCGTCAGAAAAAATTTTACTGCACTCGTATCGTAATACACTATTTTACGATATAGTTAGTATATATTTTATTGCAAGTCACCATTTGCAAAAATGTGTATAACCGTGAGAAATTACTGTCTGTCGATTCAGTAAAAAAATATTTTCTACCGGGCAATTGATGTCAATGGGACACCATCTGAATGTTCATAATAAAAAGTATTCAATAACTTCCGAATAAAAATTACGTTAAGTTGCGCCGTATTAATTATCATCCGAACTATGTAACTTAAAAATCACGAATAATTCAACGTTATTCTTCATACTGAAATACAAATTTTTTTTTTTAAAAGCAGATACACACTTGACGTGGAATGCCTCGTATGTCGAAAACTGGTATGATCAAAGGGTCAAAAAGTGATCGAGAAAAATGCGTTTGACGAGAAAGAAAAAACGGCTGGGTGCGAAAAAAAAAATTATCTGCGGGTCAATTGAATCCATCTGAATCTTCAAAATAAAAAATATTCAATAGCTTCCGAATAAAAATTGCGTTACATTGCGCCGTATTAATTTTCAACCGAACTATGTGACTTAAAAATCACTAATAATTCATCGTTATTCTTCACACTGAAATATACACTGTCAAAAAAATCTACTTGAAATTGAATGTTCAAGTATTGGAAGTTTTTATGCATAAACTGATATATTGAATTTAATATACAAGTGTGACGTAAAACTAATGTATGGCACAGCAAATTCAATAATTTACTTACATTTTACAGTATAAGTACTTGAATTTTAATAATTTCTTTTAATTTAGCCACAAAAGTACATTAATTTTACAACACAATTGCAATGAAATTTAGATGACCAGTTTATGCATAAAAACTTAGAGTTTTTTCTAACAGTGTAATTTTATGAACCTGTTTTAAGGTAGTATGAGCACCTTGTCTGACGTCGCATAAGTTCGAGGAAGATTGAGAAAGAATTACGAACAATTCTCGATGAGATAAAAATCTGAAAAAAATCAAGGATATGAAAGGTGCTAAAGAGATTACTTTGGCACAATAATAATTTAAAGCAGTTATTAACAAATTACTGAAATAAATAATTGTTCAACATAATACCCGGCAACCTAATTTTTTTTGTTATGAAAATAATTTTTAAATTTTTTAGAATTTTGTGTCATGTTTCAAAATTGCGTTTTTTAAATTTAAAAATTAAAAAATGTTTATAACATTTTTAAATTATTATTGTACCAACATAATCTCTTTAGCACCTTCCACACGGAAAGAAAGGCTTGGTTGAAACAAGTAATTTGCTAGGCTACCAATTTCTTGGTTGGTCTAACCAAGTCACTTGGTTAGCGTACCAAGGCACTTGGTTAGCTTACCAAGTCACTTGGTTGGTTTAACCAAGTCACATGGTTAGCTTACCAAATCACTTGGTTAGCTTACCAAATCACTTGGTTAGCTTACCAAGTCACTTGGTTAGTCTAATCAATTAATCGTCTGGTGTATATATAACCATAGCACTTGGTTGTTCCAATCAAGCCTTTTTTCCGTGCATATGCTTGTTTTTTTTTCAGTTTTTTATCTCATCGAGAGCTGTTCGTAATTCTTTCTCAATCTCCCTTGAACTTATGCGACGTCAGACAAGACGTTCATACTACCTTAAAAAGCAGGTGCAGCACACTTGACGTGGAATGTCTCGTATGCCGAAAACTAGTATGTTCAAAGGGTCAAAAAGTGATCGAGAAACGTGCGTTTGACGAGAAAGAAAAAAACGGCTGGGTGAGAAAGAGATTTGCATTCAACTATAGAGTACATAACGCAAGAGGAAATGGGAGCGGTGGGGGGGGGGGGGGTCGAGGTGGTATCGAGGGTGTAAAAGCGTGAGTGGGCGGGAGTCTCCCCTGACTTTTCGTAGCAGGCGACGATGACGACGACGCGCGCGCGATGGAGAACGCAAAAAATTTGATATTCATGAGGCATTTTAAAGCCTCGACTCCCCGGCGTTGTCTCCTCGTTGTCGTGGTTTCTAGGTACGAGAGGTATAACCTGCGACACAGAGTTGACCCCCTCATAGCCGTCTGCAAAAACCTATTTAGATGCGAGTCACCGATTTCTCCGCAATCGCTCCAGCGACGATGCTGTATCTTATAAATTGTGTGAACGAAAATTTGTTCCGCGTACGCACTTATTGTAGAGAACAGTTACGATATATAGAAATATTTGGCGTCGAGACGCTACCGCGTCTCTTGATGCTATTTCTGATATTCGTTTGACGATGAAAAACAGCTTGGATGAAAAATGAAACTAAGATTTCGACGACAAGAATATTTCCAATATTTTATAAAAGATTCTGAAATAAAAAGTGGGATTAAAAAAAAATTAGTTGATTTTACAACTTTTATGTAAATTTAAATATTAATATTTAATAGTAATACGAATTGAAGAGCTATTTTTGTTATCCCTCTTTTAGATTTCGCGAAAATTTATCACGCTGCTGATGGTAACAACGTGGATAGTCGTATTTTCTCAGGGTCACACTAAGAGAAATATCTGGAAATTAAAAAAAAAATAGTTAGACCAACGATAATCTAACTATAAACTATAATTCCCAGGAGGAACGTCTATTTTTTATGATTATAGCAAATATAAGAAAATAGTTGGATGATCCATTAATATAATTCCCAGGAGGAACGTTTATATTTTATGGTTTTAGCAAATATAATTATAGTAGCAATCATCAAAATGATAATAGTTTCAAAAACTATTTTAATAGTTTCAAATATGCCGTTTCGTTGCATATACGATTTCAACGTTTGTTTCCAATAACCTTACAAGTATCGTTTATTGAACCATATTATCATCGCTTCAACCATAAAACATTGCAAGCCTTCCTATATTCGTTTCATCATGTGAAATCGTTAAATCAACGATATGCTCTTCTCTCAGTGTATCATCTGATAGAGCAAGTAATAGTAGAGTTATAAATGTACAAAAAAATGTATAGTAGAAAAGTGCCAGATTTTTCCAAGGTCCAATAGAACATCTTGAGATTTAATATTTATTACTGTATAAAAATCACCTACTGTGTCTATTACTGCCAAATACCTTGGCAATTTCAATTGGGGTCGAGATGTGTATGAAACTATATGCCAGTTTTGTATATAAATCTAAACTACTGTAACTATTCTGTATATAGAACTAAACTATCAAAACTATTCTAATTAATAGTTTCAATAAAAGCACTGAATTTGAATCAAAATCAAAATGACCAGCAGTTTTTTTGTAGTATAAAGTATAAATCAACCAAAGCCGACTGTAAAAGTATAAAGATTTGAAAAAATCAATTTCTGTACTAAAATTACAAAAATCTAGTAACATGTAGATAATTTTTTATTTTATTAATTCATTATTATTAAATTTACTGCGATTCGTATTATTTATTGTTTAATAGCCATTTTTAAGTAAATAGAGTTGCGCACCTCTGATTGTAACTATTGTGACTGAAAATTCTTCAATTTCCAATAAAATCCCGGAATCTATGTCAAACTCATAAAAACCCCTCTCGAGCTAGCCCATAAAAATCTCACTCTAGTCTTTCTTCGACACGAAAAAAGCCCCACAAAAAAATTGCGAATGTACATCGATTGATATTTATAAACGGCGGTTATTTTTTATGTTTATTTATTGTGCATTTCAACGAAAAAAAATGTGTACCTCTGATTGCTGACCACCGTTCGGTGATCAACACTTTACTCCAATTCCCAATCGATACCTAAAGAAACCTCGAATCCTCTCCACCTCTCCCATAAAAATCACATCGCCGTCTTTCCGAGGTAGAAAAAAGCCACGTAAGATAAAAATATTCTACAGAATACGACATAAAAAAATTACAATTATCGCTTTAAAAATGAATGCGCTCCTTGATGCTACCCTTATATTTAAATTGGGGTAGAAACTGTGAATTTACATCAGATTAATATTTAATCAACTGCGGTTATTATTTATTAATTTTTTTTTAACGTGGCATCGAGTCGCTACCGCGACTCTTGATTATCCATTTCAAATTAGGAATAGATGCGCACCTCTGAGTCATGACCGTAAATCCTGAGACCGCCACTTTTACTCCAATTCTCCAAATCTCCGTAGAGCCTAAAAAAACTGTGATCCATCATTTACTCTCCCATAAAAATCTCATTCTAGTCTTCTCTTGTCCCAAAAAAAACCCTTAATAAAAAAACATCCAAATTCGCCTAAAAATATGATAATAATTCCTTAAAAAAATTAATATGCACGTCGATGCTACCGTAGTATTTAAATTGGGGTAGAAGCTATGAATTTACATGAGATTAATATTTAATCAACTGCGGTCACTATTTATTATCCATTTCAAATTAGGAAAACAGGCGCACCTCTGAATGCTGACCATAAATACTGGAATCGTCGATTTTACTCCAATTCTCCAAATCTACATAGAACCTAAAAAAAGCCATGATCCATCTCACCCTTTCCCATAAAAATCTCATTCTAGTCTTCTCTCATCCCAAAAAAATCCCTTAATAAAAAAATCCAAATTCGCCCAAAAAATATGATAATAATTCCGTAATAAAAATTAATGTGCACGTCGATGCTACCCTCGTATTTAAATTGGGATAGAAGCTGAGAATTTGCATCAGATTAATATTTAATCAACTGCGGTCACTATTTATTATTCATTTCAAATTACGAATAGATGCTCACCTTTGAGTGCTGACCGTAAATCCTGAGACTGCCTCTTTTATTCCAATTCTCCAAATCTACATAGGACCTAAAAAAAACCATAATCCATCTCACCCTCTCCCATAAAAATCTCATTCTAGTCTTCTCTCATCCCAAAAAAATCCCTTAATAAAAAAACATCCAAATTTGCCTAAAAAAATATGATAATAATTCCGTAATAAAAATTAATGTGCACGTCGATGCTACCCTCGTATTTAAATTGGGATAAAAGCTGAGAATTTACATCAGATTAATATTTAATCAACTGCGGTCACTATTTATTATCCATTTCAAATTAGGAAAAGATACGCACCTCTGAATGCTGACTATAAATACTGGAATCGTCACTTCTACTCCAATTCTCCAAATCTACATAGAACCTACAAAAAGCCATGATCCATCTCAACCTCTCCTATAAAAATCTCATTCCAGTCTTCTCAAGTCCCAAAGGAAGCTCTTAGTTTAAAAAATGTCTTAATCCGCCTAAAATAAATATGATAATAATTCCTTTAAAAAAATTAACGTGCACATTGATGCTACCGTAGTATTTAAATTGGGGTAGAAGCTATGAATTTACATCAGATTAATATTTAACCAACTGCGGTCTCTATTTATTATCCACTTCAAATTAGGAATAGATTGCGCATCTCTGACTGCTGGTTGTAAATCTTAAGATCGCCACTTTTACTCAAATTCTCCAAATTTACATACAACCTAAAAAAGCCATAATCCATCCCAACCTCTCCCATAAAAATATCATTCCAGTCTTCTCAACTCCCAAACGACGTGCGTAATTTAAAAAATGTCCAAATGCGCCTTAAAAAAATATGATGATAATTCCTAAAAAAAAATTAATGTGCACCTTGATGCTACCCTCGTATTTAAATTGGAGTCGCAGCTATGAATTTACATCAGATTAATATTTAACCAACTGCGGTTACTATTTATTATGCATTTCAAATTAGGAATACATGCACATCTCTGCCTGCTGACCGTAAATCCTGAGATCGCCAGTTTTACTCCAATTCTCCAAATGTACGTAGAACCTAAAAAAAACCATAATCCATCTCAACCTCTCCCATAAAAATCTCATTCTAATCTTCTCTCGTCCCAAAAAAAATTCATTAATAAAAAAAATGTCCAAATCCGCCTATAAAAATATGATAAGAATTCCTAAACAAAATTAACGTGCGCCTTGATGCTATCCTCGTATTAAAATTGGAGTAGCAGCTATGAATTTACATCAGATTAATATTTAACCAACTGCGGTCACTATTTATTATCCATTTCAAATTAGGAATACATGCACATCTCTGCCTGTTAACCGTAAATCCTGAAATGGCCACTTTTACTCCAATTCTCCAAATGTACGTAGAACCTAAAAAAACCATAATCCATCTCAACCTCTCCCATAAAAATCTCATTCTAATTTTGTCTCGTCCCAAAAAAAATCCATTAATAAAAAAAATGTCCAAATTCGCCTAAAAAAATATGATAATAATACCTAAAAAAAATTTACGTGCACCTTGATGCTACCCTCGTATTAAAATTGGAGTAGCAGCTATGAATTTACATCAGATTAATATTTAACCAACTGCGGTCACTATTTATTATCCATTTCAAATTAGGAATACATGCACATCTCTGCGTGTTGACCGTAAATCCTGAAATCGCCACTTTTACTCCAATTCTCCAAATGTACGTAGAACCTAAAAGAAACCATAATCCATCTCAACCTCTCCCATAAAAATCTCATTCTAATCTTCTCTCGTCCCAAAAAAAATCCATTAATAAAAAAAATGTCCAAATTCGCCTAAAAAAAATATGATAATAATACCTAAAAAAAATTTACGTGCACCTTGATGCTACCCTCGTATTTAAATTGGAGTAGCAGCTATGAATTTACATCAGATTAATATTTAACCAACTGCGGTCACTATTTATTATCCATTTCAAATTAGGAATACATGCACATCTCTGCCTGTTGACCGTAAATCCTGAAATCGCCACTTTTACTCCAATTCTCCAAATGTACGTAGAACCTAAAAAAACCATAATCCATCTCAACCTCTCCCATAAAAATCTCATTCTAATTTTCTCTCGTCCCAAAAAAAATCCATTAATAAAAAAAATGTCCAAATTCGCCTAAAAAAATATGATAATAATACCTAAAAAAAAATTTACGTGCACCTTGATGCTACCCTCGTATTAAAATTGGAGTAGCAGCTATGAATTTACATCAGATTAATATTCAACCAACTGCGGTCACTATTTATTATCCATGTCAAATTAGGAATACATGCACATCTCTGGCTGCTGACCGTAAATCCTGAAATCGCCACTTTTACTCCAATTCTCCAAATGTACGTAGAACCTAAAAAAAAAACCATAATCCATCTCAACCTCTCCCATAAAAATCTCATTCTAATTTTCTCTCGTCCCAAAAAAATCCATTAATAAAAAAAACGTCCAAATCCGCCGAAAAAATATGATAATAACACCTAAAAAAAATTTACGTGCACCTTGATGCTACCCTCGTATTAAAATTGGAGTAGCAGCTAAGAATCTACATCAGATTAATATTTAACCAACTGCGGTTACTATTTATTATCCATTTCAAAGTAGGAATAGATGCGCACCTGTGACTGCTGACCGTAAATCCTGAGACCGTCACTTTTGCTCCAATTCTCCAAATCTCCGTAGAACCTAAAAAAAACCATGATCCATCTAAACCTGTCCCATAAAAATCTCATTCCAGTCTTCTCTCACCCCCCCCCCCCCCCCCCAAAAAATCCCTTAATAAAAAAAGTCGAAATCCGCCTAAAAAGAATATGATAATAATTCCTAAAAAAAAAAAATTAATGTGCACCTCGATACTACCCCGTATTTAAAGCGGTGTAGACCATGAATGTACATCGGTGTATTCGCGGGGGATGTTGAGAAGTTCTGCTCGTGGTCGTCTCTAGTTTGCCGCACACTCGTTGTGCCCGTCTGGTTCGAGCGTGGGAGTTGGTCCAATGGCGTCTCGCACCCTCGGGAACCAATGAAATTTCGCGTGGGAGGTCTGACTAGCCACGGCTCCACCTACTTGATTCGTGACGTCATCCCTTCCCCGAGGCCCGTGGCTGCCAAGCCGGCGAGGGTCTCCACCACTCTCGTCTGACCAGTTTCCATTCGGTCGGCGTATCTACTGTGGGCCGCGTCACGCGCACGCTGCATCCCCTTAAACCGACGTACACTCGCTCCCAGTCCGTCGTGTTATATCCGTACCGGCGTAAATTCTTCTCTCACCCTCACGGCGAAAAATTCACTCGACCAAAGCCTCTCCCTCCCTCCCACACACATACACATATACATATACACATTACCTTCCCCTCCTCCCCGACCTGCATCTCCTCCAAACTTCGTCGCAGACGCGGCTCCCAACAACCAACCCCCTCCGCCTTTCTGTATATCGCTATCCGGCACCGTGACCACTCTAACGCCGAGGTGCGAAAAACCACTCTTCGAGGAGCTAATCGCAGACACAAATCTCAACCACCCGCGAACTAACGTTACCGCGTTATGCATCGGCTCAAATAATTCTTTCTATCTATTATTTATCATTTTTTGAGGGTGAAACAAAAAGAGAAATAAAAATTTCGAGGGTGGTTTTGCTGTTGAGGAAGTTTTTGTATCACTTAGTAATTGAGAAGCGAGAAGGAGAAGAGGTGAGAGCTTGAAGACTTATCGGGTCGCAGTCATTGATCGACCAGGGTGGCCACAACCACGTTCTGCATCCACCCTGACACCCTGTGTTCTCCAAGCGACACAAGGCGGCAGTTTTTTTTAAATTTGCGCTATTTGGTGATTCGTCGCGAGTGCAGTTGAACCTTAATTGCATCTTACGTGTGAGGAAAAGTGTTAAAAAATAAATTGTCGTCGAATTGTAATTTCACGACCACCGGCAACTATCTCGATGCGAATACGACGAGAAATTCCGATGCGTCGATGACCCCAGAAAAAAATCGTCGACGTTTTTTCGCAACAGCGGCATTACCCGAAGGAAGGAGGTGCGAGGGAGGGCGTTTACAACAAGAGGGGTGTGTGGTGTGTGTCGCGGTTCATCAGCCGGATTATCGTGCAACGCGAGCGTGAGTGACTAAAACAAAAATTAAAAAGGCAACAAAAAAAAATTGCTTAGCAATCATCGCTCAAAACGAGTTATCACACACCTCAGTGTCGTGAGTTTTATAGGGAAACGCGAGTGTCTGTTCGAAATTTTTTGCTCCTGTCCTTCCACCCTTAGGGAGATTTATCTATGAATAAACAAAATACAATTATCATTCTGAAGACAGAAGTAACGATCGAGCGATCCGAGAGAAGACACTGAGCATCGCTTGTCGCTTATGCAATAGATTATCAAAATAATTATTCTAACGCTACGAACCGGAAGTACCCGTGGAATTGGCCGATAAAGGGATTTTAGAGAAACACTAAAATTCTGGAATATCATCGTCGGGAACGACGTGTCGGTTTAAGGGGAGAGTTTGATCGTTGATAACCAGGCTGACCATAATACGATATCAAGGTGGTTGGGCCTCATCGAACTGTGAGGGGGGCTGCTTGTCCTGGCGGCGGTGGTAACGTCGTGGGGCGTTTTAACGGGGAAGGTCACGCCGGTGAAGAAACTCTGCCGTATGCAGCGAGTGGCACCGCTGCTTCGGTAGAGGCAGCGGCGGTGGATGCCCAGGAGGTCGAAATCGAGGTCGACGAGGTGAAGATGGAAGCTGAGGACCATCTTGCTAGAGAATACGTACGGGAGTTCGTCCTCGATCATCTCGATCCAGAAGACGTCAAGCGCGAGGTGAGCCTCATATAACAAACCCACCGGCAATGTTCTAAAAAAAAAAATCATTGAGGAATGACAATAGTACAGAAACCGCAAAAACTCAGTGTCTCTACAGATTCGTTTCGTTCGTTAGTTTTGTATTCCGAGCTTTGCGATATATCGCGAATTCCAATGGCTTCTACATGACGATCATTTTGGGTGATCAACTTTTTTTTTTATCCCCCACGAAAAATGAGTATGTTCGAAAAATATACATTAAAATATTCTGACATTTGTGAATGAGTATTTTTTATATCTGCATACATATATTTTTGCATATACGCTTTCGCATGTGGGATTAGTGTGTAATTTGGCCGTAGTTGAATGTGATTTTTTAGGAAATTGAAAAACAAAAAAAATAGAAGAAAAAGTATTGTTCAGAAATGAAAAAATTCAGTGTCTTTATAGATACGGTTTGTTTGCTAGTTTTGTATGATTTTTTTTGGGTCTTATCAATGTCTTCTACGTGGCAATGACATTGAGTGATTAACTTATTATATCACCTACGAAAAAAAATTATGATATCATATTTTGCGTGCAAAAGTATATTTCTGATATGATACAAATTTTATATCCAATCTTTCATTTAAGCGTACATTTATTTTTATAAATATTTATCAGTACATATTTGTCAAATGTACTATAAAATATATGAAGTACATGCAAATTTTCGTAAACAGTATGAACTGTTGAAAATATGTAGTGTAACTTTCCAATACGGGTAAAGGAAAATCTTTTGCAGAAACTGGTATATCAAATTTGATATACAAGTGAGAAAAAAATTACAGTTCTATTTACCTTAGAAAAATTAGAAAACTCAATATTAAAAAATTGTTATTTTAGTATATTCGTGTATTAAATTTAATATATAAGATGATGAATAAAATTTCCGGTAATGTAAATTTACAAATATTTTAAAAAGTGTATCTGAGTTTTGAAAATTATATTTAAATATATTTTTAATATCTATTTAGCCTAAACTTTCTATACAGGATTACAGTGTAATATTGTACAATAGTTGACCGTGACGTTATCGTAGTCACGTTCGGGACGCTCTCACGCGTTCGCTTCTCTCGTGTTACATAAGACGTATCTGATAAGAGCGTCTGTCTCTTGTTCTTTGTCATCTTCATACGCTTTTGCACACTCTCAACGAAGATCTCTCATTCATCGTTTAGGAGCTTCAACCCTTTATACCAACTATTAAATTATAAAATGTTATAGGCAACATTTTTTTTCTGCATCCAATTTTCACAATATTCGATATTTACATCTGAATCATTATCGTGCCGCCAAAACCAGTAAATAATAAATTTAATATTATAACAACATTGTTAAAAATTTCTCTATGAAAATTCATATGATTTATAGAATTTTTTTTAACACGTATATTTTACCTAATATACACATCTTATAGATATTTATTAACCATCTTACCTATTCGACTTTAGAATTTTAATAATTAATAATGTATTTGAAAAACAAATGTAAAATTTTTTCAATTACTATAAATTTATATTCAACTGACAAAAACATTTCAAGTTTAATACTTGAACTAGTGAATATTGCCTTGATTTATGTGAGATCTTGATCAATTTTATAACAAACAAATGGCGAGTTAAAAAAATTGTTTAACGTATTTCGATTTACAATTGCGCTTATTCTTGCATTATTATATTATTATGAATTTATTTTCAACTGACAAAACATTTCAAGTTCAATACTTGAACTAGTGAATATTGCCTTGATTTATATGAGATCTTGATCTATTTTATTACAAACAAATGGGGAGTTAAAAAAATTATTTAACGTATTTCGATTTACATTTGCGCTTACTCTTGCATTATTATATTATTATGAATTTATTTTCAACTGACAAAAACATTTCAAGTTCAATACTTGAACTAGTGAATATTGCCTTAATTTATGTGAGATCTTGATCAATTTTATTACAAACAAATGGCGAGTTAAAAAATTGTTTAACGTATTTCGATTTACAATTGCGCTTATTCTTGCATTATTATATTATTATGAACACTATTAATTTAATAAAGTACGGTCGCTTAAAAAATAAACAGAATTATTTCTAATATTAAACAATTCCGCAATAAAAAACATTTTTAACATTTGTACAAATTCAATTAATAACATGAAAAAAAATATTTTGTTATAGGTACGATTGTAATAAATATAATTATTTTTAATATCAAGCAATTCCGAAAAAAAAACATTTTTAACATTTGTACAAATTCAATAAATAACATGAAAAAAATATTTTGTTACAGGTACGATTGTAATAAACAGAATTATTTCTAATATCAAACAATTCCGCAATAAAAAACATTTTTAACATTTGTACAAATTCAATTAATAACATGAAAGAAAAAAATATTTTGTTACAGGTACGATTATAATAAACAGAATTATTTATAATATCAAACAATTCCGCAATAAAAAACATTTTTAACATTTGTACAAATTCAATTAATAACATGAAAGAAAAAAATATTTTGTTACAGGTACGATTATAATAAACAGAATTATTTCTAATATCAAACAATTCCGCAAAAAAAAACATTTTTAACATTTGTACAAATTTAATAAATAACATGAAAAAAAAAAATATTTTGTTACAGGTACGATTATCATCATCCCCAGCAATGGTTAACGGAAGTGTCATGCAACTTCAGGCCCAGGTACCCGGACAGGGTTGTGTTCTGGCGCCTCTTACGCCTCCGGCTCATGAGCTTGAGCAACCACATCCCCTTTATGGTCAACCCCATATACAAGCGCAACACGGTGTTTTGGTAAAAGCACCGCCAGGCGCAGCGTCTCACCTTACTACGCTTTCGCATCCTGGAACACCACCGGACACTCCACCGGTTTCTGCGTCGCCACCACCGCTGCATTTGCATCGCGGTGAACGCGATCATCGGGAACGTGCTTCCCTCCTTCACCTTCAACAACCTGGCTCAATTCTTCCGGACGACATGCAAGTTGGCGCCGGTAGCATGGGATGGCTCACCCAATCCCTCAGACAGGAACCGCTAGATCTGAGGCCGCATTGCCCTCAGGATCAAACGCCTGAACCTCATTCCGAAACTTGGCACTCAACGCCGTCGCATCATCACTTTCAGGAAATTCAACATTTGCCACGACACGCAAGGCTGGCCGGTGAGTTTTCGAATCATTTTTTTTTGTTTTGGCTTATTTTTTCACTTATTATTTTCTCACTGTCATCCCTTATCCCTTATCGTACCAGGAACTTGGGAATAATTATTGTTTTCGAATTTTTACTTCCTCATAGAGGATGGTTTGTATTTGTGGGAAATTTTCTTTCGGGTTTTTTATGTCATACACTCAAAATGGTCTAAAACGTCCAGAAAAGGGATTTAGAAATAATGTGTGGATGAATGTGTGTGTGTGGCCGACAGCCAAAATTCAAACGCACATATCTCAAGAACTGCTCCAACAATCGGGCTGAAATTTAGCAAATATGTGAAGCAGGTCGACGACTTTGTTTGTGGTAATTTTCAAAAAAATTCAAAAATATATTAAAATTTTATTTGATTTTGCAATTTTCGAAAAATGTCTTTATTCTTTCTAGCATCCGCAAATTTTTAGCTATTGAGCTAAATAATTTTTTATGAATAAAGCTATATTAAAGGAGGATCGGTATTGAATTTGGAATGAATCTGTAAAAAAGTTCGGTTTTTATGGGATTTTGAATTTTTTAAATAATATTCGTTTTGCTCTTAGTCGTATCAAATCTCATCAAATCAACTGAAATTTTCTACAGATGAAAAATAATATTCAACGCTGTTACCTACTAAATTTGGTCGTAATCGGTAGAGCGGTATGGATTTTATGCGATTTTGAATTTTTCAAGAACTATATAGGTAACGAAAATAGTTGCAAAGTAGAACTTTGCGCATTGTTTCCTTATTCATTTTCATTTTTTACAAAGCTTCCTCTATGAGGAAGCGGAAATTAATAAATAAGCTTACTCATAGAGGTGAAAAATGAAAATGAATGAGGAAGAAATGTGCAAAGTTCTACTTGGTAACTTTTTTTCGGCCTTTGTTTAGTGATTTTTCAATAGTGTTGGAAGTTTGTTGATGTCATTTAAATCCCGAAGAATCATTTGGATATTCAGTCACACAGTAGAAATTAAATTTGAGTTTTTATGCGTTGAACTAAAAAATGTTTCTCCACCAACGAACAAAAAAAAATTTTGTTTTTATTTAATAAAGAATTTCTGCAATTTTCCAGTTTCATATTAAAAAAGAGGAATAAAAATAATTTGTTTAAAATTACGTTTTTTTATTTTGCGAATTATTTTTTGCCATTTTTACAAACAAAAATAGATAAATTTAACGGTTTTATAGCCATCATTTCGAAAAATGTATAGATTTTTTTCTCACTTCTAGTATTTGTAACTTTACTTATTAACATTTGAAAACTCGAGATGTCACAAAATACTTTTTGTCATTTTTCAAAATTAACGAGAAACCTGTGCAGTAGAATTAAATTTTGAAATTAACAAATCAGGTTCATTACTTATGAAAACCGGTACACCCATTTCCCAAAATTATCACTCACTGTATCTCCTTTTCGAAAAAGAAGCCAAGTCAAGGTTGTGGGAATCGGCGAATGAATATAGCAGAAAAAATACGACCTATTAGATTGTTCATAATAACAAAACAAAATAAAAAATAATACCATTTACAGTTGAATACATTTCTTATAATTTTAATTTCCATGGGCCCCATTAATATTTCGCAAAATAACGTGCGTGACTAATATCCATAATGAATTTTTTTAAATTGAAAAATATCAACAATCGTAAAATTAAATGACTTACCTAAGTTTTTGAAAATGGTACGATAAGGGTAACTACATTCTTCATGTCCAAAAAAAAAAAAAAAAATATCGTCACGATATATCCGGAGTTTTTTTAATTATGTCACTCGTGAATATTTGCGGGGATGTAGAGGTGGACGACGGATATTTTTCAGGGGGTTACATCACGATGTCCGGTCATATAGAGTATTGCGGAGGTAGCGGCGAAGGAGGTGCATCAAGCCAAATGCCACAAACCCAGATGCAACAACAAATGCAACAAGTCCAGTACATGTCGGCACCATACACGAGACCCATGAGCGTTTGTTCGGTCAGTTCGTGCGGGGCAGGTGAAAGTCCTGTGCATCGTCCCAGCAGTGGACATTACTCGAGCTGTGGTGACAATTCCAAGGCTCAAGAGGAGCTCATGAACGATGAGATTCTAATGTCTCTTACCGTGCGCGAGCTCAACAAACGTCTCCACGGCTGCCCGCGGGAAGAGGTGAGTGAGGTCTCTCATTTCTTTCACACTCTTGTTGTTCTGTTGTAATCCAAATGTCCTTCGTTGTAGAATATTCAACCTCCCGCTGTACCGAAATTTTAGAACTTCTTACCGTCGGCATCACGTTCAAAAAATGTATTAAGCCTTTTTTAAGTTTTTTTTCTAAACTGTTTTAACTTTTTTTTTAAATTTTAATAACATTTTTTTAATGCATCAATTGTGGATCTGTCAATTAGGAAACCGATGCGAAAACTGGTCGGTGATAAAAAACTTGCATTTGACGTGTCAACATGGAAATAAAGGAACTTTTTATCTGGGAGCTGAAAATATTTGTCGATTATAGATGCTTTTCGGTTGATGTACATTATTTTTTTTTATAAACAAAATACGGTACTTTGAATTTTATTGGCAGTAAACCACAGATTTGGATGTTTTAAAAATAAAAATTCTAAAAAACTTTTTTATTAACTACATTGAAAAAAAAAAATTAAACAAAATGCCTTCAATTGTAAACAAATGCTTGGTTGATCAAACGAGTGGTCAGAATGTTGGATGTATTTACTGTTTCTTAACTTACCGTGACACCTAATATATGCAATTTACAACGTATTTTATTCGTCACTCGTAACCATTATTTTAGTAGATTGAAGCTGAACTTTCTCAGTTCAGAATTTAGACGTCAAATATATGTGGAAACGTTTGTTGCCTTTTTGTTCAGTGAATCCAACGCAGAAAAAATAAAATCAAAATACCCAAAGATGATTAATAAAAATAATAATAGTCATCCCTTAACTAAACATTAAAAATAATAATAGGCATCCCTTAACTAACCATTAAAAATACTAATTGTCATTATTATAATAGATAATGATTAATTATAGCAGTGTTGTAAATCTCTAATTCTTCTAGAAATATAGTCGATTATATAATGGCTTTATGATTACGTTTCCATAAAATTAACATGTGGCGATTATAATATGATGTTTACACTTTTGAATAGCTGCGAAAAATATTAATTTTCTGTTCAGTTTCATGGTAAAGTTTTTGAAAAAATGGAGAAAAACAGTCAATGCATTGCGAAAATAATGTAGGGTTGTATTCTTCCATTTTTTCCTCATTTTTTCTCAAAGCTTGATTTGAAAGTAAGATTTCTTTTCAGGTATATAAAAGTTCACATATCATTTCATAAAAGCTGCAGGTTACACGGAAAAAAAAGATTCGTTGCCATAACCAAGAAATGAGTTGACACAATCAATCGATTATTCTATTTATCTTACAACTCAAATGGTAATACCAACGATTCGAATGGTAATACCGACGATTCGAATGATAATACCGACGATTCGAATGGTAGTCCCAACGATTGAATTAGTTAACCTAACTTAATCTCGCGGGAACTAATCGTGAATAGTTGAGGTTACTATTCGATATGGTTGAGGCAACTAATTTTTTAGACATCGTGTACAGCAAATCGAAAACGTAGTTCCCGCAACCAAACATTTCTTTCCGTGTATTATTGCGAAATCATTGCTGCAAAACGAGTTGTACTTTAAACTTTATTTCTTGAAGTAATGGAGCTTTACAACACCGAATTATAGTAACATTAATTATTAGAGTTTAAAAGGGTTCAAATTAGTTGCATGTCTGACTGTTTTTGGGTCACAAAAACCGAGTTAGCGCCGCAGGTTGTATAAAGGAGTTTTCTATGGTGTGCGAAGGTCATTCGGCTGAAGCAGAAACGACGCACCCTGAAGAATCGTGGCTATGCGCAGAACTGTCGGAGTAAGCGTCTTCAACAGCGCCAGGATCTCGAGACGACAAACAGAAATTTGCAGAACGAGTTGCAACGCACGAAAATCGAGCTGTCGCGAGTTCAACAGGAGCGAGATCTTTATAAACAGAGATGCGAGATACTGAGGGTCAGACAGAGCCATCATCATAATGGACACGGTCACGGTCATGGTCATCATCAGCCACCAAACGCTCCCCCTCAGCAGCCACAACAGCCGTCATCCCAACACCAAGCGCCACCGAGTCAACAGCAGCAGCAACAACAACAACAAGCTCATCAGCAACATCAACCGGCACCCGCTAGCCCTGAAGTATACCTGTGACACAGACAGCGCCGTGGAGGGACTTGCTGGACTTGAAGGAAAATCAATTGAGGAGTTTCGCGGAAACTATTATGTCGGTCGTCAGATTGACAGACGGACGAACGGACTTCGTGCCGATTTGCTCAGCTCATTATCTTCGCGGAGTTTACACGGTGAGTAAGTGTAATATGTGGGAATATGAGTGCAGCTAATACTGTACCGTACCAGGCACGAATGCCCCTCGCCACACCGAATTATTATATTCGTTCACGATGAACAATGGTGCAATAGTCCAGATTGTAGATATATTTCTTCGCTCGGGTTCACGCGAATAAGGAACGAGAAACTTTGTGATGAGTCATTTGAGAGAGGCTTCTTTGATTGTTTAGTTTGTTGATAGAACTTTTCGATTACACGTGCTAACGAATGAATTGAAAACAAGAATATTCACGGAAAGAAAAGATTAGTTGCCATAACCAAAAAATGAGTTGGCACAACCAATCATTATTCTATTCCTCTTTCAACTCAAATCGTAGTGCCAACGATTCGAATGGTAATACCGACGATTCGAATGGTAGTCCCAACGATTGGATTGGTTAACCTCACTAATCTCGCGAGAACTAATCGTGAATAGTTGAGGTTATTCGCTATGGTTGAGGCAACTATCTTTTGAGACATTGTGTACAGCTAATGGGAAACGTAGTTGTCACAACCAAATATTTCTTTCCGTGTTCGGTTGAACAGGTTATAAAGTAGTCATTGCGTTTTAATTTTTGTGAATTTTGAGGGTCATGTTTTTGTTATTGTTAAAGCCCTTTTTATTTCGATTAGGAAATCTATTGATTATCGATTCTTCGTGAAAATGGAAGAAAAAAATAAAGAGAGAGCTGAAATCTAATCAACTCGATCAAATGATTTGCCGATTTGTTCGAAATTTTTGAATCGGTATAATACATAAACGGTGGCATTGCCGAATATTTTGTGAGTGATTGTAGCTTTTAAAAAGTTATTGTTATTCAGTTGTCACGAACTGCCGGATGTAGCGGGCCGTGGCGACTCAAATTAGGATTTGCAAATTACTATTACCGATCGATCGATGAATCGATTATTATTGTATCGATTTTGTTTGATTGATTCTTACAGGAATTAATTCAATACATTTTTTTAAATTGACAATTTGTAATATTTTTGGATCGGTTCGGTAGTTGACTAGTATGAATTGCAAAGACTACCTTAAGAGCTTTTTTGTGACGATGAGAATATGGATTAATAATGTGACCCTAAATAGCTCCTTTTAGGTTCTTACTGAAGATATTTGGAGGTTCAATAGGTTAAAAACTCAGCACGACTAATGAAAATCGGCATTGAGAAAACTATTCAATAATCTCGAAGATCTTTTTGATTTTCAGGATTTTTCAAATTTCTGTTAATCAAATCGTCCACTATATTATTTAATGCCATTTGGAATAATTACAGACCCTGGATATAAAATCATTAGTTTCCTTTCAAACCCTGAATTTTTTAATTCTCGTTATCTCGATTTCTGTTTGATTCTTTAAAACAATTTTAAAGCTTTTATATTTCATATATGATCACCTCAAACTTTTACTTCTTCCCTTCGTCTCTTTTTTCAGTTGAACTCCGTCCTGTAAACTTTTGATAAAAGTCGATTATGATAAGGTGAAAATTAATTTTACCTTATCACAATTTTTGTCTTCATCTTATTGACCTAATAAAATTTTCGTAATTGAAATATTCGTATACAGCTTTGATCGACATCACGTGAAATGAAAAGTTCTATTACTTGCAAACTACCACACAGAAACTCTCTCCTCTTCGTATCGCCGCATTAAAGATCTCAAGTATCACTAGGCTAATTTGAAATTACTCTAGGAGTAAAGAGATGAGTGAAGATAAAAAAAAACAAATTAAAACAGCTAAGTCTATGATGGATAAGAGTGAAACTCTATCGCATTGGGCGTATTTCTCGAGATGCCTAAAAAAAAAAAAATAAAACGACGTGAAGGGTATTTTATCGTCTACGGAGCGAATGAAACGAAAGAAAATAAAAAACAAAGGAAATATTGTCGTAGCGCAAAAAAAAAAACGAAACTTAAATTTAAGGTAATCATTTGGGTTCTTATTCATCTTCCTCATGTTTTGTGATTAGCATCTTCGAAAATCTAATAAAGGCACAAATTGTTGATTATGTTTAAACACTTAGTATAGGCGATAACGATTTTATTGGGCGTTTTTAGGAACTTGTGTTACTATTATTATTGTTTATCATTATCATCATTATTATCATTATAGTCAATATATTTTGGCATTGTGTTTCAAGGCGGTTGTGCGAAAAGGCTTCGTTATTCCTATACATAAAGTACCTCTACACATATTATAATATTATTGTTTTTAGTCGTGTCGCGAGGAAGACAAGAGGAACGTAAATGTCATAACATTTATATACTCTGCCTCTATCGTTACAAAAAAAAAAAAAAGAAAACTATCGATTAAGAGACACGACCCAAAGAAGTTTTAATTCCCGTTATATATGTGTACATAAAATGATTATACCTATTATTATAATAAAACGTCATCATCGACAGTTTCGGATACATAAATTTTCCTCGAATGGTCTTGATTAATTTATCTCTCCTGTCCTGCACGAATTTTCCATTTTCACAGCACTATCAACGTGAGGCTCAAACTTATTTAAAAAAGAAAGCGTAGTAGATATAATTAAGAAAAAAAGAAAACTGTTAAGGAGATCCGAGTGTGGAATTGGCGAGAAATGGAACTAGAGGAGGGGAGGCAGTTCGGAATGGAAAGTTTCGGTTAGCTGGGACGATATTCAGCGCGTAGCATTTCGCCGTGTGGTTCTCGCCGCTACTGCTTCAATGTGCAGCGTGCAAGCTCAGCGTTTCCTACTACCGGGCCACGACAACGAGCACACACTGCCAACGCAACTGAGGGTGCCGAGCTCCTTTTCTCTGTGTATATATATATACATATGTATGCACCAACAAACTTGGCCCTCGCTTACTTTTCCTCTCTACGATTTTCTCTTGTGTTTCAATCCACGTAGGCTTTTACTTTTTCTTGTGCGTACTGTTTCGGATTATGGAATCACACACATTTTAATGTGGTATTTTTAGGGAGCTTCAATCGCTGAATGTCTTTTTAGAGTACTACTTTTTTTTTCACGAAAATAATTATTTAATTTAATAAAAGTTTTGGCTTCCTCATACAGGAAGCTTTGTAAAAAGCGAAAAATAATGAGGAAGCAATGTGCAAGAGGTTCTACTTTGCATCCTTGTTTTAATTAGATAAATAAACATGTTGTGAATTCGCTTTTTCAATTTCGTTATTATTAGAGTGTTTCCGAAAGTAAATGAGATAAAGTATATTTTAAAAAATAATTCAACATTCCGTACAATCAAAAATTTCATATCGTTTGGCACTTAATTATACATATATAATGGCTGAATATTGTTTCATTTATATACAAAATTTGAGCTCGCTATCTCAAGTTTTGCAAAAGTTACAATAGAGCGATAATGTCAATTTTTTGAAAAATTGAAAATTCCATAAAATCTGAACCACTTTGCCGATTCGAGCCAAATTCAATACCAAACAACATTGAGTGCACCTGATCTTATAACCAACTATTTAGCAAAATAGACTAAATTTTACGAAAGTTAGAGAGCGCAACTCCTTTTTTAAAAAAAATTCAAAACGGCATAAAATCGAAATTTTTGCACACATTTTGTCGGAAATTGCTGCAGTTGAAGAGGGTCTGCTGCTACACTTATGTACAAATTTTTTGGTATATACATGAATAGTACATTATGCTACAAGGGAGGAAAGTGCGTGATTTTCACCGAGTGACATACAATACTCTTTTTCCGTCTAGATTACGAATACCATATCTTTATGCCTGGAAAGGCGCAACGGCACAAATAGGTAATAGTATATTACGATACGAGTGAGAAAAAACATTTTCTGAACTCGTGTGATTGCAACACTCGCCTTCGGCTCGTGCTGCAAACTCACACTCGTCAGAAAAAGTTTTTCGCATGAGTATTGTACAAAATTTTATTTCACAAGGTGTGTAAATGAGGTTTGACGCACGCGACGCGTGCGTAAAACCACGTTTTACACACTGAGTGAAATAATAGTATATTACGCCACTAGGGAGGCAACTTTCACTCCTCAGTGGAGTATACTATTTTTTACCATATCTACAGCGGAAAGTTCGAAGTACGTAAAGCCCGTAGGGCGGGAAGTCGAACTTTCCGCGCAGGTACGGTGAAAAAAAAATTCAATAATCGAATTTCGCCTCGTTCCCCTCCAGCGGGCCGAAAAGTACAGGGTAGTGATACTAGTGCGAGAAAGCGGACATTCCGCGAAGCTTAGGAAACGGTGCACGAGCCAGGGGTGGGACTCCGAGTTTTTCACTGTTATGTTCGTTGACAACGGAACGGACGTACGAGTGAAACTGACACTGTTGTGTCGAGAATTCGAGATTGCGCAGCCAACTTCACATCGGTTCAAATAACGAAGGTTGAAATCCACTGCGATTACAGTGCGTGAACGAAACATAACCTTGTTCATAATATTATATTCCGTATTTTCTTGCACACATACTACAATACGCCATTTTCGCCACGGTTTACAGGCACGAATATGGGACTTTCCGTGCATGAGTTAAAAAAAAATAAAAAATTGAATCTATTAATGGAAATGCTTTAATCTTATAAAAATTATTATTTTGCTATACGATTGTCCGAATTTAATTGATTTTTAATCGTTCTATCGTTATTTTTAGGTCCATATTTTTTCGACTTCACTTGCTAAATTTTATTGCTATTTTATTATAGAAAATTCCATCCTTATTGTCGGAATAACAATTACACCGGACTAGATTGTTTGGTCATACAAATAAGAAAGTATATGATTCATTAAAGTGGATGTTTAGATCAAATATTCATACGTTATACATTTTTTCGAATTAAATAAATATTCAAGTCAGGTAATGCAAATTGATTTATCTAATAAAAATGATTATTTCACGGCTCGTTTGTCAGAAATTGATGGATCACTACAAAAGCAATTATTACATTAATTTGAATATTCTTCGATCTTCACTTGTTCAACTTATTCCTTAACTAGACAGTAAAAATAAAAAAATTATTTTCGGAAGAAATTTTTAAAAGAAAGTTTTTATCTTTAAACATACGTAGAAACTTTTTGTTGATTTTACATAAAAATATTGGTCAATTTATTTAACATCTCTACTTTTACACTTTATCTTGGAACTAGAAATTTTTACATTTTATTGTAGTATCTGATCTCAAAATTACTATCAATTTCTGTAAAATTAATAGAAAGTTGGTGATGATTTCAAATTAATTTATTTTATTTAAACTACACGCAAAAAAAGGTTTGATTAGAACAACCAAGGCGCTTGCTTATATATGCGTCAACTAAGTTATAGGTTAGACCAATCAAGTTATTTGTTAAATAACCAAGATATTGATTGACTAACCAAGACGATTTAGTTGGTGTAACCAATAACTTGGTTGGTCAAACAATAACTTGGTTGGTCAATCAATATCTTGGTTATTTAACAAATAACTTGGTTGGTCAAACAATAACTTGGTTGGTCAAACAATAACTTGGTTGGTCAAACAATAACTTGGTTGGTCAAACAATAACGTGGTTGGTCAAACAATAACTTGGTTGGTCAAACAATAACGTGGTTGGTCAAACAATAACTTGGTTGGTCAAACAATAACTTGGTCAGTCAAACAATAACTTGGTTCGTCAAACAATAACTTGGTTGATCAAACAATAACTTGGTTGGTCAAACAATAACTTGGTTGATCAAACAATAACTTGGTTGGTCAAACAATACCGTGGTTGGTCAAACAATAACTTGATTGGTCAAACAATAACTTGGTTGGTCAAACAATAACTTGGTTGGTTAAAAAATAACTTGGTTGGTTAAACAATAACGTGGTTGGTCAGACAATAACTTGGTTGGTCAAACAATAACGTGGTTGGTCAAACAATAACTTGGTTGGTCAAACAATAACGTGATCGGTCAAACAATAACTTGGTTGGTCAAGCAATAACTTGGTCAGTGAAACAATAACTTGGTTCGTCAAACAATAACTTGGTTGGTCAAAAAATAACGTGGTTGGTCAAACAATAACGTGGTTGGTCAAACAATATCTTGGTTGGTCAAACAATAACGTGGTTGGTCAAACAATAACTTGGTTGGTCAAACAATAACGTGGTTGGTCAAACAATAACTTGGTTGGTCAAACAATAACTTGGTCAGTCAAACAATAACTTGGTTCGTCAAACAATAACTTGGTTGGTCAAACAATAACTTGGTTGATCAAACAATAACTTGGTTGGTCAAACAATACCGTGGTTGGTCAAGCAATAACTTGATTGGTCAAACAATAACTTGGTTGGTTAAACAATAACTTGATTCGTCAAACAATAACTTGGTTGCTTAAACAGTAACTTGATTGGTCTAACTAATAACTTAGTTGGCGCATATATAACCAAGCGCCTTGGTTGATCTAATTAAGCCTTTTTTTCCGTTTATTACCCTAAATTTCCAAACAATAGTCACATCAACTGGATCGCTCATTCTAGGCATTGCAGTTAAATGTCTGAGGTAAGTGTGTTATAGCCGCTATGTATACTTTAGGTGGATAAAGCGGTAACGAGGATATAAGCGACTTGAATCCACATCAGGGGTTCGCTTGACAATGGGTTTCTGTCTTCGCGACCCTATGTATTCCCGAGACACGACTGCGACCCTCGCCTCGAGAGAAATCTTGTCTCGAAGCGAGTGCACAAGAGAGAAAAGAAGTGTGTCGGGTGCTGGGGTTACAGAAGCGACACATTGACTGATCGCTCTTCGTGTCAACAGGTTCTTCTTCTTATTTCTCTTTTGTACATTCTCGTCTTAACGACGTTTCGATCACTTACAGACGTACTGTCCTCGTTATTCAAGATGCGTCTGATCCACGACGTTTGAAATATGCTGTAACTACTAACTCTAATAGCAACTACTTGTAACTGTTAACTACTAGCTATTTTGTATGTCTGAGCTAATAGAAGCAAGTAAAGTGCATCAGACGAACGAGGGATATAGAACAGAACTATGATGAAAGGCGACCGTCGTCGAGGTGAGCCGATCGAGAGATGCTTCCTTTATTGTCAAGTCACGACGCCAACGTGGCCTATCTCTATCTGACACTGTGGGGCTCCCTTCTGAGCTTCCGCAATGCGAAGTACCCCGCACGTAGTACTTCCTGGGAGCTCACGAGGTTCCGGACTTGTTTGAACCCCCTGCGGACATCTGTGACGTAACAGTATACTTTTTGCTTCCTCATAGAAAGAGAAAAAATGTCAGTTTAAAAAGATGTTTATTACATTTTTTTCAATAATTAACATTTTTTCATGAAAAAGTTTCATTCTAGATTTTTATGGCAAGTTAAGGTGTTTTTATGGACGATGCACTTTAAATACCATCGTTCTGAAATTCTTATAGATTGTTCGCCAATAATTTAAAAAATTTTCTGTAGAATTTGAATCTGATCGGCTATTGTCCTTCGGAAATATTTAATGTCAAAGTTGTTCATGCAGTATACGCCATAGGTTACACTCGCTTAGAAAGAATGGATGATGAAATGAAAAAAAAGCCAAAAAATTGTGTCGAGAAGAGAATTTTCTTCCCCAACTTGTGTCCAAATTTCAAGTCGATTGCCTACTGTATTTTTGAGATATCCTTAGAGGAAGTATCTGCTCTCTCTCTGACTCAGGCATTTTCGCGTTGATTATTTGTTTTGCACGGAAAACAATTGATATCTGCCCCTCTGACACCCGCGTAGCAGGCGTCCATAGGAACACCTTAATCAGAATGTTCCAAAACGTCTCATGAAAAGTAATATGGAAAAACAAGTTGACTTAAAAAATTTGATCACCTATGACTCAATAATCGATCCAGCGATGGAGCTGAAATTTGGAACACAAGTGAAGTAGCGGCCCCTTTTTGATTGTTGTATTTTTTGGCAAAAGATATACAAAAATTTAGATTTTGTTATTTTGAATTTTAAAAAACGTGCTCTAACTTTTGAAAATTTTCGGAAAATCTGCTAAATAGTTAAGTATAAGTATAATAATAAGTATAAGTACGCTCAATGGTGTGGGGTATTGAATTTGGGTGAAATCGGCGATTGAACCAAAGTGTCACATGGTAGCCGGTGGTGGGGTAAAATGTGACACTTTTGCAGATTTTCCATAGAATTGAGGTCTTGTTAATCAAATACGTTTTTTGGCCGATTATTATATGCTCGCAAAGTTCTTGATTGCTGCAATCTTTAAATAGCGTGTTCCTGATATATAAAATATCGAGCTCGAAACTGTGTGACACAATATATGACGAGCAGAGAACCTTGTGAAATAATGTATGGACTTTTTTTGCTATTAATACTTTTCTGACTTAATTTTATGATTTTTTATATTTACTATTACCGTCAATACATTGATTCTCATGTATCAGTGCGTTTCGTAAAAAGGTAAATAATGTCCAATTAGACCTGGTCACATGAGACCCTGCAACTACATGGAGCGTATTTATTTATAATTTGTGAACACACAGGCCTTTGAGTCCGTAATACGATCACTATAGCTCACTGATACACTCACATAAAATTCTGTATTTTGTAACTACAAAGTGACAGCAATTCATTTTAAGTCCATGCGACTATTATCTTACAGATCCGATTACCATAAAATAGTCATCTCAACGATAAAAATATAGCTGGAATAGTTTTTTAGTTACCGCAACTACAATTTTTTAAAATGTATTAAAAGTAAATGGCTGCCACTTTGCAGTTACCACTTTGTAGGGTAGATTAACCAGTAAATGAACATTTAAGAAGAATAATTTTTTTATCATGAGTTTCTATAAAATATAATATTTCTAGATGGTCTGTGAAAATTTTAATGGATGACCAGAATGTCGAATTATGTGATGCAACTAAAAAAATATCGTATTTTCATCGCAAAATATATAAAAATAAATACTACAAGGCAAATATCAGAAAACACCAGTAAATGAACGGGCCAATATAACCTACACTTTTAGTCAAAAATAGGCTTCTGCGACAAAATAATGACAGTAGATAGCTAAAAAATAGACACATTAAAAATCTAATGTTCAGCCAAGTCAGAATTTCTCATCAACTCTCGAAAAGTCGTTGTTCATTCACTGGTGACTGTTCAATTACTGGTGCGTTTACCCTCGTTGCCACTTTGTAGTTGCTAAGACTTCCACAATTTCTCTGAGTGTACCTATAATTAAAAGCTCGATATCATCAAATATTGAAAAATAAATGAGAAATTTGAAAACGGCCGGTGAGTGGCCGCCTTCGGAATAAATAGAGTAGCAGTAGCAACCGTCGCGCCAGGAGTAACAGCTCGTCCAGTCAGACAGACAAATCGTAGTGTGAAGGCAACATTAATTTCTTTTTTAACTTGGCGTCGAGTCGCTACCGCGACTCTTGATAAGCGGAAGCTAATTTCACATAAATAAAATGCGTTATCATTTTTTACTGTTTTATTTAAGTCTCTGCACAAATTCTCTTCACACTAATACAATGCTTTGTGCTTCGTTGAAGGTCTATAAAAAATTCGCATTATTTATGCCAATAGAGCGCCGACAAAATTCACTCTTTCACACATTGAAGCTCCCCTATACTAAAAATTATTTGAATCTTCGAGAGAAGTGATGTAGTTAAAAATGTCCGGTGTGTTTGTTTGACCATATTTGTTAGTTACGAATTATTTTGGCTTCTGATTCCCTTCCCTCAACAATAATCATTCAAGAGTGGAGTTTAAAACCCACCCAAGTTTTCTATAAAATCGAGCAGCTTATTTAAAAAAAAAATCAAATTAGAACTTCAGTTTGGATTTCATTACACGGAAAGAAAAGATTAGTTGCCATAGCCAAAAAATGAGTTGGTACAAACAATCGATTATTCTATTTCCCTTACAACTCCAATTATATAGACTCCACGATTCGAATGGTCGTCCCAACAATTTCGCGGGAACTAATAGTGAATAGTTGAGGTTAATATTCGGTATGGTAGGGGCATCTATTATTTAGACCTTTTGTACAGCAAATTGGAAACGTAGTTGTCCCAACCAAATATTTTTTTTCGTGTAACGGATTTATTGCATGAAATTTTAGCGAAGAGAATTATAAAATAACAATTTCACCTTATTAATTATCTATGTAGCAGATATTATTACTTCTGCAATAAATCATATCTTAGTGGTTCGAATTACGAATCAACATCTAATTTTTTTTTTCATCACCTCTGTAGTCATGTACTGGATCTAAGCAGTAGCGATTAGTCCCATAATACCTTCATGGAGGTCCTAGAATAACGATAATGTTCTGTGTACCCCGACACGTGTATGTTTCGTCTGGTGTTTTGCATAGTACAGTTAACGAGCGATACAGAAATAAGAGAGTCAGTTGCCTCTGTTATTATGGTATCACAGTCGCGTTATCGTTCGTATTGTGGATAAACAGCTGCATATAATGTAACGAGTTATGAGAAGATACGCTACTATGTGATAATCTCGGACTGCTTGAGTATCCAGTTGCTCTAGACTCAAAGACCATGCATGCGACAATGCGAAACTTTTTATTTTATTTTTTACGATCAATTTCAAAGAGAGACGAATAAACCTCCAATTTCTTATCAATAAAGCGGCGCAAGAATATCACGTAGTACATTGACGCGTGCCTACCGGATTTATTACTAAAGACCCATTTATAATCACTAGGACTTCCTGCCAAAGAATCAACTTACCCATTCTGAAGCACTACAATGGACCAATAAATGCTCCACGCTATTATGTATATGGGCGTATCTCACAAACCTTCGACTTTCACGGCCTCAGAGAATATGAATCTAGTTATAGGAGCACAGAATCGCCAATTTTTTGTACTCATCTTAAGACCTTTAGAAAGCAGTATTCGTTCATGGACAAAGCTTCATCTACAGGGTGCTCGCGTAAAAAATCATATTATCATTTTAACTAAAAATCATTTATTTGGTGCTAATTCATTGTAGGAACTATGTGTTATTATGTTTTACAAGTGTTTAATTTACTTTCAATTTAACTTTTTTTTAAAATGACCCATTGGAAGGCATAGTTTTATCCCTTCCAATAGGTCATTTTTCTAATTCAATTTTACTCAATTCGTATGCAGAAAATGAAAAGTATAACTGGTAATGACTCTACTAACTCAAAATATAATTTAGATAATTTAGGAACGATAATAGTTTGAATTTATTATGCGAATTTATAAATCTGACATTCTCGAACCTGACAATTGAATACACTTTGACCCAGAAAAAAATTGTTTCTCGTCTTGAGGTCGGGCACATCTGCGAACATCTAATTCGTGATAAGAATAACGTACTCAGATGGAATTTAATTATCTTACTTGACTAGTTTGGCCGGATAACGATGCGAAAAACCTGACATTTATTCTCCACGCAGCAATATGAGTCCATGTCGCAGAACGTTGCGAGCAAAATAATTGACTCACCGACATAAATTTCACTTCATTTAATCCGTGATGATTCTACCTTCATGTGCATCCAATTCATTTGGCTTAATTAGCTTGTGCTGATATTCCTGCACCATACAACGGCGGATGTCAGGTTCACCATCGAAACCGAGTGACAGACGTTCACAGGATAACCGCTTAATTTTCTGACACGTTTGGCGATTACAATTAGGTACATTATGTTCATTGCACCTGACCAGAATTTCATGATTTTTTCCTTATTTTTCTGAAGGTGCATATCAATGCTACATCCGTACAAAGTGACGCAAAAATCAGAGTTACAAGCGAAAACGTTGTTAATTTCCGCATTTGAACCAGGATAAAACAGTCTATTGGTGTATTATAAAATTAAATTATTTTTTTTCAGATAGATTATGCTTCGTACATCTTAGTAAAAGTTTGATACTCGCGTAATTCATTCTGTGTAAATTACTATCGCATTCCGCAGTCGAGTTACACGAAAGTCAAAGGTTTGTGACATATGCCCATATGCTACCAGATCAATTTAGAATGCTCTCTATTTGTTTTTTTTGTATAGTACCGTAATTGCGACAAGTCTCTTATTTTGCAATTTTGAGGTATTGCTAATGTGATTTAACACGAGGAATGGATCATTTGGTAAAAGTAATAAAAATTGGGCACTGAGTGAAGCACGAATAATTACTCTAACGATTGAAACCTGAAACCTAAAGCGGTCTGAATCTTTTATAATTTTTTATATTTGTTTATACTATCTGTAATTGCAATTTATTTTGTGCTGACTAATTGCAGTTTAACGTATTGAATATGACGAAAAAATTCTCAACTTATGCACCACAAACCTCCGTTATGTTGGCCATGTCACATTGTACACCACTTTTCCTTAATAATGGCAGTAGTGTAAAAAGTTAATTGGAATTTTTGTAGTTATAAGGAAAAGTTGCAAAAATTTAAACGACCACCAAAACTTTATATTTCACTTTTAATTTCTTTTTGTAATTCTGTATTTTTAGTTTACTCAATGTTTTTGCCATTTTTAGAAGAAAAAAGTGTATGCAGTTTAACAATTGCTTATTGTTTTGAATTAACGAAATTTACGAAATTTCTGTTAGTATTCAAGTTGACAACAAATATGTATAATACAACAAAATTTATAATAAGAAAAACAGGTTTTTTTTACTTACAAGAATAGAAATCATCATATTATAAAAGGATGAAAAGTAGAACCTTGTATATTGCTTCTTTTTACAAAGCTACAACTATGAGAAAGTATGTTAATTAATTTTGGCTTCCTCATAGAGGAAGCTTTGTAAAAAGCGAAAAATAATGAGAAAGCATTGTGCAAGGTTCTACTTTGCATCCTTGATTAAAATCGTGGTGAAAATTCTTGTAACCGGTAATTTCTGAGGTAGAATATGCGACTTGAGAACGATGGTGAAGGCCAAAATTCAATATCAAAAAGAAAAAAAATTAGATTGGATTTTCCAACCGGAAAACGGATCTGTGAATTCTGGAATCAGAAACGGAAAAAAGTCACTTTTTTTTTAAACCATGGTAAAAAGGTTTGTGAACGGTATTGAGGTAGAATTTGCGATTTGAGAACGATAGTGAAAGCCAAAATCCGATATCTCATAGGAAAAAAAAAATTTCGTTTTATTTTCCGACCGGAAGATGGAATTCTGGAATTCTGTGAATTGTAACGAAAATATTTTGACATTTCACTATTAGTGAATTTCACTATTACTGTGAATTCTGGAATCAGAAACGGAAATATTTTGATATTTCACTATTAGTGTTTTCGATAATATAAATTTAATAAAAAATCGATTTTGCAATTAGTAAAGGCTCTAATTTTACTTTTTGATAAAAAGTTTATTTAAATAATTGTTTTGGACCATTCTGAGTGTCCTGCCATTAAATTCTCGAAAAAAAATGAAAATGTTCTTAAAATAAACTTAAAAAAAAACAAATACGTTTGCGTCTTTCCATCAACTTATTTTAGACAAAAATCACATTACACAAGCCAATAAACAAACGAAAAATTCTTCTATTACTTCACAAAACCTAAGCAAAAAAAAAAAATCCAGATTTAGGTAAATCTGGATCTAAAAAAAACTTCTTTCAAGAGAACTGAGAACATCTGTAGAGGTCTGAATCGAAAACAGTGCTTAACGGGTCACCGGGTCATTGGACTCGATGTCTGAATGAATTCGATCGCTTCGTCCTTGCCGATTCATTTCGTCTGGCAGCTTTAAGCGAGTACGTCTCATGAGCCAGTATAGCGGTGGCATGTGACGTCACGTTTACTCTCGCCGCAGCTCACATTGAAGCCGAAGAAAGGGAAGATTCGGCGGAGCCAGCATCTTTCACTTCTGATGACGACGTAGGTTCGCCGTCGACGCGCAGTCCCCGTTCTTGTCCCGCTTCGTCCCCGGACTGATGACGCGGCACGTAGGTTACATTCGTATCCTACTCTACTATACTACTGAAGCCCCCGAACGAAAGCTCTATTCACCTATACGTGTTGGTTTACCCATAGATATATGTACATGTATATATATGTTGATATATATATATATATATATATATATCAATGACACACATACACATATGAACGAACAGGTGCAAGTCAGACACGCGGATGCCGCACATTCATCCACGGAACGAAACGTACGTAACGCGGAAGGGGCCATGAGAGAAGCGCGACGGCAGCGACGACGACGACGACGACAACGACGAAGAAGACGCCGACGAGGACGACACGAAGAGAGATTCCGGGAGAACAAGGCCACCCTGACCCAGACGCAGGGTCGATCGATTCTGAGCTTTGAGTAAGGTCGATAGCCGGTGCTAATGGCTCAGCTCTTTCTTCCTTTCATCCCCCTTTCTTTCATACTTTCGTTACTTTTCTTCACTTCTGGTAAACCGAGTTCGCCGATTTCTGGGTGCAGCGGTTTGTGTAATCGACCTTCGGCAATCGGTGCAGCGGGATTTACATTAAACTCCAAGGTTAACAATATTTGGATAATTGATGTACTACACTCAGAGAAATCGTAGTAGTACAGTCAACTACAAAATGACAACTATTAATTTTTAGTCCATGCAACTAATTTCATAGTTACGGTAATTAGGAAAATAGTTATGGTAACTATTTGTTAGTTATAGTGACTATTTGATAGTTGTGGCAACTATTAAAAAATTGGCCGTACGAATTGAAAATGAATAGTTGTCACTTTATAGTTAGTAATATCATTATTTTCTCTTAGTGTATACACTGAGAGGAAAATATAGTAATTTAATAAAAAATATAGTTAGTCCGACGATAATCTAATTATAAACTATAACACGATTAAAAATTTAAACTTTTTCAACACCCTTCGTTGAATGAAAATGGGTAAAATATGCCATTTTTTGAGGTTTATATAAGGGTCTAAGAACCTCATCTCATTCTGCACAACCTAATCGGAGGTCCAAACATAAGAATTTCAGTCTACATTAGACTCCGTTTACTCCATTCGGGAACTATTTTCCATTTTCGGAGGTTTTGACGAGTGTCAAAGGAATGGGGGAACCTCCGTTGACCCTGTGGGACTGCTACATTTACACGGAAAGAAATGTTTGGTTGTGGCAACTACGTTTTCGATTTGCTGTACACGATGTCTAAAAAATTAGTTGCTCAACCATATCGAATAGTAACCTCAACTATTCACGATTAGTTCTCGCGAGATTAGTTAGGTTAACTAATCCAATCGTTGGGGCTACCACTCGAATAGGACTACCATTCGAATCGTCAGTATTATCATTCGAATCGTCGGTATTACCATTCGAATCGTTGGTATTACCATTTGAGTTGTAAGATAAATAGAATAATCGATTGGTTGTGTCAACTTATTTCTTGGTTATGGCAACTAATCTTTTTTTCCGTGTAGGTTTTGAAGAGCGTTTAAATTTCAACTCGGGCCCAGAAGGAACGTCTCTATTTTATAGTTATAGCAAATATAAAAAAATAATTGGATGAACCATAAATATAATTCCCAGGAGGAACGACTCTATTTTATGGTTATAGTAAAAGTAATTATAGTAGGATAAATCAAAATGATAATAGTTTCAAATATGCCGTTTTGTTGCATATACGATTTCAATATTTGTTTCCAATAACTTTGCAAGCATCGTTTATTGAACTATATGATCATCGCTTCAACCATAAAACATTGCAAGCCTTCCTATATTCGTTTTATCATGTAAAATCGTTAAATCAACGATATGCTTTTCTCTCAGTGTATAAAGGGTAATAAAGTTCAATGAAAAAATTGTTCTGATTTAAATTAATATAGTCTATGTACTATACAGAAATTATATTGGCCGAAGCTCTTCGTATTTATGAGCTCTCTCAAACAAAAAAAGAGAATCGGTTGATCGACAAAAAAGTTACAATCAGTTTAATATTTCGAATTTTCGTGATTTTGATTTTCCGGGTGTCCGAATTAGAAAAAATAGATGACACCTTTACTAGATTTTTAAAAATCTATCTGATGAAGAATTATAAATTTTCGATACTTGAAAAAGGCCATGGGAAAAAGTGAAAAATATAAATATATTTTTTTTCGTGAATTCCTCATGGATTTTTCAAATTCACTAAAACAAAATTAACATTTTTGTAACTAACAAAAAATTTTCCTTCGGATAGACTTTTGAAATGTTGCAAAAATCGATATTGTTTTTTTCGCTTTCGGACCTCCTCAAAAATGAGATTCTCAAAAATTCGGCACTTTTAAATAGCCATAACTTTTTATAGGTTGACCGATTTACAATTTTATTTTTGCGTTTGAAACAAAAAGAAAGGCCATAAGATTATTACGATACCTCAATTATTGCGCCCCTGAGATTGATCTGGAAAATGACCAAAATTACGGAAAATTTTTGTTTTTTCGCTGCCTCAAATTTAAATATCTGTAAAAAAATTTCCTTGACGCATCTCAATTTGTCACATAGCGTTTTGAAGCATGATTAATTGTAGAGAAAACGACCACACGATGGAGTTGCTAATCCATTCTTTTGAAAAATTATACTCATTTAGTGAAAAATTAGTTCTATTTCTATTATTGGTTCTATCGGGTTGCCGAAATGTCGAAAATCGTATTACTTTTTTTTTCTTCTTATATACTATACCGGTGTATCTTGACTCGCTGGACATAAAATTACTATCCATTTTACAAAACAAAGAATTACAGAACAAAAAAAAGTGTTGTGTTTCGCAATTTTTTTAGATTTTTACTATGATTAATTAAGATTTTCGTACACATTATCGTGTATCAGTAATTAGTAGTTAAGTACCACTATGATTTATCCTCAAAAAAAGAAGGCTCTTCGAAAAATATTTCTGAATACGTAGCTAATTTTCCGTAAAAATGTATGTCATACACGTGAGAATAAACTTTAACTTTTTTCTATGTAGAATATTTTTCACACTGATCAGATTCTATACAGACGAGTGTCAGTCAGTGCGCTTGATACCGGCGTCATGGATGAGCAGAGATCCCCGAAGAACGCCACCCTGACCCAGTCAGTCTATCCGCTCGTCAACGAAGAATCGATAGCTCTCACTAATCAGATCAAACCGCACCCCACACACATCCCTCTGTCTTACTCGTTGTATTCGCGACGATGACCATATAGATACGAGGGTTATACTATATCGGTACATCACATGGCTACTATAGTACACGAGCTACGTGGTTGACGCGCTTCGATAGCTTGACGCGTTTTACACCCTCAGATCGAACACTTTCATTCTCCATTCTTCTTTTTTTATCTCTGGTCTCGAGGCGCTGGATTACGAGCTTCCGGTTGAGGATCTTCTTCGTGATCGTGTATCGGACTCCCTTTTTTTTATTACAGCTGTAAAGGTGGCTCAATAGACATTCAGACTGATCAGAATTATCGAGTGACCGAACAGTGACACCAATTAACTTCTACGTGATAGGAGGGGAAAGATGGGGGGAGGGGGGGAGGGGTGTTTAGTAAGCAGGACACGCCAGTTCTGTAACCCTCCCAGTGGAGGGTGTGCGATGATTTCGTTTCTTTGTGGGATATCCGATCGACTTATTCGTGTAATCGTGAAACACGATTGTACGTCGGTACGTGACGTCAATTTTCACGCTCGTCAGACTCAACGTTTGTGGTCAACAGAGACTCTCAATTTCTTGGTTGTACGGAAATAAAAAATGATTCGATATATCGTGTAAATTAGGAAATTAAAAAAAAAAATAATAACAGGATGTTATAATTACTAGAAGATATGACGGTTTTATGATTAATTATATTTTCATGATAATATTTAATATCATAACTAGAATTATGTAATTAATTTTCTTATCAGATTTTTGTTTTAATCATACTCCTTTTTGGTAGGATTTAAATTTTTCTGCTTACGATGATATTTAATTCACAAAAATATATTCAGATATACAAACTATATTATTTGATATTTAATTATCGAATTTTTTTTTAGATAGAATTTCTCTAGACACGATTTTACCGTAAATTGTAACTGGGGAAATTTATTCAAAGCATTGTTTATTTTTAGTCAAAAAAATAATTGTTGCCACAGCGTAGGAAAAAGATAATTGCGATATCCGATTGACTTGTTTGTGTAATCGTAAAACACGATTGTACGTCGCTACGTGACGTCAATTTTCACGATCTTCATACTCAACGTTTGTAGTCAACAGAGACTTACATTTTCTCGATTTTACGGAAATAAAAATTGATTCGAATTATCGTGTAAATTAGGAAATAAACAAAAAAAAAATAACAGGATGATATAATTACTAGAAGATATAATGGTCTTATCAATACTTATATTTTCATGATAAGATTTTCCATTATAAATAGAATTATGTAATTACTATTCTTATAAGATTTTTGTTTTAATCATACTCCTTTTTGGCAGGAATTTAATTTTTCTGCTGGCGACGACATTTAATTCACAAAAATATATTCAGGTATACAAACTATATTATTTGACATGTAATTTTTGAATTTTTTCTAGATAGAATTTCTCTAGACACGATTTTACCGTAAATTGTAACTGGGGAAATTTATTCAAAGCATTGTGTATTTTTAGTAAAAAAAAATAATTGTTGCCACAACGTAGGAAAAAGATAATTGGGATATCCGATCGACTTATTCGTGTAATCGTGAAACACGATTATACATCGGTACGGGACGTAAATTTTCACGATCGTCATATTCAACGTTCGTAGTTAACTTACATTTTCTCGATTTTACGGAAATAAAAATTGATTTGAATTATCGTGTAAATTAGGAAAAAAATAACTGGATAATATAATTACTAGAAGATATAACGGTCTTATCAATACTTATATTTTCATGATAAGATTTTCAATTATAACTAGAATTATGTAATTAATTTTCTTATAAGATTTTTGTTTTCATCATATTCCTTTTTGGCAGGAATTTAATTTTTCTGCTTGCGACGATATTTAATTCACAAAAATATATTCAGATATACAAACTATGTTATTTGATATTTAATTATCGAATTTTTTCTAGATAGAATTTCTCTAGACGCGATTTTACCGTAAATTGTAACTGCGGAAATTTATTCAAAGCATTATTTATTTTTAGTAAAATAAAATAATTGTTGCCATAGCGTAGGAAAAACATAATTGGAATATCCGACCGACTTATTCTTGTAATCGTGAAACAGGATTGTACGTCGGTACGTGACGTAAATTTTCACGATCGTCATATTCAACGTTTATAGTTAACTTAGATTTTCTCGATTTTACGGAAATAAAAATTGATTTGAATTGTCGTGTAAATTAGGAAAAAAATAACTGGATAATATAATTACTATAAGATATAACGGTCTTATCAATATTTATATTTTCATGATAAGATTTTCAATTATAACTAGAATTATGTAATTAATTTTCTTATAAGATTTTTGTTTTAATCATACTTCTTTTTGGTAGGAATTTAATTTTTCTGCTTGTGACGATATTTAATTCATAAAAATATATTCAGATGTACAAACGATATTATTTGATATTTAATTATCGAATTTTTTCTAGATAGAATTTCTCTAGACGCGATTTTACCGTAAATTGTAACTGCGGAAATTCATTCAAAGCATTGTTTATTTTTAGTAAAATAAAATAATCGTTGCCACAGCATAAGACCAACTTAATTGGTCAATTTTCGCGCTCATCATACTCAGCGTTTGTAGTCAACAGAGACTTACATTTTCTGGGTTTTACAGAAATAAAAATAGATCCGAATTATCGTGTCAATTACAATATGGAAAAAAAAATAAACTGGATGATATAATTACTATAAGATATAACGGTCTTATCAATATTTATATTTTGATGATGAGTTCTTAAATTATAACTATAATTATGAAATTAATTTTCTTAATCATACTTCTTTTTGGCAGGAATCCAGTTTTTCTACTTGGGACGTTATTTAGTTCGCACAAATATATTCAGATATACAAACTATATTATTTAATACTTAATTATCGAATTTTTGTTTTAAATGGAATTTCCCTAGACACGATTTTACCGTAAATTGTAACTGAGGAAATTTATTCAAAGCATTGTTTATTTTTAGTAAAATAAAATAATCGTTGCCACAGCGTAGGAGAAAGATGATTGTAATGGCAACCATTGAAGCGTTGCGGAAATTATAGGCAATCAGTTGATAGCCCACAAATCTCTCCATACACGCGGTCCACTAGTTTCCGTCGCAAAGACCCTAAAAGCTCAAAGATATTTCCAAGCACCAAATATTCTTCTTCTCTCTGAGTTATATGATGGTTTCTCCGATGGGACAGTCCATGCGTAAGGATACACAGTACATCTTTGAGCATCGACATCGAATTGACCCATCCGGCTTTACGCTCTTCCCTTCCTTGTACATACATCACCGTGTATACTTGTATATACAGTAATACCGACTATGTACTATTCGTTATTGCTGCACTTTTCTTTTTGTTCTCCCTTGGCGTAAATATGCTACAGTCCAAGTTCAGCCTTCTTCAAGAAAAGTGGATGAATGTAGAAATTTTTATTGTACAGTATTTGAATTTTTTCAAAAAAGGACGCGCGCGTTCTAGCTTTCGCAAAATTAGCGATATTTTGCTAAATAATTCTTCAAAAGTGTAGATACTCTTAATGTTGTTTGGTATTGAATTTGACCAAAATCGGAAAAGTTGTTCGGATTTTACGCGATTACGACTTTTCAAAAAAATTAACGTTTTCGCTACAACTTTCATAAAAGTTTAACGATTCATATGAATACTTCTCCATAACTGAAGATACGTTCAAAGTTGTTTGGTATTTAATTTTAACAAGATCGATAAAGCGGTTTGGATTTTACGTGATTTTGAATTTTTTTTTCAAATTACCGCTTTCGCTCTAGCTTTTAAAAAATTTGAGAAAGTAATTCAAAACTTTGTACACAATAAAAATACAACACAACGGTATTTGTTACGGCGTTTTTTACTCGTGTGCAACTTTGATTATTTTTTAGACCACACATGTTTTCAAATTTCTAATGCCGATAAGTACCAAAATTCAATTGCAAATTTCTACTTTTTTTTGCGAATTCTTGCACATATCGAGATATGATTGTGTATCCTCATTATTATTTATTTTTTGAAATTTCTCGCAACTATCGAGGTATGATTGTTATCCTATATGCGTAAGGTACATTGTTAAGCATCGCCATTGAATTGACCCTTTCAATTATAGCCCCCATCCCCCTTCCTTTCATATCTTCTCCCTTTTTTGCGTCCTCGTAGAGGAAGGTTTGTTTTCATGAAATTTTCTTTTCGAGAATTTCATGTCAAAACGTTTAAAATGATCTGAAACGGCGAGAAAAGTGGTTTAGAAAAATTATCCGGAGTGTATGTATGTGTGTGTGTGTGTGATGAAGGGCCAAAATTCATATAACTGTAACTTCTAAATTATTAGACCGAATCAGCTAAATTTAAAAAAATACATACAATACTAGCTAATCTTCAATTGGTATAAATTTTACAAAATAGCTTAACGCATTTCAATTTTATAAGAATTTTGAAATATTGAAAAAAGTATGTAAATGCTCTAGCTCGAACGAATTTTTAGGTACCGGCTTGAAACTTCGTATTAAAATTCAACAAAGTGATACGACCTTTGGTATTGAATTTGGGCCAAATCGGTAAAGCGGTTTGGTTTTTATGAGATTTTCAATTTTTCGAAAAATTTGCGTTTTGCTCGAATTCAGGTAAAATTTCAACTAATCGACTGAAATTTCATGATGATCGGTAAAGCGGTTCGGATTTTACGTGATTTTGAATTCTTAAAAAATTTATTGGTGTCGCTTTGGATTTCGTAAAACGTAAAAAATCATAAACTTTGTCAATAATTTTCATCTTTCGCAAATCTTCCTCTATGAGGAATCCAAAAATAAAATAAAGAAACTTCCTCATAGAGGAAGCTTTGTTTTCATGAAAACACTTTTTTTTCGAGATTTTCATGCCAGTATGCTTAGAATTGTCCAAAACGTCGAGAAAAGTGGTTTAGAAAAAATGTCCGTATGTAAGTGTGTGTGTGTGTCCTGGGCTCCGAAAATTCGATGAACTATTACTCAGTAACCGTTTGGGCGATATGGCTCAGATTTGGCACGCAAGTGGAGTAGTTGCCCCGCTTTGAATGTTGAGATTTAAAAAAAACCAGCCATTTTGATTTTATGGTACTTTTAATTTTTTGAAAAAAGGGCGTGGTCGTTCTAACTTTCGTAAAAATTATACGATTTTGCTAAATAGTTGTTTATAAATAAATATACGTTCAATGTTATTTGGTATTGCATTTGGGCGAAATCGGTAAAGCGGTTCAGATTTTATAGATGTTTGAATTTTTCGAAAAAAATAATTTTTTTTTATAAATCACGTCGAATTTCATCAATTTAACTGAAATGTTTTACAGACGAAAAGGAACATGCAGCTATGCCACGTACCAAATTTGACGATGATTGGTAAAGTGGTTCAGATTTTACGACATTTTGAAATTTATTAAAAAAAACGATTTTCGCTCTAGCATCAGCAAAAGTTGATAATGCGAGACAAAAGTTTGTACTCAATGGAAATAAGAATGCAAAGTAGAACTTTACACATTGCTTGGTATATAATTTTTATTTTTTTAAATTTATAATGACCGCTTGTCCCAAAATAGAATTGCTCATAACTCTCGAACGGCGTGACGAATCGAGATGAAAATTTACACAACAAGGATGTAAAGTAGAATTTTGCACATTGCTCCCTCATTATTTTCCGCTTTTTACAAAGTTTCCTCTATGAGGAAGCCAAAATTGTATTACTTACTTCCTCATAGAGGTAGCTTTGTAAAAAGCGAAAAAGAATGAGGAAGCAATGTGCAAGATTCTACTTTGCCTTCTTCTTTATGTTTCACTTTCTATAGTAATAATTACCTAGACACTACACTTTATTGCTTCACTTTTCTATTTTCCTCCATTCGCGTAAATATGCTACAGTCCAACTCTACTCTTCCTCAACAGAAGCGATCGTCAACAGAAACAGAAAAAAAGGAAAACTAGATTCTTTTAGCTTTTGCCTGGAGGCTCGCTGGGATATCGGATGTAGAAGCCCTCGCTGATCTCGGACAGTTCCTTCCTAGGCGTATACCGCGCACAGTGTGCGGCTATATGCTCGTGGAGCGAACGGTGATTTAGTGAGATCTGATCTCCGCATAGCGAGAGAGAGCGAGAGGAAACTAAGAGTCGATCCAGACTCGGATCAGCTGGACCATAAATATCAGGTGTTTTTTCCTTCTCTCTTCCTCAGACGTTTTTTTTCTTCTTTCGAATATTGTCCTCGCTCTGTCTATTTTTCCTCTTTCGATGGATAGTTTGCTATTGGAGCAAACGGAGCTGGATTTTTACGTCTTAGAGTCGCTCTCGCTCTCGAACAATGTAACCCCTGACCCCGGGAGTCAAGCTCGCTGGCCACGGCATTCGTCTTCATGTTACCGCGCAAGCTCTGTCTATCTCTCTCTTTTTTCTTTTTTTCTTTCTCTCTTGCTCTTCTTCGTGTCCAAGTACGCGACAAGCCAACCCCTCCTTTCGCGCCGGATCTCTCTTTCAATTCCGGGGATTCGCGAAATCCCCTTTCTCTCTTATACGCGATAGTATCCCGAGGAACCCTCGCGCCCTCTCTTTAGGTTCTTATATATATACGTATACATATATCGTGAGGATCGGTTTCCCTCTTTCGCTGCGGTCTCGGAACTTGGCTTATTTTCTTGTGCTTCGATGATCCTTCCCGGTCTTTCCTTCACTCTCACCAGCAACGTGTGCTTTCGATTGGAATAATCTCCCTGTGTCTCTCGATACAAGACGATTTTCCAATCCCATACGATATTTACGCTGTCTGTACCTAAGCCCTTTTCTCAATCCCAACGATATGACTTTAGCTATATATAATTGTAGCAAACGGTCCTAGTGGGAAAAAAATCGTAGTGATTCTACGATTGTTTTATGTGATCACCGATTTTTTTTTTAGTTATAGTGGATACTTTCGTTTGATGGACCTTTTTTTTTGAATGTCGAGAATCGAAGATTAGAGAAATTTATTGTTGGATTTTTTTAATTCGTCTGTAATTTAGCGTACATATAGTAAAAAATAAGTAGAAATTTTTGTACATGTGATAAAAATGATTTCTGCATGAATATCCATATAATTTTGCACTTTTTTAAAATCAATTTCTAGTTTTATCCAAAGATGTAGAGAAATAATTTGTGTTGAACTAGAAACTGATGAAAATGGTCTGTAAAATTAACAAAAAGGTTGCGTGAATGTTTGTCGACATTAACCTTTGGTAGGGTGCGGGTCAAAATAGCGAATGACCAAAATAGCAAATGGTTAAAATAGCGAATTTCAAAATAAGAAATGTCTGAATCTAGAATGGCCATCATTATGAAATTTGCTATTTCAGCCATTCGCTATTTCGATCATTCGCTATTTTGACCCCCAATCTTATTAAAATGTAATCAAAATAGCGAATGGGTAAAATAGCGAATTTCATAATAATAACAATTCTATATTTAGACGTTCCTTATTTTGAAATTCGCTATTTCAGCCATTCGCTTTTTTGGTCATTCGCTATTTTGACCCCCACCCCTTTGGTAATAGTACAAAAAGCCCAATTTTGGTGTTGACCGTAAATTTAATGATAGTAGATTATTATTAAACAAAATTTTAACAATGTGTCGATAATTATGTTTTGGTAAATTTAATGTCTACATTAAGATATGAAAGTTGACATTTTCTATAGAATCGAACTACAATTGAATAATAGTTTTTATAAAATTGACAAGAATCGATAAAGTGGTGCTAATTTTGTTACATTACGTTTTCCGAATTGCAATTGAATGTTATTATTAAAACAGTTGATAAAATAAATTCCTTAATTTTTTCAAATTACGATAAACGTAATTTACAATTTGTGGAATAATTTTACGAAAACCTTAATTGCCAAGGCTTGTAAATTCCGGTGCAAAATTTTTTTTTTAAGCGAGCGTATTTAACTACAGACAAAATATACTTATCTGCTCTATAAACATTAGAGAAAAGAAAATAAAATTTTCAACCCGAAACAAAATTTCATATTTCCTTAACACTATACTTTACGACGCATTTTTTATTATTAATATCAACGAAGATATAAAAGTAAACGAGGTAAGTTTTTGAGAGGTCTTACTGACGCGTTAATTTCGTCGTTGGTAGCTCATTCCACTTGGAGGGATTTTGAGAATTTCATCAGACTCGCGACGAAGCTGATGCTTTGGATTATTTACCAATTATAGTTACTACCGTCGCGAATCTCTGTGGCATTCGGGAGCACCGAGTCGTCGTCCCCTTGGCGAGGAAAGGCGGGACGATTTCGCGCTGGCTTAACTACACTTTTATAGCGCTTCTTCGCGACTTTGAAGGGATAATTTTTATCCGACGAGCCTCTCTCGTTTTCTCTCTTTGCTGGCTTATTCGCCCTCTCGTCTCTTTCTTTCCTCGCTATTTCTCCCCTGGCGAACCAACCCCGCACAGTTTACTATGCCGAGTTCTCTTGCTCGTTGGGCGGTTCCCTCTCTCATCGTAAAATTAAGTCAAACAGCTTCAGGGTGCCGGGGCACCACTCAATTGCGGTTTTTACCGTTTAAGTAGAACGAAAGCTGAGCACACTGCGAGGATTGACTGTACGAGCTGCACGTCTAACAGAGAAAAGTGTGTGCGACGCAGAGGTAAAAGAAAAAGCACCCTGGAGTTTCTACAAACGACACTCGAGCTCCTCATAACTACGATAAAGTACTTTGCTATATTCCTTTGACTTGCAGCGTAGATAAGAGATTGATCGTTATATATAAGCGGCTCTTGTGATGCTTGAATTAAAAATTATCAGCAAATACACACCCGTAATTTCGTTACCGCAACTATTTAGAATTATTTAGTCCGTTCAATTTTTGTTTTCGGAGGCGATTCGCAAAAGTCTTGAGAGGTATAATCTACTTTAGCGTTAGGTTAACTGTTTAATAAAAAAATTTTAATTTCCTGGTAAATATTTGCAATTCGATTTTGAAACAACGTTTAACGACTTTAACTTTAACTTTAAAGATATTTTACGTTTTTGAAACACTGATTCCAGGGAAGGAATTATATCTTAAAATTTTTATATTTTTCATATTAAATTTAAATATAAATTTTCTTAGTTAACTAAATTTGTTAAAATTGTACATATTAAATATTTTTTCTTAAAAATTACAATAAATTTTTTCTTATTTTGTATCTTTAAACTATTTTATCATTTTTATATTTTTTATATTAAATTTAACTATAAACTTTATTAGTTAACTAAATTTGTTAAAATTTCACATATTCAATATTTTTTCTTAAAAATTTCAATAAATTTTCTCTAATTATGCAATTAAGTATTGTATAAAGATTTTCATCAAACTCTAATTTTTTATATATGTTATCGGATGGTTGATATTTAATCTAAAATTTGTTCTTTTTACACTAAAATGTCGAAATTTTTATTCCTTTTTTGTAAACTACATATTAACCTTATTAAATATTAAGCACTTGAAATTGTAAATAATGTATTTGTGAAGCATACAATTTTTGAAAATTTCAATATTTTTTAATAATATTTGAGTCATTTTAATTTTATAATTATGATTATTATATCTACATATTCAAGATAAAAAGTTACATTGAGGATAATTCTTTAAACTAAAAATATATATTATTTAATTTTAAAAAAAATCTTACTTTCTTGTTACTTTATAAACAAGTTGGAAATAAAATGAGAATAATTTTCTAAGTGTGACATACAGTTAATTTCAGTAATCCGAGCTTTATTTTTAATCAGGCACACCCATATGGTTGATATAAAATTCAAAATGTCATAAAATTTTTACCGCTCGACCGATTCATGTCAAATTTCTACCTCAACTTTGATCTATGCTAATCCGTATGTACATCAAATTTGTATTCAGTATCTCGTATAAAATTTGCTGAATTAGTCGAAGTTTAATGAAATTGTAAAGACGTCAATTTTTCGAAAGTTCAAAATCTTATATAATCCGAACCTCTGTACCGATCTTCACCAAATTCGATATCTACTATAGCTGGATATTATTTGTCCTTGTAGAAGACTTGAGCAGGGGGCAGAGAGCACGAAAACATCAGTTTTTCGAAAATTTAAAATTCTATAAAATCTATTACTTTATTTGCCAAAAACGATTTAGCTCATTAGCTCAAAAATTGCGGCAGCTAGAGAACATTCAGACATTTTGCGAAAAATTCACAGTCTTATAAAATCTAAAAACATGTTTTAATTTTTTTCGTAAATTTATAAATAGAAAGGAGCATTGCTGCTCTACTACCAAACTACTATATTGTTCTACTATTCCTCTACTACTCTAATGTACCAATTTCCAGCTTGATTTTTAAAGTGGTTCTCGAAATACAGCGGTTTGAATTTTGCAAGCCTGTTACACACATACACACATCCATTCAAACATTTTTTCTAAACCAATTTTTTCGATATTTTTGGACAATTTAACTAAATATTTGTATAAAAGATATAATTTAATTATGAAATTAAATACAAATTTGAATTAGCTAAACATTTTTTAAGTAATTTATTTGGAGGAGGAATAAATTATTTAAAGTTAAATTTAACTAAAAAATTTGATTATTTAATAAATATTATTGGACAATTTAACTAAATATTTGGACAAAAGATATAATTCAATTATCAAATTAAATACTAATTTGAATTAGTTACAAAAATTTTAAGTAATTTATTTGGAGGAGGAATAAATAATTTAAAGTTACATTTAACTAAAAAATTTGATTATTTAATAAATTTAACGGACAATTTAATTAAATATTTGGATAAAAGATATAATTCTGACCAATTCTGACCATTCTGAGTAATTTGACATGAAAATCCAGGAAATTTTTTTTTTTTTCACGAAACAAAGCTTCTTCTATGAGGACGCAAAAATGTGCAATATCATCTGTCAATGAGATCAGCCAAGAAAAAAATGAATTTAACAATTCTCACTAGAATCAGAGCAGCAGAATGAGACGATTTAATTCGCAGTCGTTCATGCAAGCATCGCGTCGACTTGTTCGCCGGTGATGCGAGCCACCCTTGGTTTATACCACGTCGCTCCCTTTCGTTCCCGCGTTAAAGACCGATTTGATCGGGTTTCGCGGTATTACGCCACGTAACTCCTTCCGCTTCGTTCTCTTCTTTTTTCGATCTCGTTTCTGGTGGCTCCGCTTTCGTGCCTCGAGCCTTTCTTCCAACGATGTCGCGCCGCAGTTGCCATCAGTCACCAGTCATCAACGTGATTGACGAGTGATATCGTTAACGTTTTAGTCCCCTGCGCGAAGGCGCGTGCGATCTACCGCAATGATCTCGTTACCCGTCTTCCTCTTCTGCTGTTCTGTTCTGATGTGGCTCTTTGCTACCCCTATACTGCCTGCAGTAGGGCACTACCTTCAACCCTGATCGTACTACCGAAATATCACACCGGATGTACGGTAACTTAAAATAATTTTAATTGATTCAAAGGATTAAGAGGATGCTGGAGTAGATTTTTCTATCGACTTTGGTCGGTAAGTTTCCCGATGATGACACAGATGACGCCGACGTAGTCTGTTTACTTTTGGAAAAAGATACTGCGTCTCCCGAAATTCAGTATGGCCGCCCACGATATGATAACAGACCTTTGCTGTTAGATATAATTGGTTCTGGAAATCAGATATGTACAATCAGACCGGATGTCAATTTTGTGATGATTTCTGAATATTCTAAAACCATCAGAATGTCGACTACACAAGCCAAATCCATATATACCCGCGCAAAAAGGAAAGTATTAAAACAGTATTAAAAAAAGTATGAAAAGTATAATATTTCAAGTATGATCTATTGGACTGAATTAATACTAAAAAGTATTAGACCGTATTGTTAGTTTTAAGGATCCAGGTCGATATCTCCATGGTTTTTGGTGTCCAGGTCGATATCTCCATGGTTTTTGATGTCCAGGTCGATATCTCCATGGTTTTTGGTGTCCAGGTCGATATCTCCATGGTTTTTGGTGTCCAGGTCGATATTTCTATGGTTTTTGGTATCCAAATCGATTTCTCCATAGTTTTTGATGTCCAGGTCGATATCTCAATAGTTTTAGGCGTCCAGGTCAATTTTTTCATAGTTTTCGGTGATCAGTTCGATTTTTCCATAGTTTTCAATGCCTAGATATACTTCCACTTGTTTTTTAATTATCTACACCGGACTGGATGCTGAAAATTGAGGCGCGATTAACCTACAGCTCGAAAACTGTAAACAAATATATTTTGCACAACAAACATTATAAATCGATCGACCTGGAATCCGAGAACTATGAAGATATCAACCTGGACACCTAAAACTGTGGAGCAATCGATCTAGACAACTAAAACTATGGGCCGTTCGACTTGGACATCCAAAGCGATGGAGATTTCGACCTGGATACCGAAAACCATGGACATATCAACTCGGACACTGAAAACTAATAATACGGTCTAATACTTTTTAGTATTAATTCAGTCCAATAGATCATACTTGAGATATTATACTTTTCATACTGTTTTAATACTTTTCTTTTTGCGCGGGTAGTGTATCATACGTTCGCGTTGCAAAGTTTCGGAGCTTTTCCAAAAGTAAATAGACTACATCGGCGCCACCTGTGACTTAAGGTAAACGCCCCAATAGCCGGCCATCTTAGAGAATAGGAAACTGTAAAGTTATATTTCTTATACTAAAATGATCTTTCTATGATTGTAACCATAACTAATGCAAAGCTTAGTTTTTATACTTTTCAAAAAGCATCGATTAATTCATATCAGGGATGTAGTTTTTTGTTAAAGTTAGGAAACAATTGAGAAAGTCGATGGACTAGTACCCGACCACCGATTTCAGGTAATGTCTAAATACCCGACCAAGCATGCCCCTACGCAACCACCCGCCGATACGAGGCTATGCGATTCGTTGAAACTTCATTTTATTTCTTAAATTACACGCAACGTTTGGGATAATTTATGATAAATAATAACTAATTAAAAGGTTCACCGTGACGTGCAACCGGCATCAACTTGTCATAGAGGTTATGTTCGCTGAGTTTGTGTTGGCCGGGAATAGGCCGCGGTTGGATATCGGTACAGCATACTGCGGATGCGCCCCAATAACCAACCATGGAAATTGACGACTTAGCAGTGGTTTTTCGCAAATTTTAATGGAAGATTTATAAAGTCTATTTATTCGCGAATACCACAAGCCACGAATTATTGTGGAAATCGTGAAAATAACAGCGTCATAAGCTTAACAACGTTACGCCAATTCTTAACGAACTGGCTAAAAGATATGCGCCGATCCTCTGAGCGGCGTCTGCAGTGCACAACATCTTTAAAAAACGTCAACAAAAAAATTAATGACTACTTTTATTATCGGCCTATGCAGACATAAAGAATTGCAAAAATGGTAGCACTAGTTATTTATTTATTTCATACTCATAATATCTTAATTTTAGTCAATATTTGTGTCAGTGGTTGGAGACTGGTACATGGTTGGGTACCGGGGCGTTTACCTTAATTGGGAAACTTTATTCACGCTCTTCTCGACCTACTCTGATCACGAAAAAACTACGTAAACGTACTTTACAAACTACGGGCCCTTCTTTTGTGCTATCGCAAATCCAACGGGCTTAAAAAATGCGAAGAACCTCATAGAATCGGTAGCCACGCTCTTTTTTTGAATGTGATGTCTAGAAATGTTTATATAGGGCGAAATAGGTGGTGTTGACAGATCGAGCGGCCATATTAGTTTTCGGTAGGTTTACAAAATTACGATGTTCTTTATTTTTCACGTGTTTTCATTCAAAATTCGAGCAGACGCCGATACGCCTACGTTGATATTATAATCCTGTGCAATTTGAAACATATTTGTAACATATTAATAACGTAGTTTGTAAACTACGAAACCGAAACTTTTTACCGACCAAAGTCGGTAAAAAAATCTACTCCAGCATCCTCTTAAAATGAATCGATATCAGGAATAGGGAGGAATAACATTTTTTTGAATAAACAGGTATTTTTAGTATTTGTACTCTTCATTGGTTATATGAATGATTAATTTAAATGTGAATTAAAACATAATTATTTATCATCATTGCGACATTATTTTTTTTCATACACACTATTTTTTTTAATTGGCAAATATAGAAATAATCGCATTAAACCATTAAAAAACGTGCACTGAGAGAAATTGAGGTGGTCCTGGTAACTTTTCAGTGATAATTGTATTTTATTATTTCAGGTGAGTATTTTCGTAGTTACATTAACTCTCTTCACTGTTAACGTAACTACGTTTTTGTTAATGGTAACTATGAAAATAGTTACCAGAACCATATCAATTTCTTCCAGTGTGATTATCAATATATTATAGAAGTCTATTTGATAGAAATTATTACGCCTATTATGAAACTGATGATTTGACAATTGACAACTTAAACGTTTTATGCGCAAAACTTGATAAACATGAAAAAAAATTTTTTTATGGTTTTCATTTGAAATTTTTGGATTATCGTCACAAGCATTTACAGTTTTGTAATCAGTGGAAAATTCCGATTAGATAGACTTTTAAAATTTAGTAAGAAACGACATTTTTTCCTGCCCATAACTTTCTTTTTTATTTAACGATTTTTTCTTTTTGGATGCGAAAGAGTTTGCCATAACGAAGAGCATGGTGCAAATATCATTATTATATCTCAATTTTCGCGTTCATAAAATCATTTTAAAAACGTCCGAAGTCAACTTATAAGCCTAAAAAAAAATGTTAACTCCACGAATTCTATTTCGCCATGTATCATTTTAAAGCTCGATTTATGGCGACCATTTTTGTTAAATCCTGAATTTTTGTCGGTGTGTAGATCTTTTTCTTTTTGTTATTTATTTTAGCTGGAAATAAAAAAAATCATTTCAAAAAAGGGGTCTTTTCCGTTTTTTTTTAAATTCTCATTATGATTCATTAAGATTTTCATAAAAATTCTTTCATTTTTGTAATCAGCGGAATTTCCTATGAGATAAGATCTTAAAACCTTAAAAATTTAATTTAAAAAAAAGCATTAATTTTATGGCCTAGAACAACTGGAAGACCGTAAGAGAGCAATGTAGACGAATATTGTGGTCTAGAGCTTCATTTATATTGATTGTAATTGATTACATTTCGGAAATAAAAAATATTACGGAAATGCTTGTTAAATTACTTATCATTAATGAATTTCTGATTTCCAATTGTACCCTGAAACCCTATCGAGTGTAACTGGACTCCGTTAATAATACGGAAAATAAACCAGGTATCGACATCCTATACGTTGGCTAATAGTGTCCGATACGTAAAACATACGAGGAAGAGAAACCTTATACGTATATATCAGTGCTATACATTATAGCGCTTAATGCTTGTAAAAAATCAATGAAACCGATGAGAATCGACTTTCCGCAATCAAGTCTGAACTGATTCACAATCGAGGTTGAAAACTTCAAGGAAGCTTTAGCGATTATCAATATGGAACATTTTGAAACACTTGCGAAAATAAGAACGTGCTGGGTTGTCCAATAAAAGCCTTGTATATTCGCTATATTTAATAAACAGCTATTTTTGCAAAACATGAGATAGCGAGTACAAATTTTCTATCCAAAATCATAACTATTTTGCAATTATTCGTATAGTTTCGTCACAATCTGAAACATGGTTAATATATTTCACAATCAGAGTTGTAAATGCCTAATACTTATGGAAATAATGATGATGATACGATCAGCTCTATGATTATGATTTTATAATAATAACATGTAGCGATTATAATACGATGATTAAACTTTGGAATGGCTGCAAAAATTATTATTTCTCAATAAAAATTCACGGTAATCCTTTTGAAAAAATGGGAAAAAATAAGTAATGCATTACTTATTTCTCCCATTTTTTCCACTATTTCTTGCAATATTAAAGCGAAAATTAGTATTTTTTTCAGCTATTCAAATGTTCACACTCTATTTTATAATCACTACATATTATTATTATGAAATCATAATTACAAAACAAATTGTACTGTAAACTATATCTCATGAATTAATGGGGATTTACAACTCTGTTCACAATACAAATAAATATTATAAGAATATTTGACCCTGAGTTACAATATGTTTATATTGAAAAGTTACCGTTTGACTAAATAAAGCTGCAAAGTAGAACTTTGCAAATTGCTTCCTCATTATTTTTGGTTTATTACGAAGCTTCCTCTATGAGGAAGCCAAAATTAATATTAACATACTTCCTCATCGAGGTAACTTTATAAAAAGCCAACAATAATGAGTTAACAATTTGCAAAGTTCTACTCAGCAGCTTTTTAAAAATTTTCATCTTTTCGCTATTTTGATTTGGAAAAGTGATATATTTTTAAACTAAAACATATATTATGTTTTAGTTAATAGAGCCATAAAAGGGTTAAGAAATTTGACAGATAAAGAATGTGCAAATGGAATGTGGAAAATCTCCTACGATTCCAGAACGGTTGAAGGCCAGCCCCAACACGAAAGCCGAGGGGGTTGGTTTCTCGGTGTCCAGGGTCGCGGGAAGCTTAGTAGCAGCCCGAGTTCTCGCGCCGTCGCTCTTCGCGATTCTACCGCGCGCACCTACCACCTATGTATATACCTCCTCTACCTATAGTATACAACACAGCATACGGACCATACCTATCCAGTTAGTCGGTACGGCCTCGGTATGGCTCTCGACGAGGCGCCACTCTGGCCCCGCCTTCAACGATACAACCGAGCCCCCAACGATTCTGGTGCGTTATCATTATTATTGTTATTATCAGTATGCTCGTTCCCGGCGTATCTATCCCCTCCAGTTTTCCCAATTCGTAGAGCTCTCTGAGCTCTAAAAATATAAATTCATTAATTTGTAGAAAAATCGGAAATGGGACAAAAAATCATTTTTGGAAACTGATACATTTTAATTAGTCCTTTGAATTTTTAAATCACCGGTTATAGAAATTGATAGTGAGTGAAATAATTAAAATAGATCGTCGGCAATGTGGGTTTATTTATGTAAAGTTTAAAGTTTGTGAAACTAAATTGTAATAAATTAGATGAGAGAAATTCATTAATTTGTACAGAAATCGGAAATGGGACAAAAAATCATTTTTGGAAACTGATCAGGTTTAATTCGTTCTTTGAATTTTTAAATCACCGGTTATAGAAATTGATACCGAGTGAAATGATTAAAATAGATCGTCGGCAATGTGGGTTTATTTATGTAAAGTCTAGATAAAGTTTGTGAAACTATATTGTAATAAATTAGATGAGAGAAATTCATTAATTTGTACAGAAATCGGAAATGGGACGAAAAATCATTTTTGGAAACTGATCAGGTTTAATTCGTTCTTTGAATTTTTAAATCACCGGTTATAGAAATTGATAGTGAGTGAAATGATTAAAATAGATCGTCGGCAATGTGGGTTTATTTATGTAAAATCTAGATAAAGTTTGTGAAACTGTATTGTAATAAATTAGATGAAAGAAATTTATTAATTTGTACAGAAATCGGAAATGGGACAAAAAATCATTTTTGGAAACTGATCAGGTTTAATTCGTTCTTTGAATTTTTAAATCACTGGTTATAGAAATTGATAGTGAGTGAAATGATTAAAATAGATCGTCGGCAATGTGGGTTTATTTATGTAAAGTCTAGATAAAGTTTGTGAAGCTATATTGTAATAAATTAGATGAGAGAAATTCATTAATTTGTACAGAAATCGGAAATGGGATAAAAAATCATTTTTGGAAACTGATCAGGTTTAATTCGTTCTTTGAATTTTTAAATCACCGGTTATAGAAATTGATAGTGAGTGAAATGATTAAAATAGATCGTCGGCAATGTGGGTTTATTTATGTAAAGTCTAGATAAAGTTTGTGAAACTGTATTATAATAAATTAGATGAGGGAAATTCATTAATTTGTACAGAAATCGGAAATGGGACAAAAAAACATTTTTGGAAACTGATCAGGTTTAATTAGTCCTTTAAATTTTTAAATCACCGGTAATAGATATTGATAGTGAGTGAAATAATAAAAATAGATCGTCGGCAATGTGGGTTTATTTATGTAAAATCTAGATAAAGTTTGTGAAACTGTATTGTAATAAATTAGATGAAAGAAATTTATTAATTTGTACAGAAATCGGAAATGGGACAAAAAATCATTTTTGGAAACTGATCAGGTTTAATTCGTTCTTTCAATTTTTAAATCACTGGTTATAGAAATTGATAGTGAGTGAAATGATTAAAATAGATCGTCGGCAATGTGGGTTTATTTATGTAAAGTCTAGATAAAGTTTGTGAAGCTATATTGTAATAAATTAGATGAGAGAAATTCATTAATTTGTACAGAAATCGGAAATGGGACAAAAAATCATTTTTGGAAACTGATCAGGTTTAATTCGTTCTTTGAATTTTTAAATCACCGGTTATAGAAATTGATAGTGAGTGAAATGATTAAAATAGATCGTCGGCAATGTGGGTTTATTTATGTAAAATCTAGATAAAGTTTCTGAAACTGTATTGTAATAAATTAGATGAGAGAAATTCATTAATTTGCACAGAAATCGGAAATGGGACGAAAAATCATTTTTGGAAACTGATCACGTTTAATTAGTCCTTTGAATTTTTAAATCACCGGTGATAGAAATTGATAGTGAGTGAAATAATTAAAATAGATCGTCGGCAATATGGGTTTATTTATGTAAAATCTAGATAAAGTTTGTGAAATTGTATTATAACAAATTAGATGAGAGAAATTCATTAATTTGAACAGAAATCGGAAATGGGACGAAAAATCATTTTTGGAAACTGATCACGTTTAAATCCTTTGAATTTTTAAATCACCGGTGATAGAAATTGATAGTGAGTGAAATAATTAAAATAGATCGTCGGCAATGTGGGTTTATTTATGTAAAATCTAGATAAAGTTTGTAAAACTGTATTATAATAAATTAGATGGGAGAAATTCATTAATTTGTACAGAAATCGGAAATGGGACGAAAAATCATTTTTGGAAACTGATCAGGTTTAATTAGTCCTTTGAATTTTTAAATCACCGGTGATAGAAATTGACAGTGCGTGAAATAAAATCTAGATGAAGTATATGAAACTGTATTATAACAAATTGGATAGGCGCATATAAATTAGTAATAATGACTATTTTCGTATGAAAATATACATATCTTCCATTCGTTTAGACACAAATGCACAACACATCCAGTTTTAAAAAATATATATTCATGGTAAAATATGAGTTTTATTTGTGAAAAAGTGAAAAAAGAAACTCACATCTTCAATGTGTTAATTTGTAAAATCACTAGTACTATTTTATCAGTTGATTGTATGCTTAAATACAATTTGAGTACAGTACTGAAGAATGTAAATATTTTTTACACAATTGATGCTTATTTTATGGAAAGAAATTGAATTTGACTGTTAATTATTTAATGTAAATATATTTCATACTTCTATTAGCAATTTGAAATTAATTTTTTCAACTATTTTTAATAACTCCATATTGTAACGTAATGCTTATGGATATTAAAGGTTGATTCATCAGAATTTTAATCAAACTAACAACATTTTTGCGACTTTTACAAAATATTCCCATCACCATTTAAAAAGAAAATGTCACGTTTAATATTTTGCATACACCAAAAGTGTTAATTTTTTCTTAACATATATCCTAACATATATTTTAAATACTTTTACGACTGAAAAATTATGGATATATTACGGCTATTAGATATCAAAATTCATTCATCATTCATAAACCATCAAAATTTTTGTAATAATGCGAGAATTCTAAATTTTGCATAATAATTATAGATATTTTTCCAAAAGGTATGTTCAATATTTAAATTTGTTGTAAAAAAGAAATTCATAATAATTATCGCTAAAATGTGCAAATTCAAAATTTTGCATAACAATCGTTATCTGTTTTAAAACGTATGTTAAATACTGTATAAATTGTACGAAATGTTAATGTTACTTGTTGACTGTATTGTCCATCCCCTGGTCAATATAGGATTTCTCGTCTGGCGATTAAGAGTGTTGTAACAGCCACTAGGCACGATCGAGATATCGCAAGCTCGTCTATCGCGTGTATAACGGTTAAATGTCTCGGCAATGATTTACCAGTGGGAAGAAGCGACAGCGAGAGATAGAAATCTCTCCCTGACGGTCGAAGCTCCGTCCATCCGAACACGTATATATATTTCAGCTTTCTGGACCTGCTGCTTTAGAAGTTCCTTTGGAGTCGTGGAAAAAAAAGAAAGAAAGCCTATTTCATCACCGCGTATGTACATACATCGTCGTTGGTTCGGAAGAGCGCAATATGGACCAGCACGAACGTCCTGTTTAGCATTTTTATGCCAAGCTGCCGCTGACAGTTTATTTTATTATATCGCCAGTGGCTCTGGTGGTCAGCCCTTCAACCGATCGTACATCGTCCGTCGACCCCGATACCGCATCGTAATTCAGTACTTTCTATACCATAATAGAAATTCGTCGAAAAACTTCCACCCTTAATACGTATCTACGTGTGAGGGGCCTCTGAAAATCTTGACTTAAGAAAAAGCGATAATGGAAAAAGAAAAATTCAAATAATCTATCGACTTAATACAAATTTTGATAATTCATTTAAGTTGCTGTGAAACAGAGATTTTTATTTAGCAATAATAATTAAATGAGTTGAAAAAAAGTAGAACTTTGCAAATTGCTTCCTCATTATTGTTGGATTTTTACAAATCTAGCTCTATGAGCAAGCATGTTAATCTATTTTGGTTTCCTCATAGAGGAAGCTTTGTAAAAATCCAAGAATAATGAGGGAGCAATTTGCAAAGTTCTAGTTTGCAGCCTTCTTTTAAAAAATTTTAAATCGCATTCATTTTGAACCCCTTGACAGATTCTCGCCAGATTCGAACTGATGCTTAGTTTACCCTCTACTTGAGGACCAAATTTGAGCTCGACATCTTAAAAATTTCGGAAGTTAGAGCACGAATAAAAAATTCAAAATGCCATACATTTTAAACTTCTTAATGGATTGACGTCAAATTTACTCCGAAACTTTATTTAATAACAGTCCACTTGTGGACCAAATTTGAGCCCGATATCTTAAAAATTGTGAAAGTTAGAACACGAACAAAAAATGTCAAAAAACTTTAAAATGCTATAAATTGTGAACCCCTTAATGGATTGACACCAAATTTAATTCTATATATTATTTGATAACAATCCACTTTTGGTCCAAGTCTGAGCCGGATATCATAAAAATTGCGGGAGTTACAACCCGAGCTGACATTCTCCAAAAAATTCAAAACGCCATAAATTTTGAACACCTTGATGGATTAACTCCAAATTCAATCCTATACCTTGTTGAATGACAGTTTACTCGTGGTTCAAATTTGAGCCCGATATCTTAAAAATTGCGACGGCTATCGTGCTAACAAAAAATTGTGCACATACGCACACACACATACAGACTTTTTTTCTAAACCACTTTTCTCGATGTTTTAGACCATTCTGAGTATTTTGACATCGAAAAAAAAAAAAATTTCACGAAAAAAAGCTTCTTCTATGAGGAAGCAAAATTGGTCTCTTTTTATGTGACTCATTCATATTTTGAGAGACATTACCCACCTAATAGATTGATAAGCCTCTGAAAATCTTGATTTAAGAAAAACGATCATGGAAAAAGGAAAATTCAGACAAATTATCGGTTTAATAAAACTGTGTTAATTTATTGAAATAGAGATCTTTATTTGGCAATAATAACGAAATTACGTTGAGAAAAAATGGTACATAACAGAGGTCAATTCATATGGGCATGCTAATCATGTAATTAAATGGCCTCTCTGATCTTTTTATCTGATCAATTAATATTTTGCGAATATATTCTCAAAATTTGGAACCTACGCCCAAACGCACCGACTTCATGTGATTCGATGCAAATTTATATTTTTACAGTTATTTCTAAAGTAATAGGAACTTACAACACTGCATTAGAGGAATACCTATTTTTCAAAAAAACTTTTTAAATGTTGAACCAGAAATTCTGGAAAATTTATGTTTAAATTTGTCTGTGATTTAAAATAAAATTACATGATTTAAAAAAAAAATTTCTCACTATTTAATATAGAAATGTGTCTACCGTTTGAGAAAAACTTTTACTCCTACTTGTAAGAGGCTTGACCGTCAAATACTTAAGAAGATATGAAAAAATAATTTATCATACTAATTTTACTATTATTATACACAAAATACATAAATTTTAATTCCGACATTATCCATCCCTGCTCAATATACTTCTTCAACAATAATCCCAAACTCTCGGATGCTAGAATTTTATAATTCTCAGTGGAAGGACTTTCCTCTGCAGCCGCAAGTATTCTCTTCACTGCGGTACGAATAGGTGGAGAGGGTGGGAGGTGGCAGGGGGCTAGAAAACTGAGACACGCGTTGCGAGCTCACTAAAAATATCTTCGGAAGCTTCGGGGTGACATTGTCGCCAGGAGGCCCCGGGGAAGCCTTGTGTCGAGTCCCTAACCCACGGAGCTGTCTCACCCAAACCTCACGTGAATCCAGCAAAATCACCGATCGCCACCCTCCCGCCCATAAAATCGGATTTGTAAATGCAAGCTTCTTTTTTTTCTTCACCAAAGACCTTTTTCCACCATGAACATAACTGGTATCTTTGACCCTCTCTATCCTTTCGTTTTCCATCACAGAGACTCTTTCAGTTCCTCCACTTGGTGTCTCCTACTGGGGCTACTAGTAACGCTCCATGAATGTCCGAACGTAAGGCGTAATGTCTGAACCGGTACTACAAGAAATATAGCTTTGTTTAATGTACGAAATTCAAAAATTCTTATTTGTATAATATGTATCTATATCTCAATGACTTAAGTACACAAACTTCAGGACAGTAACAAACGCGATGATAAAGTAATGTACATAAAACATTGTAAAGGGGTTGTAAGTACTTTACGATACTAGTACGATAAAACTTTTTCTGATGAGTATTGCAATCACACGAGTTAAGAAAACGAAAATGAAAATTTTACTTTTTACCTCACACCATTCTGGTGCATTGTATGTCCTTATAAAATTGTAGAATTATGGTACCTGATATATACTTGATGTAGTTTAAATGCAAGATTAAAAAAAAGTGTATCATTAATACATTTTTTGTTATTATGTTTTTTGTAGGTGACAGAGTCTCCTGAAGGACATTTTGCTCTATTTTACAAATTTTTACTAATTACCCACTCCCGCCCATAAAATCGAGTTTATAAATACAAGCTTCGATTACAGATGGGTAGACGTACCATTTGTAGCCACTGCACCATTAGTGGCCACATAAAAAATGTATATATTAATTCATCGTTACTTCAATCTATTCAAATTACTAAATAAGATTATTCTACATAAATCAAAGAAACTTTTGCTTTGGAAATGCAACGCTTAGAATACCCAATTGTTTAATAAATTATGTTCAAAACCGTTTGCACCGTTTGTGGCCATCACCGTCATTTACATGCAATAGCTATGGCCACAAATGGATCAAGTTGATGGCCACATACGGTACTAAGATGGTCACAAACAGTGCTTCTACCCTAGTGCATAAAACATAAACAATAATACTAGATTTGGACACCTCGGAACAAAAAATTCGATTGTCGGGAAAATGAAATTTTTTATCTTACCTTCCTTGACAGCTCAGGGTTTAGGTATTAATTGTTAGAGTAATTATTCATGCTTTACTCAGTGCCCATATTTCTGTTATTTTTACTTGAAAAAATATTAATAATTACAATAAATCAGATTTTTTGATAGTGGGATAGAATGTGACATTGAATTGTGTGTCTCAATCTTACATCTCTTGAAGTTGTTGTTGTTAGGACAACAATATCAGAAGCCGAAACTGGTTCGAAATAGACATAGAACAACTTCGAAAGACACTGTTGAAGAGAGAAAGATGAAAGAAGTGGTTCTTCGAGTGGTCAACGAAGACTAAGTTAGGTATAGCATAACAAGCACTGCTGGAAACTTAAATATCAATCGGATGACTCTGCATCGTGTACCATCGAATAAATGTTGTAAAACCTATCGAAAAAATTAAAAGTTTGCTTTTTTTTACTCAGTGGATTATGTTTTACATCGGTTGTAACATCGTGCCCCTCCATCTGTCACACTCTGCCCCCGCCCCCCCTGTTGGGCACAATGTGATATACCGCGAATTTTTTTCGATCGTGTTATTTTGATATCATCAATCCTTCTTAAGGGGAGGGAGTCAGGTAAAAAAAATTGATTACGGAAATTCAATATCATCCAAATCGTATTGCATATAAAAATGCCCATTGCACTACATTATTGGTACTCGATGAAAGGATTTTTTACTGTCATCTGACTTGCATATGCTTTTCAATATTATCTTAAACGAAGTTCTTAGGTTTTCCATTCTGCGCATGATTCAGATCAAACTACTAGGCAGATTGGAATGGTTGACATCTCATTTTCTTCTTCATGAAAAGATACACCGGCTAAATGGAGCAAACTATTTTTTTTTTCATTCTGAAAGTAAAGTTAATCACTGATTTAGAAAATAGCATAAAATTTATTTATTAATAATTATGTCCCTTAAAAAATATTACCTTTTATTAACATTTGCTCCATTTAGCCGGTGTATCTTTTCATGAAGAAGAAAATGAGACGTCAACCATTCCAATCTGCCTAGTAGTTTGATCTGAATCATGTGCAGAATGGAAAACCTAAGAACTTTGCTTAAGATAATATTGAAAAGTATATGCAAGTTAGACGATAGTAAAAAATCCTTTCATCGAGTACCAACAATATAATGCGCTGGGCATTTTTATATGCAATAGGATTTGGATGATATTGAATTTCTAACCCCAATTTTTTTTACCTCACCCCCTCCCCTTAACTATTAATTGCAGCTTCTTCGTATACCCAAAGGTTTAGAGAAACCAATTATGATTGGAATTTATTCGCAACACTATGTTAGAAAATTTTTAAAATTCCAAGAAAAATAGTGTCACACTGTACCCCATTCTCCCCTACTGGTATCTTGGAACCTCTCTATCCTTTCATTTTCCATCACAGAGGCTCTTTCAGTCCCTCCACTTGGTCTCTCTTCCTGTGGCTACTAGTAACTATATGCACGCCCCACAAACGCCAGGCCGTAAGGCGCACCGAACCGATGCCATAAGCACTGGCTATAAGGTCCAGAGAAGCATCAGCCAGACTCCGGAGATCGACAATGCGGTGGGTGTAGGCTCGTATACGATTAGCATGACAACGCAGCGGGGGTAGTTCACAGGATAGTTTGTTATACTATACCCATGATCGTAGAATCCCACAGGATAGCGAGACTGGACTCCCTGTGTTCTTCTTTCTTTCTCTGTCAGGCAGTATTTTTTATCTAGTCACGGTCAACTGGCTTACCGGCTTTCCCGCCCATTATTAGCGCAGCTCACAGTGATAGTTGGCCACCCCTTATGAGCGCACCATGCTGCTAAGGGTTGCTACCCTTCTGCAGGGTACATACCAGGCCAGCCGTTGAAAATGTCGTTGGAACGGGATACACTTTTCCTATATTCTTGTCCTAGTATTTATTTCCTATTCCGTCCCCGATGGGATATCTTCACAGTTCTGTGTGTCGTTGACGTTTCAATGTATTTGATCACGAGATCTGATCTAATGCACCCAAGGGCTTTTTGACTATCTTTGTTTTTTTTTTTTTGCTATATGCGATGACTAGCTGAAGTCGTAGAATAGTGGACCTGGAAGACTATGTAGTGAGTTTCCTCGACGTTTTATCTTTTTAGTATTATTGCACCATCGACGCTGCGGGTTACTTCTGCTGCTATATATGGTTTGGTCAGTCCTGTGGATATTCTATACCGGTGCTTGGACCGTTTTTGGACATCTGCAGCAAGTGATATGGACGAAAGGGAGAATGGAAGAGAATCTGGAGGGAGAGGAACGAGATGTCTTTGCGAGATTCTTTTGGTCGGGGAAGTCTCTTATTAACATAAAAATCTTCGGCTTCTATGCTTAGTGTCGCATAAGTTACGGGAAACATCTTTTAAAGTCATTATAGTAAGTTCAATAAATTTTTAAGGAAGTTTTGTGATGACATTTCGCTCCATGTTACATATATTTTAGAAGGTTCGTTACGCTTTTTGAAGACATTTTGCTTCATTTTACAATTTTTTCAAAAGAGTTGTTACCCTTTTTTGTAGGATGTTTTTTTATTTCATTTTACAAAACTCCCTAGAAAATATGTTGCGCCTCGGATACTTTCCCTTATTTTAGAAATTGTCCAGAAGGCTTATATGCTTTTTGAGAATATTTCGCTCTATCTTACAAATTTTCTAGAAGCGTTGTTACGATGCTTGTCAACATTTTGCTTGATTTAAAAAATTTCATCGATGGACATTTTTTTAAAGATGTTTTGCTTTGTTTTACAAATTTTCTAGAAGGGCCATTATGCTGGAGGATATTTCGCTTGATTTAGTTCAAAAAGTATCCCTAGAGATGTTTTGACATCAAAAAGTCAATTGATTCGCAGATTGTTTTGCATAGTTTTTATTTCAACATTGATTGCTTTGTGGATTGAAATGAGAGGAGAAGGATGAGGATAAAATTGTTGTAGGTTGCTCGTATAGATGAGTGCACGAGAGATATATCGATAGGATTCAATATCGAAATGTTTTCATGCAGGGTCAAGCTATCTCGCTGTCCACCACTTACTATACTATAGACTATATATTGCCATGTATATATGCATGTATACGCAACGGTCGACCGCCATAAAGATAGCGTACTGCGAGGAACATCAAGATTGTCGGCACGAAGCGAAGAAATCTTTGCTTGTTTTTCTACGCACTGGATGCCAAAAAAGAAAGAAAGGAAAATATATTAAACTTAGTTTAGTAACAGACAACTCTAATGGAATTAATAACCTTTTTTTCTTTTCTAAGTACTTTGTAGGCAAAGATTATTAAATTAGGTTTATACATTTTTTTAATCGTGGCAGTGTATAAAAAATATTTAATTAGTTTAATCACAATAATTTTTTTTAAACTTTTTTATCCCTCCAAATGTTTTCACGCACTTTGCCTACTTTTTCTGGGTCTGCACTAAAGGTTACATAGAATTAGAAGAAATTATGAAAAATGGCTGGAGAAACGAAGAATTTTTCGTATATTATATAAATTTACATTGCTCTAGTAATTTCACAATTAATTCACCTAATTGACCATCTTTTACATTTTTCTAAGAAAATCAAGCGGTGTTGGAAATAAAATTACATAATCGATTGCAACTCACAGAATTATCGAAAGAAAATAAGTTACATTAAAATTAGTACTGATATATTGGCCAAAAAGGAAAAACAGAAGCGGGACAATTTTCCAAGTCGAGAAGAGGAGAAAGAGGTTGAAGAAGAGGTCGCTGCTTTTATGGGTGTCGATGATGTCACAGATTCGGGTCGTAAAAGAGAATTTAGTGGACGTGAAGGAAAAGAAAAGAAGGAAGTGTACGGGTCGCAGTTTCGTCGATGGTCCGCGATACATTTGAACGAAGGGTCCTGTCGTAGTCGATGATCATCGTGACTCTCTTGACCAAACCTTCCGTTGCTTCTCTTTTTTCCCCTTTTTTCGAACTAGACCCAACAGATGCGACTCAAAATGAGCTCAAAATTATTATCAATAATTTTCGGATATATTAAATTCGTTTATCTACAATACGATACAACTTTTTTATTCATTTTTAGTGGCGGAAAATAGTATATTGTGCAGCAAGGGCGGAAAGTTGGCGATTGCGACAAGTGCGAGGTCTGCAAGTACACGAGTTGCTGCACACTTCATTTTTTGCATCAAGTGCCTGAATCGTGGTGCTTTAAATGGTAGTTTTACGAGACGAACAGTGAAAAGAGAGGTTATAAATTCTCCTCGCTAGAGACGAAAATGAAACACACGAGAACGAAAATGAAGGAACTGTTCATGCGCCAATCTATTGTTTCAACACTGCTATGAAACTAGCCACTTTCGCCCCACAAAACTGTCATGGAAAGCAACGCTGTTGATGCACGGAATTAGTAGTTATCGATACGAGTGCGACGAAACATTTTTTCAATGAGTGTGAGTTTGCAGCACGAGCCGAAGGCGAGTGTGAGTTTGCGAAGTGCGATTTCGTACACACGACGCGAAGCGGAGCGTGCGCGAAATCGTACATCACGCACGGGTATGGCATAGTACATTGTGCAACTAGTGCCGAAAACTGGCGATTCTGACGAGTGCGAGAGTTGCGTTCGAGCGAAGCGAGGGTGACAATCGCACGAGTTGCAATCGCCAATTCCGGCACTAGTTGCACACCGTGCTTTTTTTAACGAAAGAATAGAAACGATCGTTTTCAGAGACTGTAGAGTATGAGCGGAAAGGGTTCCTAACCTCAACAAGCCGTTAAAAAATGTGCCGGGCGCGTTAGGAAATGTTGCGGCAGCGTTTAGAAAAACAAATGTGCGTGTAGAAAAAGAAGAATGTAGCTGATGTGCGCATGCGTAGGACATTTCCTAACGGCGTACGGGAACGGCCACGTTCCGCCACGCTCTACAGTTGAGGAAAGCGGGAGTTTCTACTCATGAGTTAAAAAAATAAATATTTGGTTGTGGCAACTACGTTTCCAATTTGCTGTACACAATGTCTCAAAAATTAGTTGCCTCAACCATATCGAATAGTAACCTCACACCGAGATAAAAATATAGTACTTATTCCCAGATTCGTATAGTAATCGGGATCCAAAGTGGAAAAATGGCATTTTTTTCCAGACACATACAAAGATTTACTAGGCGTTGCCCGCTGTACTATTTATGCTGTTGTACAACGCTATATAATGCATCTCATACTTCTCTATATTTTGCGCCCACAAATGTTCGGAATAATCTTCATACGCATACAGGTTAAAGCAATTCACGTTACGAAAAATAACGCAAAATCTATTGACAGCCTGCAAAATGTCTGTAGTTTAGTACGAAATGAGATTTACGAAAGATATACAGCTCCCGTGTAGCGTCGATCGTTCAACGTTTGCCGTCATAACCTCAAAGTTGCCCGAAAAAGCCCAGACGTTTCGCGAGCACTCCTCCGTGTAGGGGAGAACGGGGGAATCGTAGTCACTAAGGAATATTTGCTTTTTTCTGTAAATAAAACGTCGTTTCTGCCAAAAAGTAATGTTTGTTGAATACTTCATCAACTATTATTGAAAATGAACAGCATGAAAATCACGAAAGCAATCGTATAAATGGATTTTTCATTCTTTTTCATAACATGTGCAGCGACTGCCATTATCCGACGATTTGGGTAATCGCGGTTGCCTTTTGGGGAACGGCGGTCAATTACGGGGTATCTACAGTCACCTTTGGGGCGATACCATCCTGTCGTTAGCTTTTGTTGTTTAGCTGACAACTATTTTTTATAGAAGGCGATTTTATAGAAACCAATACCATATTACGGAAAATATAATTGCTTTTAATTTTTTTAAATTTCCTCGTGAAAATATATAGCTTATCAATATAGCTATTATAAATCACAGTCTTTTGGTACAGTTATCTATCCTCTCTTATAATGTATTAATATAACTCATTTTATACTGTCTTACGTAATCATTTAATAATATAACAGTCTCTTTTAAAGTATAACAAAACCTGAGATTAATTTTCGCAGCGCAACTTTATTATACTCTCAGTTTCTTTTAATAAAAAATCTAACCTCAAAAATTCTAGTCTCATGTCAACACCGAAATCGCCATCAAATTGAACACATTTCTACGTATATTTTTCAATTCGTCAATTCTTATTCGTTTCTAAGTTATTACTAAGTCATTAGTTGAACTGAATTTCTATTATTAATGCATACATACCGCGATGTTTACTGCGAAAAATTCATTTGACGTGCGCCGGCGAATTGTGCCGGTAACTCACTGGCGTCGCTCGACTACCATTGCCCCGCGCACGTGATCGTCGTTACCCCGACAACCGTGAAGACTTTTTATGTCAAATTTCAATATATTTATTTATGGAATCAACATTTTAACATGGGGAAATTGAAGCTACAAGTCCAAAAAATACATGAAAAACGATTAGATGTGATTTTAACGTCAATAAGTTACGCAAAACCCTTATTTAAAATACTGCTTTTCTTATAAGAAAAGAGTGCATAATCTAAAAATCATTTCATTTGTGTATTTTTTCTTAGTATAATTGGCACGGGGTATTAAATTAGTTAATTAGTATATACGTAAGCTGATTGAGCAAAAAAAAAGATTGATATATTCACTAGTTTATGCAACAATAAGGTGACCGGCATTGCCCGATGACTGCGATTCCCCCGTTTTCCGCTACATCGCGTTTCTATTCATGGTATAAGTAAATATTTCCAAACTTCTAAGATTGATCCCATTTACTATGTTGTCTGGGTTTTTTTACCAAACTATTTTAGATGCTTAACTATATTTTTCTCTCGGTGCAACTATTCACAATTAGCTCTCGCGAGATTAGTGAGGTTAACCAATCCAATCGTTGGGTCTGTCACTCGAATAGTTGGGGCTACCATTCGAATCGTCGATATTACTATTCGAATCGTAGGCACTATCATTTGAGTTGTAAGGGAAATAGAATAATCGATTGGTTGTGTCAACTCATTTTTTGGTTATGGCAACTAATCTTTTCTTTCAGTGTGTACATGTTACAAAATTAATTATGATCGTCATGACTCTCTTCCCGTGCAGAAATATAGTTGGGGCTCCAACTTGGCCCTTTCTGGATTGCCCTAATTGTAATAGGGGCTCTACTAGGCTAGTCACGCTCGAAGTACGGGGCCTTTAGAGGCTCAATATGGGCGACCCTAGTGAGCATGGAAAGAAATGTTTGGTTGTGGCAACGACGTTCTCGATTTGCTGTACACAATGTTTAAAAAATTAGTTGCCTCAATCATATCGAATAGTAACCTCAACTATTCACGATTAGTTCTCGCGAGATTAGTTAGGTTAACTAATCCAATCGTTGGGACTACCATTCGAATCGTCGGTATTATCATTTGAATCGTCGGTATTACCATTCGAATCGTTGGTATTACCATTTGAGTTGTGAGATAAATAGAATAATCGATTGGTTGTGTCAACTCATTTCTTGGTTATGGCAACTAATCTTTTTTTTCCGTGAGGGTTCCACATTTAAGCCTGATTACGCCCCGAAGTCTGTCGTGGCCGCCTCTGTTGAGCCTGGTAGGGTTCTAGAGTAGATTCCCTATTGTGGATGCCACGTTTATACCTAAAAAATCCCCTTATTTAATCGCGGCTGCCCGAACTAATTTCTGCACGGGTTGCTTTAACTTTCCTTTGCTTCTTTTTATTTTTTTCTCTCTTCGCACTTACCTTGCAGCCTGAGTAAAATGAATTGGAAACAATGATTACCATATTATTAATGATTATCAATAATTTACCGATATATTAATTAATTTATCGATAATACATTTGGTTCCACACGTTTTTCGTGGCGAAAAAAATTAAGCTTATCTTGACTCTCTTGCTCAAACCTTTCTTTGTTGTTTATTTATTTCTCTTCGCACTAGACCTTACCACTATGGGCGTACAATGGGCTGGAACCGGATCGAGGAATTCACGCAGCTGGGTAAATAAGGCTAAGTAGTAGCAGATTGAGTTGAGAGTCGCGAAGCCTGACAAGATCTCGCGGAATGACCGGAGTTGTGGACGAAGGGAGAGAAGAGGTCGTGATTCGAGCCCTCGCGAGTACAGCATCGAAGCCCTAGTGGGTGGTCGCTACTCTTGTGGATCGTATTATAGCTTCGTACCTACTACCTCCCTTCTTTCTTTATATCGCCTCTTCCATTATATATATACATATATTCCTTCTTACTACACGCATGAGTCAAGCTACTACTTACCACGACTATTATGCCAATAGTACGGTTACGGGGTTACGTGGCCAAGGGTCACCGGCTTTAACTGGATCATACTTGACACTCTCGCCATATAATGTGACACGTGTATAACAATATAATACATTTGTTTTATTGCCTTTCATTCAACCGTTTCAGTTTTGTACTAATTTGTCTATAGTAATAAACACATAAGATACATCCATAGTTTAAACTGATCGAATTTTCCCATTAGTTAATATTACACATATTATTTGTCAGCAATGTCAACAAAAACAATTATTCTCATATTTACTACTGGCAATGAAAATTATGTTAAATCTCTTTAAATTATGATTGAAGTATGATTTTGAAAGTTTATGCTGACTAATTTTTATTGATTGCTAATTACAATCGTTAATTTCTAAATAATAATCCGTTTGTAATCATCAAATAATAAAAAATTGAACTTTCGGAAATATATATGTAAACTTATAATTCGAAAACAAATGAATTAATGACTTAAGTCACGTGTTTTTATAATTCATAATTATGCCGAGTGTATCTTTAATTGACACAGAAATAAATATTTATTAAAAATTAGAAATTGTTTTATAGTTCCAACAATAGACAAAACAATCTATTTTAACGTCTTTATGTTTTAAAAATACGTGTGACACCCTAACGAAAAAAAGCTGCTTTAAATATACGACACTGCAATATTTAATAATGTCCCAAGTAAAAAAATTATATACAAAGTATATAAAAAATATATATAGTTTTATACATAGAATTGGGCATATATAATTTTTATTAAATCTATATACAATTTATACATAAACCCAACTTTACAGGTGATCTTATATATAAATTGCATATAGATTGTATATAGAGTTTATACAGACTATACATGTCCAATTCCATATGTCAGACTATATATAATTTTTTTACTTGGGGTATAGTTCAATAAAACATCATAATTTTATGCTTTGCCAATTCCTTAGACACAATTTTGAGTGGACAATAAAATTAAACGGTTCATTATCCCCTCTTTTGTCCCTTAACCCTCTTCTCAGTTCTACAAATTGTATCACGGTAAATTCCATGTGAATCAACTCACATTCTACCAGCCCTAGTTGTATGGGTTTTGATTTATGGGCTCTTTTCTCGATCCCTGGTCCACAAATGGCAATACACTCGGAAATTGTTTAAAAATAGGCAGCAAAGGGCATTTAAACGATCCCCAGACGGCGTCTCTCGTGGGGGATGACTTTAGAACGAATCGAATTTTCGATTCGTCTCAGCCCAGTCGCTCTCTCTTGCTCTCACGCTGCTAAAAGGGTCCTCGTGTTTGCCTGGGCTCGTGCCACACGAATCGGGGTGACGCGAACCACCAACGAGAGTATAACACTCGGAGCGTTGATATTACAGTATATATCAGTGAGATCTGGTATTGAAATTAATGTTTTAAAACATCAATTTCGATTGAATATATTTATAGTTCCTGTATAAAAAATACTTTACTATACTAACGCATTTTTAAATAAAATTGACAGTTCGAATACAGTCTTTAATTGTACTCATTAAGGGGTGACAGCACTTTAAGATTTTGGAAAAATCGATTTTTTTTTGCTCAAACAATACTTTAGGACAGTGTTGTAAAGCCCCATTACTTTAAGAAATAAAGTTTAAACTACAATTTCTTTTGCAGTATGATTTTGCAATAATAACCTGCAGTTTTTATGAACTTATATGTGAGCTTTTATACAGCTGTAAAGAAACCTCATTTTCAATCAAGCCTTGGGAAAAAATGGAAGAGTACAACCCTCCATTATTTTCGCAATGCATTGAGTGATTCTCCATTTTTTCAAGAAGATTATCATTAAATTGAACTGAAAATTAATATTTGTTAGTTGTTATTTGTTGTTGTGCAGCTATTAGAAAGTTTAAACATCATATTATAATCGCCACATGTTAATTTTATGGAAACGTAATCCAATTATATGATCGACTATATTTCTAGAAGAATTAGAGATTTACAATTCTGCTTTAGGATCATAAAAACAGCCCGTGCAGAAGTATAGTTGGGGCTCCAACTTGGCCCTTTCTAGTTTGCCCCAGTTCTATTAGGGGCCCTACTAGGCTAGTCACACTTGAAGCACGGAGCCTTTAAAGGCTCAATATGGGCGACCCTAGTGAGGGTTCCACATTTAAGCCTGATTAGGCCCCGAAGTTTGTCGTGGCTGCCTCTGTTGAGCCTAGTAGGGTTCTAGAGTAGATTCCTTATTGTGGATGCCACGTTTATACCTAAAAGGGCCCCTTATTTAATCGTGGCTGCCCGAACTAATTTCTGCAAGGGAGTTAGTGAAAAATATTTTTTCAAAGGATCAATTATCGAGCCGCGGCCATTGAACCGTTACGAAATGGAGAAGCCAAGTGTCGAGAAGCTTGGCACATCGGCTAGAAAATTATTAGCAATCGATTCTGACGACTTTGAAGTAGATAACGGCTTTGATTACCGAATTTTGAACTTTTAAGCAGTGTTTTTCGCTACATCGCAAGCTGTTGCGTGCAAAAAATGCAAATCTGCTGTAATTGCATAAAACTTTAAACACACTTTTCTCAAAACCACTTTTTTCAAATCGGTAAGACGTATTACTTGAACAGCGTTGCATAGATCGATTTAAAAATTTGTTAGTAGTTTCACAATTACGTTCTCTGTCGAAGTAGGTAGCCTTTTTTTAAATTTAATGTAACATTTTTTTTGTATAAACAATTTACTGCTTATTTTTTGGCAAAAAATCTATTCATTTTTTCAAAAGCGCACCATTTCTACAAAATTTGATATAAAAAAATCCTCTACGTAGTTCCATAGCCAATAGTATATAGATTATAACATTTTTTGGTTTTTTGATCCAGATCTTATACTTTACGGTAAAAGCGTCCCTCCGTGAAGTTGTTTAAAAAAAGACGATTTTCAAGATAGGCTCGCGCCGCCATTTTGTATCAAAATGATAATAAAAAATGTCGTACTGCAACAAGTGTTAAGTAAATCCTCTGAAAATTAATCCTATTCCTTTTTTCATACTCCCAAAATAAATCGTCAAAGTTAGGCCTTCTTTTTCTGCCGCTAGAGTGGTATTACCCCTTAATATATTTGTACAGATCATTTCAGTCCGTATTACAATACGTTAATTATTTGCTCTCACGAGATCAAGGGAGACCAACTGAATTGAGATGAATCGAAAATTCGAGAATATTCAATGATTCATAGATCCTGAATAAAATCGTATTGAAAAATATCTAAATGTGCAATCAAAATTAATGAAATAATTGACGTTTCGTAAAACTAAAAATAGAGTGTATCACTCGCAGCGTTGATATTACAGTAATATCAATATCAATTTTAATACTTTGTTTTTTGAAAATCACTATTTAAAAAATACTTTTGTATATTAACCCATTTTTAAATAGTACCATGAACTTTTTAATATAGAAAATTGACAGTTCGTATACAGTATGGATTATACCCATTAACATATTTGTGGAGATGATTTCGGTCTGTATTGCGAACGGTCAATTATTTTAATAATTTTTATTAAATTTTTCGATTTTATTCAATGTAATTTTATTCAGTGTCTGTGGCTAATTGAATATTTCCGAATTTTCGTTTCTCCTGAACCTAGTTTGTCTCTTTTGCTCTCACGTTATTAAAACGAGCCTCGGGTGTGGGCGAACTCGTGCCGCACGAGTCGGGGTGGCGCGCACCACCAATGGGAGAGTAACACTCGGAGGGTTGATATTACAGTACATACCATAGTGAGAGCTGGACCGAAGGGATAAGCACGGGTGGCGAACGGGAGCAAGAACCGAGAGAGACACACCGTGGCCGAGCCTTAACGAGGCTAATATGTCCGTCACACGTCAAACCGAGAGAGTCGCGAGCTCTATTAACGTCGCCGACAGTGACACCCGGACACGCGCAACTGTTGAACGTCACGTTAAACACGTACCTATCAACCGTAGTGTGTTGATAAACTCGTTTCTCTAACCAACAATGATCCATCATCTCCCATGCACTTAATCCTTGGATTCACTATTTAATACCAAATAAACGACGAAAAAATAATACATGATGAGAAAACGTGGTAGTAACTATAAAGACGTAAAACCTTCTATTTAAATTTATATTCGATTATTTATTCTGTTAATAATTTGATAATAATCTTTTTTTCTAAATGTTCATCTATTGGTGAAAAAAAAACATGAAATTTTATTTAAAAAATAAGTTTTTCTATGAAAATTATTTACACATTGACATTAACAATGAAATATTGAACCAAATAACGAGCCAGTATATTTTTTTGTTTGTGAACTTTTTGCACGAATCTATAAGGAAAATCTTTTTTTTTTGTTTTGGCGACTTTGCTGCTTCCTCATTGGAAGAAAAGAAAAAAATGGAAAGATGGCGACGTCAACTCTGTTAGTAAAAATTTTGGAATCCTTGAAATTTACCAAACTCAGTAAAAAATTCACATCACGCCATGTGCATCCGAATGTTGTACAAATGTGCATTTCATTCGTTCAAATATGCACAAGGCAGCCCATTATATTTTCCAAAAAATTATAGGTTATGCCGACTGGGGCGGAAAAGTTACAGTTTTTATTTGCCGGATGTCTCAGGGTGTAGAATTTAGTATGTTTGAAAATAACATTTTCAAGCATTATCTTGATTAAATTTAACTTGTGTAATAAAAAGTCTCTTTTTTCTATATTCGATATTTAAAATACGATTCGTTACACTATTTGTATTTTATTTTAGTGAACGTTTTTAGCTATGGCTAAGGGTTGTTCCAATGGATATTATTTTTCGTGCTCTATAACTGACCGCAGAGATCAGAGAAAAAAAAAGAAAGCGAATCGCGGAATACATGAGATCAGGCAATATCCACCGAAGGGACATAAATGTTTTACATGCAATACGGCGTCCGTCCCGGCTGGACGAAACTGCCCACAGCCGAATTTTATCGCCTCGACCGCACACGGCCATACCACAAGCAGGAGAGAAAAGAAAGCTACCACCCTTTTAGGATGGTTCTGGTCATGAGGTGTAAAAAAAGCGCATCTGCATGAACAAGGAAAACGCTTGGCTTTTGTTACGGATTACTCTACGGCAACCTTTACGTTATGGGGTGTTCCGTCGTTCATGTGATGCATGCTGAACTTTCTCCTGCGTTTCTCCCCCATCTAGTACATTGTTACAATACCAGAAGAAAATCCATTTGTCGTTAAAAGTAAAGAAAAAGGATTTTTGCCTCAAATAAAATTGCATTGAAAATTAAATGTTGAACATTTTTTTTTGTGCTGTATAGAATATTATTGCAGCTTTCTGAAGAAAAATAGTGCTTCGATTGAGATTAGTTCTGACAACAACTTAAAACTTATTTTAAAAAGTAGAACTTTGCACATTGCTTCCTTATATAAAATCTGTTGAAATTATAAAAGTTGTAAAGAGAAAATTTTCAAATTTCACTTTTTCACAAAGCTACCTCTATGAGGAATATATTTATTGTTTTGGCTTCGTCATAGAGGAAGCTTTATGAATAATTGTAATTTGAAAATTTCCTCTTTACAACTTTTATAATTTCAACAGATTTTATATGAGGAAGCAATATGCAAAATTCTACTTTGCAACTTTTTTTTATTGGAGCGGTAGTTTATTCGTAAAATCACAAACCGATTCAAGCTAAGCGGTAATATAGCCAGTTTAATGTGTATAGGGTATCTCAAGGATCAGACAGAACCGTCATGTAGAGGCAGCATTAATTTTCTTTTTGCTTCCTCATAGAGGAAGCTTTGTTTTTATGAAAAAAACATTTTTTTCGAGATTTTCATGCCAGTATGCTTAGAATTGTCCAAAACGTCGATAAAAGTGGTTTAGAAAAAATGTCCGGATGTATGTGTGTAAGTCCTGGGCTCCGAAAATTCATATCGCTCGTACGGTTACTCAGTAACCGTACGAGCGATATGGCTCAAATTTGGCACGCAAGTGGAGTAGTTGCCCCGCTTTGAATGTTGAGATTTTTGAAGAAAAAAAATCAGCCATTTTGATTTTATGGTACCTTTAATTTTTTTGAAAAAAGGGCGTGGTCGCTCTAACTTTCTTAAAAATTTGACGATTTTGCTAAATAGTTGTTTATAAATAAATATACGTTCAATGTTGTTTGGCATTGCATTTGGGCGAAATCGGTAAAGCGGTTCAGATTTTATAAATGTTTGAATTTTTCGAAAAAAATAATTTTTTTTTATAAATCACGTCGAATTTCACCAATTTAACCGAAATGTTTTACAGACGAAAAGGAACATGCAGCTATGCCACGTACCAAATTTGACGATGATCGGTAAAGTGGTTTAGATTTTACGACATTTTGAAATTTACAAAAAAAAAACGATTTTCGCTCTAGCATCAGCAAAAGTTGATAATGCGAGACAAAAGCTTGTACTCAATGGAGATAAGAATGCAAAGTAGAACTTTACACATTGCTTCATATATAAGTTTTATTTTTTTAAATTTATAATGACCGCTTATCCCAAAATAGAATTGCTCATAACTCTCGAACGGCGTGACGAATCGAGATGAAAATTTACACAAAAGAGGAGGATAAACTCCGTTTTCGTTATTTCGATTAAGGTAATCCTTGCGCATTAAGCTGAAGTCAAATAAGTTTTCGAAAAATGGGAGGGAATTGCAAACACTTTTCGCCAATATAAACAAGGCTGCAAAGTAGAACTTTGCAAATTGCTTCCTCATTATTGTTGGATTTTTACAAAGCTTCCTCTATGAGGAAGGCAAAATAGATTAATATGCTTCCTTATAGAGGTAGATTTGTAAAAATCGAACAATGAGGAAGCAATTTGCAAAGTTCTACTTTGCAGCCTTTTTAACTTGGCGTCGAGTTGCTACCGCGACTCTTGATTCTCAAAAATAATCATTTACGTTAAACTTTTGTTGGTGTAACTTTTGTGGAAGTTAGAGCGAAAATCTAAATTAAAAAAAAAATTCAAAATCCCGGTAAATCCGAACCACTTTACCGATTTCGTCGATATCCAATACCAAACAACACTCAACGTGTCTTCAGTTATGAAGAACTATTTAGCTAAATCGTGGAACTTTTATGAAAGATAGAGCGATCACGCAATTTTTTCGAAAAATTCAAAATTCAATAAAATCCGTGTATATGCATACATTTGGTAAAAAATTACAACAATTAAAGAGGAGTTCTCTAACTAACGTGCCAAATTTGAGCTCGATCCATTGTGCCGTTCGTGTGTTATGGACGAATGAATTTTCTGTGCTTGGAACACACATACATACTTAAGAACATTTTTCTAGACCAGTTTTGTCGACGTTTTAGGTGATCCTGAGTATGCTGACATGAAAATCTCGAAAAAAAAAATTTTATGAGAACAAATTTTCCTCTATGCACTGAGAGAAAAGCATATCGTTGATTTAACGATTTCACATGATAAAACGAATATAGGAAGGCTTGCAATGTTTTATGGTTGAAGCGATGATAATATAGTTTAATAAACGATACATGCAAAGTTATTAAATCAAAACATTAAAATCGTATATGCAACAAAACGATATATTTGAAACTATTATCTTTTTGATGATTGCTTCTATAATTATTTTTGCTATAACCATAAAATAGAGACGTTCCTCCTGGGAATTATATTTATGGTTCATCCAATTATTTTCTTATAACCATAAAAAAGAGACGTTTTCTCCTGGGAATTATAGTTTATAATTAGATTGTCATCGGACTAACTATATTTTTTATTAAATTACCATATTTTTCTCTCAGTGTGAGGAAACAAAATCACTTTTATTATAAAGGCATCCTTCATTTTTATTTCATGAAACAAAACCACATTTACCCACAAAAATTAAAAAAAACCCACGTTTTCAAAATTACCATTCCTCGTCAACATACTACTTTTTTTTTTACAACCCGTCAAAAGCTATTTGTAGTTTTGAATTAAATCGTTCATATGACGTTTTTTCCCACGTGTTGTACATGCGCGGTTTTCTATCGGTGGCTCTGAACGATTTATAGAGGTCAGTTTATTGAAACGGCTTCGACAGCATCCCTTACCCTGCTATAACAATAACTCTCCCACTGGTAGTCAGAGGTGTCGTACGTTCGCTTGCGTATATCTTTGCAGGGTTTCCGCAAACGGTCAGTAGTCTCACTAGGACTTGTCTGCCCCTCTACGAATTCGAGCGAAGCACCCGCCTGTTGTCTCTCCCGCTAAATCTTTAATATTCCATTTAATATCTGGCCGACCCTTGGATATGGCGTGCGGTACGGGACAGCCGACTCGCCTCGTCGCGCCACCCCGTGCGGCTATATAAATCAAACGAGAGATATTGGCCGTTTTTGCTCAGCGAGGCCGAACCTCTCTGCTCTTCGTACTCGGTGTTCGACCGGCGTGCCATCCTCCACAGAGCTTCCATAATTGTTTTTACGGATTATAAATTTCACTTCTTCCTGCGCAGGGACTCGACCCGGGGCCAAACTTTTCTCCTCCAATGCCATCCAACTCTTTTCTGCCAAGAACGTGACGCCCCAAGTGTATTCTCGTTATGTAAAAGTTGTGGGAAACCCGAGCAAATTAATTCCACGCCACTTTAGGCATGAATATCATTAATTAATTATTCAATTTTAATACGATCGGAACGTAATTTTTCAATCCCCGACTCATTCCGTAATGAAATTATGGAATTTATGCATTTCATGCTTCTATCTGCTAACATAGAATGTTTTTATGTTGCGTACATGGTTTATTAGTGTTGGAATTATTTAAAAAAAAATAAACTCGTAAAACACAACCTTGGGATATTTTTCTTATATGTAATAAGCGCCTGGGAATTATCAAATTATTATTCAAATTTTGTAAAAAAATGTTTGCAGAAGAGCATTTGTTATGAGGGAATCAACACTTGATGAGGGAGGTTTTGATGAGATCATCTTATACATGTTTAAAAAAATAAATAACCATATACTATATAACCTATAGAAAAGATTTCATTGACGCCAAAGAAATGGATGGATTGATTTTTTTTTCATTGATTACAACGAAATATTTCTTTGGTTTCAATGAAATAATGCATTTGAATTTCAAATAGAACATTTCATTGCTTGTAAATAAAGATTTACTTAGTGAGCATATAATAAAGAAACAGTTTCATTGTTTTAAAAAGACGTTTTCATTGATTCAAAGAAACGTTTTCATTGATCTCTCTCTCGCACCTAACCTCACTTTTTTGTTTTCTGGTTCTCCCGAACGAACGGCTTTGAGTTTCTAAGAGCCAAAAGCTTAGCTTATTTCTGCCGTACTTCCTTACATACTCCCAAAATTTGAGCTTTATTTGCCGTGTACTTCAGGAAAAAATAGGTTTTGAAATTTTGAGCTGGTAAGAAGCAGGTTTCATTGAATCAGGAACGATATCTTTATAATTAATGAAAAAGGTTCATTGGTGTAAAGAAATGTTTTTTCGAATGAATGTCACTACTTTTCATTGAGTTTGAGATCATTCAAAGAAAAGATAGTATTGAAATTCAAGTATTTCATTTCATTGGCAAAGATTTCCGTGACTCAATGAAACTTTTTTTCTCGGTGTGGTTAAAACTGCCAAAAACCTGGTTTAAAATGTTACTAAGAAAACTCGGTAGGCACAACCAAGTTATTGGTTAAGCAAACCAAGTATTAAAGTATTACAAACTAAAAACTTAGTTGCACCTACTAATTTGTTTTTGGTAAATTTTTTTACCAATATTTTAGTAAGTCGAACCAAGTCTTTTTCTCCGTGTAGCTAAAGTGTTGCATGCGATTTTTCTGGTTTATTAATGTGCACGGAATAAAGGCTTCATTGGAAGAATCAAGCACTTGGTTAAATAGGCGCCAGCCGATTAATGGCTTAGACCATCCAAGTTATTAGTTAGCGTAACTAAGTTCATTATAATACAATCAATAACATGGTTAGACTAACCAATTAGTCAGCTGGCGCAGATTTAATCAAGCGCTTAGTTGTTCCGCTAAAAAAAAAGATTCCCTGCATACATACCGATACAGTTTAAATATGATAGGCCCAACGATTCGAATGGTACACGGAGAAAAAAGCTTAGTTGGGACAACTCCCATTTTATGAGTTGGCTATAAATGAGTTGGTAGAACGATTTATTTAGTGACTATAACCATTTTGTTGTCCCACCTCACAAATGCGTGGTTATATGGACTAACGAAAAGTGAATCCGTGCCACCACACGCAACATACTAAATTTAAAGAAAAATGCATGTTAAAAATAGTATAGCATATATGAGGAAAACTATTCACACGTATATGACTTTTAATATCCTTTGGTTACAATAATAGAAAAGAGTGTTGCATAAATAAAGCACTCTGATTCATTACTGTTAGAGGTGTACATTTTTAGGAGGTGTACCCTTTTTAGTCTACTACCATACTAAATTTTACAGTAGAATGTATATTGAAATTAGTATACAGTACGTGAAAAACTATTCACCCATTTGTGAATTTTAATATACGTTACTTATAATAATTGGTTTCTATTTAATTATCGTATACCGATTCTTTAAATATTACAGATTTATGTATATGAAAATTAATATGCGGTATATGCATCCGAGCTTCCAATACCGGTATAGTAATTTTCATACAAAAATTTTTATCAGTGCACTTTTTGAGTGTGCCCAACACTTCTTTTTTCTCCGGGTAGTTCCAACGATTCAAATGCTAGTCCCAACGATTCGAGTGGTAGTACCAACGATTTGAATGGTAGACCCAACGATTGAATTGGTTACGCTTACCAATCTCGCGAGAACTAATCATGAATAACTGAGATTACTATTCGATATGGTTGGGGCAACTAATTTTTCAGACCTTATGTGTATAATCAATTGTCACAACCAAACATTTCTTGCCATGCGGTCACCCATCCAACCACCATTCCGTAAGCTCTCGGTAAATAATAAGGAAGTAATATGCAAGCTACTTGGCAATCTTGTTCGAATATAATTGTATTCAGTATGTATGCATAATTGAATATTTTCGATGGGTAAATAGATTGCTGGAAGTCAGGAAATAACGTTCAATACCTTTCGCGTACCTACAGAGCGATCAGAGGGTTGACGTTGGTGGTAAATATAGAGGGGTGGTAATATTTATAGGGTATATATTCGTTCAGGAATCACAGCGATGGAGTGGAGCTCCCTCAGCTTCTCTCTTTCTCTCCCCTGCATTCCCATTGGCATCCTTAAGTAATGGGGAATGATACAGTGGCAGAGACTGGAGCGTGCCGAGTTCAGGGGTTAAGAAGGGATTTTGGGGTCGCGTTAATTAATATAGTCGCCTGGCGTGCGGCTCGTTCTCGACTCGCCCACGACACTCGAGTCACACCGGTTACCAACTATAACTAAGCCCCCCATTAATTCACATCAACGTCTTCCTATCTACGTTGGACTGGGTGACTTGCCTATTCCTTGCCGAATAGAGATAAGTGTAGCGAATGCTTATAGGTACGTATTTGGAGAAGCTCGATTCATGGCATATACTTAAGGTCTTGTCGGTACTTTTAAAAAAGTGATCCTACATTTGATTACAAGTATTAAGGGCATTTTTTAAGAGTCTATTATCAACTAAATTTTCAATAAAGAAGTATGTTAATCAATTTTGGCTTTGTAAAAAGCGAAAAACAACGAGAAAGAAATATCCAAGGTTCTCCGTTGCATGCTTATAAACAAATTTGGAAAACTGTACTTTAGAGAAATTTTAATCATAAAAAAATAATAAAAAAGAATTAGAATATCATGGCTGCATATTATTTCGTTTACGTACAAAATTTTGGTCCGCTATCTCAATTTTTGCAAAAATGGGAGCGATAATGGCTGAATATTCTTTCGTTTACATAGAAAATTCGTACATAATGGCTGAATATTCTTTCGTTTCGGGCTCGCTATCTCAAATTTTGTAAAGGTTAATGTGAAAACGTCAATTTAAAAAAATGTAAAGTTCCATAAAATCTAAACCACTATACCGACTTCAGCCAAATTCAATTATGAATGTGATTTTTAATTCTTAATCGTGCAGCAACCAAAAATTTTGTTTGTGTTTTTTCGACCGGAAGTCACATCTGTAAATTCTGAAATTACAAACGCCCAAAAGTTAGTTTTTTCAAAATTACAGTTAACTCGTTAGAAATAGGTGTTTTATGTGGCGGAATATACAATTTGGAAACAATAGCGTAGACCAAAAATCGATATCTTGAAGAGAAAAAGACGGAAGAGAAAAATCGGAAGCCGGATCTGTGAATTCTGTAACGAGAAACCACCAGACGTCACTTTTTTTTTTAATCACAGTAAAAAGGTTTGACAAGTGTATTTTTTTTATGTGTAATATATGGCTTGAGAACGATAGTAAAGGCCGAAATTTGATATCTTAATATGTGGGAATGCCATGGATATTATTAGTCATTTTGCTTCCTCATAGAGGGAGATTTGTGTTCGTAAAAAATGTTTTTTCGCGATTCAAATGTCAGGACACTTAGAATTTTCCAAAACGTCGAGAAAAGGGGTTTAGAAAAAATGTTCGGATGTACGTATATGCACTCAGAAAAATCGTAGTTGTACAGTCAACTATAAAGTGACAACTATAAATTTTTAGTCCATACAACTATTTTCATAGTTACCCTAACTATGAAAATAGTTACCCTAACTATGAAAATAGTTATGGTAATTATTTGGTAGTTATAGTAGCTATTTGATAGTTATGGCAACTATTAAGAAATTGGTCGCACGAACTAAAAATTAATAGTTGTCACTTTATAGTTACTAATACCATAATTTTTTCTCGATGTGTGTATGTGGCACACTTGCAAGATTCAAAACGCTGTATCTCGAAACCGGTATTAACAATCAAGCTGAAATTTGGCACGCTGGTAGAGGAACAACGCCCCTTCCTATGTATACATTTTCGAAAAAATTGAAAAAAAAAAAAACAATTTTAGATTTTATAAGCCTTTCAATTTTTCGAAAAATGTCTGTATGTTCTCTAGCTTCCGCAATTTTTCAGCTAATGAGCTAAATAGTTCCAGACAAATAGAAAAATGAAAAATGAAGGTCGGTATTGAATTTGAGCGAAATCCATAAAGCGGTTTAGATTTTATAAAACTTTGAATTTTCGAAAAAATTTTCTTTTCGTTCTTATTCAAGTTAAGTTCGGCCAAACCAGCTCAAATCTTTTGCAAGGTAAAATTAACATCCAGTTGTAGTAGATATCGAATTTGGTGAAGATTGGTAAAGTCGTTTAGATTTTGTAAGATATTGAATTTTTCAACGAATCCCTGCATGTTCTCTAGCTGACACAATTTTTTAGATAATGAGCTTAAACAGTTTTTGACGAATAAAGCAATGAAAAAAGACGATCGGTATTGAATTTAAGCGAAATACATAAAACGGCGTAGATTTTATAGAAGTTTGAATTTACGAAAATTTTTATTTTCCTACTTCTTTAATTTGTATTTAAAATAAGAATGCAAAGTAGAACTTTGCACATTGCTTCGTCAATAATTTTCATCTTTCGCAAAGCTTCCTCTATGAGGAAGGCAAAAATAAAATACAGAAACTTTCTCATAGAGGGGGCATTGCGAAAGACGAAAATTAATGAGGAAGCAATGTGCAAAGTTCTACTTTGCATTCTTTTTTTAAATTCTCAAATATAATGATACAATACATAACTTCAAAACCCGTTTCTTCCCCATAAGCATCACCAAGAGTTCCACCACCGAATGCTAGCAAAACCATTTCATAAAAAACTCCCCAACAGTTAATAATAAAAAATAAAAAAAACAACGTAATAGAAATCCATATAAGAAATCTCCAATAATCGCGGACAGTCACGTCAGAGTGAAAGTCTCGAAGCGTCACGAAAAAAATCCAAACACAATTTCCGTCCGAGTCACCCTTTTACTTTTCCTCGATTCTCCATCGGTGAACGAGTAGCTCTCTCCTCGTGTTTCGTCGCAACTAAATTCGATAAATTCCGAAGAAAATAAAATCTGTCGATTTCGCGTCCGAAGTAAATTGCCGGTCAGTGTGCGGTCGTAGGTAGTGGTTTTTCTCGGTGGTGGATATACTTCCCCTTGGTCCCCTTTCTAGTGGATACTTCCCCTTGGTTGAGCCGATCATTGTCGCGGTAACAAGCCGTCTATTGACGGTTTTCCCTGTGCTTTCTCTTTTTCCTCTCTCTCTCTTTCTCTTCAACGTTGTGGACAAGCCAGGCGCGTGGACGTGTCAAAGTGTGCAAGCAGATTGGGGCGCTGTAGGGATAGGCCTTGTAAGTACGTAAGCTCTCGAGTTCACTCGGCCGCTCGCGTTGAGACTGTGTGATATCTGTAGGTTCCTTCGTACATATATATATATATCTTCAGTCGAATATTCCAACAGCGAAGCTTGACCCATACTGACCGATGCCAGTGGTTTGCGTGAAACCGTAGTCGTTTGTGGTGGTGTTAGTTCTCGCGTGTTACTACGGCCTCCACATACTAATGGGGCATTACCTTAACGCCCCTCTATATCCCAGTCGGTCCCTCGTTCAGTTAGTTACTCCTCGGGGAACCCGCGTCCCGTCCAGCCTGAAAGAAAAGCCAAGAGGACTGCGGCCAGCATCGTGAACTCTCCGCGTACCGCCCCCACGCCTCAGCAACCCTGTCATCTCTCTTTTTTTTTACCCACCAACGCTCTACTTGAGGACCATCGTTTCTTTTTCTCTTTCTCCTCATCTGGTGTTTTCTTTTCTGCTTGGTGCTATACGGAGAAATATTTGTAGTAAAAAAATTTAACGTTTATCAATGGTATGGAATATCAAATATGCGATAGAGATTTTGCTTTAGGCCAAGGTTTATTTATTTTTTAATTCGTGGGGATTTACTCGGTGTTTGTAAAATGCACTTCACAATGTATAGAAAATTGGTGGAATGGATTAACTTGGTGGATATATTAAATTGGTGGATTGGGGTTATGAATTTTAGACAACAATAAAAATATCTGTTTTGTTTTTGTGCTTTAGGTAATTTCTTAATGTAGAGTGAAAATATATTATATTATAGACGAAATCGCGGCTTAAATCATGGCTCAACAAATAATGAAATCTGCTGTGATTTAAGCCGTGATTCTGTGAATCACTTGCTTGCGTGATTTTCACCGTGATTCGACCGTGAACAGCGTCAATTCCAGGGTAGTTCAATCTGCCAGGGAAGTTTTTAAAATATTGATCGCAAACAATCATGTACGTTTAAAATGTACAGAAAGTCGGTATTATAGATTGTCGAGTTTGAAAGTGTTATACAAAAATACAAGCATACTCAGATAGTCATTTGGAAGCTCGGTGACTGTAAAATCATCGAATTGGGCAGCTGCACGGAGAAAAAAAAGAAGTTGGACAAACCAATAAATGGGTTCCGACAACCATTCGAAAGAGTTGAAATAGTGTCACTACTCAGTGGGTTATGACAACTACTCGTTGGTTATACGAACCGCTGTGGTTGGTTATAGGAACTCGCTGTTGGTTGCGCCACCTATTGTATTGGTGAAAACAGCACTGCGGTTGGTTACAGGAGCGAGTTAGTTGCTGCAACTATTCAGCGGTACAGCATATGCTGGAGATGGTTCTTCCAACTACTTTTTTCTTTCAGTGTGTATCCGTACGGTTACAGCACATCGTACATTTCAGACAAGCTGCATAATTGTAAAAAGACATTTTTTTTTACATGGAGAGAAAAGGAGCAGAGCATATTCATTGTAATAGCTCATTTAAAAAATTCATAGGTTACGAAAAGTATTGTAATCGTCCCGAATTTGCTTGTTCACAGCAGTAACTTATTCCTTTATGGTATACTAATCCGTTGTTTTTACATTTGTTTGAAAGGTGAAAGCATTGAAGTAATGTTCATGTGGGACTTATTAGTATCGATTAGTATTTATTTACGTGGAACAACATGAAAGACATCGCGATACTGTTATCTGAAATTTGTATTTTTGGTCGATTTTTCATAAGCTTACTTATAACTTTATGACATATCGAGCTACTTTGACTAGCAAATTGAATAAATTTTGTAAGTCAGTGTGTCAAAAATATAGTAAAAAATTGACAAGATTTTCCTCATACACTTTTATTTTATTTTATTTTTCTGACTATTGTGTTGATAATGCAACACGCTATTTCATAAGCTTACTTATAACGTTATGACATATCCAGCTACTTTGACTAGCGTGTTGCATTATCAACACAATAGTCAGAAAAATAAAATAAAATAAAAGTGTATGATGGAAATCTTGTCAATTTTTTGACAATTATGACAAGTATCAATAATGTTATATGTTTGCGTTTGTGGATCGGCCAACTCCAGATTGTTTGGAGTAAGTATAGAGAAGTCGTACACGGAGAGAAAACTTTTGTTGCATCAACAAATCAGTTGCTAATATAGTGACAGCAAAGCCTTATTTGCTAGGCTTATCAAAAAATTAGCTGGACGAGCAAAATGATTTGCTGGCCAGCAAAAAGATTTGCTAGGCCAGCGAAATGATTTGTTAGGCCAACAAATAAAGTTTGCTGTCACTATGCTAGCAAATGATTTTTCTTCGTGTAAATTTACACCTCAATTTTCGTGTGACGTCTCAGTCCTCGGTGTGGACCTTCTTCAGACAAGTATTTTATTTCGAGCATATAGTGCATGATACAAAAAATAAAGTTGTATGTGGTCACAAAAAAAAATAATATTAATTGTAGATTTTTTATATAATGTGTCACCTGGCTACTGTAACTATAGAAACTAAAAATGGAAACCCTCGTAGCTGTTAGCAGACTCTTCTCTCCGTGTGCGGTCAAATGAATGTCCTATCCGTAGAGAGAAAAAAAAAACGTACGCAAACAAATTTCCAATATTACATTACATATTAATAACCGACGTAAAATGCCTACAAAACATCATAATTCATAGCAAAAAAACGAAACAATCTCTCAAAATTATTGATAATTATTACAAAAGCGCATCTCTTTTATTTCTAGACAATAATGAATAAAAAAAAAAGTTGAATGCTCTTTCATTGGAATTTTGCCCATCCCTGAACGCGACTCGTCTGTACGTACATTTCCTAAGATATTTTCCGGGTAATGCAAACGATCGTATTTCGGATACGAGCGAAAGCTCGCCCGAGGCGATTTCTCGTCTTACGAGAATCTCTATACTACTCGAGTCCTCCGCGCACTCGTATCGACGAGCGAGCACAGATTTCGTTCGCGTAGAGAAGAGAGATCCCGACTAGATATTCCGCAGGAGACAATACGCGGAGCGATCTCAACGAACGATATAGATTTGGCCTGAGCTCTCTCTTGGTCCCGTCGTGTACTGTATGTAGTCTCTTGCCCGTTCGAGCTCGAGCTTTGCCGCATGAATTTCAATCGACATCTTATCGGGTTCCGCCGAGGCGAGCGACCAACTGGAGTGCCGCGGTGGATCGTGATCAAGTGGGCCTCCATGCCGCGGGGACAATACACCTCGTGGTCGTGCCTCTGCCCCGACAAGTGACAATACACACTACTATCACGGACGCCCGCTAGCCCATCCACCTTCTCTTCTATCCTCTGTACTACCACCCGGTCTCGCAGTGGAGAACAAGCGGCGTATTGCTCTTTTGTCCAAACCATCACCCCTTACACACGTACCCATCGTCCACCCCTTCCCTCGTCATCTCTTAGCTAGGTAGAAATATATATATATATATATATATGTATGTATATACATGGGTGGTTAGATAGGCGGTCCTTCGGTAGCACGCTTCACTTTTTTTTTCTTTTTTTTTTCTTTAGCTAAAGGGCTTCGGTGCCTTCGCTCACGAGGCACTCCACGAGCTTGACCTGTAAAGAGCACCAGTAACAAAAAGATTCGTGTCGCTGGTCATTCAGAAATTAATGTTGTTTTAGTCCTTTTGAATTTTAATCATGAAGATAGGATTTTTGGACAGATACTGATGGGATTTGATTTTAGGGTTTTTTTTGTTGTTGTGAGGATGGATCTCGTTGTTGGGGAATTGGGAAAAATTGAAAGCGGCGCAGAATTATCGTTTTATAATTTTTATTATATTTATAGTACCTGAAGAATCGCTCAGCGAGCTTTACCTGATGCAAAGAGCGCCAGCAAGAAAAATATTCGTGGGAAGGGGAGAGTGGGGTACAATGTGACATGGCCAATATTACGGGGGTTTGTAGTGTGTAGATTATTAAATTTTTAGTACTAGACAATAACTTAAATTGCAATTGGTCAGTGCTAAAAAAATGCGATTACAAATAGTGCACAAAACATAAATAATAATAATAGATTTGGACACCTCTGAACAAAAATTTCACTTACAGGAAGAATAAAATATTTTATCTCACATTCCTTGATAGCCTAGGTTTTAGGTATTAATTGTTAGAGTAATAATTCGTGCTTTACTCAGTGTGCATATTTCTGTTATTTTTACTCGAAAAATATTAATAATTACAATAAATCAGATTTTTTTTATATTGGGGTACAATGTGACATTGAATTGTGTTTGTTACTGAATTGTCTGAATGTTACAGCTCTTGGAGTTGTTGTTGTTAGGACAACATTATCAGAAGCCGAAACTGGTCCGAAGTAGACATACACCGAAAAAAAAATTTGGTTGTGGCAACTACGTTTTCGATTTGCTGTACACAATGTCTAAAAAATTAGTTGCCTCAACCATATCGAATAGTAACCTCAACTATTCACGATTAGTCCTCGATTGGATTAGTTAGGTTAACTAATCCAATCGTTGGGACTACCATTCGAATCGTCGGTATTATCATTGGAATCGTCGGTATTACCATTCGAAACGTTGCTATTACCATTTGAGTTGCTAGGGAAACAGAATAATCGATTGGTTGTGTCAACTCATTTCTTGGTTATGGCAACTAATTTTTTTTTCGGTGTAGAACAACTTCGAAAGGCCCTGTTGAAGAGAGAAAGATGAAAGAGGTGGTTCTTCACGTGGTCAACGAAGACTAAGTTAGGTATAGCATAACAAGCACTACTGGAGACATAAATATCAATCGGATGACTCTGCATCGTGTACCATCGAACAAATGTTGTAAAACCTATTTTTTGTACTTCGTGGATTATGTTTTACATCGGTTGTAACATTGTGCCCCTCCATCTGTCACACTCTACCTCACCGCACGGAGAAAAAGGCTTAGTTAGATCAACCAAGGCGCTTGGTTATATATGCGCCAACTAAGTTATTGGTTAGACCAACCAAGTTATCGGTTACACCAACGAAATCATCTTGGTTAGACAATCAATAACTTGGTCGGTTAACAAATAACTTGATTGGTCTAACCAATAACTTAGTTGACGCATATATAACAATCAAGCGCCTTGGTTGTTCTAACCAAGTTCTTTTTTTGCGTGCGGTGGGACACAATGTGACATTACGCGAATTTTTTTTGATCATATTATTTTGATATCATCAACCTTTCTTAACTATTCATTGCAGCTTCTTCGTACACCCAAAGGTTTAGAGAAACCAATTATGATTGGAATTTATTCGTAACACTACACGGAAAAAAAGGGTTGGTTGGAAGAACCAAGTGCCTTGGTTATATATGCGCCAGTCAATTAATTGGTTAGACCAACCAAGTTATTTGTTAGGCTACCAATTTCTTGGTTGGTGTAACCAAGTCACTTGGTTAGCTTACCAAGTGACTTGGTTAGTCCAACCAAGAAATTGGTAATTGTAACCAAATTGTAACCAAGTCACTTGGGTAGCTTACCAAGTCACTTGGTTAGTCCAACCAAGAAATTGGTAGCCTAACAAATAACTTGGTTGGTCTAACCAATTAATTGACTGGCGCATATATAACCAAGGCACTTGGTTGTTCCAACCAAGCCTTTTTTTCCGTGTATGCTAGAAAATTAAAAAAATTCTAAGAAAAATAGTGTTACACTGTACACCACTCTCCCCTATACACTGAGATAAAAGCATATCTCATTGATTTAACGAATTCAACGATATCAACGAGAAAACGAATATAAGAAGGCTTGGAATGTTTTATGGTTGAAGCGATCATAATATAGTCCAATAAACGATACTTGCAAAGTTATTGGAAACAAACGTTGAAATCGTATATGCAACGAAACGGCATATAAGAAACTATTATCATTTTGATGATTGCTACTATAATTATTTTTTGCTATAACCATAAAATAGAGACGTTCCACCTGGGAATTATAGTTCATAGTTAGATTATCGTTGGACTAACTAGTTTTTTTAATACTATATTTTTCTTAGTGTGGGACAATTGCTTGGAAAATTAAAAAATAAAATGAAAAAAATTTAAGCGTAATTCCTCGTCGCATAGTGAATATAATAAAATAGACGTGGACTCAATATTTTGCATCCATGACTGTTTGGATTAAACTTCGGTTAATTCGGCAAGGACGTTCCGTTTTCTTAGAGATTTTATTCTTATTGATATATCGCAAAAACTTTCTGACAGTGATGGAAAAAAAATATATAATGCCTTTAAGGGTTAATTATTTTGACGGTGAAACAAACAATTAATTAATTCTGTCCACTTACTGAAGATGTTAGAAAAATCGTCATAGCGATTGCAATCGATCTCCCAGGGTTACAAAAAAAAATACATGTCATTTACTTCACTACTCAAAAGCTGCATGAAAATTTTTTATTGTGAAATCTAGTAGAAAACATTGAAAAAAAATGTACACTGCTATTCAATAGATATGCGACATTTCACATTGATTTGCTTATAATGCGATATTTCTACGCAGTTTACTTCAAAAGTACATAACATGCAGCTTAATTCAGAATATAAAAAAATGAACACAACTTGACGAAAATTGAGGCAAAAAAGTTTTGAATAGCTGCAACCGAGGCTCAGAGTTAGCATTGGAACTAAGGAGTCTTCGCTCACTCGTCTTGCCCAACAAGCTCGCTGAACAAGAGTAGCGGTAACGCTGCTCCCTTCAATCTCTCTCGCCCCTTTCTAGTTCATGCACACGGTCCCTTCTATGGATATAGACGAATATCCATCCCCCCAACCACCAGCAGCGACTGTCTCCGGTTATGAGTTAGTGGATTTCCGAAGCAAAGTGACTGCCACCATATTAAACGCTTCCAAGACTTTGGTACACTACTCGAGTTTGCCAGGAGTTTGAACTATACGGTACAGTGAAAGTATAGTACCAGTAGAAGCTCTCATAGTAGAGAATTCTCTCGATCGAGTGCCTCGTACCCCTCCGACTCCATATCCAACGCGTCACTTCGATCCGACAATCCAATAAATTTACACTCGAAAATTCCTGCACATTCTATATTCGTGATCTTTTTTGCTTCCTTATAAAAGAAGCTTTGTTTTCATGAGATTTTTTTTTTTTTTTAGAATTTCGTATCAGTAAGCACAGAGTGGTTGGAAATGTCAAGAAAACTGATTTAGAAACAAAGGTCTGTATGTGTGTTTGCACTGTAAAAAATATTTGGAAAATTCATACACTGTATAGTAATTTAATTTATTGTATTTTTACTGAACCTATGTAGGAATTCAATATACATGTCGTAAAATTGAATTTAACTTATATTAAAAAGACGACGCTTCTAACGAATTTAGGAAACTGTACATTAATTTTACGTTATATTTACTCATGTAGTAAATTTATATACCGGTTTCTGTAAAAGAGCACATGTGTAGTAATTTTATCTTAAATATTTTTAACAGTGGACGAAGGGGTTGCAAAATCAAAGTTAACTCATATTAAAAACACGACTTGTATGGCGTATTTAGTATATTGTGTATTAATTAATATGCCTTCTGTAACGAATTGCGCAGACTGTATATCAATTTTAGTATACTGTGTATCGATTAATACAATTTTCGTAAAGAATTTAGGAGAATCAATTTTACGTTATATGCGTGTAGTAAATTTTCTGTATCCGTTTATATAAAAGAGTTTCTTGCATTGCGTAATAATTTTACCTTAAATATTTTTAACAGTGTGTGTGTGTGTGAGCATTGATTTTTTTGGTAAAACGCAGGGTTCAGAACGTTACTTATTAAAATTAATTCGTTACCGTTACCGTTACTCCTTGTGAAAAAGTAACGCGTTACCGTTACCGTTACACCGTGTGAAAAAATAACGCGTTACCGTTATCGTTACTGAAAATGTAACGCTTCCGTTACTTTTCGTTACTTTAAAACATATTAATCATATAAAAAATTTAGACGTATATAATTGTTAACGTGTAGAATGAAGGACAATAACGAAAAAACGAATAATTCAGAGGAAGCGTTTATTAACGTTGAGCAAGTAGCTTACGTTCATTTTTGTCGGTATCTCTCCTCTTAGAGGGAATTCGAACAGCTACCTGTTAACAAACATTTTGTATCTCAAACAGTAACGAAAATGTAACGGCAATTTCGTTACTTGTTACAAAAAATTTGTAACGAGCGTTGTCTTAGAATTACGCGCATAAAAATGTAACGACGTTACCGACCGTTACCACCAAAAAGTAACGAATTCACTAACGACGTTACTAGTAACGTGTTACTTCCGAAGCCTGGTAAAAAGCCAGCATTCACAATTTACGGGATGTCAGGCTCAAATTTGGTATGCAAGTTGACTATCATATAACATAGTTTTTAAAAATTTACTTTGGTTTCAATCGGTCGTGCGGTTCAAAATTCATCGCATTTTTTTATTTGAAAAAATGCCATTAGCTACTTTTCTCGCGCCGGTTATGAGATACCGAGCTAGAATTTTATAACCAAATGGGCTAACATTAAGCTATGATTGGTGTTAAATTTAGCGCGAATCTGTAAAGAGGTTAAAATTTTATTACATTTTCAACAAATTGCATGATATCAAGCTGAAACTGTCACCATAAATAAAATAACATTAATCAATCATAAGTATTAAATGAAACGAGAATCGATGCAGTGGTTATAATTTTACGAGACTGTCAATTTTTCGATAAATTTCGATAAACTTATTTTCGATCAGATAAGTTAGAAAGCTAGAAATTAAACAATGACTTGAAAGTATAACTTTGAACAGTGCTTCCTCATGAATTTTCATCTGCCTCAAAGATTCATAGGTAAAGCCAAAATTAATAAACATAGTTGTTCATAGTTGTCGTTGAAACAGCTGGAAATTTATGCGAAAGGAATGTGCACTTGTTAGTCTTTTTTCCTACGCAACTATATATGGCGACATATCATTTTCAGGCTCGTAGTGTCAATAAGACTTTTCTGTTCAAAGTATAACCTTGATCAGTGCTTCCTCATGAATTTTCATCTGCCTCAAAGATTCATAGGTAAAGCCAAAATTAATAAACGTACACTGAGAGAAAATTATAGTATTTGTAACTATAAAGTGACAACTATTCATTTTTAGTTCATACAAGCAATTTTTTAATAGTTGCCACAACTACCAAATAGTTGCTATACCTACCAAATAGTTGCCGTAACTATTTTCACAGCTATGGTAATTATAAAAATAGTTGGATGGACTAAAACTTAATAGTTGTCACTTTATAGTTGACTGTACTACTACGATTTCTCTGAGTGTAGTTGCTGATAGTTGTCGTTGAAACAGCTGGAAATTTATGCGAAAGGAATGTGCACTTGTCAGACTTTTTTCCTACGCAACTATATACGGCGACATATCATTTTCAGACTCGTAGTGTCAAAAAGACTTTTCTGATCTTACAGCTCGTAAGTCGTCCTCATCGTTTTTCCGGTATCACGTCGATGTCCAACCATAGCCGTGACACGTTGCTCGAACGATTTCTCGGATGTTCGTTCTTCCGGAAGATCGTTAGAGAAGCAATTAGGTAATGCCTCCCTGGGAGGTTGCCGTTAGATTTGCCGGCTGTTGTCCCACGAGAAATCCGGAGGTTTCCACTTGGTGAAAACATTCCAAAAGACAAACGACGTTCCAGACAAAAAAGACGAATTATTCTCACGCTCGTTCCTGTAAATGAACTAATAGTCTGTTTTCCCTAAAAACAGTTTATCCATTGAAATGCATTTCATCGAATACTCGAGATAGTGAATCAATCCGTAGCTTCTTAATCAGCCTCCAATTGTTAAGAGGGTCGTGAAGTGGAGTAACTAATCAGAAGGTTTGCAAGCTTCGAGGGAAGAAAGGAAGTAAAGAGGGCCAGATGATTTTCCAAGTAACACTTTGGCTCTTCTATCTTATTTTCTCTTCAGTTCACGAGTCGTTTTTCTCTTTTACTCTCTTGCTTTATCTACCGACAAGCGACGTGTTCGACTCTGCCGCTAAACTCTGAGAACTCTGGGCGCTAACTTGACTCCACTAACGGTCAATCAGATCGCCTCTGTTGGGACAACAAACCGAAGACCGCCCCTTGCGCGTCTTCGTCCTGGAATAGAGTCCAGCACTGGAAGCATCGTCGCCGTATATTCCCTCGTCTGCTTCTCACCCTGATTCGCTATTCGTCCTCGTTTGTCTCTTTCTCCCTCACGGGTTTTGCTTCCAGTTTCTTCGCTGGGTTCCGACGACCGGTTGTACGGCTTATTTATCGGTGAACTTCCGCGGGGGGTTAAACAGCAGTAAATCCACCCTCGGGCATAGTGGCGACGTACAACGGTGACTTAATTGTCCGAGCTGTTTCTCGTTCGTCCGTTTTCTCCTATCGATTGGATAACGATGATTTGTGCGGCTTAAGCCTCCGTTTCTCGGTGACACAATAGTTATAACTGACTGGTCGATTGATTCCAACCCCCGTCATACAATATAAGAAAGGAATGGCAAGAAATTTCTGATAAGAAATTCATTTCTATCGCGCTGCACAATATTCTGATATTTATTGCATTAGTGAAGTAACATGGGGAAGTTACATTTCTTTTAAGGGAAATCGATGGGCAGGTTTGCTGAAGGTTATTACTGAGATCACGTGACCGAATTAAGAATAAACATCAATTTAAAAAATTGGCCTGGCAGGCTTTGATACAAATACATATTTTGAGGGTGCTAAATGTTGAAAAAGATTTCACTAATTTTTGTAAGTTTGTATGGGTCGTTTGAAAACACAATAAATTGTTAAAGACGCTAAGGGATTGCAATAGAATTTGTGTCTTCCATGTATAAAATTTCGTTTTGGTATTTAAATTTTCGGTATTCTTTTACTCATTGTATTAGTGAAGGAAGACTGTGGATGGGGAGATAAATTTTTTCTGTGGATATCCAAACAAGGTTTCACTAATTTCCTTCTGTTTATACACCGAGAGAAAAAGTTTCATTGATTCACGGAAATCTTTGCCAATTTAATTAAATATTAGAATTTCAATACTATCTTTTCTTTGAATGATCTCCAACCCAATGAAAAGTAGTGACATTGATTCGAAGAAACATTTCTTTAAACCAATGAACCTTTTTCATTGATTTCAAAGATATCGTCTCTGATTCAATGAAACCTTCTTCTTACCAGCTCAAAATTTCGAAACCTATTTGTTCCTGAAGTACGTGGCAGATAAAGCTCAAATTTTGTGAATATGTAAGGAAATACGGCAGAAATAGGCTAACCTTCTGACTTCTCGAAACTCGAAGCCGTTCGTTCGGGAGAACCGGAAAACAAAAAAGTGAGGTTAGGTGCGAGAGAGAGATCAATGACAACGTTCCTTTGAACCAATGAAAACGTCTCTTTAAAACAATGAAACTGTTTCTGTATTATATGCTCACTAAGTAAATCTTTATTTACAGGCAATGAAATGTTCTCTTTGAAATTCAAATGCACTATTTCATTGAAATCAAAGAAAAAAAAATCTATCCACCCATTTCTTTGGCGTCAATGATATCTTTTTTCTCGGTGTATGGATCGTCCGGAAACACAATCATTTAAAAAAAAATATAAGGGACTGTATTGGAATTTGTGTCTTTTATGTAAAAAATGCACTTTTGGTGTTATATTGTATTAGTGAACAAACTGTGTGATGTGCTACTTTTTGCCTGAGGAACGAAACGATGGGTTGATAGTTATTACCGAGATTACGTGGCTGAACTTCCTGCAGTATGGTTAGGATGATCCGACCGTCATGTCCAAAGTAGTCCCCAATTCGAGTAACCCTTCGACTTAGTTTTGGGAAACCAGGGTCCAGACTAGAATTTATTATGAGAGGGATATGGATGTCTGAAAAGAAAATCCTGTCTCCTAGTTTGTTCTATTTTTAAGATAATTTATTCCGTTTAACCAAAGCTTTAGAATAGACATATCACTTCTAATTACTTACAGGATATTTTATTATTGACCAGATTTTCATGGAGATTCAAAGCACATACAAATTCTATTTGCCGGTGTTTTGTAAATTACTTTGGGATTATGTCATCAATTTTTTCCTATGTCGAAAAATCGTTATTTCAATGATGATAGAATATCATTTTAAGTATTAATAATAATTTGAATAGTGGCCACAATCGGTACATCTTACCTTATGAATTTTCAATGTTCAGGAGCATCATCCCTTCGAATAAAGTTAAAAAGATATTTTGTATTCTCTGATCAATCTCCAAATATTAGATAGCGTTATTTTGGGTTTGCAAAAGTCGATCGTGAAGTCAACTATTACAAAATCGACGTTTTCTAGCGTTGTATCAAAACATTCATGGTCAAAGTTCTTATTTTCCTTGGTCAAAAGAGCAATTTTGACCAAGTTTGTAATTTCCGGCTAAAAATCCGACTAAAAAGGAATGTAACCTTGATGCCCTTCCACATTCATAGAATGCACAAAAGTGTATCAAATCCCTGAAAAAAGTTGGAGATAAACTCGTGTTTCAGAACTTTTGATCTCGGAAATAAAGGCATTTAGTAGTGTACGATAAAAATCACGACGACTATTTCTATCCTCGTGAGGTCAATTCGAGTTCTCTACCAACGGCAGATTCTCTCATGTCAGTATTACAACATTTCTCGTATCGTATCGAAAGTACAGCTTCCCACGTCTCTCCCCTTTTAGTGAGCCATCACCGTGACCAACCGCAGCAACCAAAGTAGAGTTTCTCGTGGCTACTTAACCAATATCGTATCGACGTTTAATCGAGAAAGAGATAGTATTCCTCGTGCGTTCACGAGTTCTCAATGTTGAGGAAGTGGAGAAGAATAAGAGTAGGAAGCTAAACTTTCGATGCTGTTAAACGAGAGGAACGAATGATAGGAATAGAAGAGACATAACACAAGGTGGAAGTATAGAGATAGAAAGAACCTCGAGGCTGGAGCTGGAAGCTGTCTGTATAGTGTAGGGTCAGAGCTTATATACTATGGCTAGGACCAATGGACCATGCGCTATTCTTTACGGATCTAATTGAGCGGGGAGATAACGCCGCCGATTCTGAGCGCGCCGCGGGTAATAACGCCTCTTCGCCTCTGTCCCCTCTCGGCATTTCCGTTTCTCTCGTTCCTCTTGGCTCTCTCGCTCGCTTTTAATGGCCAAACTAATCGGTGCTGCTGGTACCTAGACATTTAAGGTGCCAGCCGGGAATTGTCGTGGGAGGTAAAAGAGCGAAGAGGATATCGACTTTGCCCTCTGAGATCTTTCTTCGCTTTCCTCATCAACGACTCTACTCCTCATTTTCATGGTGACACAAAAAGAAATGACTCATTGAACGACTGGAACTTTGGTGCCAAGAAAGAGATGTTATTGCGCTAGCTGGATTAATTGCTCCCACCCCCACTTCCAATATATTTTTGCTTCCTCAATTCGACATTTTCATTTCAGCAAACTCAAAATGATCTTATATATCAAGAAAAGTGGGTTAAAAACGATGTCTTGATGGATGTCTGTGTGCGCGTATTCAAATTCTTTAATTAAGGAGATTGAAGCGCTCCACACTAGTAAAATCAGTGATAAATTTTTAAAAGCGTTTTTACAATTTCAGATGGTTTAATAATCTGTTCCAAGGTGTTAATCACATTGCAGCATTAGTTCTTGATATTCAAATACATTCACAGCTGTGATATCAACAGTAAATCGATCAATATCTGCAAATTACCGATGTTATGTTTTTTCATCCAGTTTTTTAAAAGGGTAAACCGTAATATCAGTCCGATTATGACGACCAATAGCTCATTTTGTTTACTAAAAGATATTCTGTCGATTGGCCGTCTATTTTTTTAAATCGTATTAGTAGTTCAAAAGATACAACCGTTTGTTCGTCCTATCATAACCTAACATCAAGTATACAAATGGCTGTAACTTTCGAACGCCTGATACTATAGAAAATTCGGACGGTCAATCGATTAAGGACCTTCCACTGATCAAAATGAGCTATGTTTCGTCATAATCGGACTGATATTACGGTTTACCCTTTTACTAAACTGGATGAAAAAACATGACATCGGAAAGTTGGAGATATTGATCGATTTACTTTTCATATGACAACTGTGAATGTATTTGAATATCAAGAACTAATGCTGCTATGTGATTAACACCTTGGAACTGATTATTAAACCATCTGAAATTGTAGAAACGCTTTTAAAAATTTAGCACTGATTTGACTAGTGTGGAGCGCTCCAACCTCCTTAAGACATTCATATCTCTAGAACGGTTTGATGAATGGAGTTGAAATTTGGTACTCAGTTATATTTCTTTGTTTGTAATAATTTATACCAGAATTGATCCGATTATATTACAACTTTAAATTTCATGAAAATGGTTTTCACGCTCGGGTTACCGAAATTTTTCAACTGTTGTATTAAATTATTCTTTACAAATAAAGAATAATTTAATACAATAGTTGATAATGAATATCGATAAAAATATTAATAGTAATATACTATTAATATTTTTATCGATATTCATTATCAACTATTTATAATTAATTTTAATTATATAATTTATTATTTAATATATTTATTATATTTATTTAATAATTTATTAAATACAATTATTTTATTTAATAAATAAAATATAAATTATAATTAATTATAAATATTATAGATATAAGAATTATATTAAAAAATATTAATAGATATTAATAGTAGATAAAAAATAAATTACAGGATAATCGATATTGAATTTAAGATAAATTTAAAAAGGTGCTCGGATTTTATAGCAAATTTAATTTTTATATGCACAATTTTCGAGAATTGTAAAGTTTTTTTTCTAAATTAAATATGTTTGAAGAATAGAGTTAAAAGTTATGAATCCCAATATTTAAAACAAGGCTCTGCATTCTTTTACACTTTCATACTTTTTCTTTAATCAGGAAAAAGTAAAGTATGAAAAAAGTAGGGTAAGGAATGACTCGGATTACAACAACAGACGAGCTGATTATTCCAATCATTGCATTACGACCGTTGCAGTTTTTTGCATGCATCGTGGGAGGTATAATTTAAGCAGGAGTCGACTGTTACGATCATGGCCCGAACGAGCTATACGAGTTATACGTCGATCAACGAGACGATACCAATGCCCGTCACGCAGTCGTATACTGAATGCTGTCCTAGAGTATAGACATATACAGCGTAACTCGAGAGTGCAGAACCCCTGAGAGAGTCATTCGCGCGCGTGAACCGCCCTTCTTTCCCTAAATGCACACAGGGTTGATCTCGGCCGTATCGGATCCGAGGTAGTATAGTAGATAGCGGGGCGGTACCATCTGGCAGCCGAATAGAAGATCATAATACGGTTGCGACGCTTGCCCACAGGAAAAACAGTAGCCACGTTGATACTATATAGAATATTCTGAGAGCTATTTAGCCTGACAATAGGCATTGCTGAAAACTATTTTAAATATCTTCAGAAACCTATAAAATGATTTATATAAGCCTAAGGTATTCATTTATACTATATGTATTTAAATATGATTTAATATTGAATTTTCGGATTACTTGATTATTTCACATCAATTATTTTACTTTTGACTTTAGTTCTAAATGCATGCAAAGTTGATCTCGGCCGTATCAGATCCGAGACAGTATATGTAGTAGATAGCAGGACGGTAGCATATGGTAGCCGAATGGAAAGATCATAATACTGTTGCGACGCTGGCCCATAGAATAAACAATATCCACATTAATACTACATACAATACTCTGTGCAGCAATTCGCCTAATAAGAAGCATTGCTGAAAATTATTTTAAGCAACCTCAGGAACCTATAATAGTATATTACGATAGAAGCACACGGAAAAAAAGCCAGACGATTAGTTGGTTAGACTAACCAAGTAATTTGTTAGGCTACCAATTTCTTGGTTGGTCTAACCAAATCACTTGGTTAGGCTACCAATTTCTTGGTTGGTCTAACCAAATAACTTGGTTAGCTTACCCAATCACTTGGTTAGCTTACCCAATCACTTGGTTAGCTTACCAAGAAATTAGTAGCCTAACAAATTACTTGTTTGGTCTAACCAATTAATCGTCTGGTACATATATAACCATAGCACTTGGTTATTTCAACCAAGCCTTTCTTTCCGTGCACGAAATAACTTTTTCTAACGAGTATGTGATTGCAACACTCGCCTTCACCGGTGAATGTAATCACACATTATACATTTTGGTTGCAATCACGAAATTTTATGCTGATTCGAAATTAGCGTAGAATTTCTTATGACAGACTCTGTGAGAGCGCCGCAGTGCAGACACATTTTCGGAGGGTGGCGAGTGCTTCAGCTCACGTGCCAAATCCCACATATCAAGACAGGGTCGTGGTGGAATTTTTTCACAATTTGTTTGTTATAAAAATTCGTCCGTTGTGGCTACTTGATTAATTAATTTTAATTTATTAAGCAGCTACAGTCCATATTTATAACGATTCGCATTAGTGAAATTTGGATTGGGCTTCGGTTTCGCGCGTTTTGAATCTACCGATCACTGTCTCAGACCCGAAATGTGCTTCGCAATTTACATCATTAAAAAACTGACCGCTAATAGTCGCATACGATGAAAATTTAATGATATCAAGACAGGCACTGCTGTGCCCGTCTTTTAAATTAGCCTAGACAAAGCATAAAAGCGTAGAGCAAATCTCTGCAAGCGCCAAAGAGAAAAAACAAAGATGCAAAGTAGAATTTTGCACATTGCTTCCTCATTAATTTTCATATTTCACAACGCCGCCTCTATGAGGAAGTTTCTTTATTTTATTTTTGGCTTCGTCATAGAGGAAGCTTTGCGAAAGATGAAAATTATTGATGAAGCAATGTGCAAAGTTCTACTTTGCATCCTTATTTTTAATACAAATTATAATAAGTACGAAAACAAAAAATTGCATAAATTCAAAGTTCTATAAAATCTAAACCGCTTTATGTATTTCGCTTAAATTAATACCGATCGTTATTTTTCATTGCTTTATTCGTCAAAAACTGTGTAAGCTCATTATCTAAAAAATTGTGGCAGCTAGAGCTTTTTTGAAAAATTCAATGTCTTATAAAATCTGAACCACTTTATCAATCTTCACCAAATTCGATATCTACTACAACTGGATGTTAATTGTACCTTGCAAAAGATTAGAGCAGGTTTGGTCGAACTTAACGGGAATAAGAACGAAAACAAATTTTTTTCAAAAATTCAAAATTTTATAAAATCTAAACCGCTTTATGGATTTCGGTCAAATTCAATACCAACCTTCATTTTTTATTTCCCTATTTGTCTAGAACTTAGCTCATTAGCTGAAAAATTGCAGAAGCTAGAGAACATACAGACATTTTTCGAAAAATTGGAACTCTTATAAAATGTGAATGTTTATTTCCATTTTTTCGAAAATGTATACATAGGAAGCCGCATTGTTCCTCTACCAGCGTGCCAAATTTCAGCTTAATTGTTCAAGCCGTGTTCGAGATACAGCGGTTTGAATTTGGCAAGCGTGCCACACACATACATACACACATACATCCGGTCATTTATTCTAAACCACTTTTCTCGACGGTTTGGACCATTGTGAGTATCCTGACATGAAAAAAAAAAAACAGACCAAGACTTGATCGAATTTTTTAATTATCTAATCACAACACCTTATACGAGATCCAACATACATACTCTTATACTTCCATCGCTCACGCTCACGTGCTGTCCGCTCCATAAATGCGTCCATTGGCCTCATGCTTTACAACCAAACGAGTAAATACCACGTGTACGTACCCCATCGCTCCATAAACAATGCGTAAACGTCGAGTTATTATGTAACTCGCCATAGGATCAAGGAAAAACGAGTCCAGCGTGCATCGTATCTATCGGAAACAAGGAAGAAAGAAAGGACCGGTGTTAGGGGGTGAAGGAGGTGTGTCCGTAGCAGTATACCTTTCTCTCGAGGGTATATGATCGTCACGAGCTTGAGCTTGGAGAGAGAATGCGAGGTACGACGTACTCTGACAATTTTTCCATCTCTCTCTCACTTCAGCATCTACCCTATGGCCAAGTATGTGCGTGTGTGTCCACTTTATATATGTGGATTGGTCTCGAACGGTGCAGAGAGGTTCAACGAGAGAAAGAAAGAGAGAGAGAGAGAGAGGGAGAGTGAGTCCAAAGAAGAAGAGAGAAAAAGAGACAGAAAGACACGTGAACCTCGATCGTCGCCGTTGGATATATAAGTATTCCCGAAGGCGAGGGGCAATTTGTCCCGGTCATTTGGCGAGTCCGTCGGGACTCCCTGACTGTAATCCAATCACTAGCCACACTCCGTCTCCCTCGACGCGATCGTCGAATTCTCTGTCGCTCTTTATGCTCCACCCTTCCTCTATGGTCCGCTGGACGATAAGCTCTGTCCTCTTCTTTTTCTTCTTCCTCATCCACCGATCACACATGTATGTAGACCCATATCTCGTTGCTTCTCTTGTTCTCCATCCACTGGTGCTGGTCACAGCAACGTGCGTTCCTCGCCTACCCTCTCGCACCCTCTAAAGAGTCTCTATCTGGCCATCTATCTATTCTCTTCACTATATGTATACAGTCCATTCTGTGTCTTTTGCCTCTCTTACTCTTCTTCTTCTTTTTCTTCTTCTTCTTACATGAGGTTCTCTCTCCGTCTCACTTTCTATCGCTGTAACGTTTTGTATTCGAACCACCTTTCTTTCGACTCGGACCCTCGCCACGCACACACCACCGATATCTATATCGGTTCTAGGACTAGAGTATCTTTCTCTCTCGCTTAATCTTGCATCCCAAACAGCGACCCCCTTTTTTATCCTCTATTCTGACCCTGTCACGAGAACACAGCACACAATCGTCATCGAGACTCCTGCAATCCTGACCAACCTGTATCACGATCCGTGAGTCTTCTCACTTTCCCGACGGTTTACTCTGTTGACTATCTTGAACACTGATTGCCCGACCCGAGCCTCTGCAACCTTTTTTTAGAAAAAAAAAAAGAGAGGTGATCCTCTCAAGCTTCGGGAGTAGCTTATCATTTATTGTTTTGTTGGGACAGGTGGCGTGCAGGATACGCATGATATGATTCTTCTTACTAATTCGCACTGACAAAGTTAGATACAAATGGTAATTTAAATAATGTGTAAGCTAGAAATTTGACATACAAAAGAATGCAAAGCGGTTATTGCTTCCTTGCATATTGCTTCCTTATTATTCTTAATTTTTTATAAATCTAACTCTCTGAGGAAGTTCGTTCAATAATTTTGGCTTCCTCATGGAGGAAGCTTTGTAAACAGTTAATAAATAATAAAGAAGCAATATGCAAGGTTGAACTTTGCATCTTTGTTTTAATTAAATATGAAAAATAGAAGCTTCGCGACATTTTAGTCGTCAAGAAATAGTATAACAAATCCAAAATCTGAAAATCCGAATCACTTTCCCGATTTCGCCCATATTCAATACCAAATAACATTGAATTGATTCGTATTAAATTTGAACGAAGCGACGCGACATTTGGTATTTAATTTAGGCGAAATCTGTAAAACGATTCGGTATTTATGGGATTATGAATTTTTCGAAAAATTTACGTTTTTCTCTAACTCACGTCAAATTTCAACAAATAAAATACAATTTGCTACAGAACAAAAATAACATTCGGCACTGCTACGTACTAAGTTTGGCAATACGTCGTTTCTACAGAACCCGATTCTACACATCACCGACTCAACACCACCGACTCTACACAACGGCAATTCGACACATGCCTCGATTCAACACAACAGCAACTGTACACATCACCAACTCGACACATGCCTCAATTCGACACAACCCCAATTGTACACAGCCCCGATTCTACACAGTCACAACTGTCACGAGCCAAATGCACAACGGCAACACTCTACACAGTCCCGATTCTACACAGGCACAAATGTCACGAGCTAAATTCACAATAGCAATACTCTACACAGCCCCGATTCTACACAGGCACAACTGTCACGAGCTAAATTCACCAAAGTCCCGATTCAACACATCACCGATTCTACACCGTCACCAATTCACATCCAATCATAGTGCGCCGATGAGTTGGAATGCTTGAACGACATACGCTGATTGGATGTGAGTTGGTGACGGTGTAGAATCGGTGATGTGTTGAATCGGGACTTTGGTGAATTTAGCTCGTGACAGTTGTGCCTGTGTAGAATCGGGGCTGTGTAGAGTATTGCCGTTGTGAATTTAGCTCGTGACATTTCTGCCTGTGTAGAATCGGGGCTGTGTAGAGTATTGTCGTTGTGCATTTGGCTCGTGACAGTTGTGACTGTGTAGAATCGGGGCTGTGTCGAGTTGGCGATGTGTCGAGTTGGTGATGTGTACAGTCGCTGTTGTGTTGAATCGAGGCATGTGTCGAATTGCCGTTGTGTAGAGTTGGTGGTGTTGAGTCGGTGATGTGTAGAATCGGGTTCTGTAGAAACGACGTATTGCCACTAAATTTGGTAATAATCGGTAAAGAGGTTCGATTTTAACTGATTTTAAATTACTCCAAAAATTATTGTTGCCGAATTCGCTTTTGCAAAACTTTAGCAAGTAAGCCGAAAATTTGTACACAATAAAAATATGATGCAACGGTGCTTGTAACAGTGATTCGAAACCATAACGAGGTTTATTTTTTTTATTCTACTTTTTTAAAATCTCTAATCCCATTCTAGTGCCCATAAGTATCAATATTCAATTGCCCATAACTTTCAAACGGAACGACATATCGAGCTGAAATTTCTCACACAAGTGGAGTATTAACTCTTGAGTTACTGTGATTTCGTACAAAAATACACACAAGCACACAACGAAGTTTAAAAAATATTAAAATGCTAATTAAAATTAGAAATTATGCGATACTAGACATTAACTAAAACTTTTCTGTACAATTATTAAATAAAAATCTGTTCACGTTTTTGAGCAATAATTTTAATGAAAAGCACCAATTAATTTAAGTTTTACTATATAGATGGATCTTCTCGATGAATTTGATTCAGAGCTTATGATTTTTTTATCTCTAACGTATTGAGAATATATTGATCTATCCATAATAATTCGTGGTCCACAGTAAATACATTCTTAAAAACCAAATCGATCATAAGCACGTGAGCGGAACACGAGAATCACTGTGCGAAGACAAGAATGACGGAATATGAAAGGGATATCGATATACTTCTAGAAAAAAATATGTTCTACCCGAACGGATATATGGAGAACGCAAGAGAGGAATATTATTATAATGTAGCATATTCGTTGTGCCCTCGGCGAGGAATCGTGCCCTGAGGGCGAATGGCATACGTGATCTCAAACGAGTAAAGCCCGAGCCTTTCACGCTCGCACTTTTCTCACTCTCGTGAAAATTAGCCTTGTTTTGCAAGGGTGTTCCGGCGCCCTTTAAACCCAAGTCTACGCGATTCTCAAGCCACGTGCCCTATCGCGTTATTTTTTTTTTTTCCTTTAAACTGACCCTGCTTCTGGCTTTTTTTATATTATGTTACACTTGAGAGGAGTTTCTCAAACGTCACTGGACTTGCCAAATGCCTTTGATCTTTCACAATTTAACCAACGCTTTAAGCCTCGACGATAAGATTGACCGAGAGAATTTTTTATGCGTTACAATTTCGGGGTAAAATAAAAAGTATTTTTATTTTTTCGTTTTTGGCGGATAGCTGAATGTATGTTAAAATAGAATATGTCACATATACGACATCCAGACAATCCACTACAGTCCTAGAAATACAATCCTTTACGAAAAAAACGGAATTACAGACATGGGAACGAGATTTCAACAACTAACTAAGAAATTTGTTACCATTTTGAAAACTTAGAAAAGCAAAAAAATTTAAAACCAACACAAAGATATATATGTAAATCGGTAACCTACCATATATTGTCAATAAATATACTACTACTACTACTACTACTACTACTATTAGAATATGTATATGAGGCATTTCATCCCGATTCGCCTTGGGTCTGACCCTCGATCTCCTTGATTTGGCTCGTAATTTTTTGTAGAATTGGTTAGACCCTCAAATGCACCAGATTTTATTATTTATTTTTTCTATGCAAATTTTTTTTAATAATTTTTTTAAAGTGACATATCGAATGCCCTAATTTAAAAATCTGAAAAAATTCAGAAAAATACTTAGTTGAATATCAAACTTTTCTAGCTTATAGTCAAAGTGGGCAAAATTTTTCTTATAATTTTTAAGCTTTTTTTATTAAAAAAAATTATGAAAAATAGAAAAAAAAAAATTAATCTACTAAAAGTGATTGATCAATCGTTTATTTATGTAAACTTAGATTTTTTAGAATTTCTTCAGATTTTTAGGAATTTGTCAAATTTTTCAACAATCTGAAATTTAGCGAAACTTTAGTCGTCAAAAAATAATAAAGAAAAATTCAAGTTCCTATATAATCCGAATCCTTTTACCGATCTCCACTGAACATGTATGCACAATTTGGACTCAGTAGTTCATGTTTTGCAAAATTCAATGCAATAATGTAAATTTTTTTATAATTCCAAAACTCCATAAAATGGGAACCGATTTTCCGATTTCGACCAAATTCAATACTAAACAACATTAAATGTGATTACATTTTTTTCCAAACCACTTTTCTTTATGTTTAGGGCCATTGTGAGTGTCCTAACATGACGATCTCGAATTAAAAGTGTTTTATAAAAAAAAGTTATAAAATAGATTTAGTACATTTTTTGAATAACGTGTTATGAAAAAATCACTTTTATTCTACGAGGATGCTTCCATAGTTTAATTTGTTCCAAAAATTATAATTCAAATTACAAAATTTTAGTATCTAAGCAATTTAAACATGGACTGAAAATACCGCTATATATTTGTGGTATGTAACGCAGTTTCACGTAATAATAGTATAGTTGAATCCACTAGTAGATCGTTGGTTGGAGTACGCGATACCGCAATTAACGCTGGCATGATTTAGGATCCTCGCCATGCACTACAGGCCGAGCAGTACTCTGTAACAGGGTGGCTCGAGCTTTGATTTATCACGAGCTCGAGCGAGCGAGCGAGCTTCTCCACTCTATACGGTAAATTAATTTGAATTTGGTAATATACGAGAAATTCGTGTACGCGAGACTTGCTCTGACGCTTCTCGTTTGGTTTAGTTGCATCGTTGTCTGGCGAAAATCCAAACTCTCGTGAAGCGATGAGAAAAGAAAGTAAATTAACCCTTAAAGTCCGCGACTCAGCTTTCATTAGGCCAAAAAAGGGATTTTTAAAGTGTTGCGAAAAAAGTGCTTAAATAAAAAATCTAAGGAATTTAAGTCGAAAAATAGATTAATTAAATATAATATAATAATAGATTAATTAAATCAATTAAAAATAGATTTTTTTTCAATAGGCCTAATGTGGGGTTTTGTTTTTTTTTTATTGTCGAATGTGTACCTTAGTCATTATTGAAATCATTAAAAACAATAGTTGTTGTTGCTTTTAGACTCACTGGGTATATTTTTTTTTTCTTTTTTGTAAAATCGGAGTGCCAATTTTCGTAAGTAACAAACCTGTATTATTAATACGACAAATATCTTTTTTTTTACTGTACGAATGTTTTTCTTAAACTTGAAAAGTCACTAAATGGTTTGGTAAACTTAGCAGATTCCGGAACATTTACTTATTTTTAAAAAATATTTTTTGTAAAAATATAAGTGAGAAAAAAAGTTTGTCGAATTTGCAAGTTTAACAAATTAATTCACAAAAATTATTTATACAAAATTTAAAAATTTGACAAATTGACTTAACCGACTAATACTATATTTTTGGGAACAGTAGAAAGTGAAAAAGCCAATTATGTCACACCAGACACTAAAGGACTAAAAAAAGAACAAAGCTTCTATTAAAATCGTTTGCAGACAAGTACTAAACGAAAACATTTACCTCTTGAACGACGCCCAAATCTTGTAATCCCACTCTGGTCGTTTCAGAATCCGACTGAACGACGTTCTGTGAACTTTAGAGCTTTGAGGAAGCTTCACGTCTTACGAACGTGGACGATTGAAGTCCATTAAGACGTCGTCTTGGATCGTCGGTGAGATATTACTGTAAAACAAAATTAATTTCAATTTCAAACGTTCGTCTGACCGAAGACCAGAATATACACATGCCTCGATGACCACGAATGGGAATAAGATTGAGCCGATCGTAAGACTCCAGCAGACGAGAGTCTCGATCCTTAGATAGCTCAGCGACTGGGACGAGGAGGTATTTGTCGATGTTCCTGCATAGAACTTTGCGGTATATATAAATAAATGGGATATAACGTATAAGCCATCCCTTCGGTTTAGGGAGGGCTTCGTAACGAGATTTTGTACTGAAAGTCCGCAAACGGTGTAAGCTCCCTTCATGTTTGGACCTTCGGTATCTTCGCATAGGAAAAATTGTCCTTTCTATGTCTGCAGTAATGTTTCGGCTGGACACTTTTGTAATATGTTAGGTATTTGCCTTATTTTTTAGAAGAATATTTTTAATGATAAAGCCAATTACGTATTGCCAAAATGTTTTTCAAAGGTTCTGTGAATAAAATCAATGCTTCTTTCGACTTTAATGTGGTATAGGGGTGTGCGGGTTCTCGAAAATTTCGGGTTCTCGATGCTCGAGTCGGGTTCAAGTTTTCTCGATCGGGTTCGAGTCGAGTTCAAGCAACCCGAAAACCTCGAGAAAACTCGAAAATATCGAGAAAACCCGTAAACTCAAGAAAACTCGAAAATATCTAGAAAACCCGTAAATCTCGAATAAAACCCAAGAATCTCGAGAAAACACGAGAATGTCGAGAAAACTCGAATATCTCAACAACAAAATCGCTTATATTCAATGTATACCTACCTTAAAAAAGACATTCACAATCGCAGTTCAAGATATTTCTGAAGACAATTTTTCGAGTGGCGATTGTTCGATGATGATTGTGCTATAGGGCCCACTTTAATTATCTGCGGTTTCGTTAACATTAGAAGTAAATCTAAAGAAGTAAAGAGATACATCTAAAAAGATATGTAATTTAAAAAAATGTACAGAGTGAAAACAACAGGACTGTGTAATGCCAAAATTACAACAACAAATATAGTGAATAAAAATGTATTCAACGCGATATTACATTATATTCTTTTCTTGATGAATTGTACTGAATGCATATTTATGATTTACATAATATCAAATCATATTTTCGAGTTTTCTTGAGGTTTTCGGGTTTTCTCGATATTTTCGAGTTTTCTTGAGGTTTTCGAGTTTTCTCGATATTATCGGGTTTTCTCGACATTTTCGGGTTCCTCGAACCCGACCCGAACCCGATCGAGAAAACTCGAACCCGACCCGAACCCGAATTTTCGAGAACCCGCACACCCCTAATGTGGTATTGAGACTTTATTTCATCGGAAATGATCTGCTGATTACGAAGATTGAAGAATTTTTATAAATACCTTAAGGATGTTCGACTGTTTCACACTAGTGAAATCAGTGCTAAATTTTTGTGATTGTTTCATTAAAGTTTAATGCATTGAATAAGAATAGTAGAGAGTAGTTTGAATTGAAGCATGTATACTTAACCCAGAGAAAGATTAATAGTGCCGGATTTGCATACAGATTAACTAATTAACTTTACATTCCAATGGAATACATTTTCGTTCAGTTTTTTCCAAGAAGAATCTATAATTTTTTTCCAATTTTGATGAGTGATGGCTCATTCTCTTTCTTGAAAGATGCTCTACAAATTGACCGGCTGGATATTTGATATTATTGATCGATTAATAATTATAGCCTGTTGTTTAACAAAAATGAAAATACTTTCATAAACAAATAGCTATAATTATTGTACGATCAATAATATGTAATATCCAGTCGGTCAATTTGTAGAGCATCTTTTAAAAAAGAGAATGAGTTATTACTCCTCGAAATTGCCAAAAAATTATAGATTATTCTTGGAAAAAACTGAACGAAAATGTATCTTATCGGAAAGTAACGTTAATCTGTTAATCTTTATGCAAATCCGTCACTATTAATTTTTCTCTCGGTTAAGTGTACATGCTTCAAGACAAATCAACGCTCCACTACAGTTATTTAATGCATTAAACTTTAATGAAACAATTCAAAAATTTAGCACTGATTTGACTAGTGTGAAACAGTCGAACATCCTTAATGAATCATAATAGAAATACAACAAAAATTTAAAAACCACTTGTTGGGTTTTTTCATGAAAGTTTTTGATTTTTTGGTAAAATAAAAAATAAAACTACATCAGTGTAGCTTCTAACGAATTATTTTGTTTATTGAATTTTTTTACGTTTTGGCTAAGATTTAAGTTTTTATAGGAATGACTAAAACTTAGGTGTTTTCTTCGTTATGAATGGAGCTTTAAAATGCCACATGGGGAATTAGGTTTCCTTGAGTGTTTAATTTTTCACAGAATTTTAAAGATGGAGCATCGTAACGAGTTTTTGTCCTGAAAGTCCGCGAACGGTTTAAACTCCGATTATTTTGAGTCGTTCAGTTTCTTCGCACAGAAAAATTTGTTCTTTACTGTGTCTGTAGGAATGTTCCAGCTGGATACTTTTGTAATATGTTGAATATTATCCTTATTTGTGAGAAAAAGATTTTTAATGGTTAGTACAATTATATATTACCAAAATATTTTTCAGTGGTTCTGGAAATAAAATTAACGTTTTTTTAATGTCAATACGGTATCATATCTAATTACGTGTACTTACTTTTTTCCATTATGTATTAGAATTCGCTGAGTTTTTAATTTCTTCCGGATTTTTAAAGATGCACCAAGAGAAATCGATCTCATGAGTTTATTTAAGTCATATATGAGATCTATTTCAAATAAATACAATTTTATTTGAATCAAATGAATTTTATTAAAACTTAATACCATTTATTTGTATGCAATAAATTCTGTTCGATCGGAATAAAATCCTATTAAGCCAGCTATATAATTTTTTTCTTCAAATTCTAGCATAATAGGATTTTATTTTAATCGAATATAATTTAATTCATTCAAGTAAAGCGTATTAATTTCAAGTAAGTTTTATGTTATTGAAATAAAATTTTATTAATTCGAAATAGATCTCGTTTGTGATTCAAATAAATCCATCAAACCGATTTCTCTGGGTCTGGAGCTGCGAAAACTGCATATTTTTGCATAATTACTGGCCATTTTTTAAAGGAATCTTACGCGCGCATAAATAGAGGCATCGTAATGACATTACTGCTATTCTTTTTGTTTTGGTGATTTCTTTCGATAGGAAAATGGAAATTGAAAATCGGTCAATCAAAAAAAAATCATGGTGAGTTAAATACAAAAAAAATCGACTTTTGCTACATTTTAAAAGCCTACCTGATCACCAAATTTTCTGTTTACGAAACCGCCAATATTTTGACCAACAACTCAAAAAATTCAAGTAAAAATAACAAGAAATACCGTTTTTTGTAAATGTTTTCACCTTTCGCCATGGAATTTTCACTTTCTGAAATTATAAATCAATTTCAACTCCAATTATTATCACATAATTATCTTTAAAAAATATGCATTAACATGCTTAACACGATCCGTTATTTTTAATATTTTGATTACACCTAATTTACAAACTCCGGTGATCTATGGTGTTAATTGACCAACTGTGGTGTACTTTCAGCTGCAAAACTTTATGTGAAAAGACAACGAGATCGTTTTTGGCGATCCACGTATGAGACTCGCGCGTATGAGGATCCTCTAGTATACATGATTTATTCTAGTGCGAAGCATCCACCAGAAATATCAGATACCACTAATGAATTTCTGGCCATGGGGGTGGGGGGGTGGTGGCATGGTCGGGCACTCGGCAGCGGGAAAGAAATATAGGATATGAGGGTGCTGTGCCGGTGGAAGCGAGTCGTACGTGCCCTATGCATTTCGCACACACATATGAGTGGGGGAGGGGAACGGGAAGTCCCATTCCCACCATGGAAATCTCGTGTTCCGATCTTTCTATGCTGTCCCATACTGCTGCTATTTCTAGTCTCTTTTATAGTGTACGTAAACGGCGAGATCGAGGGCGCTGTAACGATCAACGGTATTTTCGACTATATATGTGTATATATATGTATACATATAACATTACACCAGTGGAAACCGGAAGTTTATTGAGATTGACAGAATTGCCGGTGAATTCGCACGTAGACACTGTATCGAGTCGAAGCTCTCCCCGATGCCGAGAAATCGAGTGCCCTGACGTTCGTACTTTGCATACGTAAGAATCACCGCAGTGGAGATCGAAGCGCTGACCGGGGGGTAAAATCGAGAGGGCATCGAACAAACGACCTGACGTACGCATTTTAACCGACCGTATCGTCTTGGCTTATTTTTATTGGCCCTACAGCGCGAATTCAACGTGGCAAAAGGTTCTTCGTGATACGAACATAAGGACTTACGACGATACGTGGAAATTTCATGCTGTACATGACTTTTCTTTGCTACGCCGAGCGCCAAAAGAAATAGTGTCCCGAAACTGCAATTAAACAATTTTTTTTATTTCTCATTTTTTATCTATTTAAAACAGTATTGAATAAGTGATTTTTTAAAAAGTTGTTAAAATACACCCAGAAAAAAGATCTTGTTAACGGGACTAGAATCTACGCATCGGAAATAAAATTTCTTATTTGGATGCCGACCTACTAGACTTCCATTTACCTCGAATAAATTTTTTTATGTCTAATTAATATGCTTGTTTTATTTTATTTATTTATTTATTTATTTACAATAGACGGGACAAGCCCTTGAAAAACATAAATATTGCAGGTAGAAGAGCAAAGAACATGTAAAATTTAATTAATTTTAACAGTACAAAAAATACAAAAAAATATACAGAGAGGCAAAATATAACAGAGCGAAAATTTAGCTGTCACCGCTCTTCCGCCATATTGCTTTCACTCTTGTTGAATAGTAAATATATTCAAATCTAAGAAATATTTATTTGGGTCGGCAGTTATATAAACGTTGATTAAAAAAAAATGTTTCTTTTTATTGGTATATTCCTCACTTATCCCTTAGAAGCTCAGAAACTGCCTCCCGCTCAGCAGGTGGCACGCAGACCAGTGCGCGGCTAAGCGGTCACCCATCCAAGTTATGACTGCGAATAATGCTGTTAACTCTGGGAACCGTCGAAACCACATACCGACCACGCGTCCACTGCTGCCGATTTAAAGAATATATAATTTTTATACAAATATACGACAATAATTAAATCAAATCGATAACTGTTGCATGTTGATAGTAATAAACTCCAATGATGAAAGGAAATAAATATATATTGGATTTTAAGATAGTTCTAATTGATTTTATTTAAAAATATCTAATACATACATTTGGTTGTTTTAACTAGATCTTTTTCCGGATTAAGAAAGTATTTAGTAGCAATAAATAAAATATATTTTTAGTATCCGCTGCACAGTGAAAATTGATTCAAATAAATAAATATGTTGGAAATACAAAAACTGAAACATTGAATGAAATACATACTTGTTGTAGGGAATGTTAATTTTCGTTGATTGAAATAATTAAATGTTGAATAGATAATTTTAGTTAATATTACCAAATCTTTTTTCTAGGTGTATTTGGTGTATTTTTAGGTAATCCCATGCAGAAATTTCGGCAGGGATCCAGCTGGATCCTGCCTGGTATTCCCATCTTCTGGTCGGATTCCAGTTGGTCATCGGATCGGATTCCAGACATGGGATGTAACGCGCGGAAACTGGATTCCGATCGGGATCTCGAACTGGGATCCGATTCGATGGCTGACTGGATTCCAGCCGTTAGATGGGCATACTAGGCTGGACCCATGTCGAAAGATGGGAATACCAAGCTGATTCCAGCTAGATCCCTGTCAAAATTTCTGCATGGGCAGTGACGAGAACGCGTCTAGGGACACATGAATCGCACACGTTGTTACAATCACGCGAGTTAAGGAAAAGTTTTTCGTACGTGTATTCTGCAACATTCTACTTCATAAAGGGTGAAGTAAAATTAGTTCTCCACAAATCGTTGAGTAACTGGAAGACGATCCGGATTCTATTCAGAATCCAAATAGAAACTCTCTTAGGGTAACCCTAAAAAATCCCGATGCACGGTAATACAGCTCGTCGTTCAGAATTGGGTCCCGATCCGGAATCCATCCCGATTCTAAATAGGACGACTCTCTTAGGGTTACCCTAGCACATCCTAATCAATGATAAACTGTCATCGAGTGCGTAACCGGAAATCTATTTGGGATCTATTCGGATTCGAAGTTGGATAACCCATTTATGGAAACCCGAGCTAATCCCGATCAGGATCGAGTTTCAAACTGGGACGCCCAGACTGATTTCTACATGGGATATTATAAAATAGCTATTCTGCAATTGGCGTAGAAAAATAACTATTTGATATTCAGAAATTTCACTCAAAAATAAACTTTTAAATTTCAAATGAAAAATATTTTATTAAAATATAATTTATGCATCAGTGATTCAGCGAATGTGAACAACAGTTTTTCGAATGGGAAGCAAAAAATAAGTGCAGGCCTGAGGAATACGTCACTGCAATTCCTTTATTCCTTTATATCTACTCACACCTACGCACAACGCGAAGACAGAACGGCACGAAAAGTACATTTCTCCACAGCAGTGGAGGAAAATATTCGAGGCACATAGTAGTATTTCACGCCTAATTTGTTGCGCGTTCGGTTTTGAATATTCGGTGACGCTCGACGGAATCATGCGGGTCTTGAGACATTCGTCTCACGGTCTGCGATCGGGTAATACCAACCCCTCTACGGCAAGACTCGTGCTTGAAATTTTTCACATTCTTCCTTATAACGGAACGATAAATGTGTTAGATATTTTAGTAGCAATAATAAAATATCAGTGATAATAATTTAGCACACCTATATATAACACAATCCATATATAATTTAATAGAATTTTTTCATAATTGATTCACAAATTTCATGTAAATGATAGAAAAGATAATAATCATCATGGAAAATGTCTATTTTGTGAAGTATGGATTGTGTGCTTATTCAGTAGAACTTTAATATGAGCCATATTTCACTATCCAAGTAATCACTAGCTAAGTTTACTGGGCGAATTAATAGAATCTTTGCCAGATTTTAGACAGTTTTTCTGTACAACGACTAGACAGCGAGAAATTATACATAGCGCTCGAATCTAGCTAGTTTTCCGACCTAGATCTTGTACAGAAAATAAGAAAACTAGTCAATTTCTAGGTGACGGCGAATTGGAATTTCCACACGGGTAAATGTATTTTTTGGAATCTGGGACACTCAAAACATGTATTTCCATCAAAATCCAAGAGTCGATTTTTTTTTTGCATTACAATACTTTCTCTTTTTACATACTTCGTATGTGATGAGAAAGTAATATAACGACCAACGGTACATGGTTTATCGAAAATAGAAATTACAATTTGTATGTGTCCTTTATTTATGTTTATAATAAATATTCGAGTAATTACCATAACAAAGTAAAATCTTGCACATTGTTTCCTTATTATTTTTCGCTTTTTATAAATCAACCTCTATAAGCAAATATGCTAATCTTGCGAATAATGAGAATGATGAATCTAAGTAATGAGAAAGCAATGGGCAAGGTTCATTCTTGCATCCGTGTTTTGAATGCATTTGAAAATCTGAAATTGAGAGAAATTTGAGTCATCAAGAAACAATAAACAAAAAATCAAATTCCTATAAAATCGGGACACTTTTACGGATCTTCAATAAATTAGATACATCGCATCACTGAACATTGTTTCGTTTGCGTGGAAAGTTTGAGTTTACTGAAACAAATTTTGCAAAAGTTGATGCAATAGCGACCATTTTTTTAAAATTGCAAAACTCCATAAAACCGGACCGCTTTACCGACTTTGCTATTTTGTTCAATTTTCATATGACGTTTCAGCCCAATAGCTAAAAATTTGTTTGTATTAGAGCATTGACAGCCATTTTTTAACATCTTAAAAATCTCGCGGTAACGAAATACGTCAAGCAAATTTATAAAATTTATATCAACTAAAAGTTGACCAGTACTATATACGGCATTAAAATTTGACCGTATTCGGTCGAGTAGTACACGAGTAATAATAGTATGAATTTTCGGTCCTTAAACATACACAGTCATACATCGGGACAATTTTTTCCCACTTTTCTTGATGTTTCAGACCATTTTGAGTGAACTCACATGAAAATTTCGAAATATCTTTTCGTGATAGTAAAGCTTCCTGTGAGTAAGCAAAATTGACGTAATTTTTTTCCCCTCCTCATCCCAATTTCTAAAACATCATCTTTTTTAAATTTTTATAATTTTTATAAACCGTAAATTTTTACCAAATCCTAATTTTTTTTCAATAAGTTTCCACTAGTCGCACATTTAAATAATCATAGCAAACCCAGAATATCGAAGCTGTAGTACGGCAGAGAAGGGGGCAATAAATTCGTGGTGTCCAGCAGGACGTTGGCCATCCCACTGGTCGCCCTAACTATTGCACGTCTGTACCAATGGAGGGGGACAGTGATATATGTCTTCTCTATAACAGCCAGAATCAAAACATCGAGTCGGCCATGCGAGGGAGATGTTTGTCCCGATGTTGCTCGAGAAATCACGCCGGGTTCGACGTTTCTTTCCTACAATCCGATTTTCCTTCCCTTAGCTCAACCTACACATAGATTTGGTTTCGAATTCGGTCAACAGAGATTATTTGAATATATCGCAAGATCTGTTTGAATAGAATGATATTTTATTTCATATTATTTCTCAATTTTTTTAAATTTAATAAAAAAATTAATTATATCCTTAAATTGACAGAGTAATTATCTTCCTTAATTAACAAAAGATAATGTAGCAAATGTAAAATAAATCTCCTCTCAAAATTTCGTTAATTGACGCAACGAATTTTCACGAAATTTAATATCTAGTATCGTTAAAAATTAATTCGTATTTGTAGATAAGAAAGATCATCTGGTAAAAGTTAACATAAGGATAATAAAATTATGATAAAATCAACATAATTTATATAATAAACATATATTCAACACTGTAAATTTGATGGCCGAGCATTTTTATCGATAAACCAAAATTAAATAAACGATCAAGAAATCCCAAAGTAGTAATGGTCAGGCTCTGGTCAGCCGCCGGGGTTAACTCTTCTGATGTCCTTTTTAACAGATTTGGTTTCGAATTCGATCAACAGAGATTACTTGGATTTAATGCAAGATCTATTTAAATAGAATAATTTCTTATAACACATAATTTTTTTATTTTATAAAATTCAATGTAAAAATGTTGTATAAAAAAAATGATCGATGTCCTTAAGAGGAGGGAGTCAGATCAACAAAATTGATTTTGGAAATTCAATATCATCCAAATACTATTGCATATAAAAATACCCAACGCACTATATTGTTGGTACTCGATGAAAGAATTTTTTACTGTCGTCTGACTTGCATATGCTTTTCAATATTATCTTAAGCAAAGTTCTTAGGTTTTCCATTCTGCGCATGATTCAGATCAAACTACTAGGCAGATTGAAATGGTTGATGTCTCATTTTCTTCTTCACGAAAAGATACACCGGCTAAATGGAGCAAACTATTTTTTTTCATTCTAAAAGCAAAGTTAATCACTGATTTAGAAAATAGCATAATATTTATTTATTATTAATTATCTCACTTAAAAAATATTACCTTTTATTAACATTTTCTCCATTTAGCCGGTGTATCTTTTCATGAAGAAGAAAATGAGACGTCAACCATTCCAATCTGCCTAGTAGTTTGATCTGAATCACGCGCACAATGGAAAACCTAAGAACTTTGCTTAAGATAATATTGAAAAGCATATGCAAGTCAGACGACAGTAAAAAATCCTTTCATCAAGTACCAACAATATAGTGCGTTGGGCATTTTTATATGCAATAGAATGTGGATGATATTGAATTTCCAAAATCAACTTTTTTTACCCGACTCCCTCCCCTTAAATTGACTGAGTAATTACTTTCCTTAATTAATAAACGATAATGTAGCAAATGTAAAATGAATCTCCTCTCAAAATTCCTTTAATTAACAGAACCAATTTTCACGAAATTTAATATCTAGTATCGCTAAAAATTAATTCGTTATTGTAGATAAAAAAGCTCATCTGGTCAAAGTTAACATAATTATAATCAAATTATAATAAAATCAACATAATTTACATAATAAATATATATTCAACACTGTAAATTATGGCAGAGGCTTTCGGTAAACGAAAACCAAATAAACGATCAAGAAATCCCAAAGTAGTAATGGTCAGGATATGGTCAGCCGCGGGGGTCAACTCTTCTGATGTCCGTTTTAACGTGTGGACTTTTCGTAGGTCCACACATAGTATAGCCACGAAAGTACATGCGATAGTCGGGGGTTTCAAAGAATGAATATTCAACAGTAAACACTGTGTGCGCGCCCCTCCGGACACTTGTAAAGGGTTGGGAGATAGGGGATTGCAACGAAACGGAACGCAAGTCTCGTCTACCATGAGGCACTGACTCGTTCGCGCATTAAAGCTGGTACACGTGCACGTTTTAGGCGTATAGCTGCTGCTATTCCTGCTGTCCTTTACTACCATGGTTTTCGAGCACAAGTATCGCGTATCGCGTGTGCAGTACGACGGGTAATGGCTCTTGGTCCAGAGCTGAGAAAGGACAGCTCGTTTACGATATTACGTGTATAATGCGAGTACCGGTCAAGTGACCACCAGAATTCAACCCCTTCTCTTGCTCGTTCTCTAATCTCCTACGTGCTGTCCCACCGGTACACACACTCCGCTTTTCGTAGATACAGCACGTTGTCCACCTCGGCTTCTGACAGATTATAATAATGTCGCAAGTTACTGAGTTGCCCCCTGGCCAGCTTGACCGCGTTCTCTACATTTTCCATTTTTAAAGATATCACCCAAAGAAATAGGTCTTTTGGATTTATTAAAATTTTCAATTTCAGGTAATATTTAATCGAAAATAAGAAATTTTTGTAATATTTTGACAAAATTATGTACTAGATATGACTACAATTTTCCATGTTTTGAAAAATGAATAAAAATTTTCACTGTATTATAATTAAATTATAAATTTTCGATACAATTTCATCTAAACGGAATTCAAAAAGTTCTCTGCATTTTGTACTTCCATATATATCAACCAGAAAATGGGCCTTATGGATTTATTGAATTTTCAAATTCAGGTAATATTTAATTGAAAATTATACATTTTAATAATATTTTGTACAAAGTTATGTAATAAAAAATCTGACTTTAATTTTCCATGTTTTTAAAAATGAATAAAAAATTTCACAGTATTAGAGTTAAATTATAAATTTCCGATATAATTTCATCGAAACCAAATTCAAAAAGTTCTCTGTATTTTGTATTTTCATAGATATCACCCAGAGAAATGGGCCATATGGGTTTATTGGACTTTCCAAATTCATGTAATATTTTGTTTTAAATTAGAAATTTAAATAATATTTTCTAGAAAATTATTTACTAAATTTGACTTCAATTTCCAATGTTGTGGTAAATTGTGAATTTCGAATAGAATTTCACCTAAATCACATACTTATCATTTATTTGAGTGAAGTAAATACCAGATAAATGAATGACACGAAAAGTCTTTTAAGACGTTAAATCATAACTTCTTAACTTCGTTTGAAATTATAAATTCATTTAAAATAGTCCTTTCGCAGTACAGTGTGACCCCGTGTGCGTTTCAAAGAGAATCGAGAGAATCTCGACGAAATAATAATTTGAAAGAAGTCTTTGAAAGAAGAATATTTAAAATGAAAATGTTGATCTTGCATAATAATAAATCCAAAATGATATTAAAAAATAAAAATTAAAAAATTTAAAAAATCTTCAACAAACTAACTTTTTAAAAATGAAAATAATTTGTTGATTTCTCTGAATACGTATGAATTTTTTACGAATTTTACGTTATGTTTGAAAATTGTATTCTTTCAAAGAGTTTAAGCTGTATTAGCGAATCTGCTTGATCAATCATCCGGCCACTTCTTGGGTTGCCAGATAATTTGTTAGACTGTTTTGCTTCCTCATAGAGGAAGCTTTGTTTTCATGAAAAAAAAAAATTTCCAAAACGTCCAGAAAAGTGATCTAGAAAAAATGTCCGTATGTATCGTAAAACTTAGTCTATTTTGCTACATAGTTGGTTATATGAGTAGGTGCACTCAATGCTGTTTGCTATTGAATTTGGCTCGAATCGGTAAAGTGGTTCAGATTATATGGAATTTCGAATGTTTTAAAAAATTGACATTATCGCTCTAATGTAATTCTTGCAAAACTTGAAATAGCGAGCTGAAATTTTGTATATAAATGAAACAATATTCAGCCATTATATATGTATAATTTAGTGACAAACGGTATGAAATTTGTGATTTTATGGAATGTTGAATTATTTTTAATAATATACGTTATCACATTTTTTTCGTTAATTTCGAATAACATTTTGGAATCACTATTATGAAAAATCCATCTTTTCAGAATCGTCTAAATGCTTGATTTATTTTAGATTTGTATTCCATCGAGATTCGTTTGATTAATTTGATGAAATACATTTGTTTAATATCCGGCCGGTCAAAAGATTTTATTTGATAGTAAGTTCATATGCTTTTTTTTTACTTATTTCCGGGGTTCTATATGGTTGGGAGAATCTCCACACACTCACCCTCTTTCTTGGCACTCTAAAGCCCTTTTTTTGTTCCTTTTCCCCGCGCTCTAACGATAAATACGACAGTAGGACCACCATGTCGGGCTTGCTATCGCGGGGGGACAATAAAAATAGATTTTCCTTGTGCTCGGCCCGTAGCCCGCTTGCTTGCCGCGAGTTACGATTAAAAGATCGGCCCGTTGCTCCGCCCATGCCGTGTCTCCTGAATTCTTAGATTCTTTTTCGTGCGATATCTTTTGGGATTTCCTCGAAACACGGGGAGGTTCACCCGCTTTTACGTTTTATTAGCTAGCCATCAATAGCTTTCGTTTTAAGGATTTCAGTTGTATCTGTGAACCATGCGGTTGTAAAAATTTCCTTGTCGAACGATGACAAAGTAAACGTGAACATTTTTTTTTAACTAAAGAATTTTCTAGGGCCCTTGAGTGAAATTTAAGCTTTTACTTCAGTCAGAAATTAAAGGTGAATTAATCAAAAGAATTAAAGTTAAATTTAATCATTCTATTAACATCCTCATTTAAAGTAATTCTATTAATTTTTCTCAATAATTCTTACAAGAGTCCCAAAAAATTTGTTGTCAAGCAAAATACAAAATTTCGTCATCCAACCTCGTGCATAAAGTAAATAATTTGCTTATAATAATTGCTTATCAGAAAAATATGACTATGGCAGTGAAAGAAAAACGGCATTTAATTTATTGACCCTGTAAGCAGCTGTAAATTACTTATAATTTTACTCAGAAGTAAAATTGCTTATCAATTCTAATGATGACTTAGAAGACTAGATATAACCGTAAAAAATAAATTAATTTTTCTCCAATAATAGTTGAAGAAAAATTAATATTCTTCGATTCATAAATCCTTCGACTAATAATTAAATTCTCGACATTATCACTTGTACCATTTCTTGACTATTTTTGAAAACCAAATAGCTCCACAAATGCAGAGATATCAATCAATGAAGGTTCAAAAAATTACCCAAGTAAAAAAATTATATATAGAGTATATAATAAAATATATTATAAATAATAAAAATATATAAAAAAATATATAGTTTTAAACATAGAATTGGGCATACATACTTTTAATAAAATCTATATACATTTTATACATAAACCCAACTTTACAGGTGATCTTATATATAAATTGCATATAGATTCTATATAGAGTTTATAAAGACCCGTTTATATGCCCAATTCCATATGTCGGACTATATATAATTTTTTTACTTGGGTAATAACAAATATCAATATTAAATAAAAACAATAAGGGAAATTTCAAGAAGTACTTAAAATTCAAAGCCGGCACGGGAATGGAAATGAGAAAAAAGTAACAAAAGGAGGAAACGAAAAAGAGTCTTCGATAGTTGAGGTACAAATATCTTGTATAGGAATCGCGTGTCGCACTCTGCCAAGCACTGGGACCCCTTCGATTAGGTATACTCCGACGATAAAACCTCCTTTGCGTGGATTAGTTCGCTCAATCAGGAAATATACTCGGGGAACCCCCATAAAGTCTCCCCACGTGCGCGACGTTGTCGACGACGAAAAGGAGGACGAGAATCGAGAGGAGCCCCTATATGCCGTTTGCTATGTGCAACCACCGACGACTTATATACCACCAACGAATTTTCTCTCGCTCTGTCGGACTTTTGCTCTTCATCCCTCGCTGAGAACAACCCTCATTCGGGTATTGAAATGCGGGGGCTGCAGAGCCGCGATTCCAATAGATACCACACGTGCAATCGCGTCGGGAATTCATTCGGTGGCAAACTCCGGATAACCAAGTAGGCCAGCACTGATTGTTATAATCGAACGGACAACACAAATCCATGCCAACACTCGATTATGTGATCAAACTGGCTGGAAACTCATGAAGTTCAAAATAATCCAGTACTTGCGAAATCGAATGAGATGTAAACTTTGATACTGTGTATTAGGGCTGTTCAAAAAAACATAATTTCCTTATAATCGGTTGCTCCTGAAATGATGTATTGATTATCACAAAAAAAATGTTTTCGCGAAAGCTGGCAGTTGTACATTCATGAAAAGCGGCGATTTTTATAAATTTTTTTTTTACGTGGTGAAGCGCTCATGGAGATTATGGTTGCTTTTGATAGACTATGAAATTGTGTAAAGGCAGAAACATGTTCGATAATGTTTAGTACTGCCGCATCACCACCAAAATCAAAAAATTAAATCCTTTAAAACATTGAAATATTCGTCTGCTCATCGACTATTTCGTGCGATTTGAAATGAAAAAATGACTCTTGAAACGGGACTCATGTATGATCATAATCATGATGATGATAAGCGATTTTCGAATTTTGGGAAACGGCGATATCGATGCGGCAGTACTAAATTTGATCATACAGGACTCCCGTTTCATGAGCCATTTTGTCATTTGAAAACGCGCGAAATAGTCGATGAGCAGATGAATATTTCAATGTTTTAAAGGATTTCATTTTTTATTTTGTTAACTTCAATATCGATGCAGCAGTACTAAACATTATCGAACATGTTTCTGCCTTTACACAATTTCATAGTCTATCGAAAGCAACCACAATCTCCATGAGCGCATCACCAACTAAAAAAAAAAAAAAAAAAAAAAATTCAACCGGTGCGATGGTCTAGTGGTTAGGGTACTGGCCTCTAGTCCAGAGCATCGGAAGGTCGCGGGTTCGATACCCGGTGCCGTCGATTTTCGTCGAAAATATAAATACGGACGCGATGAAGCTCCAGATGTATACATGAGACCCACACAGGTATTTCTACCTGTGGGGGTCACATGTATACAGCTGTAGTCCGTGTTTACGTTCTCGACGAAACGTGACGTAGCTCCGGTGCCGGGAGGCGAACTCGAGACCGGCTATATCGGCATAGGTTTTCCGCAGTTTTCCTATGCCCATAGCAAAAATGCTATGGCGAATGCGATATAGAGGGGGAAGTCGGATGCGGCCGCACTCTGGGGGGACTGGCTCGCGGCAGAAATGCTTCGGATGACGAATAATTAAAATAATACTGTACGGAAAGCCGAGCTGACCCGCTATAAGACTCACATCGGAGACTTGATAAGCGGGGGAAGATGCAAAAAAAAAAAAAAAAAAAATTCTCAAAATCGCCGTTTTTAATGAATTTTGGTCTTGATGCGGCAGTACTTAATATCATCGCACAACTCCCAGCTTTCGCGAAAACATTTTTTTTGTGATAATCAATACAGCATTTCAGGAGCAACCGATTATAAAGAAATTATGTTTTTTGAACAGCCCTACTGTGTATGGCTTTAGAGAGATTTTTTGGATAATAGCAGAGATCTTGTCTTGTTATAAATTATTCAGGAGTCTCGAAAATAATTCTTATCTGCTTAATAATCAATCCTTGCATGTCATTCTGGATCAAAATGATCCATTTATTTTAATGGATAATAGAGGAATATTGGTTTTTTTGTAAAGTACCTGGTATAAAATACTTTGGAGTATTTGTAGAAAAATGTTCTAAAAAAGTTTTAAAAATGTACAAGTTATGATTTTAGGTTTTTTTAGAACTACATTTTTTTAAGTTAGGATGTTTTAGATTTGTTACGATATTTTTTAGAAAACATGTTCTACAAAGCTTAAAATATGATCTACAATTTTTTTGTTCGTATTGGATGGATGGTTAAAAAAAGCAGCTATTTAAATATAAATTTGGCAAGTTTGAACCAATGTAATAACGGAGAGTTCAAACTTTAAGCTCTTCATAAATATTACTCGAAATAGGAACCGCACAAGAAAAGTATTTCAAAAGATTGTTAGTCATGGTCATATCATTATATTTATCTATACAAGCAACAGCAAATAATAACCAACAATCCATCATTTTGTAGGGTTTATTAACTTTTTTTTCATGGAACAAAAATATATATTTTTGTCATTTCTAATTTAAAAAAATTGTAAATTCATCATAATTGCAACAATGTAGTTGTTCTTAATTATAACAAATCAATTTAAAAAACCGTAGTGTCGATTTAATGAATAATATAGTTTTCCACCCAGAAAAAAGAAAATCAAGCCTGAAAAACTCCGATTCATTTTCTAACAATAAGACTTAATCCGTCCAAAAAAAAGATTCGATTTTCTACGTGTTAATTAAATGGGAAATACAAAAGGCCGCTGCGCCACCTCTTAAAAAATTCGTACCGGTTATGCTTTCACGAGGGTCAATATTAGGGTACAGACTATAGTTTTCTGATGTGGCAATTAAAAAAATAATTTTTTTTAGTCAGTCTAAAGCGGACGTTTTATAAATGTAAACAAAAAAAATTGTCAATAAAAATTGTAAATATCTACTATTATTACTACTACGAACTCTTTCGATTCAGTTACAAATTTAGGGATAACAAGAAAATCGGAAGGTAAACAAAATGATAAACAAATATGATAAATAAAAAATTCTCAATTTAACATAACAATCTTGTTACTTACAAAAATTAGAATCTCGATATTACAAAATTATTTTTTTCTCTCCCGAGAAGATCCAAGACCTCAAGTCCAAAAAAATGGAATGTCCTTGACGGTGCATAAAAGTCTGATTGAAAGATATTACAAGTGTGTTAAGTACTGGCAATTGGTCAATAACTGGGCCTTTCAGCTCAGTGGTGGCATTTTATAGTGCGCATATTGTAAAAAGTATGACTGCTTATGTCAAATATAACAACCCCCCTGGCTCTGAATCGTCTGAGCTGTCGAAAACACGATGTATGTAGTAGAACGCGATTTTATACGGTATATATAGTATCCATAGAGTGTATTCGAAGTAAAGTGGAAGATACGTGACGTCGTGAAAGAGCTGCCAGTCGTTTTCGATGGGGATGGGGTCAGATTCAGTTTCGAGGGCATTTTAAAGTCTCGTAGGCTCAATGTGCCGCGAAATGTGGCACCCGGTCGCCGGGTGTCCCCCTCGGCCCTCGTTCTTCCAACGGAACACGAGACTCTTCGTCCACGAGAACCCCTATAATACAGATAGCATATAGGACGGATACAAATCCCCGGAAATCTCTTCATATCTATAAGCCATCGTATAGTCGTCGTCGTTGTCGTTCACGGTCTTTCCCCAGAGAAAGCCTCTACTTTACTCTGCTATATATGACACATTCCACACCAATTCAGCCACCCGATTTTTCAATGTTCCCGAAAAATGTTGTACTTTTTCCGTATTATAATACTATATTCCCTTAAAAAAAGTACCAAATTTCAAGAGCCTACGGTGTTTCGTTTACAAGATAAATCGTTTGCTTATATTTTGTTTGGTTTGGTGATATCTCGATAACTCCAAGGCGTATTGTAATTTAAAAAAGGCTGCAAAGTAGAACTTTGCAAATTGCTTCCTCATTATTGTTGGATTTTTACAAATCTACCTCTACGAGGAAGCATGTTAATCTATTTTGGCTTCTTCATAGAGGAAGTTTTGTAAAAATCCTACAATAATAAGGAAGCAATTTGCAAAATTCTACTTTGCAGCCTTGTTTATATTGGCGAAAAGTGTTTGCAATTCCCTCCCATTTTTCGAAAACTTATTTGACCTCAGCTTAATGCGCAAGGACTACCTTAATCGAAATAACGAAAACGGAGTTTATCCTCCTCTTTTGTGTAAATTTTCATCTCGATTCGTCACGCCGTTCGAGAGTTATGAGCTATTCTATTTTGGGACAAGTGGTCATTATAAATTTAAAAAAATAAAAATTATGTACCAAGCAATGTGTAAAGTTCTACTTTGCATTCTTATTTCCATTGAGTACAAACTATTGTCTCGCATTATCAACTTTTGCTGATGCTAGAGCGAAAATCGTTTTTTTTTTGTAGATTTCAAAATGTCGTAAAATCTGAACCACTTTACCGATCATCGTCAAATTTGGTACGTGGCATAGCATGTTCCTTTTCGACTGTAAAACATTTCGGTTAAATTGGTGAAATTCGACGTGATTTATAAAAAAAATGATTTTTTTCGAAAAATTCCAACATCTATAAAATCTGAACCGTTTTACCGATTTCGCCCAAATGCAATGCCAAACAACATTGAACGTATATTTATTTATAAACAACTATTGACCAAAATCGTTTAATTTTTACAAAAGTTAGAGCGACCACGCCCTTTTATCAAAAAATTAAAAGAACCATAAAATCAAAATGGCTGATTAAAAAAAAAAATCTCAACATTCAAAGCGGGGCAACTATTCCACTTGCGTGCCAAATTTGAGCCATATCGCTCGAACGGTTACTGAGTAATAGTTCATCGAATTTTCGGAGAACAGGACACACGCACACACACACACACACACATACGGACATTTTTACTTTCTCATCACATACGGAGTATGGATAAAGAGAAAGTATTGCAATCCAAAAAAAATTCGACTTCCAGATTTTGATGGAAATAGATGTTTTGAGTGTCCTAGATTCCAAAAAACACATTACCTCATTTCTGTCCGTCCGTCTGTCTGTCTGTCTGTCTGTCTGGCGTCTGTATGTGCCGTCCGGAAACACAATAACTTTTGAAAACATCTATGGACTGAAATGAAATTTTTTGTGTGTCTTCTGCATTCAAATCCTGGTTTTGGTATTGAAATCCAATCCAAAATCTCCACTGCTTCTGATACTTTACCTTAAATACAAAATAAAAAAAAATAAAAATTTTATTTATTTTTGTACCGCAAGTTAATATAAAAGATATTATGCTTCAATGTGATACATACAAATAGTATTACCAGCAAATAAAAAATGAACAACAAGAGATTTAGTATATAGAAGATTTTGTTTTTTCAATCACCCACATAAGACATCTTAAACTGTTGTAAAAAATGTATTGCTTGAAATATGTTACTTTCTTGTGTTATTGTGTTACACATTCACTAAAAAAAAGAACTGCAATGATCTTGAGCAGTTTTCAATGATAACATACTATGAATATTTACACCATATGTTAGATTAAAATTTAAAAAAAGAATGTAAAAATACAAGAGAAACACATTTGAGGTTATCATCACTCTTGATGTTAGACTATAAACACTCATGCACTCATCACATCATAGTTTTTTTATTTATTTTATCACTCGTATAGCATTTTATACCAATTCCAAATGCTGCTCATACACACCATAATATGCGAAACGTTGGAAATATCAAATAAAATGTAATTCCGACTGTCAAACTATCGCAATGCCGACGATAATAACATCAAAGGGAAAGAGAGATGTGAAGGCGCGCGCCGGCGCGCGATGTCACGCTCGCTTTCTCGCGCGCGCGAATTTCGAATTTACAAACGCGTTCTTGACAAATTATAGCTAAAAATGGAGATTACAATTAATGTGCGAAATTCACACATTATTAATCACTATAACCCAGTAAATTCACGATAAAAATTTTACACCAGTAACAAATTTTTACTTTTTCATCACATGCAAAGTATGTAAAATAATATTTAAAAAATAGGTCTAATTTTTTTTTTTTTTCAAAAATAGACCTAAATTTAAAAAAAGACCTAATTTTTTTTAAAATAAGCCTAAATAAGCTAATTTTTTCAAAAATAGACCCCAGAATTTTTGTGGTCAGTACTTGGATGGGTGACCGCTTCTAACCCGAATAAGTCCCTCGCTTCTTGACACGGCGGCGAAGGCGGCGGCGCGATCTTTTTATAATATAGAGAGATATTTATTCATATATAACTACAAAAACGAATATTACGAACTAACTTCACAAACTAATTTCACAAACTAATTTCACAAACTAATTTCACAAACTAACTTCACAAACTAACTTCACGACAGTAACGTGACGCCAGTAACAATCGTGATGAGAAAGTCACGTTTTGCGATCACGCCAGTAGCAAGTTTTTTCTAAACCACTTTTCTCGACATTTTGGACAATTCTAAACATACTGGCATGAAAATCTCGAAAAAAAAAATTTTCATGAAAACAAAGCTTCCTCTATGAGGAACCAAAATATGTAAATTCTCTTTTTTCACGTACTCCTTATATAAATGTCTCCAAAATTTTTTAAATTGCGTCAAATTCGATTATTATTTTTTTTTCTTCTTTTAATCCAAGTTTTCTAAGTAAGAGCCTTCCTCTATAGAACCGGATTTTTGTCCATCTTTACTGATCCATTATGAAGAAGTATGTAGAAGGGCTAAGTGTCAAACGCAATAATGTACAAGATATAGTTTTATTATAAATTTTTTTCTTCTAATTTCAGTTTTCTAAATAAAGGCCATCCTCTATTGAACTGATTTTTTTTTCTATCTGCACTGACCCATTAAAAATACCAAAAAATCCATTCGATAAAGGAAGGGGTAGTTTTTAAAAATTCGTCGCTCTGAAATTTCTCGTCAATTATTTTCTAGACGCGGCTTTGAGCAATTGACATGAAAAAGTGAATAACTATTCCATATTTTACTGTTGTTATTATTATGATGCGGGTATGACTTTTGACGTTTAGGACAGATAAGGGCTGCACTGATAAACTTACAAATATTTTTTTATAATTATTTGACTATAATATTTTGGCATCGATTGTAAAAGATCAATCACTCTAAGTAATTATTAAACACTGAAAGAGCGTGACTTTTTTGTTAATAATAAATAATCCGTTATTTCTAAAAAATATGTTTAATCGTGATGGTCCTGACAATTGTTTTTATAATAACTTCGACTGATTACTAGTTACAACTAAATAAAGTGACAATAACTCTCCCTAAAAATAAACAATATATGTAAATTATAAACCATTTTGTCATAAAAATATATTTCCGCCGATATTTTGAGGCTACTTATTTTAGTATAAGCAAATAAAGTAACTGATGTAATTATAGGAAAAATTGCAAAAAAAATAGCAAACAAATTGTTTAAGGGGAATAAAATTTCTGAAACGTCGATACTGGACTGTTTTATGGCGATTTTCTATAGTTATAGTGATTGTGATTGAGATGCAAAACTGTACAACACTGAACGTATAAAATGATAGAGACGTTAAGGGGTTAACCAATTTAATTGAAATCAGTACAACTCTGACTAACGAGAACGTTTATGCTCGTTGAAAATGAGAGTTGTTACATGTCAGGAGTCAATTCGATGGCCGGTGTTTCCTATAGCGAGAGCGACACACCAGTTAACAAATTGTTGGGGATGAATGGAAAGGGGTTTGCGGTTGGATCGAGGGGTCGTTCAGGCTGCTAGCGTATAATACTTTGTTACCCCATCTACTGTAAGACACGCCGGCTCCGACCCCTGAACCGGTAATTCACCCCGTGTCACCCCTATGCGAGGATCGTTCCTGCATCAAAACTACCCTCATAATTAAAATTAACTTAACGCTCATCTCTCGCCCATCATGTATATAAAGATTTTTTTATCGAGACATTTAAAAAAATTTATATGATAAATTTTGACGAAGATTTGGTACTTATTTTTCTTGTATTATGTAGCGAGGGATTAGGTTGCCGAGACCAGAGTCATAAATGCCTAATACTTATAGAAATAATGATGATAATACGATCAGCTCTATAATTATGATTTTATAATAATAACATGTAGCGATTGTAATACGATGATTAAACTTTGGAATGGCTGCAAAAATTATTATTTTTAAATAAAAATTCACGGTAATCCTTTTGAAAAAATGGAAAAAAATAAGTAATGCATTAAGAATGTAATGCATTACTTATTTCTTCCATTTTTTCCACTATTTCTTGCAATATTAAATCAAAAAGGATGCAAAGTTGAACCTTGCACATGCTTCCTCATTATTTTTCGCTTCTTACAAAGCTACCTCTATGAGGAAGTATGTTATTCAATTTTTGGCTTCCTCATAGAGGAAGCTTTGTAAAACGCGAAAAATAATAAGGAAGCTATGTGCAAGGTTCTACTTTGCATCCTTGTTTTAATTAGATAAATATACATGTTGTGGATACGCTTATTCTATTTCGTTATTACGTTATTTCGTGATTATTAGAGCGTTTCCGAAAGTGAATGTGATAATGTATATTTTTTAAAATAATTCAACATTCCATAAAATCAAAAATTTCATACCGTTTGTCACTAAATTATACATATATAATGGCTGAATATTGTTTCATTTATATACAAAATTTGAGCTCGCTATCTTACGTTTTGCAAAAGTTACAATAGAGCAATAATGTCAATTTTTTAAAAAATTCAAAACATCATAAAATTTTAACGGTTCAACCGATCTTAACCCAATTGAATAGCGATCACTGGCGTATGAAAGCTCACATTCATACCAATTTTAAGATCAATATCTCGAAAATTGAAAGAGTTATCGCGTAAACAGACATTTTTCAAAAAATTAAAAAACGCGTAATAATTTCACGATGAAGTGGATTTTAACAAAAATCTGTATGAACGATGAGGCTTGATCCCTCTATCTATGGTGCAAATTTCAGCTTGATATCTCAAGGCATTCCCAAGTAATAAAGGTTTATATTTTTCGATCGTGTAACATACACACATACACACACACACACATACAAACATTTTTTCTAAATCACTTTTCTCGACGTTTTGGCCCATTCTGAGTGTACTGACATGAAAATCTCGAAGAAATTTGTTTTCATGAAAACAAAGCTTCCTCTATAAGGAAGCAAAATTAGTATTTTTTTCAGCTATTCAAATGTTTACACTCTATTTTATAATCACTACATATTATTATTATGAAATCATAATTACAAAGCAAATTGTACTGTAAACTATCGTGTAACATACACACATACACACACACACACATACAAACATTTTTTCTAAATCACTTTTCTCGACGTTTTGGCCCATTCTGAGTGTACTGACATGAAAATCTCGAAGAAATTTGTTTTCATGAAAACAAAGCTTCCTCTATAAGGAAGCAAAATTAGTATTTTTTTCAGCTATTCAAATGTTTACACTCTATTTTATAATCACTACATATTATTATTATGAAATCATAATTACAAAACAAATTGTGCTGTAAACTATATCTCATGAATTAATAGGGATTTACAATTCTGGCCGAGACGTTAAGTAATATTTCTATCACTAGCTGGGAGAAATTTTTACAAAAGACAGTCTCGATGGAATTTGGGGCTGCGGTTCTGGCACCGTGAATTTTTCTATCGCGCAGAGGCTGCTTTCGCACCCTCGCGCTATTTCACGATAGTTTAAAGGCAAAGAGGCTGGTGTGCGAGACCTGCGGGTCGTCATCCGCCTTCACCCTGATTTAATAGAAACGAATGCGAAGAAACGCGATCTTTTGACTAACTTAAGAAGAAATATTTTTATTTACTTCACTGACTACCCCAAGAATTATAAAAATCCCTTTATACAAAAAGTCTCTTTCGTTCGAGACATCTTTTATTAGTTTCTATCTCGAAAATTTACGATCTCTCCATTTGACATTTGTGGAAATAATAGAGTGAGTCATTAATAATTAATATTTGTCCGAGCTTCTAAAAAAAAGTTTCTTTTTAATTTTATAGACAGGCTGCGAAACCCTTCAGCTTTTAATATTTTAACGTTAACTTGGATGATGAAGATGCTGTAACAATCGGTGCAATTTGCCACTACTCAAGTGAATTTGAGAAGGATTGACGTTTTTTTGACAATCATTTAAATTACTATTTAAAGACAGAAATAAATAAATTGTTTGTAGTGATGAAATATTTGTAATGAATCTTACATTTTATCTTTAGAATTTTATCAACAGAAATATCTATTCACTGTTTGACATTTTTTGATGTTGCAAAATCAGACCATCAATAATGAATATTTAAATGAACTTTGAAAAAATAGTCTGCAGCCTTTCAAAAGTTTAGTATTTAGGTGATTCTGGATAAAGTAACCAGCACATTTTTAAATAAATTGACAAAACAAAAACAATAGAAAAAACAATATTGTTTTTTTTAATTCCCGGCAGTTCTTCGAAAATTCAATATTTTACTGATCCTCAATAAATTCACATGCACCTTTTAAAATGAGTCAATAAGCGATATATGAATATCTTTTTTTTCAATTTCCGGCACATTTTCAAAAGTTTAATAATTTGCCGATTCTGGATATATTTATCTGCATCTTTTAAACCGAATCAATGATCAATATTTTAATGAATTACTTAAAAATTCCCTGCACCCATTCAACAGTTTAATCTTTGACAGATCCTAAGTAAATCTGCACTTTCAAATACTGATCAATAACTAATAAACAAACGACTTTTTCTTTTAAATACCCTGCAGCTCTTGAAAAATTCAATATTTAGCTGATCCTGAATAAATTCACCTGCATTTTTTGAAACGAGTCGATAAAAAACGTTTAAATGATTTTTAAAAATTCCCGGCAGCCCTTCGAAAGTTTAATATTTCATTGATCCTGGACAAATTCACCTGCACCTTTGAAAATGAATCAATCAGCAGTATACGAATGAATTTTAAAAAATTCCAGATAGTCCTTCAAAAGTTCAATATTTAACTGAACCTGGATAAATTCACATGCATCTTTTGAATTCACCTGCGCCTTTGAAAATTCATCAATAAGCAGCGTATGAATGAATTTTGTATTCCTGACAGTCCTTCAAAAGTTTAATATTTTACTGATCTTGAATAAATTCACGTGCACCTTCTGAAACGAATCGATAATCAATATGTAAATGAATTTTTTTGTTATATTCAATGAAGTCCTTCAAAAGTTTAATATTTCATTGATCGATAAGGAGTATATATGAATGAATTTTTTTTAATTCCTGGCAGCCCTTCAAAAGTTTTATATTTTATTGATTCTTGATAAATTCACCTGCACCTTTGAAAATTAATCAATAAGTGTATGAATGAATTTTGTATTCCTGGCAGTACTTCAAAAGTTTAATATTTTACTGATCTTGAATAAATTCACGTGCACCTTCTGAAACGAATCGATGATCAATATGTGAATGAATTTTTTTAAATTCCTGACAACCCTTCAAAAGTTTCATATTTTACTGATCTTGAATAAAATCACGTGCACCTTGTGAAATGAATCCATAAGGAACGTTCAAATAATTTTTCTTAAATTCCTGGCAGCCCTTCGAAAGTTAAATATTTTATTGATTCTTGATCAATTCACCTGCGCCTTTGAAAATTAATCAATAAGTGTATGAACGAATTTTGTATTTCTGGCAGTCCTTCAAAAGTTTAATATTTTACTGATCTCGAATAAATTCACGTGCACCTTCTGAAACGAATCGATGATCAATATGTGAATGAATTTTTTTGTTATATTCAATGAAGTCCTTCAAAAGTTTAATATTTGACTGTTCCTGGATAAATTCACATGCACCTTTTGAAACGTTGTCAAGTGGCAGAGAGAACGTGTGAATTGGATGACAATCGAGATGCTGCGAAGATCGGTGAACGAGGAGCTACACAGTAGTTGTGTGCCCAGTGCGCACTCGTGATAAAATTAAGGCCCCGCACGTCCCTTGGTCGCTCGCCCAGAGGCACTCGATTCGATAGGGCGCGAATATTGGAGCGGCACGTACCCCGGACGTCGTCTTACTATAATATACTCGCTCTCCTTCTCTTTCTATATATATATATACTCTGCACTCTACGATCTCTCGTGCTCGAGTCGCTGCGGCCGAGTGACTCGGTTGTTCGGATATTAAACTTTGAAGATGCCGCGCGACGCTCCTACCCCGCCGCCCAAGCCACCTTCTCTTCGCTACTGACTCAGCAAGTGTCATTAATAAACTTCGAGGAGGATAGATAAAGTGCTAAACATAGTTCCGTGGGCTTCAGCACACGTCATTACCTTTGCCATACCCTTACACGCCTACGTAACGCTATCACATCCCCTCGTAGGCTTTCACGATTTTTTTATTTATCGATTGTCATGTTCATTTTGTTTATGCATCGTTTTTACTCCTTTGCGCCTGCTGCATAGCCAAAGTGCCGGGGGATTGCCAATCTAGTCACCTGGCAAAAACAAATAAATGAAAGAATGAAATTAGTAATAATTCAATAATTTTTTAGAATTTTTTATGAGTAACAATTAATGTGAAGTTTTTTGGAGTGTGTTTTTAAAATTTTTTGTAAATTTAAAAAAGAATTTTCATACTAACTAGACTTCAATGAGGTGTTAAGTTTCTGTTTCATCGGTATTTTTTCGCTGAAAACAAATATTGAACATTTTTTATTAACATTATAAAACACAGTAAATATGCAAAAATCGGAAGTATAAAGCATTTTTGAGTCTTTTTATGAAAATTTTGATTTCTCGGTAAAATTAATAGCATATTGGTATTGAGCAGGATAAAGTACATCGCTATAGCATCCAAGAAAAAAAAAATTTTATTCAACGTTTCGACCAAAAATGCAGATTTTAACTAAAATTACTAAACTTTAAAAAACCAGATTTTCGAGATATCTCGAGCCACCAACTTTTTAAAATAGGATAATGGAGTGGTATTTTCTGCTTCTGCTTGTTTTTTCGTAGTTAAGCAAACTTTAAGACGACATGTGTAAAATTGGTATTCGTTGAGTTTTTAAATTTTTGTAGTTTTTTTTTTATAGTTGAAGTAGTGAAAAAAATTAACATTTTTGCTTACTCCTTTCTCTTATTTCCGACCATTTTTCAAAGCAATTTCACGGATGAAAAAATTGGAGTATCATAATGATATTCGGACCATTCTCTTTTTTTTGGAATTATTGCCAGTTCAAATCTCCAAATGTCGTGATTCTGACATTTTAGGCGTCTGATGACGAACAAAAAATTTAGTTTTTCGCTCAATTTTAAAACCCTATCTGCTCGGAAATGTTCCGCTGATTCCATTATTAATTTTAGGTTAACAGATAAAAAAATCCAAGTGAAAACCATAAAAAAGTCGGGCCTTACCTTACATTGCTTCCGGATTTTCCATCTTTCTCAGAAATATCTCTATGAGGAAGTACGTTGATCAAATTTGGCTTCCTAATAGAGGAAGCTTTGAAAAAGGTCCAAAATGAGAAAGTAGTGACCAAGGCCTTTGCAACCTGTTTTTAAACAACAAGTTTAAATAATTCAATATTGTACAAAATTCTAACGCTTAAAATATTTTCTTCTAAATTTGGTACCAAATACCCTTGCACATTATTACATACATGTCTAAAGTTTCAGTGTGTTTTGTAAGATATGTGAAAAGCAAAAGTGGTAATAATGTTGTTTAATTCAAAGAGCAATAAAACTTAAACTCCTTTATCCAATTTGATATCTAGCAATACTGAATATTTGTTCACGCTTGTAGAAAATATGAACCAAATTTGTCGAAGTTTTCTTGAATTAGAACAACATAAGTTTTTCGAAAATTCAAAATTCCATAAAATCCGAACCGCTTTATAGATTTAGATCAAATTCCATACCGACTGTCCTTTTACATTATTTTATTTATTAAGAACGATTTAGCTTATTAGCTTATAAATTTCAGCAGGTGGAGAGCGTACAGACTCTTTTTTTTATAAAAATTTGAATTCTTATAAAATATGACAAGATGATTTAGTTTTTTCGCAAATGCTCACAACAAAAGGAGCGTTTCAAATTTCAGCATGATTGTTAAAGCCATTCTACAGAAGTAACGGTTCGAATTTGCATCATCCATTCCGACATTTTTTCTAAACCACTTTTCTCGATGTTTTAGACCATTTTGAGTAACCTGATATAAAAATCCAACGAAATTTTTAATTCACGAAAACAAAGCTTCCTCAATGAGGAAGCAAAACAATTTTTCAACGGTTTTTTACCTTTTCATAGGGGAATGATAAAATTACCATTTATTTCAGAATGCGTTCAACTAAATTGTCTCAATTTTATATAATAATAACTCTGATATTGTCGTACAATAATTTCATATCAGTGATCAACAATTATTGAGATTGATCACACGTTTGGTTCCTCTTTTATGAGTATGTCCTGTATTTATGACGGCTTCTCGACATCCCCTCACCTGAACCTTATACGAATAATAAGCCCTTCGGACATAGATTAAGTGATAAGGCTTTGTCACTGCTCGAGGCAAAACCTGACACGCAGAGAACGCATATTTGCTCGACCGGAAGGTTACCTGAATATTTAATGAAATAGCATGTTCACGCACACATATATCCTCTAAATACAATAATACATAGAAGTAGAAATGTTGACTGTGTACTATGTGAAAATTCTAGGGTTGCTCTTCAGTACGTATTTCTCCTTTGCACGAGCCGGATCTAATCCACCTGTTTCAGTTGCAGCCTCGAACAATTATATCTATTTGCTTAAAAAATATCATAATGCACAAATTTTCGAGAGAGGTTCGTGCGAAACAAACGAAAAAAAAGGAGAAGCATTGGCTAAAAGTACTAAAAACTCAAGCTAAAGAATTTTGCTTAGTGACTGGTCTGCATGGATACAAGTACATAGCACAAAGTGATCGTTCCAAAGTCGAAAGGTACGCCACATTACATTATGTATCCTTACGTAAATAATATCTCAATTGTAAGTCCTAATTACGTGTCGAAATAAAAAAATGTCAAGAAATTGTTTTCACAATAAGTATTTGAAAATAATAACCTGGAGTGCTTACCGAAAGACGTTCAAGCTTTTTAATAACTGCGAGAATAAATAATTGCCATTAGAATTTTTCTTTTAATTCAGAAGCAAATTGATTTGATATTACCGTGAAATGTTACATTTTTTATTCTTGCCAATTATTATTTTTAATCTTACTTTGTACATGGAAGCTGCAGATAAGCATTGCAGAATAATAATTATGAAGTAAATAATAAGATCAATGCTCAGTCATTTTTATTACTGAAATTACAAAAACTCATTTATCTTATCAGAGAATAAAAAGACCCGCGCAGAAAAAAGAATCTGGCCGAGAATCACGGTGGCGCGCCGAACCGAGATTCTTTTTAAATCTATCTGAGTATCTCGCTGCGATTCTAGAGAATCTCGGCCAACTACTTACAGAGATTCTTTAGGGGTTTGCCGAAAATAAAAAGAATCTCTATCAGAATCTCGCCGAGATTCTCTAGAATCCCAGCGAGATACCGATAGAGATTCTTTAATGGGTAGCTGGAAATAAAAAGAATCTCTATCAAAATCTCGCCGAGATTCTAGAGAATCTCGGCCAGCTTCTTAGAGAGATTCTTCTCATTTCCAGTTTCATTGAAAATGAAAAGAATCTATATAAAGAAGATCTTTACGAATATTTTAATATTGCTAACACTAATTTGTTAGTACATCAACGAAGATTAGACCCCTCGTGTGTAGTCGAACTCAGAGAAAGCTTTCTAGTCTTATATATACGCTGGGGCTTCAAGTCACTTGCGAGAAACGCTTCGTTCCTTCGCCATCTAGCGGAGTATTGTCCACCAGTGTTTCGTATGATGTCACTAGGTGGCGAACGGACGGAGCGTTTCTCGCAAGTGGTTTGAAGCCTCAGCGTATATATAAGACTGGAAAGCTTTTCTGAATTCGACTACACACGAGGGGTTGAACCTTCGTTGATGTACTAACTAATTAGTGTTAGCAGTCCTTCAATATTTGTAAAGATCTTTTTTGATATAGATTCATGTCATTTTCAATGAAAATGAATCTCTAGAATCTCAGCGAGATTCTGATAGAGATTCTTTTTATTTCCAGCTACCCACTAAAGAATCTCAGTAAGAAGCTGAAATACCACCGAGTCACAGTCAACATTTCTACTTCTATGTATTATTGTATTTAGAGGATATATGTGTGCGTCAGTAAGAAGCAAAATACCACGAGATTCTAGAGAATCTCGGTGGTATTTTGACTGAGATTCTTCTTATTTTCGGCGAGATTCTGATGGAGATTCTTTTTATTTTCAGCTACCCACTAACGAATCTCGCTAAGAAGCTGACCAAGATTCTCAGATAGATTTTAAAAAATCTCGGTTCGGCGCGCAACCGTGACTCTCGCCGAGATTCTCGCTGAGATTCTTAAGAATCTCGCTGACAATCTCAGCAAGAATCTCGGTGAGAATCTTCTTAAGAATCTCGGCCAGATTCTTTTTTTCTACGCGGGGAGTCATTGGATTTTTTTTTTGTAGAATTGTTTGGGGTATAATGGTTCTGACTTCACTGGCCTGCGCCGCAGCTCTCATGCGTATCGCCTGGGAATACAATTCCGCGAGACCCACCCTCACAGTCATCGAATCAACTCATCATGGCATTTGGAATTATCCCTTTCCGGCCGTTACCGTTTGCAACCTCAATCGAGTGTCTCTGCGTGGCGCTAAGAGATTCATTAAAAAACTGTAAGTCTTTGAATCGGTATGAAAGTTTATTTCCAATTTAGGAATATTTTTGGTTGTAACTTTATTCTTGAATACTTTTTCAATTCACAAACTCGCTTACTATAGTTTGTCCATATTTTATCAAATATTCTTTTTGTAACACGTGCATGAACGGCGGTGCTTTTCATGGCAGTTTTGCGGGCCGAAAGTGGCTAGTTTCATAGCAGTGTTGAAACGATAGGTTGGCGCATGCGCAGTTCGCGATTCCTTCACTTTCGACCCTGCTGTTTCACTTTCGACCCTAGGGTGGAAAGTTGGTAACCTCACTTTTCACTGTTCGTCCCGCAAAACTACCATTCGAAGCACCACTGATCATGCACTTGTTACAAAAACTATGGTGTGCAACACGGGCCAAAATTAGCGTTTACGACTCGTGTGATTTACGACTCGTTTACGACCTCGCGCTCGTCGCAATCGCCAGCTTTCGGCCCTTGTTGCACAATATATTATTGGTTTACTTCTCGCTTTTCACTCTCTATTTCTCATCCTCTTATAAATTATCTCTTGTGCGTTTTTGTTTCTACTACCTTAATTTTTGTCTGCTATTCTACGTATCATCTATTCTTACTCACTTTTCTTGATTTGCTCTAATTTTTTTCAGCCTTTTTTGTAAAAGTCGTCCGTCAATATTTCCACTGAAATATACATCATTACTGTAATCAGTAAATGAGTAGTATTAATCGTGAACTTATTGACGATATATGCGACATTCCACCGGTTATCGGCAGGGTCGCGACCCTCATATATATATATTTTTTTCTTTTGAGATGTTGTAGAGCAATATAAAAAAAATTCTAGATTTTTTTTAGATAAAAAAAATTCGTTTTTTTTAATTACCAAAAATTTTCTCAAAAAGTACGTCGACGATTTTTATTTTTTTATTTTTTTGGACTGTCCTTCATTTTCGTTCTAGTCCCAAAAATTTCGTTTTAAAAAAAATCAACGACGTACTTTTTGAGAAAATCATATTTTAGGTAATTTAATAAACACAAATTGTTTAAAAATTATTTTAAAAAATCTAGAGTGTTTTCTTTATATTGCTCTACAAAATGTCAAAAGGAAAAGAAAATGAGGGTCGCGACCCTGTCGATAACCGGTGGAATGCCCCATATACATATTAAATTTTGTCTATACATTATGCATTATAAATTATATTATCATAAATTGTCATACATTGTCAATTGCCCATCGACCGCGAACTTTCAGCTTGGATTTTTACATTATACGTCGTATCTGTATTGTACTTTTTTATTCATTGCACCTTAAATTCGAGGTGCTAATATGTTGTCTGTGTGGAATATTCGAGTTTTTAAAAATTATGTTTTGTCTCACTCGAATACATATCGATTCTAAGTTCCTAATTGAGAAGTAGCGAATTGTTTGGTGAATTTTCCAGTTCTTGTTATTATGCGTATGATGTATATTTTGTTGTAAAGAATTGTTGGGAAGTCTGTAGAGTGAATTTGTTGGGTGACTGATTAGTTTTAAACGGCGAATGGTGCTCTCCCGAGTAGAAAAAAAGAATCTTGTGAAGAATCTTAAAAAAAGTATTGAAAGAATCTTTAAAGGAATCTTGAAAAGAATCACGTAAAGGATCCGGAGCAAGATTCTTTCCAGGATTCTTTTCAAGATTCTTTCTATCCGAAAGCGTTCTGAGAATCTTTCAAAGAATCTTCGAAAGAATCTTGAATAGTGATGCCGCGAGACAAGACGAGACGAGAATTGGCTTTTCTCTCGTCTTGTCTCGACAAATATGAAAAAAATATCGTATCGTCTCGACTCAAAAGTCGAGAGAGAATTTTTCTCTCGTCTCGAAATATTCTCGAATCTCGAGAAAGGTTTTTTCTCTCTTCTCGAAATATTCTCGAAACTCGAGAAAGGTGTTTTCTCTCGTCTCGAAATATTCTCAAATCTCGAGAAAAGATTTTTCTCTCATCTCGAAATATTCTCGAATCTCAAGAAAGGTTTTTTCTCTATTTTCGAAATATTCTCGAATCTCGAGGGAGGTTGAAATATTCTTCAAGTGAGCTATCGATGTACCGATTGCGAGCGCTGTTCCTTATCCGACGAAGATACACATCAACCAAGCGGTTACTACCGTCGGTACAACAGCGTATATATTGTCGAGAACCGAAAGCGCGCCATGAGCGCGCGATGGCTTGTGTATACTTCGGTGGTCGGGGCAGCACTACATAGTCACGTGTCCCCACCCATTAGTTTCTGGAAACCGCATGCTCGTATCCCTCTGTTAGCTGTCCCCGGCAACGGTTGGAGACTGCACGCGAGCGGAAAACGGATGTTCGACAGTAACAGTGATATTTGTTGCTGTGTTCCCAAAATGAATCGATCACGATCTGGTGTGAGAAAGTACAATAAAGACGATAATGAACCTCAAATCGAACAGTGCGATGATCGGGAATCTGCGTCTACCTCGAAACGAGCGTATCGTGGAGAATCGGCCGACGCAAGTGATGCAAGTGTCCCGCGTCGGCAATTGTTTATGTGTGAATGTTGTTGAAAAAAAAAGTTTATTATGCGCACCCCTATTTGTCTCCATTTATTCAGCGAACTATAATTATTGTGTAAATTCTTCAGTTTGCAAAAAAATTGTGCGATTTTTGTGTCGATAAAACGAGATTCTCGATATTCTCGCCTTGACTCTCTCGTCTTGTCTCGAGTCAAACGATGAGACAAATATCGTTCTCTCGTCTCGTCTCGTCTCGTCTCTCGACTAAATTTTCTCGTCTCGTCTCGTTATTCTCGTCTCTCGCGGCATCACTAATCTTGAAAAGCGTCTTTAAGAGAATCGTGAAAAGATTCCGTCCATTAAACAGAAAAATCGTTGAAAGAATCTTAACGAAATTTTTCAGAGGGATCGAGCAAAACCTGTTGTTGCTTTCCCTTGGTGTCGAAACAGTACATTTCGGTACGTCAACGAAGGGTAAACCCCTCGTGTATAGTCGAACTCAGGACAGCTTTGCAGTCTTATATACGTTCAGGCTTCAAGTCACTTGCGAGAAACGCTTCGACCGCTCGCCATCTAGTGGCATCGTACGAAACACTGATATTCAATACTCCGCTAGATGGCGAGCGGTCGAAGCGTTTATCGCAAGTGACTTGAAGCCTGAACGTATATAAGACTGCAAAGCTGTCCTGAGTTCGACAACGAGGGGTTTACCCTTCGTTGACGTACCGAAATGTATTGTCTCGACACCAAGGGAAAGCATCAACAGGTTTCGCTCGATTCCTCTGAAGAATTTCATTAAAAAATTTTCAACGATTTTTCTGTTTAATGGACGGAATCTTTTCATGATTCTCTTAACAACACTTTTCAAGATTCTTTCGAAGATTCTTTGAAAGATTCTCAGAACGCTTTCGGATAAAAAGAATCTTGAAAAGATTCCTGGAAAGAATCTTGCTCCAGATCCTATACGTGATTCTTTCTAAGATTCCTTTAAAGATTCTTTCAACACTTTTTTTAAGATTCTTTAAAAGATTCTTCACAAGATTCTTTTTTTCTACGCGGGGCTTTCAACCATTTTCGTTTTTTTAATTGCTGATTATTAAACTATATCATTACGATAATTATTCATAATTATTCCTGACACAGTAAATACCCGGAGTACCTAACCGAAGAATATATGGTCTCGGAAATGGGATTGCTGAACGAGTTACTAATGCCTGGCCTTCATGACAAAGATGTAGACAAAAATCTCACTGAACTGCAGGATATTTTCGATGCAAATGGATACTCTATAAGCGAAGTCGTGACGGAGGTGAGAACATAAAATAAATTTATGTACGAAAAGCGATGTTAAAATTCTCTTTTAGGAATAGCGCATATTTTGCAGGTATCTCAAAATTGTTCGGAGCTCATCTTGGCCTGCAAATGGAAAGGCTCGTGGATCAAATGTGGTGAAATTTTTAAGCAGAGTCTATCACGTGATGGTATTTGTTGCAGCTTCAATTACATCGACTCCACGGATCCCAGAATACCTCCTAAGTAGAAGATATTTTAGTAATACTAAAACCAAAGATGTAAGGATTTTCACTATAAAATTACATGGTTCGTGAATAAATTGCTTTAGGGTACTGCCAAAGCGAGTAACTGCGTGTGGGTACCAAACAGGACTGACTATATTTGTGAATCCAGATCCTGATGATTATTTAGCGGCTATAATAGGATCATATGGCGTGAAGGTAAATTTTCTTAATATAACTAATTATATTTATCTAAGAAAAAGGATGCAAAGTAGAACCTTGCACATTGCTTCCTCATTATTTTTCGCTTTTTACAAAGCTACCTCTATGAGGAAGTATGTTAATCAATTTTGGCTTCCTCATGGAGGAAGCTTTGTAAAAAGCGAAAAATAATGAGGATGCAATGTGCAAGGTTCTACTTTGCATCCTTGTTTTATTTTATTTTTATTTTCTGATGTTTTACGAAATGCAGAGCGAAACCAGTCAATTTTTAAAAAATTTAATTTAACGTAAAATCCGAACCGCTTTACCGATCATCACCAAATTTGGTACATAGCACTGCTGAATGTTATTTTTCCTGTGTAAAAAATTTTACTCGATTTGTAATTTTACCTGAATTAGAGCAAAACGAAAATTTTTCGAAAAATTCAAAATCTCATAAAAACCGAACCGCTTTACCGATTTGGCCCAAATTCAATACCAAAGGTCGCATCACTTTGTTGAATTTTAATACGAAGTTTCAGCACGATAGTAAAAAATTGGTTCGAACTAGAGCATTTACGTACTTTTTTCAAAATTTCAAAATTCTTATAAAAATGAAATGTGTCAATCGATTTTCCCGAAATATATACCACTTGAAGATTAGGTAGTACTGCACATGTTGTTTAAATTTGAGCTGATTCGGTCGAATAGTTTAAAAGTTACAGTCAAATGCATTTTTGGCCTTTCATCACACACACACATACATACATCCGAACAATTTTTCTAAACCACTTTTCTCGATGTTTTAGACCATTCTGAGTAATCTAACATAAAAATCTTGAAAAAATTTTTTTTCATGAAAACAAAGTCCCCTCTATGAGGAAGTTTCTTTATTTTATTTTTGGTTTCCTCATAGAGGAAGCTTTGCGAAAGATGAAAATTATTGGCGAACCAATGTACAAAGTTCTGTTTTGTATCCTTATTTTAAATACAAATTAAAGAAGTACGAAAACAAAATGTTTCATAAATTCAAAATTCTCTACAATCTAAGCCACTTTATGTATTTTGCTTAAATTCAATACCGATCGTCATTTTTCATTGCTTTATTGGTCAAAAACAGTTTAAGCTCATTATCTAAAATTGTGGCAGTTAGAGAACATAGAGATTTTTTGAAAAATTCAATGTCTTATAAAATCTGAACCACTTTACCAATCTTTACCAAATTCGATATCTACTACAACTGGATGTTCATTTTATCTTGCAAAACATTTGAGCAGGTTTGGTCGAATTCAACTTGAATAAGAACGAAAACAAAATTTTTTCGAAAATTCAGCATGTAAAAAAATCTAAACCGCTTTACGGATTTCACTCAAATTCAATACCGACCTTCATTTTTCATTTCTCTATTTGTCCAGAACTATTTAGCTCACTAGCTGAAAAATTGCGAAAGCTAGAGAACATACAGACATTTTTCGAAAAATTGAAAGGCTTACAAAATCTGAATTTTATAAGTCTTTCAAAATTATATAGTTTTCTTGGAACAAACATGCAACAACTTCAATTTAAATTTTCCTTCGTCATTTTTCTTTCAGAATAACAATAATAATCTAAACGAAGTAAAAAATTTCCACTCAAATATTACACAAACCAAATACTGAAAGCATTTTAATTTTCGCCGAAATTCATACGCACATTTTCGGCTATTTTATGTCACGCGCATTTAATTTTTCAAAAATAATTTGGTGCCTCTGGAAAATTTTTTGCCTGCCTAAGATTTCGAGTAATTTAATTCGATTTAGTACGTAATTTTGTATAGATCATGCTGCATTATCCCTTCGATTTTCCTGATTACAATGCCGAGAACAAGCTAGTTGGAATGGGGTACCAAGTTTTCCTCAGCGTATCGCCTGAGGAAACGTATTCAACTGCAGAGGTTCGTGAGCTCGCAGTCGCAACGCGAGATTGTGTTTTCAGCGACGAAAGACAGCTTCACGAATCCGACGATCTCAACAAATACAACTTCACATATGCGCAGTACACGTACAAAAATTGCATGGCCGAATGCAGAGCTAATACGATTAAAAAAATGTGCGAATGTGTTCCTTATTATATGCAACAAACAGGTCAGTTCGCTTAATCACGAAAAGTTTTTCTTAATACCGAATTTTAAAAAAAATTTCTTCATAAATACCTTTTTATGATCAAAAAAATAGTTTAAACCTTTTTTTTTAAATACCAATTTTATAAATTATTACGTACAATGTCAGATTATATGAACAATTTTTCAAATTTCACGTAATAATTATTTTCTACTTACGTTATTTGAATTATTCAGGAAGCCCGGTGTGTGACCTCAGGAAAGTTCAGTGTTTGCGGAAGTACAGCCGTAAGTATTACGAATTTTTTTACGTTATCTATCACCAAACTGCCTCTGAAAAATAAAGTATCCCTGACTGTGAATTTCAAATTTAATGAAGAAGAAAAGTGAAAATGTAAGAAAGGAATTAATTACAGTGTTTGTAATACTGCTATGATGTTTTTTTAGAAATCGAGTCAGCCGATATTCGATAAAGAAGATATTTAGCTATACATTGTAACCAAACACTTTTTTATTTAATACTTTTAATAAGTAAATAAACACTTTATTGTAGCCGGTCGGTTTTCTGCATATTAACATTGTATAATTATTTGTAATTTTTTTTTTTGCCCCAGGAAGGTAAATAAGAACCCTATTGTGCCAGTTACAGGATATTAAGAGACTGCAGCGACGTTAAGAATTTAATAATTGCATAAAACTAAAATTGCTCGGAAATTGCAGAATGCATAAAAATCCATTTTTTTGAAATGTAAAACACAAACACAGAAAAGAACAACCAGTCATTAGCATGAATTGTCAGAATACTGGTACCTGATTAGTTATTGAGATTTTAACTAATTCCTTGCTATCTTGAAAATAAAATAATTTAAGTAATATAGTAAATTAAATATATTAAACATTATATCGTTTGGAATTTTCAGCCTGGTGGGAATCTTCGTGGCCAGGAAGCCATATCGACAGCAAAGTACTCAGTTCAGGAAAAATGAAAAATTTGAAGGAACCAAGACCTTGTGGGTGTTTGCCAGATTGTACGCTGTATCGATATCCGGTGGAAGGATCCTTGGGGATGATTGACGGATCGATTCCATACGCTGACCTCACATTCTTGCAAGTATCACATAGTACACTGTTAAAAAAATCTGTTGTAAATTTACAACACATGTGTATGAAGTTCTTTTACCAAAACCGTTTATGAAATTCCAACTGTGAAGTTGAATTTTACAACACTGGTATATAAAATTTGCCGTTACTGTATTGTAATTTTACAACACTTATGTGTTGTAAACACTTCTGTATTGTAAAATTCAACGCCACAGTTGGGATTTCATACAATGTATTGTAACTTTACAACACATCTGTGTTGTAAAATGCAACTCCAGAGTTGGAATTTCATACAATGTATTGTAATTTTGCAACACATCTGTATTGTAAAATTTAGCCACCTAGTGGCCAACTGCCAAAATCTCGCCGGAGATAAGGACGTTCCGTTACACTACACTGTAAAAAAAATCTACTTGAAATTTAGTGTACTTTTACTAGAAGTTTTTATTCATAAACTAGTATATTAAATTTAGTATACAAGTGTAATGTAAAATTAATGTATGGTACAGCACATTCAATAATTTACTTTAATTTGACTGGAAAAATACATGAATTTTATACCACAATTGTATATTCAATTTCGATGGCGTGTTTATGAATAAAAACTTCCAATCTTTTCTAACAGTGTACATGTATAAAAATATTCATAAATCGTCTTTGAAAACTCAGAACTGTGTGTTGTAAATTTACTATACGTATTGTAAAATAAAGGGTTATTCGGAAATTTACAACACCATGTATATTAATTCTCATTTACTACACAAGTTTGTGAATTTAATATACACTTGAATAGTAATTTTCAATATTCGTGTTGTAAATTTACTATATCTATACTAAAATTATCTCCATGTGTTGTAATTTTAATATACCGATACTATATTTACCGCCGTGTGTTGTAAATTTACTGTACGTATAGCAAATTTACGGGTTATTTGGAAATTTACAACACAATGTGTATTAATTCCAGAGTTGTAAATGCCTAATACTTATAGAAATAATGATGATGATACGATCGGCTCTATAATTATGATTTTATAATAATAACATGTAGCGATTGTAATACGATGATTAAACTTTGGAATGGCTGCAAAAATTATTATTGTTCAATAAAAATTCACGGTAATCCTTTTGAAAAATTGGAAAAAATGAAGTAATGCATTAAGAAAGTAATGCATTACTTATTTCTTCCATTATTTCCACTATTTCTTACAATAGTAAAGCGAAAATTAGTGTATTTTTCATCATAATTACAAAACAAATTGTACTGTAAACTACATCTCATGAATTAATGGGGATTTAATTCTCATTTAATTCTTATTCTCTGATTAATTCTCATTTACTGCACAAAGTTTGTGAATTTAGTATATACTCGAATAGTAATTTCCAATATTTGTGTTAAAAATTTCATTTTTTTTAACAGTGGACAATTACGCAGAGTATAATTACGCATTGTCGACGTAAATTGAAGCCCCTATTATGTTTTCATCCTCAGAAAAAACTTTAATTAGATAAAAATTTCGATTATGACAAAAATCTGAAAATCGAAATTTCGATCGAAAAAAAAACTTCTTAATTAAACAATGTTTTAAAACAGGCAAAACAAAACTCTAAAGAACGAAAGTGTGGTGCACATATTCTTCAGCGATTTGGTATCTATTCAATATCGGCGCAACGCATACTATAACTGGCGAAATTTATTCGGTAAGCGCATTTATTTGATTTTATAGATCGCTCGTAAAATATATACTTTTCTTTATTCTCCGTTTTAATTAGTTCCGAATGTAATTAAAGTGTATACGAACACATGATTTACGAATAATTCGTGAAATTGTATCGTGGGAAGTTCAGGAAATTTGTAATATTCGTTTGATCTTTCCAGCTTCCTTCGGGGGTCTGCTGGGATTGTTTGCAGGATTTAGTCTCATGTCGGTTTACGAGCTAATATATTTCTTCGTAATACGAGTAATAACCGACGCGTGTATGAAGAAAAAGAAGGATTCTTCGCTGGAGACCTCTGGAAGTGATAGAACAGACGGAAAAATAGTCAAGCGACGTGGATTTTAATATATATATAAAGTTCTGTATTTTTAATACACGTAAACAATTACGCAATCTTACACAAAGGCGTTTTACAAAATAAGTACAGACATTTTGATTTATTTTGGAAAAACGGATCGTGTAACGTCATTTTGTCATTTAATATCTCTTTGGAGTACGATTATTGGTACTTTGGAGTACGGATGCATTGGGGTGTGGTAAAAAAACACCTTTTTTAAACTCTTTCTTTAAACTTCTCAAAAGTGTGTGTCTGCACCACGATATGCACCTTTTAACAACGAATAAAACGAAATTTTTTTTTCGAAATGTCGTTTTCTTGATATATATTGCTGAAACTAGATTCCGATTGGGCGATCTCTGAGAATAGTTTGCTCGCGATTTTTTTTTAAGGGAAACAATTGCGCCAAGTTCTTGAAAATACGGTTTTTCAGCAAAAAATTGTTATTAAAGACATCTTCTAAAATAAAATTACACTAGAAAAATGTTTAAACAACTCATCAATATGGCTTTGAAATACTTGAACAAATACATTTTAAAAATAGGTAGATCATATCAGCCAAGAACTACATAAGTAGTATATAAATTTTAATTGATAGTACAGTAAACATTACGCAATAGCAATAAAAAGGACCCAGGACCATGGGTGTTAATGATATTTATAAATCTAGTAATAGTACATATAAAACGGCGTACAAAAAATCTTTTTGCCGCTGTATACATCACTAATAAAAGAACCAGCGGTTTGAAAAATCAGATACTTGACGGGTTAACCATGATAGGCAAACCGAGATAAATTAGCGAAAAAAATATCAATTTAAATCAATATTTAGATATTTAAAAAAACGAATTTAGTTTGAAATCACTTTTTTTTCCAATTTTTTTTCTTCAGAATATTAAATTATTTCCTGCGCCTTAAGGATTACACTCGAGATACGCGCGGGTAAACTATTCTCAGAGCACGATTGATCGACATGTACTTTTAGCAATAATTATCCAGAAAACGTTGTCTAGAAATAACTTTCCAGAGGATTTCTAGTAAAAGAAAAAAGTACATATCGAGGTCAAGATACACCCTAGTATGCATAAGTAAAAATATATATCACAGCTTCGCGCTTTGGAAGCAATAGTATACTAACTTTCGGCAATATAATTAAATCAATGAAGAAATGACTGCCTGTCAGGCTTGACCCGTATTTGGATCAAATTGTATTCAAAATACTTTCCGGACTGAATAGCAATGAGCCATCGTAAGAAAAGGTTAGAATCATTAAAATTTTCTTGAATCATACAAAAGAGTTAAAAATAATAAATGTTCAAAAATCTTATTCTCGGTCTGAGCTAAGAATTATTAACAGTTATTCAAAAGTATTTTGAATACATTTTTATTCGAATATTCGACATCCCTGTTGCTATAGTTCTGTCTATTAATCGTGCACCCATGGTGGGAAATAAACCGTTATGGGCAGGCGTTTCATGAATTCGGGCAACTGGGAAGCATTTCTAACTCCGTCTACATAACCCGTTCTGCTCTGTACATTCGCCTGCACCCTCTCCTCCCAATCAGTAACCGAGATTAACTCTCTTTTGTTGAGTTCTTGGCATACTGCTTCGATGAACCAAGTTCCTGAAAACCAATAACACGTATATAAAATTCTGTAATTCGTCAATAGCTGGCAATAAATGTTAAGAGTCCTTGCGAATCGAACTATTCTAATGACAAACTCACATAGAAATTGTGTAAATAGTAGATTTAAAAAAAAATTGTATTCCATTATTCGCTGTGAGAATAAATATGCATTTTTAGATGACCCGTATTAATAAACGAAGTCAATTGTATTGATTTCTGCTCTCGATTCGCTTGGGCAACAAACTTCGCCCTCGGCAAAAACAACGCCCTTCTCTTGCAGCAGAATATTGTTCTCTCACCGTCTTTAATATGTCTTATAGATTTGAACCGATCCATGGTCGACATGAATCGACAAAAATAATTGTAACACGCAATATTTTCGGACGGCGCGTCAGTGGCAAGCACTGATTCCCACGAATCGTGTGTCACGATGTCTGATTCCCTTGGACCGTCGGTCACAAGAATTGACTTTTCCGTTACTTCTCCGATGCTGTTTCCTTGACAAGCTTGGACAATTAATAGTTTAATTGTATCACGCAGCTTAGAGGTGCACATTAAATTCTCGATTTCTTTGATAGACATTTCCAGTCCATCGCAGGTTATAATTCCACCTGTGCAATCATTTTTTTAAACATTAAAAAGAATTGTTAAGGTTTCTCAGAGGTTGTTGGTATTGCAGAAAAACAGACGCTTAACATTTTTACACTTCCCTACATTTTTTAGGCTTAACATATGGGACATTCCTGCGGAATTCAGCCTTCCTAAAAACAAACCAAACAAATTTTTTAATTTTTAATTTCCGTATAATCGGGTATAATATTTTTTTCGGAGTATTCAGGTCGCTAATTCTGCATATCCTGGACTACGCGAATTCGATGATTTTTCTGTTCAACTCGGGTAATCTGCTAGCGGTACATCCTATAGAAAAAGTAAAAAGAGAAAAATCTTTTTATTTTTTAATGATTTACAATTTTTAAATGTGCAAAAATTTTGTTGAGCACACTAAATCTATTTTTTATGGAGAAAGGTTTGAAATCTAATTTTCCCACCAAAACCCCATAGACATTTGGGTTATGAAATTTTTATTATATTCTACAAGCGGAACATGTAGGTATTTTGTGCAAAATTTGTATTATTAGAAAATAGATTTAAAAGATCATAACTTTGAAACAGCTGGATATTCTAAGCTATAATTTTGCACAAAATAGATATTTCACATGTCCCATATAATAAAAACGTCATAACCCAGATATCTGCAAGGTTTTGGTGGAAAGATTAAATTTCAAAAATTATTATTTTTAAAAATAGATTTAGAGTACTAAATAAAAATTTGCTTATTTTTTTATTGTAAAGCATTTTTAACAATGTTAAACTTTTTCTCTTTATATTTTTTTTATAGGATGCACCGCTACTAAGTTATCTGTGTCGAACAGAAAAATCATCGAATTAGTGTAGTTCAACTAATATAACACGACCTTAAGGGGTTAGGCCACTCTAGAATTTTCGAAAAATCGATTTTTTTTTCTCCTTGGAAATGACTCATTAGGGTTTCTAGAATGCTGTCCCAAGATTATTGCAGGCAAAAATTTGTAAATGCCCCATTTTCGATTTTTAATGGGAGGCCGCCTGGTTAGCAGCCCCAGTGGGGTTAAGTCCGGCTGGTGGTTACATCCCAGCACTGGCCCAAGGCTGGCCGAGCCTCGCGTACTGGCACAGTCTCGGGCCAGTACTGGGATGTAACCTCGAGCCAGGCCTCACCTACCTGGGAGGGAACCTCTTTTGTGTGCACTTCGGTAAAGGTACTGAGAAGGGTCAAAGCAGGTATACGGCAGATAAACGCGTTTATCTCAAAACAGCTCTTTTCAAGTTGACCGGAAACATGACTCAAAAAGTTTACCACCGATTTATTTGAAATTTTGGATATATCTTCAAAAATACATTATCTACAGAAGTACGTAGGATTTTTTTTTTAAGTTGCATAGTTTTTTTGTTATTGACAATTTTCGAACGATTTTTAAGCCAAATTTTTTAACTTTTACTTTAGATGCTCGCCATTTTGTCAAAAATGCCTGTATCGAAAAAATCCTACGTAGTTCTCTAGCTACTGTTATGTATAAGTGAAAACCATTAAAAAACTCATCATAATTAAAAAATTACTGAAGCTATGTGTCCGGCCGTGGATTCCAAAAAAAAAGAGATGTCATCGTAACAACGCTGTACAGCCGCCATTTTTAAATTAATGACTATGAAAAAATTACTATATATAGTTAATGATATGTACAATAAATACCCTTTCTCAAAAAATCGATGTCTCTAATAGATTTTCTGAAAAAAATTCCCAAAAAAAGCCTTTTTTGTGGCCCTCTAGAGTGGCCTAACCCCTTAATACTCCGAAAAAAAAATTGTACTCGAGTATACCGAAATATAGAAAAAAAGGTTTGATTGGATGATTATTAGAGTGGCTGAACTACGATGGAATGCTCCACACGACGAATTATCTTGGATATGTTATTCTGGCATACGTATATGGCTTTATTTTACGTTGTGACGTTATTCAACTAATTTATTAATCTTCTTGTTATGGACTAATCTGTTAGCTACTGACCTCCATAACCATGGCTCAAGGTGCAGACGACCAAACAATCGTGTTTTTTTACATCGAACTCTCTCGTTACTTCTTTGAGTAATTCTTTTATGAGTCTTCTGTCCAAATTGTCACGAATCACAATATCAAAATTCCGCCGGGAGAAAGTGTCGCGGAGATTATCGCGATCATTATTACTCCCGGCTCTGTTGTACTGCAAAAAAGTTTAAATAAAAATGGGTAATCTACGAAATAGAACGTAAAATGACTATTCTATCACCAACACCAAAATTAGTACTTTGTTTTACGATATTATATCATGTTTAATTCACAAACATATTTTTTTATTTTAGAATAATGATAAATTTTCACGTTGTGGTAGGAATGATAAAGAATTAAATAATTTTTTTTTATGCTGTAGTAGCAATGATAATAAGATAAATAATTTGTCCATTTAATTGCTGATCTACACTAAAGAAATACGAAAATATTCATACCAAATTTTTAAGTTGATGTGATTCATAATCAACTTCATTGATTATTACACATAATCCTTTTTTTATGGTTCGTGAATTGTTCTTCGGAACTTTGATCTGTGCATCATCTTGAATAGGTGGCTGATGTTGATTATTAGACTGAGGATTCTCTTGTGAGGAAGAATCAGTGGAATCCTGAGTGGAATCATTTGCTCTTATTGCAGATGTACTAAAGTACTCTACATGAACATAGATTGGCTCACTGTAACAACCTATTTGTTTCAGATGCTTGAGCAAATTTGAGAAATTTGCATTACCATCTGCATCAAGAATAAAATAGCAATTATTTGACAGTGTCCTGCAATTGTGAATTATTATTGTTAATTAACACAAAGAAGTAAGCCTCCATTACATTTTTAAATGAACATTTCGCATAATTTCTTTTCTATAACTACAAGCTCATAATAATAATTTAGTGTTTATGCAAAGATGTTCAATCTTTTCAATCACTAAAAGAAAAAAATATTTTTATTTAATTTCATAACAAATAATGTTTAAGAATGGAGGAAATCAATGGTACTCTAGATTTTAATACATCAAGTATGAAACTATTATTTCAATTAAATATTCATTGAAGTGATATATATATCTATATATATATTTTTTCTCAACAATTAACACTGCCTTTGAGCATCTCTTTATAAATAATTGCAAATAATGGTAAAAGTAAAATAACTAAAATATCAATAATACAATAAATTTCTAGTAAATGAGAGGATATCAGCTTACAACTCAGAAGCAAACCTACCAATAGAAATGGAAATAAATCCTTGGTGCAGCCAGTGCAGCGCATGTAGTTCTAGATAATCAGTATCTAGTTCTCTCACTACTTTTCCCTCTTCATAAATGCTTTGCAAAAGCAATTTACTTTTCTCATTGTCAAGCGAATCAAAAAGTTTGTACAAAACTTTAACCGCACGCTTGACCTTAACTGCTAATCGAGGTACCTTTGAATGATAGCTATCAAGAAGTACTGATGGCTCTGGGTAGCCAAGATTGTATAGCACTTCCTGATTTCCAATTATGCAAATTGCTTCGACTAACTTCTCTCTCCAATCTCCTGGATTACTTTGTAGATATTCAGAGATTATACAGGGATGCTCTTTCATGTTTCTGCACAATTGCAATACTATGTTATATGCATCAGGATATTCTGCAGCTAACAAGAAAAGTATTCCAACTTTCTCAAGCTCTTCAAGATCCAACTCCATTTGTTGTACAACTCCAGTATCTATACTAGGCTTTTGCAGAATCTCAATATCCTGGACCGTACTGGAGTTTGGGCAGGCATCCGTTGTATTTAAATTCATACTTTCAACAAGTGTAGCGTCCATTATAAACTCTTAAGTGCAAATGCTGGAATGGAAAGATTCCATTAGAATCTAGTTACTATCACAATAAGGATAAAAAAATTGACTACCGAAAATTTTGTTGACACTATACGCACCAGGTAGTTGATGTAATTCTGATACCACGAGTTTGTGGTAACGTCGGTTGGTATATTCCCTGCTTATATGTATATGTATATGGCCATGGAATGGAATTCCCCATTGAATGGTAAATGTATTGTTGCTGTCACGTATTATTATTATAAATACGAAACTCAGTTTTGCCTGGCGAAATATAGCGACTGGTGAATAGTGATTAACATGGCGGCGGCGGTGCAGAAAAGTGGAGGGAACGGATAACATCGATGATTGTTTTATCGACTATTGGTTAAGGTAGCTATGTCAGTACGCCTGAGTCATAGATACTAGCAACTATCGTCATCGAAGAATAAAATTATTCATTCTTTCTGCATATTCCACAATTAAGGTTGTTGATTAAAAACGTAAAAATGGTGTCAGCTTTTCGAAATTTATACAGTGCATAGGTGAAGGTTTTCTTCATCGACTGCTAAAAAAGTTTAATCCGATTATAACATTCTTTTTCGAGATATTGAACGTTAAAGTTGACATCAAACAGCACGTAGATACATTGGTTATATAGTGTGAGGCATCATCGGCCACATTTATTTACTTATATCTTCCGTGTGGAAATTGCCAGCTTTATGAAAAACGCATATTATACAGTGCAGAGTATGAGGATTATGACGGTGTAACTTTTTTGTGGGGTTATAAGTGTTTTTGAAGAAAAATTACAAAAAATGTTAGACAATACATCGTGAAACTATGCGAAGTGAGCTGACGTCGCTCCGCCTGCTGTGCTTGCCTCACACCCCGCACATCACCTCACCTATCCCCTTCCTAATGCCGTTGATCAACAACCTTAAATTCTAAAATAAAAAAGTTTCATTCAATCATATTTCGAAACTGTTTCCACGTGCGTAATTAATTAATTTATGTTATTAAAACTAATTTGACTTGTGTCTTGACTCGTCCGCCATTGGCTCTGTAAGCACACGACACATCGTGGCAACACCGCAATATCGACCGACTGTTCGACCGGCATCGTACGTTACCGAAATGAAACGAGGTTAGGTTTGCGAAGTTTGTTTAGCAAATCTGCTCTGTCATGTCGAATTCTCAAAAAAAAAAAAAACACGATGTTAGAGCGTATCGCGGAAAAAGAAACGGCCAATTCATTACGCGTAAAAGAAAAGCGTGGTTCGACAACATTCGAGCAACAAAAAAAGCCAGATACAGTGAGGAATCGGCGCAAGTGAAATTTGATCAACCGGCGAAAAATCGCATTGTCGACCTGAACAAATTAGCTGAACGACTGTTCTCCTTTTTCTTGTAGGTAGAACCAACTCCCATAAAAATGAAAAATTCAAGAGTATCGATAGGTTAAAAAATCCGATTTCAGTTAATTACGTCGAATTCAGGATGCGAGCGATCATTTTTATTCATTTTCATAGCAGAACACTACCAGTATATACCGACCGATGGTAACTGTCGCGTATATAGCTGATGTGCAACGTTGCCAAACTTCGGCGCCATCATGAACAGCTGGTAGAGATTGTTTTTGTACGACGCAATTTCTTGCAATTAACTTACAATAACTCGCTGATATGTCCGGTGACTACTACTTTTTATGGTCGTATCGGTTGCTTTAAGATCTAACGAAAACGTAGAGCTGTTTAGATGTTTTGTATTTCATTTCTAAGATGCTTTTTTCTTTGTTCAAAAGTCAATTTTTTATATTTCTCCATATAACGCCATGTATAAAACTCTGTTTTAAAAATATATTTACTTAATTAGATATCCGGTAACGTATCTCGTAATTCCTCACAAATAAAAGATGAATACTCCGACTACAAGATATAAAAAATTCGGACGTATCTAACGTGTTTGCCTTCGCGTTATAACTACCTTAACAGTGATAGTTTAGATGTCAATTCATTTGCATTAGAGATAGTCACCATCGCAAATGTTATTGTCGCGTAATTATACTCTTCAGCTTTAGTCTTCTGCAAAATGTAATGTAATTTTTTTTCTACGTCCGCCGGCATCGAAAATATTGTAAGTCAATAAAACAGTTGAATCGCGTCGAGTTTTTTAAGCGACTTACGATCTTCCATGCGGAATCGCCGCTCAACGCTCAGTATTAATATAAAAAATGCACTATTGTTACAATGCAAATTGTCTTTTTTTTTTATATGCTAACTTTTGGAAAAGATTATAGGTGAGCCCTCGCGGACTTACCAAACCCTAATTAGTGGTTGGTTTTTAGTATGTTTATGGTTGGAAGTCAATAAATGGTTGATTCAAGGTTAAATTTAGGTTGATTTATTTCGATTCAACCCAAAGCTAACCGTTGGTTCGTGCGTTATTCCAACTGAAAAACCAACAGAAATTATTCGGTTGTTTTATGGTTGGTTTACAAAAAAACCAACCGTATATCAACCTTTACTCTTTATTTTGCGACAGTTCGAAGATGGTTTGATTCCACAAAACAAACCGTAAAACAACCCTCAATATTTATTCTATCACAGTTGGAAAATTATTGGTTTCGGAAATACCAACTGTAAATTGACCTTGCATATTTCTTCTAAAACAGTTAGAATAAGGTTGGTTTACGAAAAACCAAACGTAAATCAAACTTCGATATTTATTTAATAATAATCGGGAAATGGTTGGTTTATGAAAAAACCAACCATAAATCAATCTTCGATGTTCCTTCTAAAACAATTGGAATTGGGTTAATTTACAAAAAACCAACCATAAATCAACCTTCGATGTTACTTCTAAAAAAGTTGGAATAGAGTTGGTTTACGAAAAACCAACCATAAATAAACCTTTGATATTTATTTTGACAGTTGAAATAAGGTTGTTTCACAAAAATCCAACTATATATCAACCATCATGGCGTTATGTATAATGGTTGAAACACGGTTAGGAGTTGATATTCCAACTGTAAATTGACTTGAAATTGTCGCGTTAGGGTTGACATAATGCACCAACCAACCGGTGGTTTTCGGTCGGTTGAGGTTGGGTAAGTACAAAAACGTAGAATGTATTTTAATGATACTATATTTTCTGGCTCGAACAATGATTTTTTTAAGTGTTGTGTAAATTATTTTTTGTGACGCGTGCATGAGAAGTGCTACTTCTCATGCCTGCCGCGCGTGGCGTAAGTGGCGCTTTACGGCCATCGATGCTATTTTACTTCTCGCACGCACTTCTCGCACGCGCGCGACATTACACTCGGTAGCACTTCTCATGCATTTGTTACAAAAAGTATTATGCGATACAGAGTGAGAGAGCGATCATCATACGACGGTTGTGAAGTTGATCGCACTCGTTCCACAGATAACACTCGCCGTCGGCTCGTGCTGCTGTGATACTCGTGGGGCTCGTACGATCAACTTCCCAACATGTGTATAATGATCGCTTTCTCGCCCTTGTATCGCAAAGTACTGATAAATAGTAGTAGTACAAGTGCTTTATTGAGCATGGATACAGAATAATATTGTGTCATACATTGATTTTTTTTTGCAAAGTGTACCATGTCCCAAGTGTACCAAGTGTACCATGTCCAATGGGCCATCGACCGGAGTCCTTCAGCCCGTAAATCTCGCGCGATTGTGTTTATTTTATATCGGAGGGAGGGATTATAAATAATTTCAATATTTCAATAAATTCCAATTTATTTTATGATATTTTACGTGTGTCATACAAAATGTAAATTTATGTGAAAATATTCAAAATACCATAAAATTCGAATTCCTTTACCGATCGTCACGAAATTTGGTACCTAGGAGCGCTGACTACTATGGTTAATCTGTAGAAAATTTCGATCAATTCAGTAATATTTTACGTGAGTTAGAACAAAACGTACATTTTTCGAAAAATTCGGAATGCGATAAAAACCAAACCTATGTATAGATGTATTCCAAATTCAATATCGAACCTTCTATTTAGTATGGCTTTATTTGAAAAAAATTATTAAACTCGATCACTACGAATTTGCGTCTTTTTTTTCAAATTCAACATTGAATAAAAATTAATCTTATTAAAAAGCGTACTCTATGAGGAAGCCAAAATCGATTAACATATTTTCTTCAGATATTCGCTTCTCTTCGTGAAAGTATTTGTTTAAAAATATTTATTTCACTTTGGTCATTATAATATAAATTTTTTTTTTTTTAAACAGCCGGCAGAGCTTGTATAACATACGTAGATATCAAGTTATTTTCGTGAAAAGTGAGTCACAATTATAATTTTCTTCGTTTTCGAAGAATTCTGCCTTATATTTACAGTAGCCCTGACAATCTATGTCACCGTAGTGTTAATAAAAAATAACTGAAGTTAACCGACTTTTTAACCGAGAAAAGATAAGTCTCGATTAGCCCACTGTTTCACCAGCTTTAACCGACAATTTAACCGATTAAAAACATTTCGTTCAGTTAAATTGTCAGTTAAAATCGGTTGAATTTATCAAACAAAATTGATTTTTTTTTAATTCAGTAAGAATGTCGGTTACAACCCTAGCAGACCCGGTCACCGCGCAAACCAACATAGAATCACGGTCGTTTCCACTATAGCGGTTTTGTGCAAAAAGTTCACTTAGAATTTTGACAAAACCATCACGTAAACCACCACTCTGAGATTTAAACGGATTTCGCAGTGGTGGTTTACGGGGTGGTTTCGACAAAATTTTGACAAAACCACCACGTAAACCACCATTCCGAGATTTAAACGAATCTCGGAGTGGTGATTTACGTGGTGGTTTCGACAAAATTCTAAGTGAACTTTTTGTACAAAACCACCATGGTGATTTCGACGGTGGTTTCTTCGGTGATCGGTCTGCTAGGGAATCGGTTAATTCACCAGTAAAAATCGCTTAAAAAATAACAATTTCGGTTAAAAGGGCAGTTAAACTGGGTGAAACAGGGGCTAATCGAGACTGGTTAAAACCCCGGTTAAAAAGTCGGTGCCAGGGAGTAGATAACGCACATTTATAATCATAAACTGTTCCACATACAATGATGGGATTTCTTAGCTCGAGGCACTGTTCAGCATCTTAACACCGTGTACTATTAAAAACAGACATTAACTTAATGAATAATGATTTCGTAAATTTCCAAAATACACTGAGGGACGAGTTTGTCAGCAGTTAACAAATCAATTCTTAAATATGGCGAAATGAACACATTTAGTTATTCTTAGTGAATCTCAGTTGGGCTGAATAACATTGAAATCTCCCAAGTGAAACTTACTGACATTTGTTAATATTTAACAAATCTTGTTTGGCTCAACTACATTTCGTACCAATAACTAAATGGTTCGTTTCGCCATATTTAACATTTGATTTGTTAACAATTAACAAACTCTTCTCTCAGTGTACAAGTTACGGAAGCGCACTAGCGATTATATCATAAATCGGAAACCTGTGGAGGCTTCGTACCGATAACGTTCCACTCGCTCAGCGCCCGTACAACGTGATTCAACTTTTTTAACCATTCCAAGACCTCGGGGACGGTGTCGTACGCCAGGAAATTTCTGAAAGGAAGAAATAAAGAAACTGTAAAATAATTCGAATTTGAGTAAAATAGGATATTCAGTTTATAAGATAAAGCAGGTCCCTGGTGAAAATAAATTATAGAGAACGGTTTTAAAAAATCCTATCGTTCCGAATACGGACTTTGGTTAGCGAATTTACGAAGTACTATCATAAGTTGACGATCGGATCCTACACCCAGAGAAATCGGTCTCATGGGTTTATTTAAATCAAATATAGGATCTACTTCAAATGAATGAAATTTTATTTGAAACAAATACATTTTATTAAAATATAATACGATTTATATATTCTATTTCATCAAAATAAAATCGTATTAGGTCGGCTATTATACACATTTCTTCTTCAAATGGAAGCATAATAGGATTTTATTTTAATCAAATAGAATTTATTTCATTCAAATAAACCGTATTGATTTCAAGTAAGTTTTATTGGATCGAAATAAAATGCTATTAGTTTGAAATAGATTCCGTATTTGATTTAAATAAACCCATCAAATCGATTTCTCTGGGTGTATATGTTTCTTCCATATCTTGTTATTATATTATTATATTATTATAAATAATATAATTTGTTTCATCCGCAAATCTTTGGATTCAAATATTTATCATATTGAAGATTCATTATATAGCTGTGAAACGATGAGAAAGAAACGAGTCAATCAGCATGAAATTATTGTATAATAGTACTTTGCGATACAAGGGCGAGAAAGCGATCATTATACGCAGGTTGGGAAGTTGATCGCACGAGCCCCACGAGTATCACAGCAGCACGAACCGAAGGCGAGTGCTGTCTGTGGTATGAGTGCGGCGAGTGCGATCAACTTCACAACCGTCGTATGATGATCGCTCTCTCGCTCTGTATCGCATAATACTTTTTGTAACAAATGCATGACAAGTGCTACTGCGTGTAATGTCGCGCGTGTGCGAGAAGTGATTCGCGTGCAAGAAGTAATTCGCGGCGAGTGCGATCAACTTCACAACCGTCGTATGATGATCGCTCTCTCGCTCTATATCGCATAATACTTTTTGTAACAAATGCATGACAAGTGCTACTGCGTGTAATGTCGCGCGTGTGCGAGAAGTGATTCGCGTGCAAGAAGTAATTCGCGTGCGAGAAGTGCGTGCGAGAAGTAAAATAGCATCGATGGCCGTAAAGCGCCACTTACGCCACGCGCGGCAAGCACGAGAAGTAGCACTTCTTACGCATGCGTTACAAAAATGATAGAAAACTGTTTCATTTATATCAGGGTTTTCCGATAGATTATGATAACTCTTTCAGTCTAAACACAATTATAGAAAATTATAGAATCACTGTGTTGATCCCTCTTTGATTGCGAACGATTAATATTGAATCATATATTTACGTTATAACACGATATACCACAAACGGATAAAAATGTACAAGTGACGAAACGTAAATTAAATATGAAATATTATAAATCCGTTGGTGCACCATACATACTGATAACGTATCTATCGTATTTACCATAGAAAACAAAAACTATAGGAAACTAATAACAACGATTCAATTCATATCGTTGATTTAACGATTTCACACGATAAAACGAATATAGGAAGGCTTGCAATGTTTTATGGTTGAAGCGATGATAATATAGTTCAATAAACGATACTTGTAAAGTTATTGAAAACAAACGTTGAAATTGTATATGCAACGAAACGGCATATTTGAAACTATTATCATTTTGATGATTGCGACTATAATTATTTTTGCTATAACCCTAAAATAGAGACGTTCCTTCTGGGAATTATAGTTTATGATTAGATTATCGTCGGTCTAACTATATTTTTTATTAAATTACTATATTCTTCTCTCAGTGAAGTCCGAATAGATAGAGATGATAACATACAATTAAATCTTTTTCAAATTCTATTGATCTGTATCAAGTCTTTATAATTTATTTTTACCAGGGGTGTTGTTGCCGATCTACTATAATAAATGGGCGCCTATATCATAAACTTGTGACTCAGTTTGAAAACTGACTAGCCTTGCTCCGGGAGAGGGGGTCTGACGTCACGACTGCCGAAGCGCGTGAGGCGCAGGCTGGTGCGCGAGCGAGGAAGAGGGGAAGAGAGGGAGATGCGCGGCAGCGCGAGAGTGAGACAGTGAGTCGCTCACGCACGGTTGAGTAGGGCAGTCGCGCAGGAGCGCGAGCCGGAGAGAGAGGGCAAGACGCGCCACAGCGGCGTTGCAGGACGGACAGTCGCTTGCGCACATGGCAGTATAGCAGCACAGCATCGTTGCAGCGTAGCAGTAGAGCAGCACAGCAACGCTACAGCGTAACAGTACATCAGAGCAGCAATGTTGCAGCGTAGCAGTACGACAGCACAGCGGCGTTGCAGCGTAGCAGTATGACAACACAGCGGCGTTGCAGCGTAGCCATACAGCAGAGCAGCAATGTTGCAGCGTAGCAGTACGACAGCACAGCGGCGTTGCAGCGTAGCAGTACAGCAGAGCAGCAATGTTGCAGCGTAGCAGTACTACAGCACGGCGGCGTTGCAGTGTAGCAGTATAGCAGCACAGCAACGCTACACCGTAGCAGTGGAGCAACACAGCATCGTTGCAGCATAGCAGCATAGCAGCACAGCAGCGGTACAGCTTAGCAGCGTTGCAGCCTCGCACTATAGCAGCATGGCAGAACAGCAACACAGCACACTAACAGCATATGGGCACATGAAATAACGCAGCAGAGAAGCAGCGTAGCAGTGTAGCAGTTCAGCAGCGTGGCAGCCACCAAGCGTGGGTGGCAGTTGGCAGCGCATTGAATCGTTCGAAGTGCTCATGACGATATATGCGCATGCACGACAACGAACATCGCACAGGCCCAGTGGAAGCGAATTTCACAAGTTACGGTCGAGAAGCAGGAAGCTTTATTCAGCAAATGGGCGTGATATAGCTTGTTCCGAGTTTGACAAAATAGTTAGAAGGAAAAACGACCAGGATGGCAAATGGTTCATCGACCTCCACGACTGCTCCGAATTTTTATTACTGTGCCCGATCGCTGCTGCATGGTAGTAGCGGCTGAGTCCGGCACAGGTGTTTATGCATTTATTAGAGAAAATTATATATGTACCTGACGATTGTACAAGATGATCTGCACTTGAATACAATACTGTCCCTGTCCGTTGCGTTTCTGCGTCTCACCGTCTCGATGACAATAGATTTTGGCCTCGCACAAATAGCCCTGTTCGCTACTTCGATCCTGTTAGACACGCAATTTATCAACTCTATAACGGTCAAAGGTTCCTTGGTCTCTTGGTCACGAGGATAATTCCAGAGCATTAGCGTGTGCCCCTTAAGGACGCACCATCTTCGATTCCATCTCGCTAAGCCTCCGGCCGCGTCGCCGTGATTCAGAAAACCCTCGTGACTCGCCGACAAGTGAAGTCTGCAGGCTAGGCTCAGGTCAATCGTTCGGTCAAGGATTGAATTTTCTGGTACCTAAAAGCATGAATTTGTGATTTTTTAATAAAATATTTGGATGAAGCAAAGAACCTAATTTAAAAAATCGGAAACGAACATCTATTCAATTATTTATATCGAATATTTTATACTTCAAATTTCTTAACGAACTTTTTAGTTTCATAAAAAAATAAATAATAAATAAACGTAACATCTTTTGCCAGCGATAACAAAAAAATGACAATATTTCATCCTAAATACTTTTACCGAGAGTTAAATTAGAATTTTTTTTCTGGTCATTTAATCTACACACTTCTTCGGATTGTTTTTCTGTCTTCTTCTTAACTAAAATTCAAATGGATTTATCTAACTTAGATGGCGAAGTGTAAAAAAAAGTCATTAGGCTGAACTTTCGAAAAAAGTCTGTAAAAAAATGTCGTTAACTCGTAATAAATTTGTAACAAAGGTCTTTTGGTTGAATTCTCGGTAAAAGACTGTCAGAAAAATCTTTGGCAATAAGTAACAAAAACCGACCTTAACAGATATAATTGATTTTTTAACATTGATGTTTTCAGTATATAGTTATGGAAAACATTTTCATACCAGCATCAACGGCCATGGCGAGGACAGAGACAGGTCGTGAAGAAACAATTCGACAAATCCTGAAAGCACGAAGCCCGTACATCCACATTTCGAAGCATTACTGCGATGAAGCTTGGGTGACAAGGGCCTTTCGGATTTCTTCAAAAATTTCGTTGGAGACACGAAAAATGGTGGACAAGAGGTGCTCCGTTTGTGTTTGCGAATCCTGTATTTGTCCTCGTGATTGTACGTCGTATTTCTGAGCTTCAACGAGTAAACCTGAACGAGAATCTTGAAATTCGGCGTTAGATTTGGTATCGATATAACTTCGGGAAAATCGATACTCAGATTGTTGATCGGAGAACTTATCGCACGTGTTGCCCAGACTGTAAGGCCCTGGGATACCACCACGACGAACCACTCAACCGTTTCACCCTCTTGCGGTTCGCCTTTAAGACACTCGCGCAGATTTAGACTTATATCTTTAAGCGTGATCTCGCCTTTCTCGCCTAAAATGTTGTTGTCTTTCCTGCTCTCCTGCGACGAAAGTCTCTTAATTTCTTCCAGTGCTGCTGTCCTTCTGAGACCAGCAATCAACAATAGTCGGTCGGATTCAACCCTCTCTGAACTCTCCATGAATTCTTTCATCGTATGGCAAACATTTAGCGCCTTCGACGCCTGATTCATTAAGGTTTGTTGAACGCTCACTTCCTGAAGAAGTTGACCAATAATGTCTGCCTCGTGACTTCCCTTTGAACTTTTCGGAGGACTCGGCGGTTCTTCCTTTGTCTTTAGCGCCGATCGGAATTTCTGAAACGTGAGGTTACAATTACTTATTTCTCGTAATGTCCTCTTAAGACTTAAAAACGATTATAATTTGGGAGATGTGAAAAAACGACTGTAAATAAGTATGGAAATGTTATTTTGTAGGTCTGTTATAAAATATGGGAAACAACATTTACTGTAAAAGCGGCTTAAATTCTCAGACCTAGTGTGAACATTTTTATTGCTTTCTCATACATAAAGCTTTGTTGTCATGAACATTTTTTTTTTCGAGATTTCCATGTAACGACACAAGATGTTCCAAGATATCCAGAAAAATTTCAATTGCCTATAAATCAAGAACCGTTCAATCAATTGAGTTTGAATTTGTCACACAAGTCAAGCCCATCTATGATTCTTGCAGTTTTTATCAAATTGTATGGTGAAATTTAGATTTTATAGCTTCTTGAATTAATAAAAAATTGGGCGTGATCGCTCTAACTTATGAAAAGTTCACAATATTTTGCTAAATAGTTATTCACAAATGCAGGTACATTTAATGTTGTTTGGTATTGAATGTGGTCCAAATCAGAACAGTGGTACAGATTTTATGGTTTTTCGAAATTTTTGAAAAATTAACGTTATTATATTACCTTTTGAAAAACATGAAATAGCGAGACCAAATTTTGTATGTAAATATAATAACATTTAGTGATGCTAGATTCGTAATTTAGTGGAGATCGGTAGAAAGGTTCAGATTATATAAGAATTGGAATTTTTCGGTATTATTTCTTGACTAAAATTTCGCTTAACTTCAGTTTATCGAATTTATTTAAAACAGGAATGCAAAGTAAAAACATGCGTATTGCTTTTTCAAAATTCTAAACTGCAGAAACAAAAAAAATTGCTACTGGCGTGACACAGCACGTGACTTTCTTATCCCGATTGTCACGGGCGTCACGTTAGTGTTGTGAAGATAGTTTGCGAATTTAGTTTGTGAAATCGATAATAAGAAATGAGTGATACAGAGTTGAAATAAAGCATTTTTAAGCTCAGTCAATTTTTTCAGTAGTATCAATTTTTTAAAACCCATTTTTCTCGACGTTTTAGAGCATTTCGAAAGTACTGAGATGAAAAAGTAAAAAAAAAAAATGTCACGAAAACAAATCTTCATCTATGTGGAAGCTTCATCAATACACAAGGTTCTACTTTACATCCTTGTTAACTACATTAATACAGAGTTCAATCGTGAAACGTCTAATTTGACTTTTTGCTTTTTTTTACGACCTAACCGAATTCTTTTCTTTTTCTCTTCTATGCTTTTTCTGGGCGCTAACAGTTGTGTGAATGTTAAAACGGGAAAACTCAACTGTTTTGTAGATTAAATTTCGCCGACTAGCGCTATTCTATTCAACTATACCAAGCTTGTCGGTCTAGCAAACGCTTTCGCTTAGGGCGTTCAAGATTTTCGAATTCCTTGCTCTGATGTCAAGCTTTCGTTACGATAGTTCTATTATATTGTTAAAATTCATATAACACTCATAAAAATTTGAAAAGTCTTATTAGTTAGGGGTAACAGACATTTTAGTACAGATATTGCGTTTTTTTAAACTTTGATCATTTGAGTATGACGAATTCAAGGCGATTTTTCAAAATAGTTACGGTAAATATAAAATACTTATAACCATATTTTTATAATCAAACACGCTTGTAAAAACAAAAATTCACATATTTGTCTATTGACAAAAAGTTTTCGTGTAGAAATGTCCGAAGAAGCTTTTTGTTCATTTCACAATAAACTTTTTGACCCTATTCTCATTTTACAAAAGGGGTAAGAAAATAATTTGTTTCACTAGAAAAGAATCAAAATTTTCCATAAGATGAGCAAAAAATGTCAGCAGTAAAATGGTATCTCTGTTAAAATTTTTAATCATACAAATCTAAATCAATTTTTACCTTCTTGATCCACTGTGACAATGATCGAAAAGTCTTATTAGTTAGGGGTAACAAACATTTTAATACAGGAATTGCGTTTTTTTTAACTTTGATCATTTGAGTATGACGAATTCAAGGCGATTTTTCAAAATAGTTACGGTAACTATAATACATTACGATACGAGAACGAAAAAACTTTTTCTGACGAGTGTGAGTTTGCAGCACGAGCCGAAGGCGAGTGTTGCAATCACACGAGTTCAGAAAACGTTTTTCGCATGAGTATCGTACAAAATTTTATTTCACAAGGTGTGTAAATGAGGTTTGACGCACGCGAAGCGTGCGTAAAACCACGTTTTTACACACTGAGTGAAATAAAATACTTATAACCATATTTTTATAATCAAACACGCTTGTAAAAACAAAAATTCACATATTTGTCTATTGACAAAAAGTTTTCGTGTAGAAATGTCCGAAGAATCTTTTTGTTCATTTCACAATAAACTTTTTGACCCTATTCTCATTTTACAAAAGGAGTAAGAAAACAATTTGTTTCACTAGAAAAGAATAAAAATTTTCCATAAATTTACGAAAAAATTTCAACAGTAAAATGGTGTCACTGTTACATTTTTAAAAATAAAAATCTGAATCAATTTTTACCTTCTTGATCCTCTGTGACAATGATCGAAAAGTCTTATTACTTAGGGGTAACGGACATTTTAATACAGATATTCCGTTTTTTTAAAACTTTCATCATTTGAGTATGACGAATTCAAGGCGATTTTTCAAAATAGTTACGGTAAATATAAAAATACTTATAACTATATTTTTATAATTAATAAGCCAGTAAAATAAAAAATTCACATATTTGCCCATTAACAAAAAGTTTTCGTGTAGAAATGTCTGAAGAAACTTTTTGTTCATTTCACAATAAACTTTTTGGCCCTATCCTCATTTTACAAAAGGAGTAAGAAAATAATTTGTTTCACCAGAAAAGAATCAAAATTTTCCATAAACTTATGAAAAAATTTCAACAGTAAAATGGTATTACTGTTACATTTTTTTAAATAAAAATCTGAATCAATTTTTACCTTCTTGATCCTCTGTGACAATGATCGATAAAGTCCCATCGGACGGTTCAGCGTGTTGGAGCTTCCTCGTGGTGGATCGGTAGCAGGTGGATGCATAGCATACATGACTCTCCTCTGCAAAGGCGTAGTCTCTTTGGAAATTAAATCGCTAGCATTAAACTGCGAATTTGTTCTATCCCTGGTTTCTGAGACGTCGAAAGTTACGCTGGTGTTGTACAATTCGTCGCCAAGTGCATCTTGCAAAAATTGTTCTAAATCGAAGGGTGCCGACGTATCAAGAGTGTTCCCGGATTCTTTTGATTCTTCCCCTTCTGGATCCTTATATTCAGGACTGTTTGGCATTGAAAGTGTCGACATAGTCGATTCTATGCGCGTTCGCGTTGGAAATATAATTTTTGTCGAGTCCGAATGAGCCAATTTTCTTGTCGATTCCATAAGTGGCATTTTCCTTGTCGCTTTTTTTGGTGTTTCTTGATACGTTGTCATTTCGTCCGCATTATTCTTAACGAAGGTTTTAGAATCTACTGTTTCAATATCTCGATTCGAAAAATGAGTAACATCGTTATTTTCTACATTATGGGTGAAACTGGCGGTTTCGGTGATGTCAAAAGTTTTTTCTCGCGAATTACCTTCTTTTTGGGGTGACCAGCCTGTAGGCTCGAATTTTATGTCCTCGATGTTTGGATAAATTCTTTTCGATGGTTCTACAAATGCTTGAGTTTTTATACCGTTTGCTTCTTCGATTTCGAGGGCTTTTATTTGCGCGTCGAGATCGTCGATCACGGCTGCCAATGAGGTCAATGACTGCATTGATGATTGAGACATTTGGCTAAAATTTCCAGCAATAACTTCTTCGCTCCTGTTCTCTATATTTGCGAGCCTTGCTTTTATTTTTGAAGGCGTTTTTATATTTCCTTCTGTTACTTTTACCAACTTTGGTGGCTCTTCAGGGCTTGATTCGGTTACGGATACGGAATAACGCGTTTTTATATTTCCTTCTGTTACTTTTACCAACTTTGGTGGCTCTTTAGGGCTTGATTCGGTTACGGATACGGAATAACGCTTTTTTATATTTCCTTCTCTTACTTTTACCAACTTTGGTGGCTCTTCAGGGCTTGATTCGCTTGCGGATGCGGAATAACCGTCAGCGTAATCATCAGTTTGCTTATAATTGCTTGAACTTTTTTTCAGATAATTACTGGCAAGTGGTCCGCGCCACTTTACTCTCCCTAATTCGAAGGATTTCACGTATGAGGAGACAATGCCATCTGTCGAAGATCTGATCGATTTTTTGTCGTTTTTTTCGGTCTTATTGTAGGAGTCTACTGACTTGTCGTTGTTATTGTCGTTAGGAAAAATTTCGGTCTCACGAAAATCTGACGAACGACAATCATAGCTTTTATCGAATTTATCATGGTCGTCCATTTCTGTAGAAAAAAAATATCGATTTGAACAAAAAAATTGTAAATCGTTACAGTACTTAACGGAAATACCACAATTTGGTACAAATTTTTACCCAAAATAATAATTTAAAAGAAAATTTAACAACAGAGCAATTGGTTACCAATTTTTAAAGGAAAATAATAATTAATCGTATAGTAAAGATACAAGAGAAAAAGTGATGGATGGAAATATAAATTCACAACAAAAGTTAACAGGAAAATTACAAACTGTTGTAAAGTTTGATGAAGTACAATAATCGGAAACAGAATTATACGAAACAAAGCCATTCATTAAAATTTATCATGAAAAATAATACAGTGGAGCGTCGATTATCCGAACATCAATCATCCGAACGATGATTTGGTTTAGCCGAATGGTCATCAAAAAATCATCAGGGTGGTATGGATCGAGCTTCCGGTATAAAAAAAAATTATTCCCCCGTTTTTCGAAACTTCCACACGAATAATTTTTTTTTCATACCGTAAGTTCGATCCGTACCACTCTGATGATTTTTTTGCAATATGTACATTCATTCAAGAATACTCTGTAATTTTATTAGCCAAAAAAAAGTAACCTTTTTTTTATCAAAAAAATAATGCCCCCGTTTTTTAGAACTTTCACACAATAGTATATTATGCATCAAGTGCGTAAAATGCGATTTTACGCACGAGTAGCGATCGGGAGCACGAGTGGCCGGCGAAGCCGGCGACGAGTGTTGCACGATCGCTACGAGTGTGTAAATCGTACGCACGTGTCGCATACGATATTTTTTGATGTAGTATGCGTAAAATTCGCACCCCCGCAAAAACGTAACGCATGTTATGCGGACATGTGATGGAAGTAGTTGGGCGGACGGAGCGGGTCCAGGGCCGCAGGCCTTGGTGGGGGTCCAGGGGGCGAAGCCCCCGGTGGGGGGTTGGGGGGGCGGAGCCCCCCCACCGTACAAAAAGATATATTTTTAAAATGATTTATCGATCTCAATTCATATTTTGATTTATATGGTCAGTACGGCCTTTATTTATTAGAATACTTTTATAAATTAATCAATAGTATATACAACTTCCCAAAATTGTATACAGCAAAACAATACAAAAATAATAAATAACAAACGCGTTACAACGAAATCGATTAATTAAATTTGAAGATTGATATATTACCCGTTAGCCACCTGGCGGTAGCGAGACGAATTTTCTTTTCATATTGGCAGCGGTGGGATACACCGTGGCATTCTCGGTGGTATAGCCACGTACAGTTTGTCTCGCTACCACCAGGTGGCTAACGGGCTCGACCCCGCCCGTTAAATCATATATCAAGTAAACAGAGTAGTGCTCTTAACGACATATTATAGAGTTCACATACACATGTATATAGAAATGTATCATACAAAGGCCATAGAATATATTTCCGCCTCAAATATGACAGTTTTCAAGGTTCTTTATTTTACGCATACTGTGTGTAAAAACTCATTTTACGCCCCGAAAACAGTGCGTAAAAACGAATTTTACGCATACTACATCAAAAATGTATTTTTTAATACCAGAAGATCGATCGGTACCACTCTGACGATTTTTTTGTGATATCAACAGTCATGTAGAAATACTCTGTAATTTTTTCAGTAAAAAAAAATATCCTTTTTCTAATTAAAAAATAATTCCTCCATTTTTCGGAAAAAAATCATACTCACAGGAACGTGACAATTATTTGGAATATTCCGCTCGAAAGCTAACGATAAACGACAACTTTAATGCGCTGACATTTTTTTTCAGTAACTTCAAAATTCTGAGATATTTGCACTTGATTAAAAAAACCCATTTTCTGAAAAATTATTTCTAAAAATCTGAAAAAATTCACATAGAGTGTTTTTTAGTGGTACATTCATATAACCAATTACAGGGCAAATCGGAGAGGGTCGAAAAAAAAGTGGCTGAATTGACAGAGAATGCTACATATATGTATTATATTATACGTATTTATTCTAATATAATCAAGATATTGATGTTGGGTCATCCGAATTTTCGATTATCCGAACGATAGTCGGTCCCAATTAGTTCGGATAAGCGACGCTCTACTGTAATTAGAAATGTAAACGGAAAAATAATTCTTGGAGCTGAAGAATTTTTCTAGTACCTTTATACGGCTCTCGATGAAAACACTCGTCCTCGATTGCTTTCAAAATATTGTATCGTCTCTGCAAGTGTCGGTGGGCTGATGTATTCAAAACTCCATCGATATCGTGACAATTTCTTAACGCAACACGCCGTCGTACCATGCGCTAAGATATTAGTCTATTTATTATCACTCACTAAAATCGCAGAATAACTATATAACTATTAACACATGAGATTGCAATTACAGTGAAAACTTATTTACTCACACATGCGAACGACTCCTGTGTGTCATCCATGCGAATGTAATAATAATATTATGATATGACTGTTCGCAACCGATCGAGCTATATAATATTCTAAAGCGCCAGAGTAGCCGATTCGGTATTTCACAAAATATTTTCTTTCAACTGTCACAGGCAAACTTGTAAAGAGGACAACAATCACTGAGCATCTACTGCTGTTCAAAATTATTAAAACATTACACTATTGTACAGGATACGCTTGCAGCACGAACTGAACTCTCTGCCGGTCGTTTTTGGACTGCCTGTGTGGGGTAACTGCAAACCTAAACCGTCTACAGGGGTGCAAAGGAGTTAGGTATACCGCTTTCGTAGCTTGAGTGGCGCCACACTCGTGGTTCGTTTAGGCAGATTGGGCCGTTTTTGAATGATACATGAGACACCCAGTGAGATAGACGCTTTAATCAGTATATTTGAGTAAAATAAAACTTAATTTGAGTGGAATAAAATTTTATTTTATTTAAATACAATTTTATTTCATTCAAATGAAATTTCTTTTCATTCAAATAAAATTTTATTTGAATAAAATAATGTTTTATTTGAATAAAATGAAATTTCATTTGAATGAAATAACATTTTATTTGAATGAAAAGAAATTTCATTTGAATGAAATCAAATTGTATTTGAATAAAATAAAATTTTATTTGAATGAAAAGAAATTTCATTTGAATGAAATAAAATTGTATTTGAATAAAATAAAATTTTGTTTGAATAAAATGAATTTCATTTGATTGAAATAAAATTTCATTTGAATGAAATGAAATTTCATTTGCAGGAAAAGAAATTTCAGTTGATTGAAATAAAATTTCATTTGAATAAAATAAAATTTTATTTGAATAGAATAAAATTTTATTTGAATAAAATAAAATTTTATTTGAATGAAATAAAATTTTATTTGAATAAAATAAAATTTTATTTGAATGAAATGAAATAAAATAAAATTTGAATTTCTCCGCGTATAATTATTCTAAAATATACTTCACTTCACTCAGATAATGGATATTTCGTGTACAACATGTATTCATAAAATTCCATTTTTCACACCTTGCGGAGTAAAGTTTTCGGAAAAAGTTTGTACAATACTCATTGGAATTTTTTTTTGCCTCGTGAGATTACAACCCTCGTCAGAAAAAGTTTTTCCGCACTTGTATCGTAATATACTATTTCAATAAAAATTCACGGCAATCCTTTTGAAAAAATGGGAAAAAATAAGGAATGCATTAAGAAAGTAATGCATTACTTATTTCTTCCATTTTTTCCACCATTTCTTGCAATATTAAGGCGAAAATTAGTATTTTTTTCAGCTATTCAAATGTTTACACTCTATTTTATAATCACTACATATTATTATTATGAAATCATAATTACAAAACAAATTGTACTGTAAACTATATCTCATGAATTAATGGGGATTTACAACTCTGATTGCACTCATAAAGAAAAATATGGTTCGGAGGCCAAACTCTCTTCTTGTGCACTGCTTGTGTGAAGACAGCACTTCGCCTTCGTTTAGTGCTGCCTTATTTCGACTACGCAGTGCGCAAAACCTTCGTTTGACCTCTTGTATCAACATATATTATTTCGCTTACTGAAAATAAGAAATTTTTTTAAAAAAGTAATATACCTTCAAATTTCGAAGAATAATACATTTGAATGATCAGTCCCGATATATTGTCTTCACCCACAGCCAGCTTATTAGGGTCGAAGGAAGTCTGAATGCGAAAATGTAGATAAAGGACATGAACGTCGGATGATGCCAATGATGTAACCTGAAAATGCATTGCCCATCAGACCTTTATACCTGAGTCATTCATCTAACATCAACTTTACGACAAGTAACTGCGTCGTTAAGTATACCGGGCTGATTTTAAGTACTATGAAGCCTTTCTAAGCCGCAGGGATTCCCATTCTGTTAGAATACATGGAAAATATTGTACATAAACACTGTACAGAAAGTGTCAGATATCCACGAATACAGGAATGATAAGAAATAATTATTTATTTATTTAATAAATTGTAAATAAATTGCTGATGCACGAATAACTTCATAACTAATTACACCCAGAAAAAATATTTAGTAATATTAACTAAAATTATCTATTCAACATTTAATTATTTCAATCAACAGAATTTTACTTTCCCTGGAACAAATATGTATTTCGTTTAATTTTTCAGTTTTTTTTTTAATTTCCAATATATTTATTTATTTTAATCAACTTTACTGTGCCGCGGACACTGCGAAAATATTTTATTTATTGCTACTAAAAACTTTTTCAATCCAAAAAAAGATCTACTTAAAACGACTAAATACATGTATTAGGTATTTTTTATCAAAATCAATTACAACTTTTTTTGCATCCAATATATATTTATTTCATTAATCATTGGACATTATTTCTCTGTAATAGATTCAGTTTTTCAAATCAACGTTTCTTTGATAACATCTAATAATCAAAAACTAAACTTAACTCTCGACTAAATGTGTATGCGTAATGCATTTTATTTGATAGACTACAAACGTCTCAAAATGCAACATTTATCGATTTGATTTAATTCTTGTCGTATATTGTCGTATATAACAATTATATATTCTTCAAATCGACAGCAGTGGACGCGCGGTCCGTGTGTGGCTTCGATTATCCCCAGAGTTAAGCAGCATGATTTGCGGCCATAACTTGGATGGGTGACAGCTTAGCTGCTGGTTTGCGCGCGAACTGCTGAGCAAGATCCAGTTTCTTAACCTCTAAGGCATTATAGAGTGAGGAATATCCCAATGAAAATTAAAAAAAAAAACTTTAATCGTCATTTATATAACTGCTGACTCAAATAAATATTTCTTAGATTTGAATACATTTACTATTCAATAAGTATATTAATCACAAATAAAAAAAATTATTTGAGATGAATAGAAGTCTAGGCATCCAAATAAGTAATTTTATTTCCGATGCGTAGATTCTAGTCCCGTTAACAAGTCTATTCATCTAATTTCTCCAGTGAAAATGTTAACACCTTTATACTTTTAATGTATACTAGGCCGGCACCGATACCCCAGCGCGCTTCGTGCACCATCCCTCCGCCTGTTTCACCGTGACTTATGGAAAAATTTTCAGTTATAATAACTCTCTTTAAAGAATAGATAATAACAATTCCAATTGTTAACGGTGGAAAAGTCTGGGCTTGGGAGTCTATAAGGAACTTGGAAAAAATCGAGCCTGGAGGGTCCTGCTGACATGGAATTCCTTATATATCCTATACAGCAGCAGCGGCGACGGCGGCATATTTTTATAATACAGAGAGATACTAAAATATAATATATTAGATCATTCAAAATATAGATTCTTGAAGTAAAGGAGCAATAGATAATTATAAAAATTAGGAGTTAATTTATAATTAAACAACTAAATAATTACTTTTGCCCATACAGTGAACAATTTTTAGCGTTCGCTGTGACTTCCCGAACAAGTAGTGATTCAGTTCATTTCTCCTTCTTCTTATTATGAGCCACTTTTCAAAGTGATCTCATGAAACGCTTGAGATCATATATTTTATTTATTAATATGTAATAATAATTAAGACCAGGAAATATTGCCATGTAAGGACGCGTAACTCACAATTAGTGCAAAATCTCGCCCGATAGTTTATTAATGGTAACGACACAATCGTCTGGAATATGGACAATAAAAAAAGAGCTCATAAAAATGATGTTACGCGAAAATGATAAAAATTTTTAGATCAAAGAGTTTTTAGTGGTTTTGTCGCCGCAGGTCCAGAGATTAGTATATAATTACTGTGAGACAGAGTTGTAAATCCCCATTAATTCATGAGATATAGTTTACAGTACAATTTGTTTTGTAATTATGATTTCATAATAATAATATGTAGTGATTATAAAATAGAGTGTAAACATTTGAATAGCTGCAAAAAAATACTAATTTTCGCTTTAATATTGCATGAAAAAGTGGAAAAAATGGAAGGAATAAGAATGCATTACTTATTTTCTTCCATTTTTTCAAAAGGATTACCGTGAATTTTTATTGAAAAATAATAATTTTTGCAGCCATTCCAAAGTTTAATCATCGTATTACAATCGCTACATGTTATTATTATAAAATCATAATTATAGAGCTGATCGTATCATCATCATTATTTCGATAAGTATTAGGCATTTACAACTCTGCTGTGAGAAAGTGATGAGCTTTTGGCGCGTGTAACAGTTCCGAGTTGTTTGGAAAAAATATTCAAATGATTACATACTTAAATTCTTTCAACACGTGTTTTTCTTTACACTGAGAAAAAAAACCAATCAAATGTGCGGCTGCGGGTGGAGAAAGAAATATTTTGTTCCGTGAACGAAATAATAGTTATAGTGAATTAAGGAAAGTTGATTCAACTATGCGTTGGTTCGTTCAACCAAATATACATGTTCAATTAACCAAATGTTTATTTCGACACCCGCAACCGCACATTCGGTTGGTCTTACCAATTTTTTTCTCGGTATACCATTTTTAGAAACAAAATAAAACGCTTGAGATAATATATTTTATTTATCAATCTGTAATAATAATTAAGCCAAGAAATATAGCCATGTAAGGACGCGTAACTTAGTACAAAATTTCGCCGATAGGCGTCACGAATGCGCGCGCGTCGTCTGCACGAGGCGTCCCCAGTTGTCGCTCGAACAACATGCTGGACAGTCCATGTAACTGCAACAGCTTAGTTATTATTTCTTCTACTTTAATAAAACTCCTGTCGCGATGACGTCGATGATGCAAAGTGATAACGAGTTGAAACGCTTGCTCAGCAGTCCGGTTAAAAATGTGGCCGAAGATAGTAGCATGGCACCACCGCTCACAGTAAGTAACTGATAGTACTTAAAACACATGTGTCTCCATACGGTCACACATTTTTTAAATATTTCCCTTCATAATCCTCTAAAATTTTAGACAAACGTACCGCGGCCAACGACCTCGCAAAATGCATTGCAAAATGCAACACCTCAGGCCTCCATGAGTCCAATGGCACCACCGCAGAGTCAAATAGAAAATGTAGAGCCCTGTTTACAGTAAGTACTCATTTATTTCATCACCATCGAACTGTCATTATAAAAATCATTTTTTTTTTTTTTGTAGAAACGTCGTTTCCACTGTTGATTTAGGCACAGAATTAAAGCTCATGCACATAAATACCAGAACACGGAATTCTGAATATAATCCAGCACGATTTACTGGACTTGTCATGAGAATAAGAAGTCCACGAGCTACTGCGTTGATCTTCAGATCTGGGAAACTTGTCTGTACTGGAGCTCGAAGCGAAGAAGATTCCTTCCTTGCAGCCCGCAAGTTTGCCAGAATTATCCAAAAACTTGGATATCCCGTAATATTGATTTTCTTTTTTTTAAATGTGTTTGTTTCAATCATTTTGGAGCAATGGTTTTTTTTTAATATATTAATATTTGTGTGAATTTCAGGTGAAATTTTTCAACTTCAAAATACAGAACATTGTGGCTACATGTGACCTGAAGTTTCCTATAAAATTGGAAAACTTGAACCAGATGCATGGCCAATTTTCTAGTTATGAGCCAGAATTATATCCTGGATTAATATACAGAATGGTCATGCCTAGGGTTGTGCTTCTCATCTTTGTGAATGGGAAGATTGTATTAACTGGTTAGTACTTGTATTCTTAAAATCAGAAACATTGATTCACAGATTCACATTAGATAATGCAAAAACAAATCATTTGGATTTTGTAGAGTTGTATTCATACTTTTATAAAAAAAAACATGATTCAATACTGTTTGTCTGAAAATCTATTGTGATTTTTTTGCTTACGAAGATTTTTGTTCCTTGTCACACAAAAACAGGTTTATGTAAAAGGACTAGCATTAAATAGTTTTTAAACAGATATTCTAAAATGTTGTAAAGTTTTGAATAATTTATGTTCATTCATAATCAGTTTTACTTTAAAAATACTTGAAATGTCATATTTAAATTAAGGTAACTGAAATTGTAGATGAATTTGATGATTTTTGCAATGATTTCAAGGTGTTTTGTGCAAAATCTGCACTATTTTGTTCTCGATAAAAATATGAGAAAATAAAACGTTCCGACTTTACGACCTACATAAATGTTAATTTAGGTGTGAACAATATGTACATAAAAAAAATATTTTCCACAAAAGTATTTACAAATGGGCGTGAAAAAAAATATTATTTAAGTCTAGACATTTTGGATACACAAGTTTTTCTGTGACAATGTACAAAAATTTTAATGAGTCGCTCGATAAAAAGACGAATTTCCAAAATCCTAATGTATTATTTACAATTAAAAATTCTTTTATAATATATATAATAATATCTGAATTTACAGGTGCAAAAAACAGGACTGAACTATACGATGCTCTGACGAATATACATCCAATATTAAAGAGCTTCAGAAAACAATAGACAAAAATAAATATTCTTTTTATACGAAAATATCGATTTGCGATGTCGGCCGCTGACGTCGTAAATTTCGTCGTTACCTTCGTACGATATAGCATCTTATCACCGAATGGTAACGTAGATCGCCTGGAATTTTGGCACGATTAAGGAGGTTGGAGCGCTCCACACTAGTCAAATCAGTGCTAAATTTTTAAAAGAGTTTCTACAATTTTAGATGGTTTAATAATCTGTTCCACGGTGTTAATCACATAGCAGCATTAGTTCTTGATATTCAAATACATTCACAGCTGTAATATCAACAGTAAATCGATCAATATCTGCAAATTTCCGATGTTATGGTTTTTCATCCAGTTTTAAAAAATGGTAAACCGTAATATCAGTTCGATTATGACGACCAATAGCTCATTTTGTTTATTAAAAGATATTCTATCGATTGGCTGTCTATTTTTAAAAATCGTATTAGTAGTTCAAAAGATACAACCGTTTGTTTATCCTATTATAACCTAACATCAAGTATACAAATGGCTGTAACTTTTGAACGCCTGATACTATAGAAAATCCGGACGGTCAATCGATTAAGGATCTTCCACTGATCAAAATGAGCTATGTTTCGTCATAATCGGACTGATATTACGGTTCACCCTTTTACAAAACTGGATGAAAAAACATGAGATCGGAAATTTGGAGATATTGATCGATTTACTGTTCATATGACAGCTGTGAATGTATTTGAATATCACGAACTAATGCTGCTATGTGATTAACACCTTGGAACAGATTATTAAACCATCTGAAATTGTAGAAACGCTTTTAAAAATTTAGCACTGATTTGACTAGTGTGGAGCGCTCCAACCTCCTTAAAAAAAGAACATGCGTTATTTATTGATAAGTGTAATATTTTTAATTTTTGTTGTATCTCTTGGGATGTATTTAAAAAAAATCATAGCCACAAGAACAATCGGACAATGACAGTGATAAAATTTATATATTTCAACATAACAACAGAAAACGTTCAATCTTAAAAATATACGTCTCGAAATTAGGCGTATGCGAGAACGCAATGGAAATATACTCTGTTATATTGATAATACTGTAAGTAACGAGAATATCCATCGACGACCGATCGTTTTCGGTCCATACACGATGCACGAGATTGATTTTATAATTTCTCGGACATTATAATTGATAATAAAAAGATCGATTGTGCAAGTTTACGTCTTTTTCGTGAAGAACTTAATTCCCTGGCCAATTAGGAAGACATGGCTCATTGAACTGCTAAACCGGCCAATCGTTAAAAAAAATTCTGAGTATCGTTGGAAAATACAGTTGCAAAGTATTACAATTGCATTCTTACAACGTTAGGAACGATCATAAAACTCTCGTAATAATTATAATGTCGATCGGATAACACTTCGAAAAATTCATTTATCGTCGTGCATATATCATTTTTAATTTGGTCCTGAGACGAAGATGCCTTCACGTTCATGTAAACATGAAGAGAGCAAATACTCTGCTTCAGGAATAAATAATATTTGAAAAAAAAGTACTGAAAATACTCTTATATTAAATATCAGTATTTCTTTGTGAAAAAAAGGAACAATTTAACGATCGTCTCAAATTACTTCTTTATCGGAGCATATTTATAATTTTCCAGCTCAGTTATTGAGACGAAAAAAATATTAAATACTTTTTTAATCGAATATTAGTCATTCCTGTTGTGCTCATTATCGCCAATCCTCGTAATGCAGGCTGTATTATATAATCTAACATTAAAGATAAATATTTGATCATATTTTCATATCGTTCGGCGGCGCGACTGTTTGAATATAATAATAAATATGTATGTGAGGTGTTTCAATCGCGTGAACCGAGAAACGTTGAAGAACGTGCCGCGTTTACTTAAGAAATCACATGTATGCCTTTCTTAGCCGCAATGGGCAGTTTTTCGCCTTGGAAGAATGGATTGGCATCCTGGAACAGAGTGAAAAATTAGAAAGAGGAAATTATTGCCATGTGTTTGCTAGAGAGGTAACAAAATTTTCCTACGTCCATGTCGCAATCATTTGACGCTTGCCTGAAATTGTTCGACGATTCGCTCGAAGTCGGAATTGACCATATGGACACCCGAGAGGCTACGTTCGTTTTCTGCACTTGGCGGGCAATGAACCATGTGCTCAGAATCACACATGCAGTCTTGAGCACTCTGAAAATCACGGCTGAAAGCTGCAGTGTTCTCGAAGTCTTCGATACAATGATTTTGATCTATGGACAAAATTATTAGACAAAAGTAGAATCAACATATTTTTAAATCAATTTCTGTCCCGTTCGTAAAAAATATCTGATGCAACTATTATTTACAATGCAACCAACTCTTTTTTTGAATGATGACCAAAATTATAATAAAAAAATTCCATTATTAGTTCTTTTCTCATCAAATAAAAAAATCGTTTGCGCCTCACGAATATATCATTCAATATTTTCAGCCTATAAAAAGAAAGTTATTTTACTATAATATTAATTGGGTAACTGACTCAATCTTACAAATAGTTTTGACCCATGGTATAGTTACTAAACAATACGAAAGATTCACAACAATTGTGACAAAATTTTTTAAGTTCTCGTTTTTTTTTGTTTCAATTAAAATTAATTATTGAGCTACAAATAGAATTAAGTAACTGACGCAATCTTGCACATATTTTTGAGCCACAATATTAGCAAATTATGAATTGCAACCAAACCCAAAAATTTAATTATGAGCGTTATTTTTTTTACACAGTTTTGATTAATATTAAGGTAGATGTTAGACAAATACTGTTTTCATGATGAAAAAGACTAGAATAGAATGTTTTACTTGAATATCCGATGGGACATGGATTCGGCGGTGTGCAATAGGCGGGCAGACTATTTTCCGACTTCTCGTCCTTAATGCCCTTAAAGCCAGCTGGTTGAATTCTATGGGTGCCGTCGTCGTTGCCATTGAGTCGCTGATGAGAACCGAGAGTACTGTGCCTCAGATACTCCTGATCGCGAATACTCGGATTGGGATTCAGTGTTTCGATACCCTCGTAATCAATCGGTATCTCATCGGGTATCTCCTTCGCTTTGTCGTAATCGTTGGGTATCTGCGAACCGTCCTGATACTCCAAATACGAACCAGCCGCTTCGGCAAATTCATTTTCCATTCTATCGATCAAATCTCGAAGTAACATCTCAGTCATCAAGTGATCATCCTGTCAAACAGAATAAAATAAAATTATTTATATTTTTTTAAAATTTATTTTACTACTATCAATATTAGAAAATTTTATGTACAAGTATTATGTAAAATTAAATTTATTTTTAATTAAACACGATTTTTTAACATTATTTATTATATACGTAAATTGTACATAAACTTTATTTATTACATTTAATGCATAGCTGTTTGTGCATTCAAATTTTCGCGACTAGTACATTAAATTTGAAGCAGATTTTTAAAGTAGTTTGACCTATTGAGTGACTTAATGAAAATTGTTTTTTCTTATTAGAAATATATTATTATTGACAATAATATTTAGTGTTTACATTTATCTGCGTTTGATAAAAATATTGAATGACTTAATGAAAAATGTTTTTTCTTATTAGAAATATATTATTATTGACAATAATATTTAGTGTTTACATTTATCTGCGTTTGATAAAAATATTGAATGACCTAATAAAAATTGTTTTTTCTTATTAGAAATATATTATTATTGACAATAATATTTAGTGTTTACATTTATCTGCATTTGATAAAAATGGTAAAATTTAAAGTTTACCTTAATTGGTGACATACACATCGAAGTTTGAGCAGCTGCAACAATTGCGAGTATCCGGATAATGAAGGACATCGTGAAGAGCTCGTCTGTAAAGCAGCGAAAATATTTTAATGTTTAATTAACTAATCAGGCAGCACGTTTTTTTATTTATAAAAAAAAGGGTTTGTTTTAGTACGAATCCACTCACATTTTTATGACTTAAGGAACGTCGGCTCACGACGATAGCCCTTTGAATGGATATTTGAGGAGGTTTTTCGTTCGGTAACGAGAGTGTTGTCCACGTATCCACGTACAAGCAGCTTTTGCGTACTCTCGTCGAAGTTACGCGCGCCATCCTCGGTATTCATCAGTATCAAAGTATTGATCCCGTGGCTTTTCGCGCAACGAACCCACCTACTAAACATTTTCCTTCATGAACGCGTCACCAGAATTGTGACCCGCGAAAATATCGACGAGCTGTGTATAAAAAAAAATCATGAAATGCACAAAGGAAGCGAATGTCCTTCGAATGACAAAGGAATTTTCGACGGTTACTTAACAGACATTGAAAACATAATTTACCTCGTAATAATTGATTAAATTTATTTCAGATCTCTTAAAAATTGTTTGCTGCAGTAAATTAAGTTTATATTTGTTTTTGTGTTTTATAGCTTCATTTTTATTTACACCTTTATATTCTGTTCGTTCTGAAAATGATCTTCATGCTCTTTGTGTATTCATTAAGTTTCCAACTGTTATTGAAATTGTTTTCTTTTATAATTATTTGTAAATAATTTCAAAAAAATTAAATGCCTTGTTCTGAAATCGTATTTTATTAATGGTAAAGTCACAATCGTCTGGAATATGGACAATAAAAAAAGAGCTCAAAAAATTATGTTCCGCGAAAATGATAATAATTGTTAGGTCAAAGAGTTTTTCGTGGTTTTATCGCCGCAGGTCCAGAGATAGTGTATCATCACTGTGAGAGAGTGATGAACTTTTGGCGCGTGTAACAGTTCGGGTTGTTTGGAAAATTCGGATGCCGGGTTTGCCGTCAACAGACGGTGGCCAGGAAAACGTATTACGTTGCGGTGCTTGGCAACTCCGGAGGGTTCTAAAGATCAAAGGGCTCCTCCATCAGTCCCGTTACACAGGGACCACGTGTCGTATCCTTTTAGTGTTTCCCCGATTGTTACTATAGACAAGAGACATCATCGAATTGTGATTGCTGTTTGCCTCGCAGCCATCTTAAATTAATTACATTTTTTTCAATCAGCTAAAGTTCGTGGAATATATCGGATATCATAAGTTAGAATATTTCATAGAATACCCCTCATAATATTCCTTTGGATATTCCTTTGGATATTCCTTTGGATATTCTTTTGGATATTCCTTTGGATATTCCTTTGGATATTCCTTTGGATATTCCTTTGGATATACCTTTGGATATTCCTTTGGATATTTCTTTGGATATTCCTTAGGATATTCCTCAGGATATTCCTTAGGATATTCCTTAGGATATTCCTCAGGATATTCCTTAGGATATTCTTTTGGATATTCCTTAGGATATTCCTTAGGATATTCCTTAGGATATTCTTTTGGATATTCCAGTGGATATTCCTTTGGATATTTCTGTGGATATTCCTTTGGATGTACCTTTGGATATTCCTCTGGATAGTCCTTTGGATATTCCTTTGGATATTTCTTTGGATATTCCTTTGGATATTTCTTTGGATATTTCTGTGGATATTTCTTTGGATATTTCTTTGGATATTTCTTTGGATATTCCTTTGGATATTCCTCTGGATAGTCCTTTGGATATTCCTTTGGATATTCCTCTGGATAGTCCTTTGGATATTCCTTTGGATATTCCTTTGGATATTCCTTTGGATATTCTTTGGAATATGCCTTTGGATATTCTTTCGGATATGCCTTTGGATATTCCTTTGGATATTCTTTGGGATATTCCTTTGGGATATGCCTTTGGATATTCCTTGGGATATGCTTTTGGATATTCCTTTGGAAATTCCTTTGGATGTTCCTTTGGATATTCCTTGGAATATTGATTTGGATATTCCTTTGGAAAATCCTTTGGATATTTCTTTGGATATTCATTTGGGTATTCCTTTGGAAAATCCTTTGGATATTCTTTTGGGTATTCCTTTGGATATTCCTTTGGATGTTCCTTTGAATATTCCTTTGAATATTCCTTCGAATATTTCTTTGAGTATTTCTTTGAATATACCTTTGAATATTCTTTTAAAAGGAACTAACAATATGGCAAATTCAAATGATAAATGACCTGCATTTTTTTCATAACTTAAATCTCAGATTCACTAGGAAATTTTTTCAATGCGTTTTGTAGTATTGGCAGCTGATTGGGCTGATAAAGTGGTCAGATCGTTATTTCCTAGTGCCCATCTTGGAATCCGTCGTTCAGTATGTAGAATCGCCCTGTGCGACTTGTAGTACCGAAGATTCCTTCACACTTGTGGATATATCGACGTACCAGGCGTCACTCTGGCTCTAAACGATTCTTGGAATTCTCAGCGATGAACTTCCTCCTGGTGACTAGCCAGACTGAAGGAATTTATTCTACGCTAAACTACAAGCTCTTGTTCATCGGTTTTCTAGTCAAACTACATTTTTCTTCGACATTGTTTCCCAAGCATTTGTCATCGGTAGGCAAATAATGATTATTCTTATCACAATTAAATTAATATCGATAAGACCTTGAGAATACATGATCGACGATTTCCTTTTTATCATTTTTGTCCATCACCAGTTGTTGAGAGGTCGGAAAATAAAAGTTTTCCATTTTTTTAACGTTTTGGTAATTTGTGCATAGGTTTTTCAGAATTTTTTTTCACAACCTTTGAACAACACGAAAAATGCCCCTTTCAATCCATCGATTCAATACCTCCGAGTACTTTAATGACAGAATGATTAAAGATTATTAGAGTCTGTAGAATATTTTTATTTTTATTAATGAATTATTTCATCACTAATAATTATTTTTAAAAAGATGCAAAGTAGAACCTTGCACATTGCTTCCTCATTATTTTTCGCTTTTTACAAAGCTCCCTCTGTGAGGAAGCAGTATGTTATTCAATTTTGGCTTCCTCATAGAGGAAGCTTTGTAAAAAGCGAAAAATAATGAGGAAGCAATGTGCAAGGTTCTACTTTGCATCTTTTTTTTTTATACCTTGTGTCTCTTTTGCAGAGGTGTTTTATACAGCTATAAATCACCTCTGCAAACACCGTTACATCTAATTTTGATTAGATACAAATTTTTGTCGTACTTTCTCAACTTTTCCGGAAGTTATAGCGAAAATCTACATTTTTTTTTAAATGACAAATGGTATAAAATCCGAACGTCTTTACCGATCATCACCAAATTTGGTACATGGCATTTCTGAATGTTATTTTTCGTCTGTACAAAATTTCTGTTCATTTGTTGAAATTCGACGTAATTTAGATCAAAATCTATTTTTTTCGAAAAATTCAAAATTCTATAAAATCCGAACCGCTTTACCGATTTCGCCGAAATGCAATACCATACAACATTGAACTTATATCTAGATATGAAGAACTATTTAACTAAATCGGCGAACTTTTACGAAAGTTAGAGCATTCACGTCCTTTTTTCAACAAATTAAAAATTGCATAAAAACTTAATTACTATATATATTTTTTCAAAAATTGCAGTATTCAAAGGGGGGCAGCTACTCTACATGTGTGCCAAATTTGAGCCCGATCGCTCGAACGGTTACTGAGTGAGAGGCGATTGAATTTTCGAGGCCCAGCACACACACACACACACACACACACACACACACACACACACATACATACATACGGACATTTTTTCTAAACCACTTTTTTCGATGTTTTAGGTGATTCTAAGCATACTGACATGAAAATCTCGAAAAAAAAATTTTTCATGAAAACAAAGCTTCCTCTATGAGGAAGCAAAAATACGAAGTTGTTAAATTTAATATTTAGTTTTTATTTAAAGTTAATAGTTATTTACTTTAGGTACATAAAGGAGACACCGGAAGTGAATAACCTCCGTTATTATACTTGTTATAGACTTGTATAGCCGTAAATGTACGTCAACTATTGCTAATTATGTAATTCGCAGACTTCACTTCAGTTTCTATTCACAGAATTTACCTCTGGAAAGGTGGACTCTATTACTGCAGAGCAGGTGCCGCCCTTCATAATCACCTTCGCCACACGCACGTAACACGTGTTGCCCGCAGAATGTAATGCACAAAAAAATTAGTAAAATATTAAACCTCCCCCAATGAAAGTTTCCACAATTATGAAACAAGAAAATTTAAAAAAATTGTGAAAGCATTGGCAATTATGAAGTGCCTATTAATTTTCAGTACAGTATTTTTCATAGTTACGAAAACCATTGTATAAGCAGTTCTAATTAAATTTTTTTAGTTTATTTTTCCAAAAAATTAAAAAAACAACACTCTAAAAACCAAATATGTTGTTTCCTATGTTTATAATTTGACATGCTAACGATATATAAAATGCAACACACTTAAAGTGTGTGAAAAGTCGTCACAATGTTAAACATAGGAAACAGCATATTTGATTTTTAGAGTGAAAAAATTTTATAAAGTTTTTTTTTGGTCCGGAAACAGATTTGAAAGTTATTACAATCAATATATTAGAGAAAATATATTTTCATTAATATTCGGATAAGGAATATTTTTATATTAAATTTTTTTTATTTTCATGGGAAACTTGTTTACATTATTTTTTTCTAACTATATGATTTTTACTGAATTTATGCAATAGGCAATTATGAAGTGCCTATTAATTTTCAATACAGTATTTTTCATAGTTACGAAAACCATTGTATAGTTCTAATTAAATCTTTTTAGTTTATTTTTGCAAAAATTTAAAAAATAAACAACACTCTAAAAACCAAATATGTTGTTTCCTATGTTTATAATTTGACATGCTAACGATATATAAAATGCAACACACTTAAAGTGTGTAAAAAGTCGTCACAATGTTAAACATAGAAAACAACATATTTGGTTTTTAGAGTGAAAAAATTTTATAAAGTTTTTTTTGGTCCGGAAACAGATTTGAAAGTTATTACAATAAAAATATTAAAGAAAATATATTTTCATTAATATTCGGGCAAGGAATATTTTTATATTAAAATTTTTTTATTTACATGGGAAACTTGTTTACATTATTTTTTTCTAACTATATGATTTTTACTGAATTTATGCAATAGGCAATTATGAAGTGCCTATTAATTTTCAATACAGTATTTTTCATAGTTACGAAAATCATTGTATAGTTCTAATTAAATTTTTTTAGTTTATTTTTCCAAAAAATTAAAAAAAACAACACTCTAAAAACCAAATATGTTGTTTCCTATGTTTATAATTTCACATGCTAACGATATATAAAATGCAACACACTTAAAGTGTGTAAAAAGTCGTTACAATGTTAAACATTGGAAACAACATATTTGGTTTTTAGAGTGAAAAAATGATATAAAGTTTATTTTTGGTCCGGAAATAAATTTGAAAGTTATTACAATAAATATATTAGAGAAAATATATTTTCATTAATATGGAATAAGGAATATTTTTATATTAAAATTTTTTAATTATATGGGAAATTTGTTTACGTTATTTTTTTCTAACTATATGATTTTTATTGAATTTCGTCGAAAAAAAAGATATAAATGATTCCGGATTTTGTTGAGCGATATCACCAAAAAATGATGGCAGCTCGGTTGGTCCTAATGGTGCTATATATATAAACGATCGACCTAAGGATGACACGACTCACGTGGTGGCAAGTCGAGCCTCACCGCAACGCCTCAATAATCTCTTGTCCCATTTTCGGTGTCCCCATTGGGGATGTTTGATTGCTTTGGGCATGAGAGTGTGTCGTACGCGTCACAGCATCTCCACGTGCACCTGCGGAACGATAGACATTAAGTAGGTAGCCGGGAACCTACGCAAGTTACGCTTCTCGGGCGTCTCAGCGTCACTGGTATTGATCTTCTCTAGCGGAGCGAGGTTCTGGCCACGATCTGAATGGGCCACCCTCGTCTCTACCCCCACGCAAAACCTCGAAATAAGGTTGTCCATATACACTGTAAAAAATTTTTGTTCGAAAATTAATATACACTGTTAGAAGAAAAGACTGAAAGTTTTTATGCATAAACTCGTCATCTAAATTTAATGTAAAATTGTGATATAAATTTAATGTACATTTGCGGTAAAATTAAAGCAAGTTATTAAAATTCAAGTACTTTTACGGTAAAATTGAAGTAAATTAGTGAATTTGCTGTACCATACATTAATTTTACATCACACTTGTATATTAAATTTAACCCAAGTGAAAATATTATATGAAAATTATATATAAATATTTATATAGAAGCTATATGCGAAAATAAACATATAGAATATTCACATATTTTGTATAGTCCATAAGAACTTGTGTAATTAATTTTTAAAGAACTATACAGAATCAATATATGATACTATATAGAATATATTTGATTCTATATAATTCTTTAAAAATTAATTCTTTAAATTTATATGGACTATACAAAATATATCAATATTCTATATGTCCATTTACGCATATAGCTTCTATATAAATATTTATATATAATCTTCATATAATATTTTCACTTGGGATATACCAGTTTATGCATAAAAACTTCCAATACTTGTATATTAAAATTCAAGTAGATTTTTGTTTACAGTGTACAGTATATAAAGCTCGGATGCATATACCGTTATATTAATTTTCAGACGAATTCGTCATTGACAAATACGATATTTGTATATTAAAATAATTACGTACTGTAATTTTCAAATACCAGTATCGGAGAATTCTTATACTATTCTTAAATTTACTATAAAAGTATATTAATATGGAATTCATATACCCGTTTCTTAAATCTCATATCGTTTGGTATATTAAATTCACTTGCATTTTTAACAGTGTAAAACATTTGTTTTTGAAAATTAATATACCGTATATAAAGCTCGGATGCATATACCGTATATTAATTTTCAGATGCATTCGTCATTGAGAAATACAATATTTGTATATTACAATGAAGATTACAATAGTCACGTAATGTCATTTTCAAATACTTGTATCAGAGAATTATCATACTATTTTAAAAATTTACAATAAAAGTATATTAATATGGAATTCATATACCCGTTTCGTAAATCTCATATCGTTTTATATATTATGTTCTTTTGCATTTTTAACAGTGTGGCGGTCACTCAAAATTAAAACTTACATATCTTAACATATGAAGCAGGTCGACACCTCTGTTTATGGCAATTTAAAAAAAAATTCAAAAATATGTTCAAATTTTATTTGACTTTGCAATTTTTTAAAAAATATTCGTTCTGCTCTAACTCACGTCAAATCTCATCAAATCAACTGAAATTTTCTACAGATGAAAAATAACATTCAGCGCTGCTACTTACCAAATTCGGTCGCAATCGGTAAAACGGTTTGGATTTTACGTGATTTTGTGAAAGATGAAAATTAATAAGGAAGCAATGTGCAAAGTTCTACTTCAAAAATTTTTTGTCAGTTTTAGCTAATAATTGTTGATTTATGCATCGATTTTTATATATAACTTTCTGTAAATATTCAATAATAACCACGAAACAATTTTTTATATGTACATCTTTCTTCATCCATTCTTAACATAAGATGTAATTAGTTGTTGTATCAATCGCAAAAGACGTATGATTTACCAATAAAAAAAATTGCCAGATAATACTTCCCAGGTCTATCAACATTTCTCTAATCATTTGCCTAACAAAAAAAACCGCTAAATTAATAAAAATGTATCTTTTAAGATTGTGCTACCATTATATTATACTCCAAAATTGCATGCACGAAATTCCGGCTCGTTTTCTTTGGAAACGATACATTTTATGATACCATTATATTATACTCGAAAATTGAATGTACGAAATTCCAGCAATTCGTTTTCTTTAGGAACGGTACATTTTATGATAGTCTTATAAAATATTGTTAATGTCGAGATTTAATTTCAGATTTTATAATATACAACGTGCACATGAAGCTCCGATGAACGCTTTTACTCTACTCTTCATCTCCTCCTGCTCGTCGTCGTCCTCTCAACCAGCGTTTTGCACGTCTTCTCCATCTCGCCCTTTTCGCCACTCGAGCTTACCCCACGCAGATCCACTCGACGTAAAACACATTAGCATTTTCCGTGGACCCTGAATATCGTCTAACGTAGGTATACCGCAATACCCGGAGGAGAGTTTCGACGAGGGTTCGCACGACAACTACCTCCTTCTATCCCCAAGCGACTACCAAGAGAGATCCTTTTCTAAAGCTTCTTTCAAATGGACTAGCAATCTCGTCCCCTAAAACGTTATCCTAAATGCCCAGTTAATGGATGGTGTTTAGGCGAAATATTCCAAAATAACGTCAATTAAAGGGAGGGCGTCAGGTCAACAAAATTGATTTTGCAAATTCAATATCATCCAAATCCAATATCATCCAAATTCTATTGCATATAAAAATGCCCAACGCTCTATATTGTTGGTACTCGATGAAAGGATTTTTTACTGTCGTCTGACTTGCATATGCTTTTCAATATTATCTTAAGCAAAGTTCTTACGTTTTCCATTCTGCGCATGATTTAGATCAAACTACTAGGCAGATTGGAATGGTTGACGTCTCATTTTCTTCTTCATGAAAAGATACACCGGCTAAATGGAGCAAATGTTAACAAAAGGTAATATTTTTTAAGTGACATAATTATTAATAAATAAATTTCATGCTATTTTCTAAATCGGCGATTAACTTTGCTTTCAGAATGAAAAAAAAATAGTTTGCTGACGACAGTAAAAAATCCTTTCATCGAGCACCAACAATATAGTGCATTGGGCATTTTTATATGCAATAGGATTTGGATGATATTGGATTTCCAAAATCAATTTTTTTACCTGACTCCCTCTCCTTAAAGGGAATTCGAAATTGCATTGATGAAGATTTAATTTATAAAGCCAACGTATTGTCAATTAATTTTTTATATAAATCAGATTATAAAGCATAAAGCAAGGAAAGTAAATTATACAGTAGCTGAGTGAGGATAGGAATCTCGTCCCCTGAAACGTTATCCTAAATGCCCAGTTAATGGATGGTGTTTAGGCGAAATATTCCAAAATAACGTTAATTAAGGGTTGGGAGTCAGGTCAAAAAATTGATTTTGGAGTTTCAATATCATCCAAATCCTATTGCATATAAAAATGCCCAACGTACTATATTGTTGGTACTCGATGAAAGGATTTTTTACTGTCGTCTGACTTGCATATGCTTTTCAATATTATCTTAAGCAAAGTTCTTACGTTTTCCATTTTGCGCATGATTCAGATCAAACTACTAGGCAGATTGGAATGGTTGACGTCTCATTTTCTTCTTCATGAAAAGAGACACCGGCTAAATGGAGCAAATGTTAATAAAAGGTAATATTTTTTAAGTGACATAATTATTAATAAATAAATGTTATGCTATTTTCTAAATCAGTGATTAACTTTGCTTTCAGAATGAAAAAAAAAATAGTTTGCTCCATTTAGCCGGTGTATCTTTTCATGAAGAAGAAAATAAGACGTCAATCATTCCAATCTGCCTAGTAGTTTGATCTGAATCATGTGCAGAGTGGGAAACCTAAGAACTTTGCTTAAGGTAATATTGAAAAGCATATGCAAGTCAGACGACAGTAAAAAATCCTTTCATCGAGCACCAACAATATAGTGCATTGGGCATTTTTATATGCAATAGGATTTGGATGATATTGAATTTCCAAAATCAATTTTTTTTATCTGACTCCCTCCCCTTAAAGAGAATCCGAAATTGCATAGATGAAGAATTAATTTATAAAGTCAACGCATTGTCAATTAATTTTTTATATAAATCAGATTATAAAGCATAAAGCAAGGAAAGTAAATTATACAGTAGCTGAGTGAGGATAGGAAGCTCTACTGTACAGAATAATTTTCCTTAAATAACGTTTATATTTCGGTCCTGTCAAATATACGAAAATAGTGGCAAATGCAATTATAATTTATATAATCATTGTAGCTTTTCACTGGAATTATTGATTGGAAACATTTCTCCATACAGAAGGAAAACAGCTTGGTTAAATATGCGCCAGGGAATTAATTGGTTAGACTAATCAAGTTATTGGTTGCATTACAATGAGCTTTGTTGGGCTAATCAATCCGTGTAGATGTACTACTACACAGCTTAATATAGCTGAAAGATACGACGGCGTAAAATTTGAATATTATTATTTGGAGAAATTTTATTTGGAAAGAATTTAATTCGATAATGTTATAACATTTCGAGAAAATTTACATTTCAATATTCAAAAACGTGAAGTTTAGGCGGTTGATTTTACGAAGATTTTGGGTATAATTACCGTAATATATTATTATTATTATTATATTACACTCCAATTGAAAGTTCGCTGCTATGAAACGTCAAACTTCGGACCGTTGAACCCATCGCTGATTTCATAGCAGTTAATCACTGGACGTAAGCAATGATTATGCGCGGGAATTCGTGTTTTTCAAAATCGGATAGTTAATAAACAGAGCATGACATTAAGATTACTGTTAATGAGAAAATGACCGAGGATCAATATTATCCATCATATTTGGATGAACAACTTTCGGTAAAACAATAATTAGATAAAATAAAATTGATAACCTCATCGGGGTTTCCATTTTTTTTGTTAACACTTATTTTGCCATTAAAGTTTGTGGTTGTTTCCGGTTACCGGAATTCTTAGAATACGACGGTCAATACCGGCTGTGATTTCAACAAGTACGACCCCTACGTGGAGAAAATCAGGACGCTATTCGTGCCAAGTCTGGAGCCTCGAATCTACAGCTGTCTCGAGACTTTCGTTTATCGCGAGGACCAGAAAGTGCTACCGGAGCCTCCGTACTTGAAGAGATGTTTAGATGTGCCCGGAACTTGGCGCGAACCTGTCTACGCCATTTCCACCAAATTGGGAGACCGTAGATTTCTGGAGAAGATGCTGACACAAGCTGTTACATACTTGATCAAAGATGGCCTGATTGATTGTTTTCTCAATTCAATTATTCTGAATAATAGACTCAACAAGGTCTGTAGACATTTGGACGATGTCGGTGTCGAGAAAAACTTCCTTAGGTATCTGGCTGTATGGAATTATATCAACGAAAGGGATTACTGGATCGAAAACGATAACACAACGTATATATATTTTTAAATACCAGCAATTTTACAAGTAGCTATCTGAACTAATTTCCTTGGTTCAAAAAAATGATTTAAATGAAACCCACTAAATTTATAACCGCACCATTCATTTACGATACTACCAAATTGGAATTCTACTACTAGACGATTTTTTTAAATCTTGTATATTCGTATTCCACACAAGCGACTTTTCTGTGAATTCTATCCACGTTTCTGTACATTTGGAAGAACAATATCACATTAGGGGAAAACAATTATATTTTAAATATGAAGATCAACGTTGAGCATTCAAAAGTTTATTGAAAATGTTCACTTTCGGCAACACCTCGATTCTACAGAGCCCATCTCTACACAGCCTCATTTCTACACGAGCATTTGTATACCGAATTTTACTACACGCAACAAATTTACATGATGAAAGTTTTACACGCCGCGAGTTCAATACGCCAAAGTTCCACACCGCGCATCTCTACACCGTCATAGTTCGACACAGCCTCATCCCTACACATGCTCATCTCTACACGCGCCATATTTTTCCAATTTCGGTCGGTAATGCACCATATTTTACCAGTTTCTGTCGGTAACGCACCATATTTGAACAGTTTCGATCGGTAACTGTTGAAATATGGCGCGTGTAGAGATGAGCATGTGTAGAGATGAGGCTGTGTTGAACTATAACGGTGTAGAGATGCGCCGTGTAAAACTTTGCGATGTCGAACTCTGGCGTGTTGAACTTTTGCGGTGTCGGACTTTTGCGTGTACAATTTTTGCGTGTCGAACTCTTGCAGTGTCGATCTTTTACGGTGTAGAACTTTTTTGTGTCCAACTTTTTCGTGTTAAACTTTTGCAGTGTCGAACTATGGCGTGTCGAAATTCCGCGGTGTCGGACTTTTGCGTGTAGAGCTCGCGGCGTGGACAACTTTGGTCGTGCAAATTTGTTGCGTGTAGTAAAATTCGGTGTAGAAATGCTCGTGTAGAAATGAGGCTGTGTAGAGATGGGCTCTGTAGGATAGAGGTGCTGCCTCACTTCCCATATTGTATTTTTTTAGCGTCTCTTCTTTTCTGAGATATAAGTACTGAACTAAATTTAACATGAATATTTTTTAAAGAAAAAAATAGAGAAATTCGCGGAGATTTCTCACAAGTAGTAATAAAATTTAACTGATTTTAATAAATGTCAATGAACTCCTGGAAAAAATGAAAAATAATACTTCATATTCAGTTGGTACATTTCAGTTTTGTTTCTATTCAGATATTACGATTCCGATACTACAGTAGACTAAAAAAGTAACATACGGATTGTAAAAATATATTCATTATACGTTCGATATGATTAAAGCAAATTGCATTTTTTTTTCGTTTCAGATCGATGTCCATTTTGAGTCCATCTTACGATTCGATCGAAAGCCATAGCGATCTCGACGTACAAGTAGGGTCAGAACTTGACACTGAGCGATCGAAGAGACACTACGAACAAGCCTCTAAACGACTAGCTGTTGATTCATCAGAGTCTTTCTGCAACATTGTCAATGACTTTCCAGAAAATTACGGCAGCCCACAATTTTGGAGTCAACTCAATATAGATTCCACAAATCCGGAAGAATCAGAATCGAGCGGAATAAGAAAGAAACCACGATCAATTACCCAACAAAGATATCCCTGCCGACCGTGGAATTGTCCAAGACACAGAACAAAAAGTTCCCAGCAAAGAGATTGGGAAGGAAAAACCTTGAAACTCCGGGTTTGCAAAATTCGCCGGACAAATTTCGATTGCGGAATGACACACCCATGTAGATTATCGAAATTCTCCTTGCCTTGCAAATCGGATGATATAATTGCGGAAATCATGAAAGCAGATTCGTCGATTATTAGATTACAATCGATTACAACGAGAAGAAAGTTACAAACTGGTGTAACTAAAATTTGTCATTGTATTAACGAAACACTGAGCACAATGAGTACAGAGGAAGTCAAACGGTGTCGTTTTCATTGTGAAATTCTGCCAGGATTTGTCACCTTCAAACTGCTTCAGAGAGAACTCAATGGGTGCAAAATTTGCTTGTTTAGCGATTTAATAGTGACGGAAAAGATTAATGGACAATTTACGCCGCGAACATCTCCATTCAGCCAAAAATTCGATAATATTGAAGAGGAAAATGTAGACAAATCTCCAATTTCTGAAACTACTCGAGCTGATTTGGCTAATAAAGATTTGCATTTAGTTTCAAACCTTCCAGCTGAAACGAAAAGTGAGACTGAACGTCAAGTTGCGAATTCTATTCGTTTACCTGAAAGTGATTTGGATACCACTAATCACCAAAAGCCGAATGAATTTGTTGGAAAAGAATCTGTACACGAATTAAGTGAAAATGACGTGAATGATCAAACATGTGGCTGCAGTTCTTCTATTTTTAATGCAATTGAGAATTCGGACCATAAGGAGGAAGTAAATACAGGAATCAATCGGGCGGAAGGGTCAGAAACGACAGCAGACCGAAATAATTCAGTTGAATCGCCTGAAAAGGCAGCATTGGTCCTCTCAAGTGGAAATGCCATTGAAGATGGGTCGTGTTACTGTAATGATTCCGGCAAAAATAAACTCGAGATTTTCAATCACGGGCCAGAAAAACCTCTAGACACCGATTGCGTCGATAGCTTTGAAGAAACAAAAACTAGAAATCTTGGCAAAGAAATGCCACCGGAAAACTCCCTAAACCGTTTGAGTGGAAAAGAAGTTGAAGATCAGACACGTCTTTGCAGTAACTCATTTCCTAACACATTTTATATTGATCGCGACTCTGAAAAGAATCAAGAAAGGGACTGCGCCGAAAGCCTCGAAACAAATGTTAAAGAAATGTTGAATTGTCAAGAGTCATGTCAAGATGCTTGTAATATTATTCCAGATTTCCAGAAAATTAGCTGTGTAGATACTGAAAAAACTGGCTCAGTGGTAGATACTATTGAGAATGATCAACAAGCTGTTACGAGTCAGTTAAGATTTAGTAATTCGTCTCGTGAGGTAAAAAGTCGAAATGGAATGACCAAAGAAATTCAGCGCGATGGAATTAGGGGTTGTGAATGTCCAGCCTCATGTGAATGCATAAACAAACGCAGCGATAAACATGAGGTTGCAGAATGTGATTCTTGTGGAGCTCCAGAAAAGTGGACATCTTTGAATCCTGTTAGTGAGATCACTCGAATCTCACCGTTAGTAAATCCTGAACAACCTTCAATGGTAGACTTATTAGTTCCAAATCGGGAACGGTCAATTCTCACAGAAAAGTCTCAATATTTTGATAATGCTAGTTCTGCCCAATTACAGTCCAACTTTATAGAATCTCAAACCAACAGCGGAGATTCGCATCATCCTAAAACTTTTGACACTGCCAATATTCAATTGCAACCCAACTGCGTAACATCTCAAGCCAACAGCCGAGACTTACATCATCCAAAAAATGTTGACACTGTCAATATTCAATTGCAGCCCAACTGTGTAAGATCTGAAGTTAAAAACCGAGATTCGCATCATCCTAAAAATTATCTGGACACCTCAACAAAGTCTAAAATCTCATTTCCCTCTTCAGTTTCAAAAACGCCATTATTAGGAACAGAAATAGAGGAAACTTGTCGGACTCATACTAGTTTCAAATCCATTCAGACTTTAACAGAAAAATTACCGAGTTCTGTAATGAAGGAAACAACGAAAAGGTTATCACTAGCGAAATCTCCTTTTCGGATAGACACTGGGCGAGCTTCCAGTTCAAAGAGTCAAAGAATAAACATATCGATAGAATTGTGTTCAGAATCCGAGTCTGTAGATGACAAATCTATAAAAAATGAACCGTCAATTATATTACCCGTACGTCCGAATGGTTTGATAAGATCTTGCGTCCAAGATTTGCCGTCCATGTGGAAGCCTCGATGTCATCCCGCTGATGCGGGAATCTCTAGGAAACAAGCGATCTTGAGGTCGGAGAAAAATACCAAAGACGAATGTCTGAGGCACCTACGAGGTATAAATGCTTGCCTGCATTCACCACCCCAACCGCTGGAATCCAGAGACTATCTGCCTCCCCAGGAGCAACCTCCGAGAATCAGAAATCCTATCGTGTATGGGATGTCTACGAAATCCGAACGGCAATCGATAAGGCAACGCGAAAGAAGGAAAAATGGTTTGAAATATTCCAAGTCCAACAAGAATAGCCGATGTTGCAATAAAGTTCAGGAAAATGAACAGATTGAGAAGCCAGATGAATTTCCCACGCAATATTCTCTAGCAGCAACAAGGCCCAAAAGTGTTTCGTCTTCAGTGATTCACAACAATCTTTGTCACGCCTTTTCCGCAAGTTCCGTCGATAGAATGAAGCATTTGATAAAAACAAAGCTACGCAGGATTCTTCTGGAACGCGACAAGGCTACGAACACACCAAAGACCAGCTTGACTAATGAAAAGTATCGAGTTAGTGTACCTAATGGAAAAACTAAACGTTTGCCATTTTCTCGGCAACGTTGCCGCACCATTTGGGAATCTCGTAGCGCATCAGTTTCAACACGTACTTCAAAAACTTTCGGATCTAATGGCCGAAGTTTGGCTGAAGTTTCTCCAGGAGATGATATAAAGACTCTTTTTAATTCAACGACAAATTCCAAGATAGTGTCTTTGGATAACAAAGATTTGAAAGAATGTTATGATTGTGATAAAACAACATGCTATTATTACAGAAAGAGCGATCAATCTGTTGTTTCATCCCGAATCGATCAAAGACTCGTTGGCGGAAGCGATGCTCCTTGTCGGAAAGAAATCGATCGTGAATTTCGATGTTTGTGGAAGCAACGTGAAGAAAGTGTCCGAAAAATTACAAACAGGGAAGTTGAATATGTTTATAATAATTGCGATGACAGATTCAGCTCAAAAAGTATAAATCGTAGTTGTACCTCAGCTTCAGTCGCTGGAGATGCGTCAGCAAAATTCTTGCCTTTATGTAACGCCGCTGATTGCAACGAGGAAGCGACTTTCAATGAACAACAAGATGCAATTACAAAATGTCCTGGAAAGCTTGATTGCTCTGGTAATTCGACTTCCAGACACATATACCTTTATGAATACGGTCACTTTGAGTCATCGAATGATGGAGAAGACAATAGTCAAAAGTGGTGCAAATCCAAAATTTGGTCGCCCAAAAGCAATTCCCTTCCAATTTGCAAACAAGGACAAACACAAAAGAACTCTAAAAAAACACAAAGAGCGCATAAGAAAAATTGCAGGCAAGTCATTTCTCGAGCTTCGAAAAGATTTAATGGAGAATCAAATATACATCGAAATATTCGTCCTTCGAGTTTCGTCTCTTCAAAAATTCAGACTTCAAGCAGCATTAAGTGCCAACAAGGTTTTGGCAAACTTGATCAAGATTTAAGATCCAAATTATTGCAATACGTGAGTCTCTGCAAAAGTGTTAAGTACTCGTTGCTGAAGATGCTGCGACCGGACGACGTATATGACGTCAAGAGTTTATCTATTTCTCGCGCGAATCGATATAAGTCTGGAGATTCTTGAGATTGGAATTTGAATTTTTAAAGTCTTTTCTTCGTTTTTGAGATAATACTTTGCGAATGAGCAAATATTTTGGAAGTGGGCTTCGTGGTCGAATTATTGTTATGATTTAAAAAAGCGGTTTATGTGAGTAGATAAGCATTATTACGTTATGCTGTGAAAAACCTCATTCACAAACATGCACTTAGCGTGTATTGGTTAAGGGGCAGACGCGTCGACTCGGTTAGTACTTTGTCATCCCCGCTGGGCGGTCATTATATGGCACCCCCGTCGTACGCCACCAGCGTTACTACTTACGGCCTTTCCAACCGTGTTACGAAGCGGACACAATTAGGATACGAATATGATGCTATACGTTTCGGCAGAATAGCCGATAAAAATCGGTGGCGTGCTATATAAAAAAAGTTTACTATATTGTTTTTTTGGTCGGCTCGTGTTTCGTGATTCAGTGAGAACGAGACATTTCTCGCGCTGAGCGATTGTTATCCTTTTATCGTTGTATTTTTTATAACCTTTTACTGACTGTACATTTTTCATAAGCTTTTTAACCCATTTATTATGATTGTTTAATTAATAAACGTTTTTATGTGTGAAAGGTATTCTTTTATTAATGGGCTGATTTCAGTGATTTCGAATTTCTACTAAAATGACATGTTTTCTTTACATTGTTGCCTTTTGAGGTAGTTCTAGTGCAGGTAGGTACAGAATCCGGTGAAACGTGTGTTTCAGAAAGGATTTCGAACACTTCTCGATAGGATAAAAATCTTTAAAAAATGAAGTATATGAAAGACTCTAATCAGATTGATTTTGCATAATAATAATTCTGGAAGTTCAACAAGTCAGCTCTCAAATAAACTTTTTTTTTCAATTGGAAATGATTTGTTAATTTTTATGAATATGTATGAATTTTGTGTAATTTTTTAAAAGTGCGTTTACAAATTTGTATACTTTTGAAAAACTTGTGGGAAGTCACGAATTTTGGAGAGGCGTCGGTCATAAAATCACACATTACACCCAAGAAGTGACCGGACGATTGATCGAGTAGATTCGTAAATATAACTCAAAGATAAAAAAACGCAATACAAAAAAAATTACTAAAGAAATTCATACTTATACAGAAAAATAATTTCTAATTTTATTAATTCAATAATTTTTTTTAATTCGTTGTTAATGACACTTTAGAATCATTATAATCCAAAATCAATCTTTTCAGCACCTTCCTTATGTTTGATCTAGACATATTTTTTTTATAACAAAATACAATTTTTTTTCTTCGTTTTTCTCAACTTTATTTTGATACTATTTTAGTAATGTATTGAATAAAAATCCATATACACAAGGGATTTTTTGAATATTGGGAATCAAAATTTTTAAGTACAACGATTTTTTTTATATCGATAATATTATATAAAAGAACTATTAATATTTTTTTTAATGTTACACTAGTCAATATTATAGAATGATATGAATATCAAACTATTCACTGCATTTGAGACTAGCGCTAGATTTAAAAAAAAAATAACATTAGTTTCTCAAAAGCGAAAATATCTTTTTCTCACCTCCGGGCCGAAAGCGACATATTCCCGGTTTTCGGCTCCGTCGATGAGAAAAATCGTATACACTCCTCGGGCAGTAAATAAGAAAGCCTCAGATCACATGTAATTGTCGGCCGAGGCGAAGCCGAGGTCGACAAACATGTGATCTGAGACATTTCTTACTTTACTGCCCTAGGTGTGTAATATACTATTACTAGCCGATAAAAAAAATAAGTCTTCCTCAGCACTTTACAACTAGGTCAGGCAAATTGAGTTGAGCACTAATAATATTTTTTTCAAGGTAGAAGATTCACTATGATATGCTTTAAAACCGCGTTCTTATTTTTTAATGACTGTTCGTTAAGGGGAGGAAGTCAGGTAAAAAAAAATTATTTTGGTAATTCAATATCATCCAAAACCTATTGCATAGAAAAATGCCCACCGCATTATATTGTTGGTACTCGATGAAAGGATTTTTTACTGTCATCTGACTTGCATATGCTTTTCGATATCATCTTAAGCGAAGTTCTTAGGTTTTCCATTCTGCGCATGATTCAGATCAAACTACTAGGCAGATTGGAGTGGTTGACGTCTCATTTTCTTCTTCATGAAAAGATACACCGGCTAAATGAAGCAAACTATTTTTTTTCATTCTGAAAGCAAAGTTAATCACTGATTTAGAAAATAGCATAAAATTTATTTATTAATAATTATGGCACTTAAAAAATATTAGCTTTTATTAACATTTGCTCCATTTAGCCGGTGTATCTTTTCATGAAGAAGAAAATGAGACGTCAACCATTCCAATCTGCCTAGAAGTTTGATCTTAATCATGCGCAGAATGGAAAACCTAAGAACTTTGCTTAAGATAATATTGAAAAGTATATGCAAGTCAGACGACAGTAAAAAATCCTTTCATCGAGTACCAACAATATAGTGCGTTGGGCATTTTTATATGCAATAGGATTTGGATGATATTGAATTTCCAACATCATTTTTTTTTATCTGACTCCCTCCCCTTAAATCGATAAAAAAATGTTAACATTACTATTACTAATTCATTTTGTTCAATTAACATTACTAAGGCCTTTTTCAATCAGCAACAAATTTTATTATTACGAATTGATTAACTACGGTGAGGAAGTGACCCTTATTACCTTTTTTCTGTAATTAAATTTTCGAGGGCAATGTTGGCGATGGAAATTCATCTTCCTTCGTCAAATTAACATGTTCTGTAATAAGGTGCATGGGAATCTGTATCCCAAGCAAGTTAATAGGAATAAACAACCGCGGGGGAAAGCAGAGACACATCGAGACGATAAAGAAAAACGAGATATTTGGGGCGACTCCGAGACCGTAGAGAAGATACGCTGAGCATCGAGCACGAAGCAGCATCGAAAAAAAACGAATAACATTAGTTTCTCAAAAGCAAAAATATCTTTTGCTAGCCGATAAAAAAAATCAGTCGTCCTCAGCACTTTACAACTAGGTCAGGCAAATTGAGTTCAGCCCTAATAATATTTCTTTCAAGGTAGAAAATTCACTATGATCTGCTTTAAATCCTCGTTCTTAATTATCAATGACTGTTCGTTAAATCGATAATAAAATGTTAACATTACTAATTCATTTTGTTCAATTAACATTATTAAGGCCTTTTTCAATCAGCAAACAAATTTTATTATTACGAATTGATTAGCTACGGTGAGGAAGTGACCCTTATTACCTTTTTCTGTAATTAAATTTTCGAGGGCAATGTTGGCGATGGAAATTCATCTTCCTTTGGCAAATTAACATGTTCTGTAATAAGGTGCATGGGAATCTGTATCCCAAGCAAGTTAATAGGAATAAACAACCGCGGGGGAAAGCAGAGACACATCGAGACGATAAAGAAAGACGAGATATTTGGAGCGACTCTGAGACCGTAGAGAAGATACGCTGAGCATCGAGCACGAAGCAGCATCGAAAAAAACGAACAACATTAGTTTCTCAAAAGCAAAAAATATCTTTTACTAGCCGATAAAAAAAATCAGTCTTCCTCAGCACTTTACAACTAGGTCAGGCAAATTGAGTTGAGCCCTAATAATATTTTTTTCAAGGTAGAAAATTCACTATGATCTTCTTTAAATCCTCGTTCTTAATTATCAATGACTGTTCGTTAAATCGATCATAAAATGTTAACATTACTAATTCATTTTGTTCAATTAACATTACTAAGGCCTTTTTCAATCAGCAAACAAATTTTATTATTACGAATTGATTAGCTACGGTGAGGAAGTGACCCTTATTACCTTTTTTCTGTAATTAAATTTTCGAGGGCAATGTTGACGATGGAAATTCATCTTCCTTCGGCAAATTAACATGTTCTGTAATAAGGTGCATGGAAATCTGTATCCCAAGCAAGTTAATTGGAATAAAGAATCTCGGGGGAAAGCAGAGACACATCGAGACGATAAAGAAAAACGAGATATTTGGGGCGACTCTGAGACCGTAGAGAAGATACGCTGAGCATCGAGCACGAAGCAGCATCGAAAAAATCGAATAACATTAGTTTTTCAAAAGCAAAAATATCTTTTACTAGCCGATAAAAAAAAATCAGTCTTCCTCAGCACTTTACAACTAGGTCAGGCAAATTGAGTTGAGCACTAATAATATTTTTTTCAAGGTAGAAAATTCACTATGATCTGCTTTAAATCCTCGTTCTTAATTATCAATGACTGTTCGTTAAATCGATAATAAAATGTTAACATTACTAAGGCCTTTTTCAATCAGCAACAAATTTTATTATTACGAATTGATTAGCTACGGTGAGGAAGTGACCCTTATTACCTTTTTTCTGTAATTAAATTTTCGAGGGCAATGTTGGCGATGGAAATCCATCTTCCTTCGGCAAATTAACATGTTCTGTAATAAGGTGCATGGGAATCTGTATCCCAAGCAAGTTAATAGGAATAAAGAACCTCGGGGAAAAACATAGACACATCGAGACGATAAAGAAAAACGAGATATTTGGGGTGACTCTGAGACCGTAGAGAAGATACGCTGAGCATCGAGCCCGAAGCAGCATCGAAAAAAACGAAAAACATTAGTTTCTCAAAAGCAAAAATATCTTTTGCTAGCCGATAAAAAAATCAGTCTTCCTCAGCACTTTACAACTAGGTCAGGCAAATTGAGTTGAGCACTAATAATATTTTTTTCAAGGTAGAAAATTCACTATGATCTGCTTTAAATCCTCGTTCTTAATTATCAATGACTGTTCATTAAATCGATAATAAAATGTTAACATTACTAATTCATTTTGTTCAATTAACATTACTAAGGCCTGTCTCAATCAGCAAACAAATTTTATTATTACGAATTGATTAGCTACGGTGAGGAAGTGACCCGTATTACCTTTTTTCTGTAATTAAATTTTCGAGGGCAATGTTGGCGTTGGAAATTCATCTTCCTTCGGCAAATTAACATGTTCTGTAATAAGGTGCATGGGAATCTGTATCCCAAGCAAGTTAATAGGAATATAGAACCGCGGGGGAAAGCAGAGACACATCGAGACGATAAAGAAAAACGAGATATTTGGGGCGACTCTGAGACCGTAGAGAAGATACGCTGAGCATCGAGCACGAAGCAGCATCGAAAAAAACGAAAAACATTAGTTTCTCAAAAGCAAAAATATCTTTTGCTAGCCGATAAAAAAATCAGTCTTCCTCAGCACTTTACAACTAGGTCAGGCAAATTGAGTTGAGCCCTAATAATATTTTTTTCAAGGTAGAAAATTCACTATGATCTTCTTTAAATCCTCGTTCTTAATTATCAATGACTGTTCGTTAAATCGATAACAAAATGTTAACATTACTAATTCATTTTGTTCAATTAACATTACTAAGGCCTTTTTCAATCAGCAACGAATTTTATTATTACGAATTGATTAGCTACGGTGAGAAAGTGACCCTTATTACCTTTTTCTGTAATTAAATTTTCGAGGGCAATGTTGCCGATGGAAATTCATCTTCCTTCGACAAATTAACATGTTCTGTAATAAGGTACATGGGAATCTGTATCCCAAGCAAGTTAATAGGAATATAGAACCTCGGGGGAAAGCAGAGACACATCGAGACGATAAAGAAAAACGAGATATTTGGGGCGACTCTGAGACCGTAGAGAAGATACGCTGAGCATCGAGCACGAAGCAGCATCGAAAAAATCGAATAACATTAGTTTTTCAAAAGCAAAAATATCTTTTACTAGCCGATAAAAAAAAATCAGTCTTCCTCAGCACTTTACAACTAGGTCAGGCAAATTGAGTTCAGCCCTAATAATATTTCTTTCAAGGTAGAAAATTCACTATGATCTGCTTTAAATCCTCGTTCTTAATTATCAATGATTGTTCGTTAAATCGATAATAAAATGTTAACATTACTAATTCATTTTGTTCAATTAACATTACTAAGGCCTTTTTCAATCAGCAACAAATTTTATTATTACGAATTGATTAGCTACGGTGAGGAAGTGACCCTTATTACCTTTTTTCTGTAATTAAATTTTCGAGGGCAATGTTGGCGATGGAAATTCATCTTCCTTCGGCAAATTAACATATTCTGTAATAAGGTGCATAGGAATCTGTATCCCAAGCAAGTTAATAGGAATAAAGAACCTCGGGGGAAAGCAGAGACACATCGAGACGATAAAGAAAGACGAGATATTTGGAGCGACTCTGAGACCGTAGAGAAGATACGCTGAGCATCGAGCACGAAGCAGCATCGAAAAAAACGAATAACATTAGTTTCTCAAAAGCAAAAATATCTTTTACTAGCCGATAAAAAAAAATCAGTCTTCCTCAGCACTTTACAACTAGGTCAGGCAAATTGAGTTGAGTACTAATAATATTTTTTTCAAGGTAGAAAATTCACTATGATCTGCTTTAAAACCTCGTTCTTCATTATCAATGACTGTTCGTTAAATCGATAATAAAATGTTAACATTACTAATTCATTTTGTTCAATTAACATTACTAAGGCCTTTCTCAATCAGCAAACAAATTTTATTATTACGAATTGATTAGTTACGGTGAGGAAGTGACCCTTATTACCTTTTTTCTGTAATTAAATTTTCGAGGGCAACGTTGGCGATGGAAATTCATCTTCCTTCGGCAAATTAACATGTTCTGTAATAAGGTGCATGGGAATCTGTATCCCAAGCAAGTTAATAGGAATAAACAACCGCGGGGGAAAGCAGAGACACATCGAGACGATAAAGAAAAACGAGATATTTGGGGCGACTCTGAGACCGTAGAGAAGATACGCTGAGCATCGAGCACGAAGCAGCATCCGTCCCCAGTTTGCCAGGATCGATATTTCCTGGCAACCGCGGAGGGTGCCTACCCGCTGACTCTCTGTGTTTGCAACAATGCGAGTTAGCTCCTAACGTCTACTAGTGATGGACTCGAACCGTGACGTCTCTCTCTCGACCGTTCCGAGTCATTAATCATTACCTCCGTTCAGAGATCGAGACACTTTGACCGAGTGACTAACAAAAAAAAATCCCATAATCATATTTATAAAGTTAATTGTTGTAGCCACAAATAAAAGGGATTTGGTCCCTTTGTTCTAAGCATTGGAGTAATTGAACAATCGATTTTTAACTACGTGAAAAACTATAGCAAAATCTAGAATTCAAAATCTACAGAAAATCAATATACAAATTCTGTGCAAGCGAGTATCATGGAATTTGTTTGACATTATTTTCTATAATAATCTGTCGATTTTTTTAACCAGGGATAATTCATTATTATTATAAGTACGGAATATGATTATTATCCTGTATATATTATCGAACAAAGAACCGAAAATTATAAATATGCACATTTTATGACGTCACAACGTGACGTCTCTTTCTCAAACGTTCCGAGTCATTAATCATTATCTCCATTCAGAGATCGAGACACTTTGACCGAGCGACTAACAAAAAAAAATCCCATAATCATATTTATAAAGTTAATTGTTGTAGCCACAAATAAAAGGGATTTGGTCCCTTTGTTCTAAGCATTGGACTAATTGAACAATCGATTCTTAACTACGTGGAAAACTATAGCAAAATCTAGAATTCAAAATCTACAGAAAATCAATACACAAATTCTGTGCAAGCGAGTATCATGGAATTTGTTTGACATTATTTTCTATAATAATCTGTCGATTTTTTTAAGCAGGGATAATGCATTATTATTATAAGTACGTAATATGATTATTATCCTGTACATATTATGGAACAAAGAACGGGAAATTATAAATATTCACATTTTTACTTCCTCGTAGAGGAAGCTTTGTTTTCGACAAAATCTGTGCGAAAATTTCGATTTCATGCCGTATTGAATTTTTGAAAAAAAGGAGTTGCGCGCTCTAACTTTTGTAAAATTTAGTCTATTTTTGCTAAATAATTGGTTATAAGAGCAGGTGCACTCAATGTTGTTTGATATTGAATTTGGCTCGAATCGGTAAAGTGGTTCAAATTTTATGGAATTTTGAATTTTTCAAAAAATTGATATTATCGCTCTATTGTAACTTTTACAAAACTTGAGATGGCGAGCTCAAATTTTGTATATAAATGAAACAATATTCAGCCATTATATATGTATAATTTAATGACAAACGGTATGAAATTTTTTATTTTATGGAATGTTGAATTATTTTTAAAAATGTACGTTATCATACTTTTAAGTACTTTATCGTTATTCCAACGATCAATGTCGGCTAACTTTTGATTCAAGATGACTATTTGATATCCCTAATTTTGGATCCATCAACACTCTATAGACACTTCATCGACACGTGTTATCAGAACGTGACTAATCTTTGTACCGCGCACAGCATCCGACGCTACACGCCCATTAAATACTCGCTAGAGTCATCCCCATAACGTTGGGTGTACATTTTGGTGGGCCACACTCTATGAAAGTCTCCTCTTTAAGCGACGAAGGCTTAAAGAGACGATTATCATTGTCTGTACCCTGAAGCTCTCAGCTCTCCCCACTGCAGCATCCCCATCTTAGTCATCACGAGATCATGCATCGCACAAAGTAAATTCTCGAAAAAAAATCGTATATTCTACAAACAGAAATGCAAAGTAAAACCTTGCGCATTGCTTCCACATCATTTTTCGTCTTTTACAAAGTATGTTAATCGATTTTGTCGTCCTCATGGGAGACGATTTTAAAAAGGAAAAAATAATGAGGAAGTTTCTAGTTTACATCCTTATTTAAAATAAATAAATAAATATCATGTCTGCATATTATTTCGTTTAGATACAAAATTAGGGTTTGCTACCTCAAATTTTGCAAAACTTTATGCAATAACGTCAATTAAAAAAAAAAAAATGTTGACTCTATAAAATCTGAACCGCTTTACTGTTTTTGACCGAATTCAATACCAAAGGTTGCATCACTTTGTTCAATTTTTGTACGAAATTTCAGCCTCAAAATCTTACAAATCTCATCAAAAAATCTATTGATTACAATTAATTTTTTAAAATTAATATCAAGTAAAGATTGACCAGTACTCTAAATAGCATTAAAATTAGAGCTGATTTGGTCACACCCATCACACACATATACACATCCGGACAATTTTTCGAGACCATTTTTCTCGATATTTTGTACCATTGTAAGTGTTAAGACATGAAAATCCAGATTTTTTTTTAAGTCAACAAAGCTTCCTCTTTAAAAAGGCAAAAATTAGGGTAGGTGAATATCGATGCAAATTTACAACCTAATTCTTCAAGATGTCATTTCAAAAAAATTTTTAAAATAATTTTCAAAAAACACAATAATGGGTTTTTTGTTATAATTGTTATATGCATTGACGTCCTTTTTAAGTAACGAAGGTTTAAAGAGATTGCCATTTTCCGTACCCTTAAACGCAGCTCTCTCGTCGCAGCAACCCCGTCTTAGTCATCACCAGATAATGCATTGCATCATACAAAATTAATTTTTTAACAATAATTATATGTATTCTTAAAAAATGCGTAAGTATTTGCCTACAGTTTGCAGCCAAATTCTTCGAGATCTCGATGGAATATAAAAAAAATACGCATATAAAGATTTCTTTAAGCGATAAAGACTTAAGAGTCCTAACCGCAGCATTGCCATCTTAGCTGAATCCATACATAATACAAAGCTAATTATCAAAAATAAAAAAATCCTACATTATTCACGATTGAAGGTAAGTTAAAATTAAAATTGATCTTAAGAAAAAATGTTGGACTCTATTTCTTTAGATTTCCATAACCATTTTTTTTTTAAAGAATAAATTAGTCAAATCACAAAAATGGGTTTTTTGATTACAATTAAAATGCCCATCGACGATCCTTCACAGCATCTTCGATTTCCATGCTCGTTATCGATGTCAAATCGTCGTTAGTAAATTTATTTCTGGTTTACCATTGCTATTATCAACGGCGCGAGGAGAAACGTAGCCCCGCCTAGGGTCGATCCGAAAAGGGGTTAGCTGATGGCTCATTGGCTAGTGATATCGATGCGTCGAGAGGCCCGGACCAATAGTGAAGAGGAGACGATACGCGCTGGCGCCGAACCCCGTGTCCAACTTTACGAACCCACCGACGTGCCCGACGTACCCAACGACGACGACGACGTTCTTCGTCGCGTACCCCGCGCTTTCGAACCCACTCCGCACATATCCCTATCTGGACTTAATTATTGGTGAGTCAGTTAAGAATTTTCGGATTTTACAATTTTATTTTGCAAATTTAACGTGCGTCGCCTTGTGTGTTATTATTATATAATTATTTTTTTCTCGCATTTTTGCGACCTCTGATAGGAACAATAATGCAAAATCGATCGAGCTCTCCGCGGTATCCTCGCGAATCGTGCAACGCGAAATCCCGCTTCGTTCTTTTCAGTGACGAATTTTTTTTTTTCGCCGTTTTTGTGAATGAAAATGTCGCTTGGATTTTTTTTTTTTGGTTTAAAAAAAAATCGTGTCTATTCAAATAAGTGTGGACATCTAATTTGTGGTGCTAAATTCTTCGAGTGTCGATGACGGAATATTTATTATTTCACTAAATTAAAGTCAAATTAAATTCATAAAAGAAGCTGTGATTTTTTATACAAGTCTTGGAATTATATAGAAATATTATGGTGATCAGTAAATAAAAATCAATTCTGTCGATTTTGTTGAAAAGTTGCTTATGTGGTTGATAATAATAATAATAATGTGGTTAAAGTGCAGATATGTTTTTGAAGAGTTCAAAAAGTGTATTTTTTAAAATTATATTAACTAAGATATGAGAGGTGCAGTCATCTCGAACCTAAATGTTCATGAAATTTAAAATCATTGACCCATTTAAAATCTGTGTATCAGAATGCAAAGACTTTTTTTAGTGTATCGAGGAAAAGATGAATTTTTTTTTTTCTTGAAAAAATAATCCCTAAATCCAGGCTTTAGAGTTTTTATCGGAAAAATTCTGAGTGATACATCAATATTGCGGCGATGTATCGGATTTATACTCCGGTCATGCGTGGAACCGATCGATCCGCATAAAACTCAGAGTCAAGCTCCCCGGCTATCAGACATAACATTTTTCGTGCGGAAACTGCTTGAGTCACCGTCAGTGACAAAGCAATATTTTTTGGCTCTGCAAACATGCAACATAAATCATATCAATTTTTTTATTTTTATATAAAAATTTTTACTAATATTTTTGTCAATTATGATTGACGATTTTGAAGTATAACGTAATTTTAGAATTTTCACTTATCATAAATAAAGGAAAATTGAGATATTACGAATTTTAATAAATATTTTTGCATCGATGCATTTAACGATTGCACGTCAAGCAAAAAGTCGAAATAATTGGAAAGAAAATGAAGACAGTGATGGCGAAAAGCGCATCGGCCATTAAAACCGAACAAGCACTGCCGGACTGACGGATCACTGTGACGTTCTCATTACGTCAACGACTTGTTCAAACCCTCCCTCTATTCACCCCCATTTCCCATAACACGTGACGTGCACTTTGTGCCTATTGTTGGTCACGTGCCATTTTAATATCTGAAGACCATTGTGTCACGTGTCGCGATACGAATCGCCTCCAAGCTAAAACATATTCTGCTCGTCCGTTCTTTATAGAAATTTAAAAAATCGTATTTCTGTTGACCATATTAAAGCCAAAACCTTAAAAAATAGTTTTTTGTCCTTAACGTTCAAAATAATAATCTTCCACGTCAGCCTTTTGTATCAGTTTTGATTTGACATTTGACAAAAACAAAAAAAATGTATGCCTGAATTTTGTCCTGACCGATCACAGCACGAATAAAACAATGACAATGGTTTCAATAAAATCTCGATACTTATGAACTCATTAGGAGAGGATTAGGGGAGGATTCCTCGCAAATATATCAACTTTTAGTACTTTCGAAAAAAAATTCACACATTGTTATTATCTCAACAATTTTCAAGGCGGAACTAAAAACGTATATTATGATTAAAAATAATAAATAAAGACAAAAACAATTTTGGAACTTTAAACAATTTTTTGGCAGCATTAAAAATCCATCGTTGTTTTTTATTTATTCTTTCAATTCATGAAATAACTAACTTCAACAATAAAGATTCAAAATAAAAAAAATTACAAATATTCAAAACACTAGAATTCCACGCTGACATAAGAAATATTGAGAAAGTAATAGTTTATGTTTTTGACGGCATTGAATACGCTATCGAATTACATGCTAATAAAAAATAAAATAAAATCATAATATCATATTTTTAACTACAATGAGGATAAAGCCGCCAACTCTCGAAAATCAAAATACCTCACAGAATGTTCGATTGTTATTTATGCCAAAATTAACTTTTTCATCATTTTAATTATTGTAGTGGAAATTAAGAAAAAAAATTGCATTTGTGTCTTCAACTTATGCAGCTAATTTATAAAACTATCGTTAACAATCTGATGCTCAGATTGCATTTGTATGCCCATGTGCAAAAAATCAATTCTACACTGTATCAATGGTTAAAAAAATATTGTCCCTTCCGTACTCTGCTATCGGACCATTCGAGATAGTGATTCTCATCGTGCCCATGAATCTCCACGCCGTTTTCCGTCCCTCGACGATAGTCCCGTGAAAGTGCAGGGATTAGGGGTGGATGGGTCGCCACTCCAAATAAACACTCCTACTCTACATCAACCCCAGAGTTATATAGCCCAGACGCTATAGCAGAGGATTCGTTTTATACGTCTAGGGGTGTGCGCCATGTATCCCGTGTCTTCACTTTTTATCTCTGCACGACTCGTATAGCTTTTGCTGCGTGAAGAAATTGAAATGCACGATCCAAAAAAAAACCATTAACGGAATTATCGGAAATAAAATACATTACGAAAATTTGCATGGAATAAATTTTAATTTTTATTAATATTGATTTTTTTTTTTTCGTTTCCTCTTCGAATTATTTTGCAGGGGCTGCGTAACCACCATCGTAGCTATAGAACATTCTGAAGCAGCAACCCCAATAATTGTAAAATGTCCGGATTCGCTGCGGCGGGTCTCGGGGCCTTCGACGCCATCAAGTCGAAAGCCTCGCAAAAACTTTCGGGGTGAGATCATTTTTCTACCACGATGAAAAAAAAAAAATAATAATAAGCTGATACACTGAATTAAATAGTTTGACATAATATAGATAAAACAATAAAAGTTCTTTAATGTTTATAGTTTACTTAAATTTTACTGTGAAATTACTTTAAATGTTATTATTTTACATCAGAATTTAATACTAAGATTAATTAAGTGAAATTTAGTGTATGCATTAAAATTTACAACCATTTATATTACGAGATAGAAAATGGGTCTTAAATATTATTATTATTATTATTATTTGATACAATAGGCTAAGAACAAGAAAAAGCAATGCCGGGTATGAAGAATTTGAGATGCCCCCTAACGACAACCCCAGTAAAGATAACATGGGCTTCGAGGACGAGAAAGGATATAGCGGAAGGGCGTCCTTCGACTCGTTACCGGAACCGGAAAGACCCCCTTTGCGTCACATCGACACGTACTGCATGCCCGAGTGCCCCTGTTTATCCAAGAGGTACACGATAGCAGTGCTAGCCTGCGTAGGTGAGAAATAAAAAATCTAAAAAAAATCATCAATATACGTCTCCACGAAAAAATATCTTATTTTGTGCAAACGTAATTAATATATGTTACATATTTTACATCAGAGTTGTAAATCCCCATTAATTCATGAGATATAGTTTACAGTACAATTTGTTTTGTAATTATGATTTCATAATAATAATATGTAGTGATTATAAAATAGAGTCTAAACATTTGAATAGCTGAAAAAAAAACTAATTTTCGCTTTAATATTGCAAGAAATCGTGGAAAAAATGGAAGAAATAAGTAATGCATTACTTCCTTAATACATTACTAATGTTTTTTTCATTTTTTCAAAAGGATTGCAGTGAATTTTTATTGAAAAATAATAATTTTTGCAGCTATTCCAAAGTTTAATCATCGTATTACAATCGCTACATGTTATTATTATGAAATCATGACTATAGAGCTGTTCGTATCATCATCATTATTTCTATAAGTATTAGGCATTTACAACACTGTTTTACATACATTATTTAATTTACACAAAATATATATATTCGAGAATATAATCGTCATATATAAAAATATATATGAATTATATAGAATGTTCCGCAAAATATATGTTTAATATATTAAACATACACTTTTTTCCATATGAGGTACTAAATAATGATAATATTGATCGAAAATTAATTATCGTTTAACATTAATTAATGTTGTGCATTTCGGTAGGTTTTATTATTTCATTCGGAATGCGTTGTAACATGGGTATGGCGAAGGGTATAATGAAGAACGAAACTGACCAGACGGGTGCCCTGAAGTTCAACTGGACTGTTGGAACGCAGAGTGCTCTAGATTCCTCATTTTTCTGGGGGTACCTCATCACTCAAGTGCCAGGGGGGTTTTTGGCCTCCTTTTATCCAGCAAACAGATTATTCGGCCTTGCAATTGCGATATCATCGTTTCTCAATCTGCTTGTACCAGGAGCATTAAAAATTAGCCCAATAGCTGACATGGGCGTCCAGATCCTCAAGGGTCTTGTTGAGGTAGGTTGTGTTTATGATGGCCTATAAAAACACTTTGAAAAAATATGTAGATTCTATTTTTTCATTGTTTTCATAGGGTATCACTTATCCAGCTTGTCACGGTATTTGGAAATACTGGGCACCTCCTTTGGAAAGATCCAGACTTGCGACACTTGCCTTCTGTGGCTCTTACGCCGCAATGGTCATTGGAATGCCACTCTCCGCTATTCTTAGTCATTGGTTTGGTTGGCCAGCTTCGTTTTATTTCTACGGTAATTTCTGTCCTGGTTACAAACAGACGATATGCACCAGAAATGAGAAGCATTGGCATGGAATATCGTTTTTTATACTTTTTTTACACCACAAACCAAAGTTGGAATCATTTCATCACCTTCCAACTATTTTAAAAAGACTTAACTATTTAATCTATAAATAATCATATATCAAATACTTTTTGAAGAATATCCTACCATTTTGGTAAGAAAATGTACAAATGTGTTATTAAAAAACAAACAAACTGTGTTATAGATTCGATTGAATATGTTATATAAAGAATTCTCTGTTACTTTGATTTTTGTGCCATTGACAGTTTGTCATTGATACTCTATGTTTTAAAGTATTTAAAGTATTTAAAACACATCATCGAATAGTGCCTATCATTAATCCCGGTTTATGGAATTTATGAGTGAACTTGATAAAAATGGTCTTTTTCTTAACAAGCAGTTTTTATAATTTTAGGTGTGTGCGGAATGATATGGTATTGCTTCTGGCTCTGGCTTGCCTTTGAGAGACCTTCAAAACATCCCTGCATTTCGGCACGGGAACTTCGTTACATCGAAGACTCTCTCGGGCAAGCTCAAGGACAGGCCCAAATAGCTATGCCAACAATCTGGACGACCCCGTGGCGCAAATTTCTGACTTCGATGCCGGTTCATGCCATCATTGTCGCAAATTTCTGCAGATCCTGGAATTTCTATCTGTTGGTTCTATTTCAGCCCCAATTTATGCAGGACGTCTTTGGCATGCCGCTTGTTGAAGTAAGTTCTCGAGTCCATCGATCTTGTCAACTTCCCAAATCAAACTATCCATTTTTCAATCGTTGACATTGACGTGTCTAGACGACAATATCTGGAAAATTGATCAATGTCTAAATAATGATGTCTGAAAAGTTCATCAATGTCTAAACAACAAGATCTGGAAAGTTGATCAATGTCCAAACACCAATGTCTTGAAAGTTGATCATTGTCTGAACAACACTGTCTGGAAAGTTGATCAATGTCGAAACGACAATGTCTGGACAGTTAATCAATGTCCAAAGACCAATGTCTGGAAAGTTGATCATTGTCTGAACAACACTGTCTGGAAAGTTGATCAATGTCTAAACGATAATGTCTGGAAAGTTGATCAATGTCTAAACAACAATGTCTGGAAAGTTGATCAATGTCCAAACACCAATGTCTGTAAAGTTGATCAATGTCCAAACACCAATGTCTGGAAAGTTGATCATTGTTCAAACACCAATGTCTGGAAAGTTGATCATTGTCTGAACAACACTGTCTGGAAAGATGATCAATGTCTGAATAATAATGTCCGGAAAGTTGATCAATGTCTGAACAACAATGTCTGAAAAGTTGATCAATGTCTAAACAACAATGTCTGGAAAGTTGATCATTGTCTAAACAACAATGTCTAGAAAGTTGATCAATGTCTGAACAATAATGTCCGGAAAGTTGATCAATGTCTGGAAAGTTGATCAATGTCTGAACAACAATGTGTGGAAAGTTGATAAATGGTTGTACGAGAATGTTTGGAAAGTTGATCAAATTTCACGCTTACAATATGGATACCATAATTTGTTTATTAGACTGGTATCATTGGTTCCCTTCCGCATTTGTTGATGACAACAATTGTACCTTGCGGCGGAATGCTGGCTGATCATCTGAGAAAACGTGGAATAATGACGACAACCAATGTACGAAAGCTCTTCAATTGCGGTGGTTTTGGAATGGAGGCCCTTTTCTTCCTTGTCGTGGCCAACGCTACGACTCACAGGAATGGAACTGCAGCTACCGTTGCACTGACCATTGGCGTCGCTTGCAGTGGATTCGCTATTTCCGGTTTCAATGTCAACCATCTTGATATCGCGCCGCGATATGCTAGTATTCTTATGGGAATGTCGAACGGAATTGGAACCATCGCTGGACTATTGGTACCCATTTTTGTTGACAACATCACGAAAGACAAAGTACGTTGATTTTGTCACTTATTCGACAATTTATCCTTGTCGATAAAAAAAAAGCAATCGGGCTCTATTGTATACTAATGGAATTAATTTTTCAGGACGCACACAGTTGGAGAAACGTGTTTATCATGGCTGCGTGTGTCCACTTTTTCGGGGTGACATTTTACGCGCTATTTTGCTCCGGAGAACTTCAGCCTTGGGCAGATCCGACTCTCGAAGAACAGAAGAGCTGGAATCCACTTGATGATCTTGGTCAAACAAAACCTCCGGTACCTCCACCACCTAAAGTGATGCAGTCTGAATTCATCGTAAGTTTTCCTTCATTTGTACCATTCATACGATTTTGGATTGTACTAGCAATGTGTGAAAAGCATTAGTTCAAAACAAAATCTGCGCGGTATCATCTATCAATAACACCGAGAAATTCCCATCTAATCCACTACTGACAAATCTTTAAATGAAATAGAATCTATAGAAAATTGAAAAACTTGCACTCAGAGAAAAATATAATAATTTAAAAAAAATATAGTTAGCCCGACGATAATGTAACTATAAACTATAATTCTTAGGAGGAACATCTCTATTTTATGGTTATAGCAAACAAAATTATAATAGCAACCATCAAAATGGTAATAGTTTCTTATATGCCATTTCGTTGCATATAGGATTTCAACGTTTCATTCCAATAACTTTGCAAGTACCGTATATTAAACTATATAACCATAAAACATTGCAAGCCTTCCTATATTCGTTTTATCATGTGAAGTCGTTAAATCAACGATATGCTTTTCTCTCAGTGTGCTTTGGCTGTAACTTTATAAAATCACAGATGAAAATTTTCCAGGTCAAAATAGCAAAAAATAATTTTTCCAGACGCTTGCTAGAATAAAAACAGAACATTATTAAAACCAATAACAATCAACACAAAGATTTATGAATTTCAATATAAAAAAAGCATGTTAATCTATTTCGGCTTCCTCATAGAGAAAGCTTTGTCAAAATCCAATAATAATGAGGAAGCAATTTGCAAAGTTCTACTTTGCAGCCTTGTTTAAAAAAATGTTAAATGGCATTAGTTTTGAACCCCTTGACAGATTCTTGCCAGATTCGAACTGATGCTTAGTTTACCCACACTCTACTTGTGAACCAAATTCGAGCCCGATATCTTAAAAATTGCGGAAGTTAGAGCACGAACAAAAAATTCAAAATGCCATAAATTTAAAACCCCTTAACGGATTGACGTCGAATTCACTCCCAAACTTTATTCAATAACAGTCCACTTGTGGACCAAATTTGAGCCCGATATCTTAAAAATTGCGAAAGTTGGAGCACGAATAAAAAATATCAAAAAATTTTTAAATGCCATAAATTGTGAACCCCTTAACGGATTGACATCAAATTTAATCCCAAACACTATTTGATAACAGTCCACTTCTGGTCCAAGTTTGAGCCGGATGTCATAAAAATTGCGGGAGTTAGAGCCCGAGCTGACATTCTCCAAAAAATTGAAAATGCCATAAATTTTGAACACCTTGATGGATTAACTCCAAATTCAATCCCATACCTTGTTTAACGAGAGTTTACTCGTGGTTCAAATTTGAGCCCGATATCTTAAAAATTGCGACGGCCATCGTGCTAACAAAAAATTGTGCACATAAGCACACACACACACACAGACATTTTTTCTAAACTACTTTTCTCGACATTTTACACCATTCTGAGTGTCCTAACATGAAAATCTCGAAAAAAATAAATTTCACGAAAACAAAGCTTCCTCCATGAGGAAGCAAAACAAACGTTTTGAAAATTGTCAATGTTATTACAGAGACAACCATCGATGGATGTCAATGCGGGATGGGATGATGGAGCATCACCACAGCGCCCCAACAAAACGTACACTCAACAGGACAGAATTGATCAGAATCCCGTTATAAATTACGGTTCAACTGGAAGCAACGCGAGCAATCCCTTTCACTCGACAAATCCGTTTGCGACGGACGTAAGCGCGTCATTGGTCCAGCCACCGGCCAGGGACGATTACACGCACGACGTTATGGGATATGCCCCTGCGACAGCGCCGGATTCCACGATGGGTGTAAGCGAGAGAACCGATGGATCTTATACTTCAGCTCCAGCAGCACCTCTCCCTTATGGTTGGCAAGGTAACACAGTGACGGATAATCAGCAGTGGGATTAAAGGCTTAGTATCTCAGTTAATCCAGATCTCGAGTGATCCAACGTCGAACAGGTTAGTTACTATAGGTGTTTTCGATCGCATATTTTTAGATCAAGATCGCGAGATCATGATGACAATAAAATACTGCGAACGGGGTCTCACGGTGATCAACTTAGTAGATTTAAAAAAAAAGAGAAAGACGAATAAGACGTTTCGCGTAAAACTCGACGAGCTTCCTCATCGTGTTGTTATTATCATTTTTCGTTACCCCTCATCGTGAAATTATTACATTATTCGTTTTCTCTCAGTGTCTTTTGAGTAGATGTTATTACGTATGCAAGATACTGTATGAACGATACACAAATGAATCAGTCACCCTGTGACCCCGTGAAAATTAAACGATGCTCACCACGTGAAGTATTACATATTCGCTGCGTGCGGCAATTGCTATGTCCTGATTGACTAGCGGTGACCCATGGTGACGAAAAGTCACATTTTTCGATGGAGAAAAAGCGACAACTCGTGATAGAACAAAAATGTTCTTCGCTAAGTAACACAAAGTCAGATGAAAAGTGAAGTACAACTTTTTTGTAATACAATTAATTTTTTATTTCTATTAGTTTTACTGCAGTTGTACTTAAATCACAAATGACATGAAAATTCGAAATCTTGTATAATAAGAATTCGGAAAGTTTAAAGTCCTAAAAAATGCAGTATCGTGATTGACGGAATAGTAACGTTTTTGGGGTTAAAATGTCGCATTTTTAAATGCAATCTTAAGGGAATGCTGGAGTAGATTTTTCTATCGACTTTGGTCGGTAAGTTTCCCGATTATGACACAGATGGCGCCGACGTAGTCAATATGGCCAAATTCAATATGGCCGCACACAATATGGCAACAGACCTTTGCTGCTAGATATAATTGTTTCTGGAAATTAGATATGTAAAATCAGACCGGACGTCAACTCTGTGATGATTTCTGAATATTCCAAAACCATCAGAATGTCGACTACACAAGTCAAATCCATACATAGTGTATATTACGTTCGCGTTGCAAAGCCTCGGAGCCTTTCCAAAAGTAAATAGACTACGTCGGCGCCACCTGTGTCCTAATGGGGAAACTTCATTCACCCTCTTCTCGACCTACTCTGATCGAGAACAAACTGCGTAAACGTACTTTACAAACTACGTGCGCTTCTTTTGTGCTATCGTCAATGCAACAGTCTTAAAAAATGCGAAGAACCTCATAGAATCGGCGTCCACGCTCTTCTTTCGAATATGATGTTTAGAAATGTTTAGATAGGACGAAATAGGTGATGTTGACAGTTCGAGCGGCCATATTAGTTTTCGGTAGGTTTAAAAAATTACGATTTTCTTTATTTTTCAAGTGTTTTCACCCAAAATTCGAGCGGACGCCGATGCGCCTATGTTGATATTATAATCCTCTGCAATTTGAAACATATTTGTAATACATTAACAATGTAGTTTTTACCGACCAAAATCGGTAAAAAAATCTACTCTAGCATCCCCTTAACGTCAAGCTGATTAATTAAGAATGGAGAAAAGCGACAACTCATGGCAAACCGATAATGTTTTTTACCTAAAATCAAAGAGTTATTAAGCACAGTAATTTCAAATCTTGTATAAAAAGAATTCGGAAAGCTTGGAGTTCTATTAAATCCGGTCCATCCAAAAATACAAAATGTCGACACGTGTGGCGCCACTTCTCTTGTCGTACGCAGCGAATTGGCACAAAAAGGACGTCAATAAGCGTAACTTGGTAGAGGAGTCATATGAGTAGTTGAAGCATCACCAACTAAACGACGTGTGAGCATCGCAATCAAACGAAAGTCAAAAGAATTCGAAGTATTTCGAATTTATTCTTTTCACTATTTAAAAAAAAAATGAGGTTATGTGACTGATCACAGTCTCGATAATTTCCGGACAATATACACATTCTTCGTACGAAAGTAATATACCTAACAGGGCAGGCGATAGTGCTGTAAGTGAAGGAAATCAAGAAAGTATTAAGATTTAAGAAACAAATGAAAGTATATTTAGCATAAAAACGAGCTATTTCTAATAATTTAACAAAAACAAACAAAGAATAGCTTATTTTGTATAAACCTATGAACATTGGCTACAGTTCGTATTCGATGAAGTGGAGATGACAAAGAAATAACAGTATAATTTACGAATAATGTGGCTTGTACCTTTTATAATGATCGTTTTCGATTATTTGCCACTCGACAATATTCTTCGAGCCTCTTCAAGTGAAGGAATTGTTTGCACGGCCTCCAACAAGGCAGAATGACAATATATTTGCACATGTTATACAAATTGCACACGACTCTATGAGTCGATACTTATTGAAGAGACAATAATAAAAGGGAAAGATAATAAGATCGAATCGACGCTGAAAAGCTCGATTCTATTTTCCAGCACTTGTTATAATGTTCGCACCACTTTTAGCACGCAATTTTTTGCAAAAGGCTGATTTAACGTTGCTGAAATGAATTCAGAGGAGCAAAACAAATTCAGTGAATATTTCACTGATTGCTTACAATTTGAAGGATGTGACAATAATTTTCAAACCTTCAGGTTAATACAGCAAATTAAAGAAAGAACATGAAATAAGGATTTTTCGACATATTATTGTAGTAGATGATGATGATGATGATTATAGCGCCATTGGCTGAGACTTTTAGGTAATTTACATAAAACAAGCTCGTAAAGAATGGGGAAAAAATGTAGCAATAATCAATTAAACACGTCAAATAACTAAATTAAATGCAACAATATTTCATTGATTTTAAATAAAATCTTGCTCTACAAGGAACAGAGATAAAATTGATGAAACAGCAGGGAAAATATAATGAGGGTTACAGGACGAGTTTAAAAGCGCTCACAATACATTAAAAACGATAAATAAAACGTATGAAAGTTCACTGGGCAAGAAAGTGATATGAGATATGAAAGTATTAGGAAAATAAGGTATACGGGTATAAATGCGATTATTTTCAAACAATCAAATTCAAAGTAATAGCGAATCGAAAAAAAGGACCGTCATTATACCTTTCATGCTATTAAGAAAACTTCGTACCTTAAAGGAGGTACGTAGAATTTCTTGCTGTAACAAAACGAGCACTTTTGTGTGCACGAAAAACAACGAGAAAATAATTGATGGTGATTACGAATCGTATACAGCAAAAAATATATATATATCATAAAAATTAAATATTAAGCTCGATGAGGGGTAGTATTCGACGATTCGTGCTAATCAGAGTTGTAAATCCCCATTAATTCATGAGATATAGTTTGCAGTACAATTTGTTTTGTAATTATGATTTCATAATAATAATATGTAGTGAATATAAAATAAAGTGTAAACATTTGAATACCTGGAAAAAAAATACTAATTTTCGCTTTAATATTGCAAGAAATAGTGGAAAAAAATTGAGAAAATAAGTAATGCGTTACTTATTTTTTTCCATTTTTACAAAAGGATTAGCGTGAATTTTTATTGAAAAATAATAATTTTTGCAGCCATTCCAAAGTTTAATCATCGTATTACTAACGCTACATGTTATTATTATAAAATCATAATTATAGAGCTGACCGTAAAATCACCATTATTTCTATAAGTATTAGGCATTTACAACTCTGGTGCTAATTAAGCTCGTCAAATAGTCGAGCAGTGAATATTTTCATTTGCCCAATTTCATGAAATTAGTCAATTGACGCGAGACCTTTTTCGAACGATTATTAAAGCATTACAAGACGAAGATAGTATTCATATATATATATATAGATACACAGAGAATAATGATGTGTATTCGTATACTAAAGATATATTATTATTACCATCGTATGAAGGTATGGTATAATTATATGTATATATAAAACACATACATATATATATATGTATAATTATTGCAGATTAATAAGTTATATTCCTCGGCCCATAACGGATCTATCGCGTTGTACGTGTATGATATTAGCCGGTGCTAAAGAAAGGCAATAGTGTGATTAGGAAATTAGACGAATTTGTTGCTCGACGTGACAATTATGTATAAATTTCGTATTCCAATGAGACTCATATATTATTATAATGAGAATATTTCAAAGAACGACGACTGCAAGAATTGGCAATTTTTTTCATCATTTTTTTTTAATCACCAATTTATGCTCCTTATCGCTAAAATCGGCAATAATATTCAATAAACAGCGATACATTTTTTTTTCGGTCATAAGATGAGGATACAAACCACAATTTTTTGAATAGTTGCATTGTTGCCTATCGGCACGAATAACGCACGTATTACTCAATTTTTAGACCTAAAGTCATTATGTACAAATTATTTATAGTGACGCGGTTGTCTTGTATATATCGCGTAGAATCGCGAATATATATTGACACTTGTTTTCATCGAGAATTCGTAGTTGACCTAGGTTCGTTCAATATTATCTACGCGTGCAATTTATTCCGTCGTTATTTATTTAATTGATATAAATATATATATGTATACATACACAGACTATATATATTGCGTTATATCGGCTGTGTTTACGTAGCTGCGAGCCGCATCTTATATTTTTTGCCTCAATATTGTGTATAAAACATTGGCTTTTTTTGTTTTTAATGAAAAACAAAAATATATATATATATAATTTTTTGAGTTGACAATTATTTTAGAGAGCTTCGCAAAGGATGACTTTACTTCATCCGCAGAATAAATAATACGTAGGGAATGTATAGTCATCATTGTATTGGAGTAGTGTCTGGCCTAACGTTGTTCAAGGTTTTTTTTAATATATATATAAAAAATAAAAAAATAAACCAGGAAAGAATGAAAAGAACTTGAGGTACCAGTGATGATAATTATTCTCATTACAAGACATCTAGGATAAGTTCTAATGCTGTTCGAACAATAATACGAATATATATATTTATTATAGATATATATACATATATCTATAGATAATTTACGACAATAAAGTAAATAATCTTGTGTGGAGAGTGCCGAGAGAGCAATGAGTTTTCCGACTGATAATTCTCAGCTCCTCGTTGATATGAATGATTAGCAGGTCCAAAGCGCGAAATATTTTTAAATTTCATTCTGCACATTAAGTTTCTTCAACGAAAATCTAGAGAAGATAATTAGTAGCTTCATGCGCAGAATTGTAATCTGCTTCAAAGTTGGCTTGTTAAATTAATGTCATGCTTTTTATTCGTTAAAAGACAACAATTATTTGTGTTAATTATTTACATTGAATTGTAAATAAATGTCCTTCAAACTTCTCTATATTCTATTATATTCCAGTGTCAGAAACAATTGATGCATGGAGGCATTCTCAATTAGTGTAATTAGGCTTTTATGAAACAAAATCAGTTGTGAGAACATCTTGAGTGCAGTTTTCCATAGAAATACTCAGATAATGACCGGCTCTTTAAAATCAAACAATAAAAATAAATTGCATCAGAATGGAAATAAAAACAAAGTAAGCAAGAATGAGTTTTGAAAATGCACAAAGCATGTTATTCAACATTTATCACAACTTGTATCGGAATTAAGTGTTGTTGTTGCATAGTATTTTACGCTGGAAAAACAAAAGTTTTTTTCTCGTTCAATTACTATATTTCAATATGAAAAAGTGTGCGTGTTTTGTGGTAGTCGAAACAATAGCGATAACACACCGCATATCCTACATATAGGTATTAAATTATTGAGTTTGTGAAGAAATTAAGAATGGAAAATATACAAAAAAAAATAATTTACTACTACGAAGCAAAATTTTCGATGCTGTTTAAAATCTCTCGTGAAATCACGCTAATTTTTCATTTGTCAGTAATAAAATTTAAAAAAGTAGTATAAGCAATAAGTTGAATCTACTTATTGGTCAGACTAAAGAGAAAGAAAACAATTAAATAAAAACGCGTGAATTTTTCGACGAGATTTAAAATGTCGCAATTGAATCGATTTACAATAGTTGAAGAAAAATCGAAAATAAGGAAAAAAAAAACTATTGTCCACGATGCATTGTATAAAGATTTGCGTATGCTAGTAGATGTATATATCGTCTGCTACATGTTATATACAATACATAAAAACCACAATACACTAAAGTCGTACCTTGTACATTTTTGAAAAAAAAAAAAAACCCGTATATTGGCAAAACTTTAACGCAGAAGTGTATCAATTATTATTATTATATTGACAATAAAAAAATAAGAAAGTAAAGGGAACGGATGAAAGTAATACATTTTAAGGACAATAATTTAAAAATGACTTGGAGAATATTATATGATTAATAAATAAAGACAAAAATATTAAATAAAAAAATGATGCGCTGTTAATTACGCCCGGCTCAAATGGTAACAGGTTAAATCGTTTCTCGAACGTTGCAGCAATCGTCGACGAAGCGAAATTGAACTTAATAGATTAGCGCAATAATAAAATAATAAAAATAAAGAATTTTCGTTGCGGCGCGAAATATCGACGAAAGGATTATTAACCTGGAACCGGCGACGGGAAATTAACTCGTGCAGATATATGGATGTTATTACAATAAGCTTTGAATGGCTTGTTATTAGGTGTCACACATTGAATTTTAAACAAATATGTGTTGCTTGACAAATATCGAATTTTGTTTTTCTCCTACCGCGCGTGAATTAATCAACTGTATGGATTTTGAAACACAAATCTTCGATGAAACTGTCTCAAAAAAATGAGACCAGCTTAACCTTGAAATCTCGTATTTAATGACAGGCCCGTTCTATACGTATATATATATATATATTAAAGCCGCAAACAAAAATTAGATTGAACTTATTGTTACACGCCGATACGATGTGTCTGGTTTGTTAATGATTATTAAATCAATAATTATGTAAAATATGTATGTATACTGTAACCTGAGTGTATTATTCAATTAATACAAAGAATACTGATGACTATTGACAATAAAGTGTAAGCCAATCTTTTCAAAGATTACAACGTCTATCGTGTTGTATAATTTTTTTTATTCACTTATCGCGTGAGGTCACATCGATCATGACGGTAAGTGGGACAAGGATGTTTGCAAGTACTGAGAGTTCAGTGAAAGGTACAATAGTAGGTATTTATGGGTCGTCGGCGTTAATTATAAAAATTGCTTTTTATTCCTATAAATTTCATAATTTTCATTTAAATTTCTTTCCGAAAATTTCGTGGTTCTATATTTCGCAAATGTCGAAATAATCGCAGTCTATTGCCACCGATTTGTTCAAGCTGCGATTAGTCGTCGGAAAAGTCGTTGTTACCAAATTCAGTTTACTGTCAAATATGACATAAAACGAAGGCCAGGAGATTATTGGCGCTTAAGTTTTTTTACCAGGTAAAAAAATTCAACTATATTGCATATATTGGACATTTTCTACTGATTACGAATATGGAAGAATTTTTGTGAAGATCTTAATGAATCAAAATGGGAATTCAAAAAAAAAATCGAGAAAAATAACACTTTTTGGTCTTTTTTATTAAAAATAGCGATTTCCCTGTAAAATGAATAGCAATTTTGGATTTAGCGAAGCAAAGTATATCGGTATAGCATCTACAAAAAAAAAAATAATTATTATTGTAAAAGAAATTTTTTTGTAACATTTTGGCTAAAAATTCAGTTTCACTAAAATGCTTAGAGCTTTAAAAAAGTAAGTCCAGGTTACGCTTGTTGTTTTCCTATTTCATTCTTTTTTAAAATGCCACTTGGCAAATTAGGATTTGCTAAGTTTTTAATGTTTTACCTTTTTTTTATTGAACTATTTCAACGATATTGTCATTCTCTTCGTATCGGTAAAATTTTTGGGACACAAAAAGAAAACCGAATATCGGTCAATAAAAAAAAAAGTTATCGCCCATTAAGGGATCTTTCCAGTGTGACGGCCCGAAAAATAGCCTATTTTCACGATTTTTTTTCGGACGGTTACTATACGCGGATCAATCTGAAATTTTTATGACTTATTAAGGTAATCGTGAATGACAGAAAATGATTTTTTATAAGACGATTTTTATTGTTTAAATATATTTTTTAATTGTTGAAAATAATGTTGATAAAAAAGATAGCCTCATGGTGGACATCCTAGAGGTCGCAAATTTGATCTGAAAAAAAAACCCAAAGGATTATTAATTAGTATGCGATTGGCTATCGCACTATGGAGGCTTTTTTTAAATCAAAATTGACAAAATGATGGCGCTTTGAACAAAGAGTACCGATTTTAGCCGTTTTTTCGAGTTTTTCTTTTAAAAAATAGGAAGATTAAAAAAAAGCTTCCATAGCACGATAGAGAGTAGCGTGAAGAAAGTTCTCCTAAAATTTGAAAACGACCGCTTGAAAACTGTTTCCTGGAGAATGTCCAGTGTTTTGAAAAATGTCGTTTCGAGAAAAACGCATTTAAAGTTTGGGGTGTAGAAATTTCAGATACCTAAATTGTGTACTTACGACTAATCGGTGATGCCAGGTCCATAAAGTATGCCAGCGAAGTATTTCGAATTTCGCTTTAAAAAGTTGAGAGAATGTTTTTGACCGTATATACTAATGGATAATACGAAAATAAAAATCGATCTATTTTTTTCACACTGGAAAGATCGCTTAACTAATTCGAATTTCGTGATTTTTAATTTTCAAGGTGTCGGAAGTCGAAAAATAAATGACAACTTAAACTAAATTTCAGAAGCCTAACTGACTAGAAATTTTTCGCTAATTACGAAAGGGCGAATTTCTGTGTGTTGATAACTCAAAAATTTAAAGGGAATACCACAAAAAAAATGTCGTCTCTGGACTTCCTCCGAAAAGTCAGAATGACGCACGCAGAAAAATTGTGGAAGTCCTGGCAACTATATTTTACAAAATCAAGCGCGTTGCATTTTGCATGATAATGACATGTAAAATGCAACACGCTGAAAGTGTGTAAAAATTGGTCACAATGTAAAATATTGGAAACAACACAATTGCAACACGCTTAGTTTTTAGATTGTACAAAGTTACAACTATTCATTTTTAATCCATGTAAGTTTTTTTGTAACTGCAAATTGTTCTAATTATATTTTTCCTATTGTGACGACTATTTTATGGTTATCGTAACTATAAAAAAATAGTTGCATGGATTAAAAATGAATAGCTGCGACTATATAGTTACCGCCGTCAGATTTTTTCTGAGTGCGAAAATTCGAAACTTTCAACTTGCCCTAACTCTTCTTTGGATCGACCGATTTCTAATTCTTTTTTGTGTTTGAAAAAACTCACCGAAACGAAGAGAAAGAGAAAGGCAATAATATCGCTAAAATACTTAAATTTAAAAGGGTAGGAATTTTTGGAAAATTCTTCACTTTTTGTCCGAATATCAGAAATTATATTTTTTTTGTTTTGTTAGGTGCTATATCTATATATTTTTCCCTGCTGGGCACAAATTCGCTACTGTGTACTGTGTCTAAAAGGTACAATAGTCACAAGTTTCTGTGAAAGCTACAATAGTATTTACAAGTCAATAGAATAAATAATAGAATAGAATGAAAATAATTTTTCTTTAATTTCTATAAACGTGATACATTTTTTCCTATTTATAAGATAAGAATAGCATTATTTTAATCAACGAAAGTCATTTTTGAAAACGGCAATGACAGGTATAAATTCTAGTATTAACCTTAATGTAATGGTCTCTATAAAAATATGCAGTTGTTAGATTTTTTTTTAAATTGCCCTCATCAATCAGTCACGAGATTCCACTGCTGTAACTCCTCGCAGCAGGAGGCAATGCGCGTGTACGCGTCGCTTACGAACTTGGCGCATCTCTCGTGCCCTACTCTAGGTAACCTCAGTAATTTTCATAAAGTATGTATTACGCGTATGAACCGCAGGTACGCGTAATATGCGTGCCTCCTGGCTTGGTTGTAACTCACATAGGAATAGGCATAACACGTTGTGCTAGACACACGTTCTGTAATAATTCTAAGTTACTCACGTACTCTGGATTCCCGAATATCTCACGAATATCATAAAACATTTGTTTCGTATTGTTTCGCAGACATCACGTAAACCGCGGAAATATTTTTTCGTGTTCTCTGAGTCATTTTATTTATATAGATTTTATCCGTCACCGTATTTCAATGTTTTTGTATATTGTTAATAATTATACAGCTTCCAATTATCCTATTTAGTGTAATAACTTATAACATAATTGGTATTCCATTTTCATTTAATTTAATTGATTGATTAAAAATTGTTAGGTTTTTAAAAAAAAATATTTGGTGTAATTCGTTCTGCTTTTTTGCCTCTATAATTCATTGATTTCAAAGTTTCTCCTCGCCGAATGTTAAATGAACAAATAAAAATTATTGTAAGGACAAAAATCCGCAGCACAATTTTTGCTATAGAGAAAAATTACTCTGCAGTATTTCGGTACCTCTTAGTTCCCGAAATAAACACAAATATCTAATTCAATAGCTGTAGAAAATTCTCCTTAATTTATATGAATAGTTTATTACGATACTTTATTACTTTATATAAATTTTTTTTTTGACGAATGTGAGTTTGCAGCCCTTGCAGCACGTGCCGAAAAAAGTGTTGCAGTCACACGAGTCAAGAAAACGTTTTTACAATGAGTATTGGACAAAATTTTACTTCACAAGATGTGAAAAAGGAGATTTTAGGCAACAAATACTTAGTGAAGGGTGAAAAAATATTTATTTATTTATTCATATATTATAATATAAAATAATTGCTGAAGAAAAAAAAGCAATGTTATTTTGGCTTCGCCCAAAATATTGTAGAATAAAAAAGACAAATTGTACACATTGCAATAACGATAATAAACAACTAGTCACTACTAATACTCCTAAACATAAATGCTAAGCATAAATAGGTCAATACAATTAGCCATTGAGCGGAAAATATTCCAGTTAATAATGGGACAATAATAATTTGTGGTTTCCCGGCATAACGGCACCGCAGATAATAGCATATATTACAAAGATGAGTCCTGCGGTTCTCTCATCTAGGCTTGCGGGAGCTACGCATTTCACGCAACGTTCTCATTGTTACAGTGACTATGTGCGATTTTGATCGCAGGGATTCCATTATCGCGTGCGTGGAATTAAATATCCGCTAAGCAAGTATGTAGGATGAAAGAGCAAGCAAAAATGCGACTGGTCGTTCACCGCTCGACAATACAATGATTACATCATTGGTCCCACGATAGTGCATCGAATCCTGCAATTTTTTTGATATTATAAACAATTGTATTACACGCTTGACAAAAGTGGTGCACGTTGATGAAATATCGTCAGAGGATCCACCGACTCGATGGTTCCACCATAAAAAGCTAGGAGCTAAGCGTAACACGCGCCATATCAGAATTTGTATCTAGATGTGTCGTTCGAACGGATTCCCCAAAAATTATTGGCAAAATTTAATTACCAGAAATTGTAAATTTTCCTGGAATATGGGCAAAATTTAATTGTTTGATTACTGACCAAAAATTATAAAGCATATTCTTCTTAATTGTTGACCAAAATTTATAAAGCATATCCTTCTTAATTACAGACCAAAAATTAAAATTAATATTCGTCATTAATTAATAATTTTTTCGAACTCAGAAAAAAAAATTCAGTTGTTAATATTTAATGATATGTGAATAATTATCGACTATAACGTCGATGTAAGTAAAAATCAATAATTCCATAATAAAGGTGATCGATCAAATTTAAAAAAAAAATTAATTGCCAGATATTTCAGTGATTGCATTAAAATTTGATTAATCTAAATCACATTTTGCTAATTAAAAAAAACAGCTTATTGAATTTATAAAATGTAATTTTTCCTTTTTCAATTAATTTTTCAAAGTGCTATATAAATTTAATTAAAACGAATTACAGTTGCTTGAAGTTATAATTAGATGGTAGTTGAACAGTGAACAAATTGCTTAAAAAATATTTTTTATCGCGAGAATAATTAGTCAAGAAAGTGAATTTTTCTGAACCGGGGAGTGAAATTTGAATAGTCATTGATCGAAAGCGCGGCAAGTGTTGGCGTGCAGCCATTCAATAACGAGGTAGGGATAGTGGCGGTGTTGTATTGTATATTGCAATACTTTGCAAGGCTATTGAATAAATACAAATAACCGCAAGAGGGTCAACGAGTGATTTGCGCATCCATATAATTAATGAACTTGCGCTCTGACATCCGTATGATGCAGTGTGTTCCAATTGTGATTTGTGATGATTGGCGCTCGACTTAAAAGAGCGGCTATTAAGAGTGAACGTTGTCACGCATGCGTTAAAACCGAGAGTACAAACAGGCCTGTAAACGGGGAAGCGCGGTACTTTCTAAATTCTCGTATTCCCGATGACTTTACATTTTGCAATCGGACACGAAGCGAGTATCACTTTTACTGATTTTTCTCATCATCGTAGACACCAGATGTTATATCACAAACATCGGGAGTGCGGGAGATGGCGGTCAGTGTCGTGAGATCTCTGGTTATCGTTCTCATCGTTTTTCAACAATACCGTAAGTACACACATTCATTTACATCTTCGTATTTGCTCGTGAAAAAATATTTGAATTCAAATCTCGCGTTTCTCACGCTGACCAATCGCAAGTAGGTAGTTCCCTGCACGACCAGACACCGAACTAGTCAATCTTACAGTTTTGGTTACCACTTTGAATTGTTTACAACTTCAAGTTGTATGGAAACATAATTAGATGTCAAATATTTGATATAGTGTTGGAAGAAAAATTGATAAAATCGTTTTTATTTCACGCGTCGTGTGAATTAAGAATGTAAAAGAGGCCAAATGTGAGTTTTAGAGAAAATTTTGAACACTTCTCGATGAGATAAAAATCTGAAAAAAAAATTCAGCATGTAAATGTGGTGTGGTGATGTGGTGATGGAAAGATTGATTTTGCATAATAATAATTCTAAAATATTATTAATAAAATATACGAAAAAAAAATTGTCCAAAAAATCACCCATGAACCTAACGTTTTTTTCGAATCAAAATTGTTTGTTTATTTTTGCAAATACATATGAATTTTATCAGATTTATTTCTTTATTTTTTAACTTTTTTTATTTTCAAAAATGCGTAAAAAATAACGAATGGATATATGTTTGTCATAAAACCATTATTGAATGTAAAACCTAATAAATGTCTGGACCATTGATCCAGCAGATTTGCAAATATAGCTCAAACGTTTAATAAGAAAGAAAATTTTGAAAAATTGCTTTTCAATACATAAAATTCTGAAATAGTTCATACGTATTCGGAAAAATGTACAAATTATTTTCAACTGAAAAAAATGTTAGATTAACGGGTGATTTGTTGAACAATTTTTTTACATGGATTTGTTAACAATATATTGAAATTATTATCATGCAAAATTAATCTTTAGAGCACCTTCTTGGTTGATTTTTCTCTGACACTCACGTTTGGCGGGAACGTTTCGCTCGTACTACCTTAAACATGCGACATTCTCTGTCAAAACAGATATCTTTTTCGATGTAAAAAAAAAATTTTGTCACCAGACAGAATTTACTACTAGTTTGATTATTTTACTCAAAAAATGTGAATGAATATTGTATTCAAAACGAATTGTCAGCAAACAATAAAATTTCAACCTGTTTTTTTCTTGTCCATTTTTTTAAATCCGAGGTATAAATATTTTTACAAAAAAACAACTTCTACATTTTTGTAAAAAAATCTGACAATATTAATGGAAAGTATTTTTGAATATCCGTAAAATCTGACCAATTATGGAATATCTTTGAGACCATAAAAATAAAGTGACTGACCTGACAGAAAATACTTCATATATCTGTTAAACATTTTGAACAACAAAAAATTATTATTTTTTTTCAATTTTATAAAGTAACTTATGACTAACTTCCGTGTGGAAACTAGATTAGAAAAATAATATTTCCAGTAATAAATAATGCCTCGTTATTTGTTGCATTTGCGGTAAAAAAAGTATGTAGAGTGAATTACGAGTACAAATTTGGATGAGTAAATAATCTAAATAATTTATATTTCTCACATTAAAAAAGGTTAATCTCAGAATTTTACTACTATCTTCAAAGCGATAGATATTTCTGTACTATGTACTTTCGTGGCTGATTGTTTTCAAAATAATCTTATACATCATAACATTTACTTTTTTATTTTAAGAAGATTTAAAAATTAAAGTTTTTGTGCTTCGTTTGGTAACAAGTAGTTATTATTGGAACTTGTTACTTTCCGCTGCACCCACACTTAGGAAATTTATAATGTGAAATTTATGTTAAAACTATCCAGGAAGTGAACTATCCGGGTTTCGTGACGTAAAATAGTTACGAGAATAATTTTTAACGGAAATACCGGTAGATGAGATCAGTCCAAGTAGTTTCTATTCCGTCAGGAGTGTTTGGCGAGACGCAGTTTTCAAACGTGACTCGAATAGCATTATACATTTTTTTATCTGTGACCATATAATATCAAACCGTCCGAAGAATCACCAATTGCATCTGCCAGAACCCCATTAAAATGTTGGCTTTCCATATCATTGAGTAGGTTTTTAAAATGAATCTACACTTTTTCATGAAATGCTAAAAAAACTTTCATGGTTGACCACAATAAATTTTTAATTAATTAAAAATTTATTTATAATTTATATATATAATTATAATTTATTATATATAATTTATACCACAATAATTAATTAAAAATTGTTGTAAATTTTTAATTAATTAAAAATTAAGTGTGGTCAACCATGAACTACATTTTTAAATTAATTATTGCAATGAATTTTTAATTAATTAAAAATGTATTAAAAATTTATTGTGGTAATTATTACAATAATTAATTTAAAAATGTTGTTCATCCTTTTTATTTTTATAAAACATTCTCAAGGGAATAATATATTAGGAGGAATGTTCATTGATTCAACTTTTTATTTTCATGGAATAAGAAAAAAAATTGATGTTGTTAACCAGAATTGCTTCGCCTCATTAAACACTTTTTTGTACCTCTCGTCTCGGTCCAATTGATTCGTGTAATACCAGCGGTCCATAACAAGGTCTTAGTGCGTCTGCGGTAGGCACGAACGACGTCGTTTACTTATAAAATCAATACGTAAATACCTGAAATTTAAAAAAAGCAGCGAAACAAAATTTTGATAATTAAATATTATTTTCTTTTTCCATCAGTCAATGTGAAGGCGCAAAATAAAACGCTGAAGGACCTCTTCAACAGCACATCCTGCGTCCAACCACCGTTTACTTGTCCTCATCCACAAATCGAATTTTATTTATACACGAGGTAAGTATTTTTTATTCTTTACTCTCACCGCTTATGATAAAAACGTAGGTTTTCCCGTAATTGTTAAATTATCCGGTGAGATCTTCTGGAAGATTCAAAGCGGATGTACCGGACTCTCATTTTCAAGATCACGATCGCCTTATCCCGGAATGAAAGTGACCCCGATACGAGTCGAACACCTTTCTCTACTGTACTACAGCCATAACATACCGGTAGTATAATGCAGACCGTAACGCTGACACCCGTCGCTCTCACTATATGCGTGAGACTCTTCTTTGGTGACCAGGCAAACGGGTTCTTTTTTACTCGGAGAATCCTCTATGTTGCCTTTTACTATTGACGTCACCACGATCACCGAAAATCAGCTGTGTGTCTTCCATGCCAAAAATATAATTGCATTAACGGACTTTCAGATATTTCAAAGTCCAGGTGTATCGCAGGTCGCACCGAGAGAAAAAGTTTCAATGACTCACGAAGATCTTTGCCAATGAAATGAAATACTGGAATTTCAATACTATATTTTCTTTGAATGATCTCAAACTCAATGAAAAGTAGTGACATTGATTCGAAGAAACATTTCTTTAAACCAATGAACCTTTTTCATTGATTTCAAAGATATCGTCCCTGATTCAATGAAACCTTCTTACCACCTCAAAATTTCGAAACCTATTTTTTCCTGAAGTACGCGGCAGATAAAGCTCAAATTTTGTGAGTATGTAAGAAAGTACGGCAAAAATGGCCTACGCTTCTGGCTCCTCGAAACTCGAAGTCGTTCGTTCGAGAGAACCGGAAAACAAAAAAGTGAGGTTAGGAGCGAGAGAGAAATCAATGAAAACGTTTCTTCGAACCAATGAAAACGTCTCTTTAAAACAATGAAACTGTTTCTTTATTATACGCTCACTAAGTAAATCTTTATTTAGCTGCAATGAAATGTTCTCTTTGAAATTCAAATACACTATTTTATTGAAATCAATGAAAAAAAAAATCAATCCACCCATTTCTTTGGCGTCAATGAAATCTTTTCTCTCGGTGCGTCAATTTTTTTAAAGCTAGAAATAAGTTTATATTAGTAATTGGCAGGTTCATGTGCTCAATGTAAATATGCATGTAAATTCGTTGAATATGAATTTTACATTCTGAATGATAAATAAAAAATAAAGCATCGTGAGATTTTTAAATTCTGAGTTATTGCCGGAATTATTAATATCGGATGATATTGACGAAACATGCATATAAATCGGTTGAATTAAAATATAAAATTTCTCGACATTTAGTAAACTTTTCGGATTATATCGGATATGATTGGCGAAAACCGCGTGTAATAAAATTATGTAATACAATTGGCGAAAGCTATGATTGAATTTGAATATTGAGGTTTTAAATTCCACGATACGCCGCATGTAAATCGATTGAGCTGTTCTCAAGTTTACCACATATATACAGACAAACTGACATTGATTTTTATGGACGTCGTGGTAACTAATGTAAATGTGTCATTTAGTGAAGTAGTCAAGAATAGGCACTTTTCTAATGTTTCTGTAATTCTAAAAACTTTTCTATTTTACATTTTACTATTGGTGTCACGTCTATTGAAAACCAGTTGTATAGCTCCTGTTTGAAATAATATTACGTTGATAGACTTCAAAGTCCAGGTTTGTTTTCAGCATCTGAAGGGCAAGTTTAAAGCTAAAAAGTAGTTTATTAATGAATGATAATTAATGGAAATGTGTTACCGATTGCAGTCCTCAATATCAGATACATTCATAATGTTGAATTTGACAATTGAAAAATTGATAAAATAATTTTTATTTCACGCGTCGTGTGAATTACGAATGTACAAGTGTTACAGTCCGGCCAAATGTGAGTTTCAGAGAATATTTTGAACATTTCTCGATGGGACAAAGATCTGAAAAAAATTGAGCATGTAAATGTGGTGTGGTGATGTGGTGATGAAAAGATTGATTTTGCATAATAATAATTCCAAAATATTATTAATAAAATAGACGAAAAAAAATTGTCCAAAAAATCACCCATGAACCTAACGTTTTTTTCGAATGAAAATTGTTTGTTTATTTTTCCAAATACATATGAATTTTATCAGATTTATTTCTTTATTTTTTAACTTTTTTTATTTTAAGAAATGCGTAAAAAAATAACGAATGGATATATGTTTGTCATAAAACCATTATTGGGTGTAATACCTAATAAATGTCTAGACCATTGATCCAGCAGATTCGCAAATATAGCTCAAACATTTAATAAGAAACAAAATTTTGAAAAATTGCTTTTCAATACATAAAATTCTGAAATAATTCATCCGTATTCAGAAAAATGTACAAATTATTTTTAATTGAAAAAAATGTTAGATTGACGGGTGATTTGTTGAACAATTTTTTTTACATGGATGTGTTAACAACATATTGGAATTATTATTATGCAAAATCAATCTTTAGAGCACTTTCTTGGTTGATTGTTTCTCTGACACTCACGTTTGGCGGGACTATTTCGCTCGTACTACCTTAAGCATGCGACCTTCTCTGTCAGAACAGATATTTCTTCCGATTTAATAAAAAAAAAATTTGTTACCAGACAGAATTTACTACTAGTTTGATTATTTTACTCATAAAATGTGAATAAATATTGTATTCAAAACAAATTGTCAGCTGTCAGCAAACTGACATTGATTTTTATGGACGTCGTGGTAACTAATGTAAATGTGTCATTTAGTGAAGTAGTCAAGAATAGGCACTTTTCTAATGTTTCTGTCATTCTAAAAACTTTTCTATTTTACATTTTACTATTTATGTCACGTCCATTGAAAATCAATTGTATGGCTCCTGTTTGAAATAATATTAGGATGATAGACTTCAAAGTCCAGATTTGTTTTCAGCATCTGAAGGGCAAGTTTAAAGCTAAAAAGTAGTTTATTAATGAATGATAATTAATGGAAGTGTGTTACCGATTGCAGTCCTCAATATCAGATACATTCATAATGTTTTGTGTCAGTCTAAAACCAATCACATTTGTTTCTTCCATAAAAAACATAATTGTAATTTTTGTAATTCGAGCAAAATGTTGTTATCTTTACAAATATTCACAGAATATTTTTGATAATTGTGTAGACATTTTTTGTCTATTGTCTAGTTTTAGAAAAAAAAGTACTAGAAAAATTTGTTAAATTGCTAATGTAAAGCTAGCTTAACATTGGCAAAAATGTTTATAAAGATTACAAGAAAATTTTGTGGATAAAACCTTTTTTGGTAAAAGTACAAATATCACAATTTAATTTTGACTGTGTAGAATTATTAGAAATATTTTCAGGGTCCGGAATTATTTGCATAACGAATTTTGACCGGAATTTTTTTTACCGATAATGGTTGCGCAATTTCCAATGACTATTTTGTTTTTGTAGAACAACTCAGAAAGATCCTGTGCTCCTTGACATTCGAAACGTTCGCTCCCTCGATTATACAACCTTCGATCGATCACATCCGACGAAAGTAATAATACACGGTTTTGGTGGAGGAAGAAATTTGGCACCGAGCACAGATCTACGGAATGGTGAGCACTGGATCGATTGCTTATGAATTTTTATTGTCGATACACAAAGATCAATATGCAAATTATGAAAATTATAATAACATCTTAATAAAATCTTTGATAAAATCACTTTTAATATTGTACTTCCATATTTTCTCTGTCCAGTAGACGAACATTTTATGGACGCAAATTTATATTACGGTACGAAACAAATTCGTAGCCTATTAACACAAAAATAATTTTTGTTATAGCAAAAAAAATCAAACATTTTTAAGTAATCAACTAAAGTCGACAGCTAAATTCTGTCCCAATTACTTTAGAGTTTACGATTTTTAATTGTTTTTTCTAAAACCGGAATCATTTTTTCGGAACATAAAACATAAAAACCGATCAATATGCTAAAAAATGAATAAATAAATTAGAGTATGGTATCGGTTTTGAAAAAGCCTATTGCATAAATAAATAAATAATTTTTTTTCAATCATTTAACATTCCGATCTTTATTTTTCGACCGCTTTTGATTTTTTAAATTCAAAATTCTTGCCGATCGAACATACAAGAATATTTTTTTTTACAACAGATTTATTATCTCAAATTTTAGTATTAAGGGAATAGATAATATAACTGATTGCATGATAAATTGCAGCTTACTTCAAGCGTGGAGATTACAACATAATAATCGTTGATTACGGTTCTCTGGTTCGCGAGCCATGTCTTTCGCAAATGCAATGGGGACCGGACTTTTGTTCTCAGTGTATTGCGCAGCTGGTAAGATATCTGAGGGATCATCCACGTGGTACGCCGGTCGAGAGTATCCACGTGCTTGGATACAGCGTTGGTGCTCACATAGCTGGCCTAATGGCAAATCATTTGCCCGATGACAAGCTAGGGAGAATAACCGGTAATTTTAAAACACCATTATAAAGTTAACTCCAGCCTCAGTTTTCGGGAAATTTTCGTGGATAACTACCCACAGCCTTAGTCACAATCGAGGGACGGGATCGTTTCAGGTCTGGACCCAACGATATTTTTCTATATGAATGGGAATCGATCGAGAGATTTGGACGTGACAGATGCTCATTTTGTCGACGTGATCCACACGGGCGCAGGCATACTCGGACAGTGGGGCCCAAACGGTCATGCCGATTTTTATGTCAACGGTGGATCAAGTCAACCCGGATGCGCCACATCTTCTATTCTCCGTAAGAAACTCATTTATTCAATTAATACACTGAGAGAAAAGCATATCTTTGATTTTATGATTTCACATGATAAAACGAATATAGGAAGGCTTGCAATGTTTTATAGTTGAAACGATGACAATATGGTTCAATAAACGATAATTGCAAGGTTATTGGAAACGAGCATTGAAATCGTATATGCAACGAAACGGCATATTTGAAACTATTATAATTTTGATGAATGCTACTGTTACGTCCCGAGCTAACGAGACGTTGGAAAGGGATATATTTTTGTGAGTTCTCGGTTCGGTTAATGATTAATATCAATATTTCGAATTATCACGCGTAAAATATGTTGATTTATTTAACCGAATTTGGCAGCTTAAAACACCAATTTAACAGGATAAAACTTCTTATATTGTCACTGTTTATGACAATTATTAGTTGATTATTTTAAGAAACTTGTACTTAAACGCGACGCTCGAGCGCTTGAAATATTGTATTTAAGACATGTTGATTGTTAGGCAATTGATTGAAGACTAAAGGATAAAACGATTGAAAAAATGATGAAAAAGTGAATCGGAGTTTAAGTGGGGTTTTCGGGAACTGCGCGACGGCCCAAAGATGCTGACAACGCACGACATGTGCGGTCAGCGACAATATACAGGTGCAATGAACGAAGCACGGAATAGCGGAACGGATTTACATTGACAGAAATTGAGATTGAATATTGGAAAGAACGAGAATTAAATAATTATTAATTATTTTAGGAAAAATAGCCAGGACGTAACAGCTACTATAATTATATTTGCTATAACCATAAAATAAAGACGTTCTTCCTGGGAATTATAGTTTATAGTTAGATTATCGTCGGTCTAGCTATATTTTTTTTTAATTATCAGATTTTTCTCTCAGTTTACATTATAAATAGCTTCTTATGATTATTGCTTTCGCATAAAGGATTCTTTGTTTTCAAGTTTTTTTTTCCTTTTTCGAGATTTTCATTTCAGGGCCAGAGATGGGCACGTTGGAATAAAAAAGTATTTAAATACTGAATGATTTTTCACCTATTATTTATTCTCGCTTGAAATAATGAGTGATTTTCCACTCATTATCTTTCCAAGTTCAAATCATGAGTGATTTTTCATTAATTATCTTGACAGGTATAAATAATGAGTGGTTTTCCACTCAGCATTATTTTGATTTTAAATAATGATTTTTTATCCGCTCATCGTACACTTTAAGTTTGTATGCTAAAGTATGAATTAATGCATGCTCTACATAACATTAAAATCTGTGCTGATTCATTCGAGTAGTTAACGAGTTATGATAGAATGAATTTTAGGCACTTTATTGCACACACATACATATATCCGGACAATTTTTCTAAACCACTTTTCTCGATGTTTTGGGCCATTTTGAGTATTCTGACATGAAAATCTTGAAAAAAATGTTCATGAAAACAAAACTTCCTCCATGAGGAAGCAAAATTATAATACTTTTTTTTTACTTGTCCGCGATAATAGTAAATGTAATTGGGTGTAATAATAACCGTACTATAAGATGGAATCTGGAAAAAAATGCCTAGAGTTCCCTCAGTTTACGGTTAAACTTGATAGTCCCAAAAATTGGGTGACAACAAAATAATGATTTATTTAATGTTTTAAAAATATTCTACTTATTTAAAAGATTTTTGTATTTAATATCTTGAGCAATCACGATTTTCTTTTGTTATGATCGTTGTTATATCAATAGTGATTTGTTAATTTGCAAGCTGTAGCAGTTTTTCTGTATCTACTCGCTGAAACATGCATCAATATATTTATTATTTTTTGTATTTATTTTCAATTTTTTTTCCATGCCGAAGAAACCTTGTCGTGCGATCACACCAAAGTAACGCCTTATTACATCGAGTCGATAACGACAAAGGTGGGATTTTGGTCAGCCCCCTGCGCAAATCTCTTCTCCTACCTGATCGGCTGGTGCAACCCCGCAGAAGAGGATTACGTTCTTATGGGGGAGGATACCCCACTCACGTAAGAAGCTTTCCATTATTACAAATTCGATTTAGTGATAAATAATAAATTACCACGAATCATTTTTGTTTTTGCAAATATTTCGTCCGCAACAATAATTTTTTTTTTTTCATTCTAAACTCTGAATTGGTTGTAAAATTTGTAATACTTTTGTTAACCAATATTAATCTGCGTCATATCAGCATTAGTAATTTGCAATTATTTGGCATTTTTTGTTTATTTCAAATAAGCAACAGATTGAAATTTTTATTCAAATCCTATTTCAACACTGAGAAAAAAAATCGTTAGAACCAGCAAAACGTGCGCTTGAGGGCAGCGAAAAGAATATTTTGTCGTTTGGATGGAATATTTGGCAATGGTAATCAAATGTAATGTAATGTAATAATGTTTGGAGTGATCAGCTGTTGCTTTGATCAATTACGTACACCAAGAGAAAAATTTTCATTGACTCACGGAAATCTTTGCCATTGGAATGAAATACGTGAATTTCAATAAGATCTTTTCTTTGAATGATCTCAAACTCAATGAAAAGTAATTACATTGATCCGAAGAAGCATTTCTTTAAACCAAAAAACCCTTTTCATTGATTTCAAAGATATCGTCTCTGATTCAATGAAACCTTCTTCTTACCAGCTCAAAATTTCGAATCCTATTTTTTCCTGAAGTACGCGGCAGATAAAGCTCAAATTTTGTGAGTATGTAAGGAAATTCGGCAGAAATAAGCTAAGCTTCTGGCTCCTCGAAACTCGAAGCCGATCGTTCGGGAGAACCGGAAAACAAAAAAGTGAGGTTAGTTGCGAGAGAAAGATCAATGACAACGTTTCTTTGAACCAATGAAAACATCTCTTTAAAACAATGAAAGTGTTTCTTTATTATATGCTCACTAAGTAAATCTTTATTTACAGGCAATGAAATGTTTTCTTTGAAATTCAAATGCACTATTTCATTGAAATCAATGAAAAAAAATCAATCCACCCATTTCTTTGGTGTCAATGAAATCTTTTCGCTCGGTGTATTTCATTCGATCAAAAGAATATTCTTTTTCCTGCCTGCAAGCGCACGTTTTGTTGTTGCTAATGATTTTTTTGTCTCAGTGAATAAACCAATGTTTTTCTGATGCTCCGCACTGAGAGAAGAGTTTGTTAAAAGTTAAAAAATCTTAGTTAAATATGGCGAAATGAACCATTTAGTTATTCTTATTGAATCTCACTTGAGCTAAATAAAATTGGCTTGTCGCAAATGAAGCTCGGAGATATTTGTTAATAGTTAAAAAATCTTATTTGACTCAAGTGAGATTCAATAAGAATAACTAAATGGTTCGTTTCGCCATATTTAACCAAGATTTTTTAACTGTTAACGAACTCTTCTTTCAGTGCAGACATTGGAGTTTATTACGAAATAGATCATGTTAATAATACCGAAATATCAATTGGTTTTTGTGCAGCGCACGCGGCGTCTACTATCTGTCAACAAACGCACGCAAACCGTACGCCCGAGGACTTCCAGGAAAAAAACGGCCCCCGAAAAGTCGGAAGCCATCGTCCTACCGCCAGTATTAAGTCTCCTCAAGCAGCTTATCAATATAATAATAGAATAATAGAGTAATTACGAATAATTGCACTGTCTATAGTGGCAGTGTGTTAAAACGAGCTTCCTCACTTCATTCACCTCCTCACCTCGTTTTTGTTTATCTAGTTTTACATGTACTAAAGCTTTACGTGTTACACGCAATATATTTAAGCCTCACGTACTTACCTTTCCCAGAAGAAAAGTACATTTCTTACAATAATCTCTAACAGTTAATACCAAGTCGAAAAAATCAAAACTTGGCAATGAAAACTTCTCTTATTAAGGTAATTTCGTGTTTTTATGTTAACAACAATATTTATTACATAATAATTACGATATAATAATAATAATCATAATAATAATAATAACTTCTATCGATTTACAATACATCGTCGCACTAATCGCCTTATTGTTATGTAATGGAATGATTACAAGTTATTGATACATCCTCGTTTCTCGCAAGCTGGAGGCATTGGAATTTTTTGTGTTTTAAGTTTTTTTTTTTGTATTTTCTTGTTTAAATCTTCAAACGCTTTGGAATTTTTGTTGTTGTTCAGGTAAGTCACACACGTATATCATCGGGATGGTTTGGGTGGCTTCGATATATCCTTTCTTCGAGTCCAGTGCTCAGAATCGATCGAGTCGAGCTTCAACGACCATTAATAGATTCTCAGTGATGTCTCGAAGTACGTAAAATATCAGCGGGTTCACTTTTATTTAGAGAATATCCAACTAGGAACAAACACTTGATTTTTTTTTGTTTTTACAATAAATATAACGTACGATCTACCGTGGAGGATTATTATACTTATTATTTCCTCTCTCGTGACAATGCTACTAGAAAAATAATACCAAATAACGAATCGATAGTAACGTCGTCGCAAAAAAGAAAGAAAAAAAAACGTCAATTGAAAATCGAACGATCTTTTCGATTATCGATAGTTTTGTCGATTATTCGATACATCGTTCGTAATCGATTGCAACACTATTGATTCTCTAATTACGTGCTATGTGAATTCGCTACTTCCGGACGAAAAATTAAAAGATTTACAAATCCTCAAGTTTTTCTTTTGTCTTTTTTTTTTGTTGTTGTTGTATTTACATGATTCGTGTACCACACGTTTAATCGGTGCAGTACGACGAGAGGCGAATAATTACGCGCGAAATGAGATGATATATATATATATATTGTTAATTGAATGGAATAGTCGATAACTAAATTATTGTAGACAATCGTTCATGTTTTTGTGTGCTTCCCCTTCTCATTTTTTGTGGTGGTCAAGGCTCTGCTTTTTTGTCTCTTTCGTTTTCTCGCCCAACATGCTTATCGGAGCAAGCACGCGATTATTTGGTTGCACCGATCCTCCGACCGTAACTCTGCAAATGAAAAATCTTCCGTTGTTCGTTACATCGTCAGGGACCGAGAATCTAGCCAGAACGTTATTCAAAAATAAAAAGTAATGAATCTTATGAAAACATAGACTCCGATCGTTGCTAGAGAATAGAGTAAGGCACTGATAGATTGAGATTTCGTTAATATTACCTTCTCCCTTTTTTTCTACGAGTGCAATGATTTCTACGGTGTGAATTATAAGTAAATTACAACAATTACATCTATAGTGCCTCGCGATATAACTACAGGTGCTGAGTGTTTTTTTTTTCTCCAAGAAATTGTAGTCCTGGCAGCTAATTAAGTGTCTATTATTTATCCATGCAAATATTTTTATAGTTACATTAATGAATTGATAGCTAAAATTAAAAGTTAATGAATCAATAAAAATCGTCGCAAGGACCAATAATAAATAGTTGCCTTTACATAGTTTCCAGGATTACCATTATTATTTTAATATGCTAGAAAATTCTCGCCGCGAGATGGTTTGTTTTCGTTCTCACGATTCACTTTATCTTCTAGCAACCAGTTGTGTGATTGATTGCAAACATCGAGTCCATAGAAAAAATTCGATCGATGATGGTGTGATGAAAATAAAATTAATTAAAAAATGAATAATTGCACAAAAGCTTGAGAATCTGATGGAAATGTGTGCTCTCGTGGTAGCACAGGCATCGAGGTTTTTATAGGCACGTGGTGTGTATGTGTGTGATTATGTGCGTATGCGCACGCGTTTCCAGGATATTTTTTGTTTTAGAAATACGTTAAGCCTCGGTCCAGATACAAATAGCCTTAAATAATCGCGGGATTGCTCCTCCACCTGCAAAACCCACTTGAAAGTCTTCTCCCGTTCATTCTACTTCAGTATATCTCATCGACTACTCCATTACCACTAAAAAAGAAAGAAAACAGATAAATAAATTTAAAAAAACCTTCATTAATAATGCGAAGCTTTGAACACGTTTCCACACTGCGTCTAAAAAACTACATCGCCCCCCGCATACGTAAAAAAAGAACTCGGCTCAACGTAAGAGAAGATTACATGCGAACTCTCTACCTTCTACCCGTACACAAATTATACGGCTTTTCGTTAATGTGTTTTTTTTTTCTTGTTTCTTATTTATTCGTCCCGTCGATCAACGACACATGATACGCCTGTGCCTCTTCAATCACCCACAAATGGCGATTTATGACAATAATAATAACAATGGTAGTTGTCATAATCGTTAATTATAGTAATATATATATATAATTTTATATATATATATATATATATATATATATATCTACGTGTACAAAGTGAATCCTGTCGGATGTCAAATAGGTTACGAGCTTTCTGGCGCTGCGAAGTTCCTAAATGTACTAAAGCGCAAGGGGGCGCTCGCGGCGCTGAGCTCCGTTGCTACTCGACTTTCGAGAGGATTTACTCGGCACGTTTATGTGTACTATGTATTAATCGCAATGGTATCGTTAAGTTGGGCGATATCGTTTATAAGGTGTACGTTAGTTTCTCTTCATAATATTTTCTTCATCTTGTTATTAATCAGTTACAGACTTGATATATTCGATATAAAGGGCCGTGGCTTCGATCGATTAGGATTTGTTTTTTTAAATTGGCGGCGCGCGATAAAATCAATGATAAAAATAATAAAAGGCACTAGATATTATACATCGTGTGTAGGTACGTGCGTGCATATAAGTACAATGCGCTTTTGTCTCTTTTGTTTTCTCGTTCGTTTTTACGTTTTCGCATATCTTTTACATTCCCTGAACGTACCTCGTAGTTATATATGTTTATTTACATGAATAACGTAACGGGCGAGTGATATAGATTTTTCTCACACGCCCTTAGGTACTTATTTAGCTGGACGTTCCTCGAAGAGGTTATCGCAAACGCTTTTAACGAAAACATTGACTATAATCGAATTGCTGCGTATGGAAGAAAAATAAATTGAAACTATGGGGTTTTTTTAGCTATATATAGCGATTTTATGTAGGATCGATTATTAATGGCAGGTTCGAATCGTCGCGCACCTATTAGTTTTTGTTTCTCCAACTACGATCGATGTCATTGCCCGTGCGCAACACTATTTAACAGTTAAATTATTAATCTCTTCGCTTATCTCCTCACCTCTCTTCTTTAGTTTATCAAGTACAATGCCGCACATAACATGTCTTCAACATGCTACTGAGATAATTCATTTATGATATAATTGGTCCTGACGAAACCGATAGAACCGAAATAATACAATTAATCATGATAATAATATTACCTCGTTTGATAACGATACAGGAATATGACTACGATCCTTTCTCTATACGCTCCGTGTCTCCGGAAATATGTTTGCCGGCGTTTTGTCCGCACAATCGCTCACATCGTTTTCTTTTCTTCTTCAACCGATGATTATCAAATGGTCTTCTTAATTTGTCAAAAAACAGACCGATCCTCCACGATAATTATATTTGTTATGCTTTTGCGTCGTCAAATCTTATTTTTGGTTGAATAAATTATACAGATGCTGTGTTATGGTCATTTTAGCGTCTATTAAAAATTATTTTAATACATGCATATCGCAGGAAATTGGGCCTAGCTTCACATTTGTATATGGGGCAGTAAGAATAACTCACGATTTGTGAATCTGAACGAAAAAGTTTAAGAACTAATTTAAAAAATGAGGCAGCTTGATGCAAGCATTTTTGGGTAACACGAGACGCCTAACAGCAAAAAATAGCCCATCTGTCTGGGACATTCAGAGGCCAGGGTCTCCGGATGGCTGATGCGACGATTTCTTTTCCCCAAAGAGACCACATGACCAAAAAGTCCCTATCTTATTGGCAATCAAATTTTTTTTCCACACCTTTGTTTGGAAGAATACTATTAATAGTGTCGATTATCGATGACTGCCATGAGTCAACGCGATGCTGAAACATCTCGCGAACGATCAAATATCCCGTTCATAGTCGTAACAACATTAATATCAGCGTTAGTAAATTACGTCAAATCACGATCAACAATTGGAGCGACGAGTCTTGAAGCCAGAGAATTTTTCAAAATTCTTCTTCTCGTTAATACGTATATGGTAATAGAGCACGAGAATTTTTGCGAAACACCGGATGAAGCAAGGATCGTAGAACGCTTTTTAACCGGCCTTTATCCTTCAAAAGAATTATGATGGATGGTCGTAATCCATTGATACTTTGATAGAAATAATAATAACGCGCGTTTTACGTGCTCGTAAAAAAGGCCGATTTTTGTTTTAGCTGTAAGGGTTCGTATATCAGTATTCCTCGAGGCCGGGCTTTTGACAATGAGAAACAATTATCAAATTGCGTATCGTGTACGACGATCGGTTTAAGAAATACATCATTCAGGAATATTTACAGACTCATGCCTGATACGCTTATGGTCGACATCGGATGAAGAAAAAGGCAAAAGATGTCGCAGTTGTCACAATATTTTTCATAACCATTCAATATAAGTTGTTTAAATAATTTTTGGATAAACGATTTTTAAATTCATGCAAAAAATGGGCTTAAATGTTTTCAGACGTATGTACATCACCGTTCGGTGCATTTTGATCTGAATTTTTTAATCCGGATCCATGAATAATTTCCTTTCGCCTTTCTCATTAATATTCAGTCGACCATTGGCTGAGCATCGCATACACACATTCAGAATGGATAGGCCCGTTTTTTTTTAGAAAAGGGAACCATAAAATTCCATGGTGAATAACAATTATTGATAATGCTTGTTATATAATTCTTCGACATACGAATATGCGTCATATGAATATAGTATATCTATGTATATATGGATCTATGTATGTAGGTTCCCATATACGGATATATACACACACCTGTTAATATTTATAGTATTTTTTGTTTGTTTTTTCTTTAATGCATATATAATGTATATATATATGCGTATATAAGGGACTTTTTTTCGATTCGAAGCAGAATGAGAGACGGCTTTGGTTATTCCATTTTTTTTTCTGGTTTCTCTTTTATTATTTACTCCCGCTACTAGCGACGCCTCTCACTGGGTTTATATTCAGCGTCACTAGCAACGAAACTCTTACGCACACATCTCAGTATTTTTTTCAGCTTAATCAGGATTAACTCCGAGAACGCGAACGTCCTGATCAAGGATATTATACGTACTCTAGATTTGTAGTTTTTTTTTTTTTATTGTAGCGCACGAAGTCATCGCGAACAAGAGATTACTTTCCAAACGGTAATTTATAGCAACTTTTTTTTTTCATTTAATAAACTTTTGTTTTTCACAACGAATGCGAAGATTTTTTTTTGGGGAAGGAGAACGTGACTATTGATTTTTTGTAGCACTCTCATTCTCGCCTCCACCATTTTTTTCTCTTCGCACGAATAAATGCAAGGAACGATCACACAGTATCGCACTACCAGCACAGAAGGAAGATTTATTTTATTAAAATTTTTCATTTTCTTCACAAGCAACGATAGAATTTGGAAAAAGCAATGATTTCGAATGTAGGTCACTGTGAAGCTATTAATAATCGTAACAAAATCGTGTTTATGAATTATAAACAACAATGCTTCGTGGAATCGTGACGCTTCGCTAGAGGATGCGCAACTCGAAAATTCATCCCATTTTTACCATCTACAGAGAGAAGTTATGGTAGTTATATATATATATATATATATGCGTATATATACAAGACACTACACTCCATCGGAACATAATAATAATCATTAATTCTATTTTCCTTCTTCTTCGGTGGTAATTTTGTTGTTGTTGTTGTTGGTTTTTGTTTATCGTTAATTAGTTGATCGATAGATTATTAATATCTACTAAGTATTTTGTTTTCTCTCGTTCGGGCTCTCTCTCTTTTTTGTTTCTCATTTTACGATACACTCCTGCAACGATCGAACGATAAGGATGAAGAAGACACGCAGACGTCGAGTGTAGAAACAAGGATGTCCATCATTCGAATAAAAAATGTTAAAAATAATTATTGTACTCAGAGTTGTAAATCCCCATTAATCCATGAGATATAGTTTACAGTACTAGAAATCCCCGCGCGCTGCGCGCGCGTATAGACCACGTGTCGCTGCAACGCTCTTATATAATATAAGTATATATACTATCATTATCCCATCATCATGATCATATTTTTTATATTTGTTCATCGATCTGTCTAACTTTACATATCCTTCTCTAAAAAGGACGCTGCGAGAATTTATCGAATTGCGAGTTCCATTCGTGTCATGAATTTCGAAATTTTGAGAGTGGATTCGTAATCAGCGACCCCGAAAACCCCCGAGTAGTAATTTTTATCCGATTCGAATGAATTTTTGCATTTTCGGCCGCCATATTGTATCCGCCATTTTGAATTTCGAAATTTTTAGAGTGGATTCGTTATCAGTGACCCCGAAAACCCCCGAGTACTAATTTTGATCCGATTCGAATGAATTTTTGCATTTTCGGCCGCCATATTGGATCCGCCATTTTGAATTTCGAAATTTGGAGTGGATTCGTAATCAGTGACCCCGAAAACCCCCGAGTACTAATTTTTATCCGATTCGAATGAATTTTTGCATTTTCGGCCGCCATATTGTATCCGCCATTTTGAATTTCGAAATTTTGAGAGTGGATTCATAATCAGCGACCCGGAAAACCCCCGAGTACTAATTTTTATCCGATTCGAATGAATTTTTGCATTTTCGGCCGCCATATTGGATCCGCCATTTTGAATTTCGAAATTTTGAGAGTGGATTCGTAATCAGCGACCCGGAAAACCCCCGAGTACTAATTTTTATCCGATTCGAATGAATTTTTGCATTTTCGGCCGCCATATTGGATCCGCCATTTTGAATTTCGAAATTTTGAGAGTGGATTCGTAATCAGCGACCCCGAAAACCCCCGAGTACAAAATTTCGTAACAATCTGAATACTTTTTTTTTCCCCGCATTTTGGGCACTATGAGGCGAATTGGTCTTGCCGCTCAAGGGGTTAATACAATACCAAAACTGAAGCTGCTCGTTGCCTAGCAACCAAAGAGCCAATCACAGCGCGAATAACGTGATGACACGAATGGAACTCGCAATTCGATAAATTCTCGCAACATCCTTTTTAGAGAAGGACAATTTGTATTCTAATTATGATTTCATAATAATAATATGTAGTGATTATAAAATAGAGTGTAAACATTTGAATAGCTGTAAAAAATACTAATTTTCGCTTTAATATTGCAAGAAATAGTGGAAAAAATGGAAAAAAAATAAGTAATGCATTACTTATTTTTCTCCATTTTTTCAAAAGGATTACCGTGAATTTCCATTGAAAAATAATAATTTTTGTAGCCACTCCAAAGTTTAATCATCGTATTATAATCGCTACATGTTATTATTATAAAATCATAATTATAGAGCTGATCGTATCATCATCATTATTTCTATAAGTATTAGGCATTTACAACTCTGATTGTACTAAATGGTTACGATTTATTACACCTAAGAAATGCTATCATTAATTGTAAAACAAGTAAATAATCTAAGTTATTCTTAATTATTGCAAGAACGTACAATTTTGTTTGTTCAATAAGAAACAATTATTTATTTAAAATAGGTGATCAATTAACTGAGACAAGTAAACGATTCGCGAGAATAGCTTTCGAGCTTATTGAAATTTGGCAAATAAAATGATCTATTGTGAGCAGTTATATAAAAATGTATTTAAGTTGGAATTTTGATTTACTAATTTATAGCAACAATATCATGAAGACAAAAATTGACAAATTTCCGTCGAGTACCAGTACTACACTTATTGATAATCATGAAAAAAACTCAAATATTAAAGTATATTTGAATGTTCACTGCAAAACTCTGGAAGTAGCATAGATTGAAGTTGGTATTTAAAAATGCGGGTTACGTTAACAAATATACACTGTAAAAAAAATCTACTTGAAATTTAATGTAAAGTATTGGAAGTTTTTATGCATAAACTGGTATATTGAATTTAGTATGCAAGTGTATTGTAAAATTAATGTATGATACAGCAAATTCAATAATTTACTTTAATTTTACAGTAAAAGTACCTGAATTTTAATAATTTGCTTTAATTTTATCGCAAAAGTACATTGAATTTACACCACAATTGTACATTAAATTTAGATGACGAGTTTATGCATAAAAACTTCCAGTCTTTTCTAACAGTGTATGTACAATGCTAAAAATATTTGGACAATTGAGATACTTTTGTAACAAATTCGTGCATATTTCCATAAACAAATAATGGGATCTGATTATGTGATGCAGAGAAAATCGTTGGGTCGAGTATTCGAATTGCGGTTCTGCAGTCCGTGTATTTATATTTCAGCGAAATGTGATTAGCTCTAGCACTGCCAAACGAACTTGAAACCGACCCAGGTTTTCCCGAATCCTTTAGTAAATGCGATACAAATGTACAGTTTATTACTTTTGTTAAATGTATATATTTTTTTACTCCTCAATAAACTGATTTTCCGCAAACCTCGTATATTTTTCAATCGAAATTTCTGTACATTTGACAGCATTTTTTTTTAAGTACAGAATTAATGTATTAAGAATTTGTATTGATATTTTAGGAAATAATTTCTGTTACATTCACCAAAAGAAAATATTGCTTTGGGACCGTTCATAAATGACGTCACCATATAAGGGGGGGGGGGAGGGGTCCCGAAAAAAGTGACGTTTTGTGACGATAGAGGAGGGGGGCGGGAGTCATAATTGTGACGTCACGCATTTTCATTTTATTTAAAATCATGGAATCCGTTTTTTTCCGGAAAAAATTCCCTGACTTTTCCCTGACTAATTTATCAATTTTCCCTGACCGAAATTTTAAGGACATCTACTAAAAAATTTATAACGCGAATTTAAAAAAATGTATTACAAACAGATACGTGTTTTTGATAAGTTATTTATTTCTCGATCAACAATGAATAGTACTTCTGAAGATATATTTTCTCTTTCAAAACATAAACGTTCTTTGGAATTATAATGCTTTAAATCCGATTAAAAACTGATGTGAAGTGTAATACTTATTTTAGTAATATATAACACTTTTTAAACTTTTTTGTTGAGTGCTTCGATTTGTTCGAATAGATTTATATTGTAATGTTTATATCAATTTTTATTTGTTTTTTTTTCTTTTCAAATATTTTTTGGTTGTTTTTTTCTTCCAAGTCTTTCTTTTATGGATTTTTATTCAGTTATTGAAACTTTAGCAACAATCTACTTTTTCCCTGACTAATTTCGATATTCTCTGACTTTTCTCTGATACCCTGATCAATTTTTTATTTCCCTGACTTTTCCCGATTTTCCCTGACCGCGGCCACCATGTAAAACCTTTCACAAATTTAAAATTTGTAAATTTTTTTTTATTTCCATTTCACTATAACGAAATTATCTCTTCCGATTATTGAATTTGTAATCTTAGTTTTTACTAGTCTTGGAGCATTTTTTGTCAACGAACAGAGTGTTTACGTTTTTGTCAACCGGTGTATGAAAAGTTACATTATTGTTCCTACTATTCATAAATAATATAAAAATATTTATTAGCGTTCGACTATGTATCAAGAGTCGCGGTAGCGACTCGACGCCATTAAAAAAGATGATATATACATATAACGTTTTTTGATAATACAAAAATTGAAATTATTTTTACTTTATGGAGGGGGAGTCAGGCGAGATCGCGTGATGTCACGTTTGGAGGGAGGGCTTTGTAATTCTGACGATACGTGACCAGGGCGAGGGGGGGGGGGGGGTCCAAAAACATCAAATCGGTGGTGACGACATTTATGGACGGCCCCTTTCCTTCGACATTATAATTTGTCATTTTTATACAAAACAAGTGTCACTTTGCTTTGTCACCAAATTGTCTGTCATTCCAATTAAAAATATTAAGATGTGCCAATTTTACAAATTTCTTCGGTCACTTTTGATTTTACGTGAAAAACCTTTGTTACCTCGTCATAAAAAATTTGTAACTTTTCAAATTTACCATAAAATCCGAGAAACAAAAAAAAAATCTGTCAAAATAATACAACAGTTCTGTTACTGACGAACACTTTTACACTTAACACAATTTTTAAATAAAATAAATCGCCAACTTTGTCGGAAATTATCTTTGAACCAGTGCAAACATATTCTTTTCCATTAATTTCAATTTAAAAAATTCAACGGTTCCTTAGTGATAATAAAATAATTTGTGCAAACTTATGCCGTGTGTATTGATTAACTGCGTTAAAAAAATTAAATCCTTTTTTATTCGAATGATGGCATCCCCGTGCAAAAAGGCAGTTGAAGATAGCCGAATATTGAGGCGATGGGGAATCTTTACCTTTCTAGAATTCGTGATGTTCTTAGTCCTTCTTGTCTCCATCTTCAGGATCCTTGAGCGTGTGCCATTGGGCAATGGGACGTCGCGGCGATGCCAACATGTCGGACCAATGTCTGAGTTCAGTTCCGCTCGCGTTGTAGCCGAGTATGACCTTGCCGATGGGTTCCGATGTTCCAATGCGATCGTAATCAACAACCGTTACCATCAAGTTCACTTTCTAAAATGTTAAACAATATAAAAGCAATTTTAGTACCATCAATAATTCGCAAAAGTGTACCACAACACATATTTCTTTTTTTTCTTTTTTTTCTCCCTTCGTTCCTTTCTCCGAGCTCCTCTCGAGTTCCGCCAGTTTCAAACATTCGTGGACTCCATTAGAAGATGCAGGTTCACGGAGAAAAAGGGTCGCCGGAAGAAACAGGCTGCCAGCCGACTAACCAACTAGGCCACATCCCCACCCAAGCAAAATATTATATAGCGAATAAATACTTAACTAGCGCTAACTACGGTCCCGCTAATATATATAAATGTATGATATGCCCAAACCCAAGCCTGTCTAGCAAAAAGCTTCCCGTTATCGTGTCTTAAGCGGCCGTTTCTTCCGTCGGCCGTTTTTCTCCGCCTACCGAAGATTCACGTTATTGGTGAATCACCGACCTGTATCTGTTCGAAGGGCACCTCGAAAGAGAATGATTCGTTGTAGTAAGGATTGAGAGTGCACTTCTTGATCGAAGTTTTCTTCTTCTTCAGTCGCTTGCCATTCTGCATCAACGCGATCTTAACATACGGATCTGAAAGACCGCCAACGTCCATTTTTTTGAGATTCTTTGCCTCCAGTATAACGACCGTGAGCTTTCCGGCTGTGGGCACGTATCGCAGGGAGAAACAGATGTCGCCAAGTTTGTTGTCCTTGAATTAACCATTTTTTAAGGATTATTTGATGCAATGAAAGATTTGGAAGCATTTCATTGGAATTTGGGAAGAAAGTGACATTTTTTAAAAATCAGAGACACTTACCTGACCTCCTTCACCCTCTACGCTTTGAAGCTCTCGCCATTCCTCGATCGTTTGAGCCAAATCGATCTGACACAATGGAACCTTGACCTCGCCGATCTGGTCGTGCTTAGAGAACCTATCGAAATCGAAGATTGCGAAGACGAGAGTCTTGTTCATCGCGTCGGCGTAAGGTACGCTCTAAAACATTGACAGGAACCAGAAAACAATACATGAGATATAACGATTTTTATTAGCGTCGAAATCTACGATAAATCGTCCAAGAAAATATATCGTTTCGATGCAACTACGTTTTATTCTACTTTTCAACGATTTTTAAAAGTTTTTCTTTATTGTTATTAATTAACATCGGGCACTAGTTACTACATTTTGAAAGAAATCAATAGTTCTTGCTTATTTCAATATTAAGGTAATAAGCAGAGTTGTAAATGCCTAATACTTATAGAAATAATGATGATTATACGATCAGCTATATAATTATGATTTTATAATAACAACACGTAGTGATTGTAATACGATGATTGAAATTTGGAATGGCTGCAAAAATTATTATTTTTCAATAAAAATTCACGGTAATCCTTTTGAAAGAATGGAAAAAAATAAGTAATGCATTTCTTAATTCTTCCATTTTTTCCACTATTTCTTGCAATATTAAAGCGAAAATTAGTATTTTTTTCAGCTATTCAAATGTTTACACTCTATTTTATAATCACTACATATTATTATTATGAAATCATAATTACAAAACAAATTGTACTGTAAACTATATCTCATGAATTAATGGGGATTTACAACTCGGGTAATAAGCCTCTTACTGGCGCCTAAAGTTGCAATAACAGATTTTTAGATCAACGATTGATGCTTTGTAGTATATTATTTTCATAGTTTTATAGTAATGGTGCTTTTGACCCAACGTAAGAAAAAAATTCACATTCAATATCCACAACAAGGAAAATTTAGCTTGGGTCATTTAATATTCTACCTAGTTGTTTGTAAGATTGCAAAATTAAATTCTAGAAAGTCGTGGATTTTATTTTTCAATACTTTCAATATCGGTAGCAAGGAAAATGTAGCTTGAATCGTTGAGAACCCTGCCTGTAGTTCCTTATAAAATTGCAAACTAAAAGCTCGCAAAGGGAAATCAGATGAAATCTGGTAGCATTCTCAAGTAAGATAGGCAATATATATTCAAAGGGATTCCTATGCGAATTCGCAAATGAAATAATTTTCCTGCTCCAAATCTTACGAAGAAACCCAAATTGCATGAGTTTTTCATTTCCACCTTGAATATTTTTCACATAAGCAAAATGATCTGTGCTCCTTACTTAATGGTAATCAAACTCTATTTAAGATACAAGCTTCAAAATTAGCATGCCATTCAATGGAAGAAATTGTAATCGTTCTCATAAATTATGACATATATATATATATATATATTAAGTGTTTTTTTTCAACAAGTTGTGTTGCAGAAAGTCAGCGATTCAAGTAAAAAAAATATGATCAATGTACCTTGAAGGTAAAAGTCTCGTTGAACTCAGGATTAAGTGTCTTCCTGTGGACTTTGGTTTCAAACTTCTTCTTCTTGTCAGGCAAAAGATAAACTTTGACATAAGGATCCGAAGTACCACCCATGTCAAGAGCCGGAAGTTCTTCAGCCTTGATTACCGTAACGGCGAGGCTGTTTGAATTGAAGTCATATTCGAGCTGAAAATGGTGCGAAATTTTGTAAACAGTGCCATCAGTTACGTCGTTTAGACTGGGAAGAGTCAGTGTCAAGTTGTGTGGAGAACGCTGCAAAGACGTGTCGAGTTCGCGCTTCGCAGTTATTGGCGGATTAGCCGTTTACCTTGTACTGAAGCCTTCCGAGCTTGACCTCGCTCTGTTTGCTCTCAGCCTCATCCGGTTCTTCAGCATTGTCTGTGAGTTCTTCCATGTCCGGCTGTACCTGCGCATATGGAAGTGGGTTCCACGGAGGGGGTAAAAGAGGGTCATCTAGTATCTAATTTATGACACGGGACACCGAGCACGCACCTTGTCCTTGTAGGTTCCCCCAAGGAGTTGAACGCTCTTCAGATCCACGACCCCCTTGCCTTTTTTCCCATCCTTGCCACGTCGTTTGCGACAGCATCTTCTTATACACCAGAAGCATATTCCGAGTACCACTATCGCTACGCCTAATCGCACCGGCAAAAATGATGTTAGTTGTCAACTTATTAGTTGCCAGTCTTGGCAAAGTTTTTTTTTTTTAATGGCACGAATCACCACATTTTTATTCACAAACTAAGAGCAGCACAATATAAAATTCAAGACCTGCTATAAATTGATTTTTGAAGATATAAAAAATGCATACCTATCAAAATAGCGACTAAAGCCCATGGTGGAATTTTCGTCGCCTCCGATATTTCTTCAACGGAATTTTTTAACACCTTTTCAATGGCGCTCGAGGCTGTTGCGGTTGCGGATTCTGATTCATCTGCATCTGTAGAAAAATTCTTGAGATTGTCATTCGTTCTATTTTTTATCGAAGCTCATGGTACGAATATATACTTGGAAAAGACGATCGTTCGAGGTTGGCTGACAGCTTTAACTCACCAGTCGTCGTACCCTTCTCCTCAGGTCCCGGAGTTGTCGTCGTCGTCGTTGTACTCGTTGCATCATTCAAGATCGGTTCGTCTGAAGTCACCGGTGGCATTTTCTGCATCAGCAACAGTCAAAATATATTACAGTTTTATTGTTTTTAAATCTTTCTAGTCAAGCATATATTATAGTTTTATTTTTTTATTTAACACTCTCTTCAAAAAAGTTTTTCCTATATTTTTTAACAGAAGTCTAAATTTTATTACGACTTTATTGACACCCAAAAATTTCAGTATTGCAAAAAATGTAGAGCTTTTTTTTTCATTATTTTTCCGTTTAGCTTTCCGAAGAATTACCAGAGATTCGTCATACGCATGTATTATCGTCTTTCTTCGAAGAAGTTTTTCTTTTCACTCAGATTTACAATATTTGATAACCACACCTATTTTTTTCACACGCAAGAATTAAAGTTTTTCTAAAAATGGAAAATAATTTTTAGTTTCAGGAAGATTCGAAGGAATACCGAAGATTTATCCTTCGAGTGCAATATCTTTTTTTTTTTGTTTTACACAGTTTTTTCAGACAAGTCTAGCTTATCATTTAGATTCGCAAAACTCGATTTTCATGGCGATTTTTTTTATGACACACGGAAATAAAACTTTGCTAAAAATTTGGGAATATATTCTGTTTAAATTAGATTTTCCGAGAAATCGACGGAGATTGTACTACAAGCGTAAAAGCTGTCGACCGACTGAACATGCGCCTGGTCCGGTATCCGCTTAGTTAGCTTCTAATCACAAGTTATCGCGCCAAGGTCGGGAGTTTGCGGTTCACACAATACAACGTTTCGACTATTTCACTAACATTTCGTTTTGTATACTCCTTTAATGGAAACTCCTTCGATAGTGAATATGCGTTTGGCACGTGAAACTCGCTTTCGTATTGACGCAAGACTAAAAAAAAAATTGGCAAGATATCTGGACGTCGAAATGTCCCGCAGTCTCTGGCGCCTCATTACATTTCCGTGACGACCTTGATTCTGATCTCTGTCTGCGTCACTAGGAATACGCTGTTCTCATATTTCCGAGGATATACGCGTTTTACGAGAAATTCCTCATACACTATTCATATCACTTGTGCAGTCGTGTCAATGTACCAATTATGGCCACATAAATCCGCTTTTAGTCACTCCTTGAAATAGGAAGTAAAAAAAAATAAAAATTCAACTGCTTAGCGTTTTTGACTTTGTATAAAATTAATCTCAATGATGACTTACATTCTGTTTATATTTGTTAACAATTTGTTTTTTAAAAAATCGAAGTTTCTTTTTTTTACAAAAAAATCAGCAGAAAAGGAATATTAAATATAGTTACAATTACTATTTTTTTTTTTTTTTGGCGTTTTCCAATTTTGTGACAATTTATCTCAAAAAAGATATCTCCTCGACGTTTTCAAACCATACGTCTACATTTTAAACACTTTACATTGGACTTTTATGTTTCAATATTTAACCTTTCTTATTACTTTGAATGAATTCTCAAAAATTAATTGCTTACCTAAAAAAGAAAGAAATAAAAAAAAAGCAGTCATTAAAAAAAGTAATTTTCCTATCTAGCCCTTATGCTAATTGGTCTCTTGCTAGATAATATCAGTCCATTTCCGCTAGGAATGTGCACTGAGAGAAAATTGTGGTATTTGTAACTATAAAGTGACAACTATTCATTTTTATTTCATACAAACAATTTTTAATGGTTGCCACAACTATCAAATAGTTGCCATAACTATTTTCACAGCTATGGTAATTATGAAAATAGTTGGATGGACTAAAACTTAAGGTAGTTCTGTCGGTACGCCGGAGTCATAAATCTCAAAGACATTATATTACTATATGACATTAAAAAATAATCATACGCATCACTTTGACTGCCTCAATAATAATATAAAAAATAATCGAGAATCCTTCGAAATAGTCGTAATCAAATTAAAACGATTATTTGTAAATAGTTGATATGTTTAGTGCGGATTTGACTTCATTTTTACGATAATTAGGTTAGGAAACGTCATTTGGCCCGGTATCATGCACTTTGACCTTGGTTCAATTAAACATTATTCCGGAGACTCCACCTTTCTTCATGATGCATCAAATCCTGAATGATTTGCGAATCCGTAGTACTTTTTATTTTTTCTCTATCTTTGATCTAAGTATGTTAATTTTCGATTTAAAGATCTATTTTTTCAGCCCTCCCGTGTGCACCGTGTAAAAAGATCGATTTTCAAGTTTTAATTGTTCATTCAAATACTCGATAAAAGCCTTCAAGATTTTGTGCAAGTAAAATTGAATAGCTAAATTATAACATGTCAAAAATTCATGCATATGAGTTTGAATTGCCTTCGCGACAGAACTACCTTAATAGTTGTCACTTTATAGTTGACTGTAATAATACGATTTCTCTGAGTGTGACAACTCCGTGTTATGTAGTTCTAAGCAGATATTCAAATTTATATATCAATATATCTATGTTATTGCGACTGATAAAATTGGCATTTTTTCGGTGCCTTTTAACATCCTACAACTCGACACGTTGGGAATTATCAATAAATAAATAGAATACTGATTTCCAGTTAAACTGGCGAAGATTTTTCTCAAAAACTCCAGCAGATATGGGAGAAAGAATGTAAAATATTCTTACAATGGCGACATCTACACGCTTCTTGAAGAGAAAATCAATTGCTCTTGAATTTGAGCACACCATCGAGGCGCAAAAGCCTTGTTTATGGAGATGCTTGCGTCAGCACACGGGATAAGAGATATTTTTTTACAGTTCGGTTCAACAACCGAAGATTTTTCTAAAAAATCACAGCTGATATATGAAAAATAGTAAATGTGCTTTCAATGGCTTATTAGCGTTTTTATTATTTTTTTTCAGGTGTATCTCACAAAACATATCTGTTTGACGATTTCATTTCATACGTTTACATCATTAACGGTTTGAATTGTACTTTTAAAAAATATTTTTAATTTTTCGTATTACTTGAAATGTATTCCTAAAAGAAGTTATCGTTTGTCGCTAGAATAAAAAAAAATAATGCGTGTTCATTAAGAAAAGTGACGCTCCTGTTTACCCCTTTTGGTAATTTATCTCTTGCTGCTTTATTATCAGCCCATTTTCGCTAGTGGTGTGTCAATTGAGTGTTATTTAGTTCGAAGCAGAAGTTTAAATTTGCATATCTATTTATTTTGTTATTGCGTTTGTTAAAATGGGCATGTATTTATTTAGGTGTTCGTTGACACTTTGTAATTGAACTTCGGCACGTTGGAAATTGCAAATAAAGAAAAAAAACGAATAAATAGAATACTGATTTCCGGTGAAAATGGCGAAAAATGTTCACAAAAATTGCGATAGATATGTAAAAAAAGCGTGTAAAATATGTTTACAACGAATCTACCCAATTCTTCAAAAGAAAATCAGTTACACTGCAAAAAAAAATTGAAAAATTCATATACTGTATAGTAATGTAATGTATTGTGTTTTTACTGAACCCGTGTAGGAAATTCAATTTAACAAATTTAGAAAACTGTACATCAATTTTAGTATACTGTACATCAATTAATCCGATTTTTGTAACGAATTTAGCAGAATTGTACTTCAATTTTACGTTATACTCGTGTAGAAAATGTTCTATAAATGTAAAAGAGTTTTCTGCATTATGTAGTAATTTTAACTTAAATATTTTCAACAGCGTATTCTTGAATTTGAGCGGAATATTGAGACGCAGAACTGTTGTTATGTGGAGCGTACTGTAAAAAATATTTGAAAAACTCATATACTGTATAGTAATTTAATGTATTGTATATTTACTAAACCCGTGTAGGAAATTGAATTCAATATACGAGAGGAAATGAAAATTCAATGTACGTGAGGTAAAATTGAATTTAACTTATATTAAAAAGATGACTTTTGTAATAAATGCTGGAAACTGTACATCAATTGTAGTATACTGTGCATCAATTAATACGACTTTTGTAAAGAATTTATCAGAATTGTACATTAATTTTACGTTATACTCGTGTAGTAAATTTTCTATACCCGTTTATGTAAAAGAGCTTCCTGCATATGAGTAGTAATTTTACCTTAAATATTTTTAACAGTGGACAAGGTTGTTGGAAAAATTAAAGTTAACTCCTATTAAAAACGCGACTCGTATGGCATATTTGGCTGTGTATTAATTAATACGCCTTCTGTAACGAATTTAGCAGACTGTACATCAATTTTAGTATACGACTTTTGTAAAGAATTTAGCAGAATTGTAGATCAATTTTACTTTATACTCGTGTAATAAATTTTCTATACCCGTTTGTGTAAAAGAGCTTGCTGCACTGTGTACACTAGGGCTGTTCAAAAAAACATTATTTCTTTATAATCGGCTGCTCCTGAAATGCTGTATTGATTATCACAAAAAAAATATTTTCGCGAAAGCTGGGAGTTGTGCGATGTTATTAAGTACTGCCGCATCAAGGCCAAAATTCATTAAAAACGGCGATTTTTAGACATTTTTTTTTACTTGGTGAAGCGCTCATGGAGATTGTGGTTGCTTTCGATAGACTATGAAATTGTGTAAAGACAGAAACATGTTCGATAATGTTTAGTATTGCCGCATCGACATTGAAGTTAACAAAATAAAAAATGAAATCCTTTAAAACATTGAAATATTCATCTGCTCATCGACTATTTCGCGCGTTTTCAAATGACAAAATGGCTGATGAAACGGGAGTCCTGTATGATCAAATTTAGTACTGCCGTATGGATATCGCGGTTTCCCAAAATTCGAAAATCGCTTATCATCATCATGATTATGATCATACATGACTCCCGTTTCAAGAGCCATTTTTTCATTTGAAATCGCACGAAATAGTCGATGAGCAGACGAATATTTAAATGTTTTAAAGGATTTAATTTTTTGATTTTGGTAACTTCAATGTCGATGCGGCAGTACTAAACATTATCGAACATGTTTCTGCCTTTACACAATTTCATAGTCTATCGAAAGCAACCACAATCTCCATGAGCGCTTCACCACGTAAAAAAAAAATTTATAAAAAACGCCGCTTTTCATGAATTTTAGCCTTGATGCGGCAGTACTTAATATCATCGCACAACTGCTAGCTTTCGCGAAAACGTTTTTTTGTGATAAACAATACAGCATTTCAGGAGCAGCCGATTATAAAAAAATTATGTTTTTTTGAACAGCCCTAGTGTACACTCAGAGAAATCGATATAGTACAGTCAACTATAAAGTGACAACTATTCATTTTTATTACATGCAACTATTTTTATAGTTACGATAACTACGAAAATAGTTATGGTAACTATTTGCTAGTTATAGTCAGTGCTGTATTACCGCCTAGGCCAGCTAGGCCCGGGCCTAGGGCGGCACGATTTGCGCCGTAATGAGGGGCGGCATTTTTGCCCAATTTTTTGCGAAATCATGGTTACATTTTTTCAAATTCCCAGATTTTTTGTGCACTTTTTTGCCCGCCTGCCTTTTGCCCGCTTGCTTTAAAGACTAAATGCTTAAAAAGTAAGCATTTCCAGCCAATAGCTATTCATTTGGCGTTGAATGCGAACATCTCGGTGCGCATCTAAGAACCTTGCAGATCGAAAAAATATCTGCGTTAAACTTGTGCAAGATGCTATTCGAGAAAAACTTGCAATCTGTATATCCGAATGTCAACATCGCTCTTCGTATGTTGCTAAGTATGCCCGCCACGAATTGTTCGGCTGAGCGATCGTTTTCTGTTTTACGACGCGTCAAAAACTATCTTCGATCGACGATATCGCAACATCGTTTGAATGCTTTAGCTATTTTATGCATCGAAGCAGATTTGACAAGAAGAATGAAATTTGACGACCTCATTAGAGATTTCGCGAGAGCAAAAGCTCGTAGGGTGAATATCTAAATATCGTATTAATTTTAGTATGAACTGTGACTGTGATGTGTCATATTAAAAAGTTTTAGATACATGCCATGTTTCGTTGTAATACTGTTTGGTTTATCGCATTCTTGTTATTAAAACTCCTGGACGGGAGGGGGTGGAGGGGGGGGGGGGCGGCAAATCTACAGTTGCCTTGGGGCGCCGCGACGTCTAATCCGGCCCTGGTTATAGTAACTATTTGATAGTTGTGTCAACTATAAAAAAATTGTTGTACCAACCATAAATGAATAGTTGTCACTTTATAGTTACTAATACCATAATTTTCTCTCAGTGTAGTAATTTTAACTTAAATATTTTTAACAGTGTATTCTTGAATTTGAGGGGAATATTGAGACGCAAAACCGTTGTTATGTGGCACGTACTATAGACGTATGTAGCTGGATAGAGAGACGCTGCGTCGGCACACGGGATAGAGGATAAAAGCTCAGGCCGTTGCGTTATCGAGTGGTGCGTGCGTGGGCGTGCGTGTGCGCAATAGGTGACACGCGCGAAGAGTCAACTTCGGTGAAGGGAACGAAGGTGTGGGTTATTGGCGCCTAGGAAAATCTCCGGGCTTACGAAGACAAAGTTTTTGCGACGCTGAAATAAAATGCCCAGAGAGGAAAAGACTCAAATGTTTCCTTTCTAGAATGACGCACGTTTCCACAATAATGCAAATAAGTTTTTGCCCTTTTTAAAATTATCTTGAGCTTTATACTTGCATTATCTACATCTCCTCTATCCAACAAACTTTTATACGCAGTTTTATTTCTTTTTCATAATTAAAAAAAATCTACTATTATATGTAAAAAATATTAAAGTGGAATTCATCTTTTACAGCCAAGAATACATCGGATTATTAATCGGTGTTTAACTAAAATATTAATGATGAACGATAATCTGAATTGCTGTTTTGGACTTAAAAAAATTGACTTGCGTTTTCTTATTTCATTATCTACATCTGCTTTCATTACTTACCATCAAATAAGGAGAATAGAAGAAATAAAATACATTCATTTTCGCGTTTTGGGAGAAGAAGTGCGTACGAAATACGTTGAATATGTTTTTCTGATAAAATAAACCACATTTTGTTAATTTCCAGCATTTTTTTTCAAATTCAAAATGTATTCATCATATTTTTTTCTGCTGGAATTACTAACAATTAGTAAGGGGAAAAAATGTACGTTATGAAATCACAAAGTCAGATTAATAAGTGCGGTAAAAGATGGAGAGCGATAAACCGAGAATTTTACAAATCGACTAGCGTCTACTCTGCAGTAAAGACACGTGTACGCAGGCGTTGTAAGCACCCCGTGGATTAACAGGGAAAAATACGTGCACAAGTGTAGCGTGGGACGATATATGTGGGAGGGTTGTACAAAGCCCGGAATTCATTACAAGAACGTGAAGTCGAGGTAAAAGAAGCACAAAAAAAAAGCTGGCATCACCCGAGTTGAAAATTAGACCCTCTTCACAACCTAAACGTAGCACACTGAGAAAAAAATATAGTTGAATGGACTAATTTAGCGTACACCCTCGTTCAAATGAATTTTTTCATTAGGACAACCAAATGTTTAGTTTCTTCAATAATCGTTAGATGCAGTTGTCTAAAATTTATTTGCGTTAACCAAAATATTTGTCATACTAACAAAAAATTCATTTGAACGAGGTTGTACGCTAAATTAGTCCATTCAACTATATTTTTTTCTCAATGCAGTCCCACGGAGTAAACGGAGGTTCCTCCATTCCCTTGACACTCGTCAAAACCTCCGAAAATGGCAGATATTACCCGAATGGAGCAAACGAAGTCTACACCGCACGGATAAAAGGCTTAGTTGGAACAACCAAGTGCCTTGGTTATATATGCGCCAGACAATTAATTGGTTAGACCAACCAAGTTATTTGTTACGCTACCAATTTCTTGGTTGGTCTAACCAAGTCACTTGGTTAGCTTACCAAGTGCCTTGGTTATATATACGCCAGACAATTAATTGGTTAGACCAACCAAGTTATTTGTTAGGCTACCAATTTCTTGGTCGGTCTAACCAAGTCACTTGGTTAGCTTACCTTACAAATAACTTGGTTGGTGTAACCAAGTCACTTGGTTAGCTTACCAATGATGTCCAACTCAATGAAAAGTAATGACTAGTAATGACTAGGTCAACATATAAACCCCAGGAAAACGCATTAAAAATTCAGCTTATAATTATTTTACTCAACTTTCGTCTCTGATTCAATTTTTTATAGAAAAAAAATCACTTTTGGTCCGAATGTAATACACGAATAAAGCTTTATTAATTTTTTTGCGGAATAGTTTTAATAAATTAAATTAGCAGGGATACGAATACCCAGAAAAAGGCTAGATTTGAAATTGCAGACATTAAATTCTTATAAAAATTAATTTTTACGAATTTCATTGCTTTTGTAAATATAAGTTAGAATATCCTGATTTGAGAAGGTTACAAGAGGCTTTGATAAATTGTCATTAGAGCATTATTAATTTGTCAACGGTCGCAATTTGTGATAAATAATTGATAATTATTAACGTTTATGCAAAACCGTTTTTGTAATTGAATTTTTGGAAAAAACTATCTAAAAAAGCCTTCCTCGATCTGAAGTTACAAAAATTATGCATAAATCCGAAATTTATAGACATATAATTGCTTCTATAAATATGAGTCAAAATATCCTGATTTCCAAAAGTCACTAGAGGGTGGAACGGATTATTATCATAGAATTATTAACCCTTCGAGAAATTCTTGCAGTTATCTGATAAACAATTACAAATCATCAATGATTATGAAAAAAAAATATTTTTTAAATAAAATTGTCAGGTAAAAAAGTATTTTATAGATGCAAAAGTACAAAAATGACGCATTAATCGGAATATCATGAAAATTTGATTGCTTTTATATACATATATATATATAAATGGTGAAATGGATTTTTATCAGAGAATTATTAATGGTTTGAGGAATTTTTTGCAATTATTTACGAAGTACGTGGAATGAAAAAGAATTTATATCGGGGAAAGAGAAAACTGGTGACTAGATGTTGGTTCACGGGCGACGATTGAGAGTCCAGCACGTAGACAAAGCGTGAGTGCGCTAGTGTGAGTTTACGTGAGAGAAAGGAGGTCGAAATTTATTGGAGATGAACCAAGGGGTGGGAAGACGTGCGTTAGAAATATATAGTCTGCAACAGAGCGAGAGAATGGAAGACACATAGAGATAGGGCAGTTGAGCAAGAAGCGTGTAGGGTTGAGAGCACTTATCTGTGATATACGCGCGAGGCCTGACATGGATACGATTTTTACTACTTAAAAATTCTCCTTTTACCACCTGGCTCACTTTTATTGCCATCTCAACAGACTTCGTGTGTATAATATTAATGGCTATTTTACAACCATGTTCATCACCATTAAACACACGTCTAACAAAAAAAAGTTGACTAAAACTATCAACAACAAATAACGCTATGAAAAGAACCAGATAAAAAACGAAATTGAAATTAATGAGGTAAAAACATTCCTCTTTATCCAACATAAAATATCTCCAAATTTTAAAGAAAAAAAATGGAAAAACCTATTTTGTAATCATCATATTCAATCAAAAATATACTATGCTAAATAAAAGTGTAGTTCGACTAAAAAATTAGTCACTTCTCGTCTGATGATTTTATTTGCAATACCGGTTTATTTTTATTTTTTTTCTTGAATTTCTTTGGATATTTTGATTTATTTTGATTGTACAAAATTAAAAATTTATTTGACTGATTAGATAAATCTGTTGAATGCTGAAAAATTTATGAATAATTCGCAATATCGAATCGAAAGGTGTGTTCAAATAATTATGCTGGTACATTTTACAACCGTGTTCATTACTATTAAACACACGTTCACAAAAAAAAACATTTAGATTTAAAAATTAAAAAGTCACGCCAGGTAAAAGGAAAACTAAATAGAAAAATTAATTAATTTTTATAAAATAGTAATAATAGTAATGACTTATTGATTTGAGATAAATACAAATAAAAAAAGTCATCATCTTGCGAATAACACCGATTAACCGTTCATACAAAATTAATAGTAAGAGACTAATCTGCCCTAACAATATTTAAAAACACTGTTGCGATTTTTATAAAGTACAAACATTTTTTTACTTAACTCGGTGCAATAATGGACATTTTACGCACGATTCGCATGCGAAAACCCCACATTTACACACGTTCTGAAGTAAAATTTTCTAGTAAAATAGACATTGGAAAAACTATTCCTTAACTCGTGTGATTACGACACTAACCTTCAGCTCATGCTGCAAACTCACACTTCTCAGAAAAAATGTCACGGCATTTGTATCGCAGTATACTGTTCTTACCCGAAATAGCAAATCTCGACATTTTGCAAAAAAAAAAAAAACATGTTAATCTATTTTGGCTTCCTCATAGAGGAAGCTTTGTGAAAATCCAACAATAATGAGGAAGCAATTTGCAAAGTTCTACTTTGCAGCCTTGTTTAAAAAAATTTTAAATAGCATTAATTTTGAACCCCTTGACAGATTCTCGCCAGATTCGAACTGATGCTTAGTTTACCCACACTCTACTTGTGGACCAAATTTGAGCACGATATCTTAAAAATTGCGGAAGTTAGAGCACGAACAAAAAATTCAAAATGCCATAAATTTCAAACCCCTTAACGGATTGACGTCAAATTCACTCCCAAACTTTATTTAATAACAGTCCACTTGTGGACCAAATTTGAGCCCGATATCTTAAAAATTGCGAAAGTTAGAGCACGAAGAAAAAATATCACAAAATTTTTAAATGCCATAAATTGTGAACCCCTTAACGGATTGACACCAAATTTAATCCCAAACACAATTTGATAATAGTCCACTTTTGGTCCAAGTTTGAGCCGGATATCATAAAAATTGCGGGAGTTAGAGCCCGAGCTAACATTTTCCAAAAAATTCAAAATGTCATCAATTTTGAACACTTTGATGGATTAACTTCAAATTCAATCCCATACCTTGTTTAACAGTTTACTCGTGGTTCAAATTTGAGCCCAATATCTTAAAAATTGAAACGGCTATCGTGCTAACCAAAAATTGTGCACATACGCACTCACACACACACACATACAGACATTTTTTCTAAACCACTTTTCTCGACGTTTTAGACTATTTTGAGTGTCCTGACATGAAAATCTCGAAAAAAAAAATTTCAATACATATTAGTATATGTATTGAAAATATAAGTCGATTTAAAGGGTAATTCAACGGAAAAATTCGTCACTTCTCTGAAGAATATTTTTTTATTACCTGATTGAAATACAATTATTTGATTATATCAAATAAAATTCGTATTTATCTCGTTAACTAAATCAGAACAGATTGAAATATTGGAGTGAAAAAAAAATTGGAGTAAAAGGTGAGTAAAAAAAAAAAAAGTTTTGAAACGAAACGACAGAATTGGGTAATAAGTACGTTGCTATAGCGAAACTCGCAAGTGGATGATGAAGTGGAGAATACTCTAATTACGTTTATTTCGATATAGGCTTTGAACGCCTGGCATTCTCCAGTTAGTTCAGCGAACGATGAAGCGGTACGCTAGGAAAAATATACCGTCGGTGTTCATCGCAGTATGCTGAAGGGGTATTGGGACTTTAGGAAACGGGGGTAGTTGGGGTCAATCGATACTAAGGAAGTTAACCCGGAGATAAAATAATCTGCGAACTCTTAGGCGTGCTGCTGTTGCGAGATACGTCGATCGGGCTCGCGGCGCTTTAGACTCTGCACTTTCATTATAATTTCCAATATCGTTTACATTTACTTTAATCCTTGTCTCTCATCGACTATAAGCTTTCCATAGGATTCAAAAATCAATTGAACATAGTAATTAAAAATCTATAAATATGACGTACAGCAATAATTTGAGTTTTTATTTCTCGCCTAATATAATTTTGAAATTTCAAAGTTGCAAAAATTAGTGAAATTTATGCTGTAAAAGTCGAGGAAAAAAATCGACAATTACAATATCGTTTACATTTACTTTATTCTTTGTCTCTCATTGACTATAAGTTCTCCATAGGATTCAAAAATCAATTGGAGATAGTAATTAAAAATCTATAAATATGACGAACAGGAATAATTTGAATTCTTATTTCTCGCCTAATATGATTTTGAAATTTCAAAGCTGTAAAAGTTAGTGAAATTTATGCTGTAAAAGTCGAGGAAAAAAAATCGACAATTACAATATCGTTTACATTTACTTTATTCTTTGTCTCTCATCGACTATAAGCTCTCCATAGGATTCAAAAATCAATTGAAGATTGTAATTATAAATCTATAAGTATGACGTACAAGAATAATTTGAGTTCTTATTTCTCGCCTAATTTGATTTTGAAATTTCAAAGCTGAAAAAATGAGTAAAATTTATGCTGTAACAGTCGAGGAAAAAAAATCGTCAATTACAATATCGTTTACATTTACTTTATTCTTTGTCTCTCATCGACAATAAGCTCTCCATAGAATTCAAAAATCAATTGAAGATAGTAATTAAAAATCTATAAATATGACGTACAGGAATAATTTGAGTTCTTATTTCTCGCCTAATTTGATTTTGAAATTTCAAAGCTGCAAAAGTTAGTGAAATTTATGCTGTAAAAGTCGAGGAAAAAAGATCGGCAATTACAATATCGATTACATTTACTTTATTCTTTGTCTCTCATCGACTATAAGTTCTCCATAGGATTCAAAAATCAATTGGAGATAGTAATTAAAAATCTATAAATATGACGAACAGGAATAATTTGAATTCTTATTTCTCGCCTAATATGATTTTGAAATTTCAAAGCTGTAAAAGTTAGTGAAATTTATGCTGTAAAAGTCGAGGAAAAAAATCGACAATTACAATATCGTTAACATTTACATTATTCTTTGTCTCTCATCGACTATAAGTTCTCCATAGGATTCAAAAATCAATTGAAGATAGTAATTATAAATCTATAAATATGACGTACAGGAATAATTTGAGTTCTTATTTCTCGCCTAATTTGATTTTGAAATTTCAAAGCTGAAATAATGAGTAAAATTTATGCTGTAAAAGTCGAGGAAAAAAATCGACAATTACAATATCGTTTACATTTACTTTATTCTTTGTCTCTCATCGACTATAAGTTCTCCATAGGATTCAAAAATCAATTGGAGATAGTAATTATAAATCTATAAATATGACGCACAGGAATAATTTGAGTTCTTATTTCTCGCCTAATATGATTTTGAAATTTCAAAGCTGCAAAAGTTAGTGAAATTTATGCTGTAAAAATCGAGGAAAAAAAATCGACAATTACAATATCGTTTACATTTACTTTATTCTTTGTCTCTCATCGACTATAAGCTCTCCATAGGATTCAAAAATCAATTGAAGATTGTAATTATAAATCTATAAGTATGACGTACAGGAATAATTTGAGTTCTTATTTCTCGCCTAATTTGATTTTGAAATTTCAAAGCTGAAAAAATGAGTAAAATTTATGCTGTAAAAGTCGAGGAAAAAAAATCGACAATTACAATATCGTTTACATTTACTTTATTCTTTGTCTCTCATCGACTATAAGCTCTCCATAGGATTCAAAAATCAATTGAAGATAGTAATTATAAATCTATAAATATGACGTACAGGAATAATTTGAGTTCTTATTTCTCGCCTAATTTGATTTTGAAATTTCAAAGCTGCAAAAGTTAGTGAAATTTATGCTGTAAAAGTCGAGGAAAAAAATCGACAATTACATTATCGTTTATATTTACTTTATTCTTTGTCTCTCATCGACTATAAGTTCTCCATAGGATTCAAAAATCAATTGGAGATAGTAATTATAAATCTATAAATATGACGTACAGGAATAATTTGAGTTCTTATTTCTCGCCTAATTTGATTTTGAAATTTCAAAGCTGAAAAAATGAGTAAAATTTATGCTGTAAAAGTCGAGGAAAAAAAATCGACAATTACAATATCGTTTACATTTACTTTATTCTTTGTCTCTCATCGACAATAAGCTCTCCATAGAATTCAAAAATCAATTGAAGATAGTAATTAAAAATCTATAAACATGACGTACAGGAATAATTTGAGTTCTTCTTTCTCGCCTAATATGATTTTGAAATTTCAAAGCTGCAAAAGGTAGTGAAATTTATGCTGTAAAAGTCGAGGAAAAAAAATCGACAATTACAATATCGTTAACATTTACTTTATTCTTTGTCTCTCATCGACTATAAGTTCTCCATAGGATTCAAAAATCAATTGAAGATAGTAATTATAAATCTATAAGTATGACGTACAGGAATAATTTGAGTTCTTATTTCTTGCCTAATATGATTTTGAAATTTCAAAGCTGCAAAAGGTAGTGAAATTTATGCTGTAAAAGTCGAGGAAAAAAAATCGACAATTACAATATCGTTAACATTTACTTTATTCTTTGTCTCTCATCGACTATAAGTTCTCCATAGGATTCAAAAATCAATTGAAGATAGTATTTATAAATCTATAAGTATGACGTACAGGAATAATTTGAGTTCTTATTTCTTGCCGAATTAAATTTTGAAATTTCAAAGCTGCAAAAATTAGTGAAATTTCTGTTGTAAAAATCGAGGAAAAAGAATCGACAATTACAATATCGTTTACATTTACTTTATTCTTTGTCTCTCATCGACTATAAGCTCTCCATAGGATTCAAAAATCAATTGAAGATTGTAATTATAAATCTATAAATATGACGTACAGGAATAATTTGAGTTCTTGTTTCTCGCCTAATATGATTTTGAAATTTCAAAGCTGCAAAAGTTAGTGAAATTTATGCAGTAAAAGTCGAGGAAAAAAAATCGACAATTACAATATCGTTAACATTTACATTATTCTTTGTCTCTCATCGACTATAAGTTCATCATAGGATTCAAAAATCAATTGAAGATAGTAATTAAAAATCTATAAATATGACGTACAGGAATAATTTGAGTTCTTATTTCTCCCCTAATTTGATTTTGAAATTTCAAAGCTGCAAAAGTTAGTGAAATTTACGCTGTAAAAGTCGAGGAAAAAAAATCGATAATTACAATATCTTTTACATTTACTTTATTCTTTGTCTCCCATCGACTATAAGTTCTCCATAGGATTCAAAAATCAATTGAAGATAGTAATTAAAAATCTATAAATATGACGTACAGGAATATGTTGTAAAAGTCGAGGAAAAAAAATCGACAATAACGAAATAATGCAATATAATAAAAAATAATTTCTTGGAAATAATTATACTTTCTTTCGGATTATGTTAATTACATTTAATACATCGTGCAAAGACTAGTCGTGTACATTACTTCCTCATTAATTTTCATTTTTCACAAAGCCACATTTATGACAAAGTATGATATATAATATTAGCTGGCTCATAAAAGAAATGCTGGAAAAGGTCAGAATTAATGAGGAAGCAGTATGCAAAGTTCGGATTTGAACTTCTGTTCAAAATAATTAATATCATAACTTTTAAAAGCTTTTTTTCAAACGATATAAAGTTGATAGTGTTTGCAACTAAATTGGTGTAAAAAATTTCAATTCAATAACGCGTGGATGAATATTATCGATCCCATTTACTTTATTCCTCACCTCCGACTGGCATAAGCTCTCGATAGGATTAATAAATCAGCTGAAGATAGTGATTTAAAATTCATTTAATACGTGGTACAAATAATTAAAAATGTATTTCTCGTCTAAATTAATTTGTAAATTACAAAGCCCTAATTTATACTGTTGAATTTTGAATTAAACAAGTTTGTTGGAATAATTATAATTTCTTTCGAATTATGTTAATTACATTCATTAAGGGCTGCAAAGTCGAAACACGTTCGCTGCTCCGTTATTAATTTTTAAATTTCATATAGCCACCTTTATTAAAAAGTATGATATACAATTTTGGCTTCCACATAGAGGAAATGTTGTGCACGGTCAAAATTAATGAGGAAACAGTGTGCAAAGGTTGGTTTTGCTTCCTTGATTTAGCTAATTAATATCATAATTTTTAAACACTATTTTTTAACAGGAATAAATTTATCAGCAAATAATCTTATTCTTAACAAAATTCGTGTTAAAATTTTCAATTAAATTTTTCTAAAATTGGCTGGGGATTAATTTTTATTAAAAAAATTCAAAAACCTAATATTTGCACGCATAGGTTCCCCGAAATTTCATTTGAATAATCTTTTGATTCTATCAAACATTCCTACAAAACTTGATACAAGTACAGAATTTTTTAAAATTCTTGCCAAATTCTATAGTATTAATTTGTTTAATATCAGTTCGTTTACGAAAAAAAATCACATTAACGTGTAAGCGATAATACGAAGTTATATCTCGCGCCCCCGAAAAGTATCATCTATATATTTTTGTAAGAGAGAAATCACAAGTGGGGGAACGGGAACCAATATGCTCCGAAATTTCTAAATCTCGATCTTTTTCGCTCTGGGGACGTCGTGCCGAGCACTTGTGTCACGAGTCATTCCAAGATCCGGGAAGTTGTTAAACTATTTCAATCATCACCATACATTTTGTGGATTGATCGAGCCTGGCCAGCCGACCTTCTTTCAATATCTTCTTTACCTCTGGACTAAACCATCATTGGTTTTCAATTAATGAAATTAAAAGATGAGTACTCATACAATTATTCTACAAAATGAAAATCATTGATACAAAATATGAAATGACGCTAATAATTTGAGAATGTATAAAATAAATAATAAATATAATAATGAATTTGATGTGAAATAAGGAATGTGAAAATGTTGAATATGATCTAAATAATAAGAGAAATACGAATTTTATATTGAGAAAATTAAACGAAAAAGGTATATTATAATACATACATATATATATCGTACAGATAATGATTGAAAAATAAAATTTGTTATGAATAACGAGGAAATAATGAAATTTATGATTTATGAGGAAATTTAATGATATTTATCTTAAATGTGATGTATTTGTGTGTTTTGTGTCTGCTTCGTCGAATTAACTTTATAATTCTGAGTGAATGATATATATAAGGTTTATTCATACTGCTATATTAAAAATCTCATAATCAATGCCGGAAATAATAATTTGTAGGGTACCAGTATTTTGTTTAATAATTTACATAATCCTTTTATTAGGTTTATGTTATTGGAATAAAATAGAGATTTTCATTTTTATTAATATGCAAAATCAACGTTAAAAGTGCTAAAAAGTTAATAATCTGAATATAAACTTATATCTTACAAACGAATATGCAAAGTTACTAATTTATTTAAATAACTATATTTCAAGTGAAGGACTCGAATATTCAGTGGTATCAATATTTGCTTTCTTCTTTTTTACTATTTAATCAAAGAATTAGATATCTTGAGTGAAAATTTTGAAGTAGACGACATATCTTCCACTCAAAGTTGTAAATGCCTAATACTTATAGAAATAATGATGATGATACGATCAGCTTTATGATTACGATTTTATAATAATAACATGTAGCGATTGTAATACGATGATTAAACTTTGGAATGGTTGCAAAAATTATTATTTTTCAACAAAAATTCACGATAATCCTTTTGAATAAATGAAAAAAAATAAGTTATGCATTAAGAAAGTAATGCATTACTAATTTCTTCCATTTTTTCCACTATTTCTTGCAATATTGAAGCGAAAATTAGTTTTTTTTTCAGCTATGCAAATGTTTACACTCTATTTTATAATCACTACATATTATTATTATGAAATCATAATAACAAAACAAATTGTACTGTAAACTATATCTCATGAATTAATGGGGATTTACAACTCTGCTTCTACTCACTTAATAAATAATATACAAAAATACTGGCAACCGCAATAACCATTTTTAAAACCCTTGAAACGAATTTGCGACTGACCATAATAATATATTTAATAATTGCTATAGCAAAAGGGACCTTTGGGCAAAAAAATGGTAAGAAGAGGTCGCCAACGTTGCCCTAAATCGCAACCATAAAGAGCATTTGTGAAACTTTTATGGCTGACATGAAAATTGTGGAGCCCGGGCGAGAGTCCAAAATCAATAAGTGTAGAAGGGACGATAAAGATCGCAAGCGAAGAATAAATATCGAAGACCACGTACGGCAAAGGGAGAGTTGTGTATTCAATGCATAAACCCTGTATTCAACCACCATATAGCGTATAAATAAGTGAATCCAAGGGGATTTTTACGAAGAGGATACGGCACGAAGACACACGTGGACTCTGGGGCGTTTTCGCAGAATTCTATTTGTCCGACATTAAACATGTCTGTCCTTCGTTGGTTAGTTGCGTCCTTGAAACCAGGAATCTTGTCCCCCGTTCCGGCGTTATATTTCGCCGGTAGTATCTCGTTGCTTTTGAATTCCCTCGCGTTCAATTCCCAGTCAGTACCTCTCGCCGAGATATAACCGACCAGGACTTTGAAGCTTGACCAACCACAACCGCAACGTCCATGGAGTACCCAACATCCCCCTCCCTTATCCCCAAACCCAGCACTCGAATAACTTATTAAATTAACGATCCTTCCGGTTCGAGATTAATTTCCGATGAAAGTGTACAGCATTTTAAGTTTACAAAATGGAGCATAAAAATTATATTGAAAAATGTTTCGAATTTTTTATTTAGTTTTATGGCGTCACGGAATGAATTTTCTGGTGCTTCATGGAATGAAATTACTAAGTAAAAATGAACTTGGATAATTTCGTAAATTAATGATCTTTTGTATCGAGATTAATTGTCGATTAAAATTGTACTTCATTTTATGTTTGCAAAATTGAGCATTTAATAACATTAACCGACACTGGTGGTTTTGCAGTCGGTACGTGGCTTTGTAGATTTTCTAACGTGGCTCACAGCCCGTGCAGAAATTAGTTCGGGCAGCCACGATTAAATAAGGGGCCTTTTTAGGTATAAACGTGGCATCCACAATAGGGAATCTACTCTAGAACCCTAAACGGAAAAAAAAGATTAGTTGCCATAACCAAGAAATGAGTTGACACAACTAATCGATTATTCTATTTCCCTAGCAACTCAGATGGTAATATCAACGATTCGAATGATAATACCGACGATTCGAATGGTAGTACCAACTATTCGAGTGGTAGTCCCAACGATTGGATTAGTTAACCTAACTAATCCAATCGAGAACTGATCGTGAATAGTTGAGGTTACTATTCGATATAGTTGAGGCAACTAATTTTTTAGACATTGTGCACAGCAAATCGAAAACGTAGTTGCCACAACCAAACTTTTTTTTCCGTGTACTAGGCTCAACAGAGGCGGCCACGACAAACTTCGGGGCCTAATCAGGCTTAAATGTGGAACCCTGACTAGGGTCGCCCATATTGAGCCTCTAAAGGCCCCGTACTTCAAGCGTGACTAGCCTAGTAGGGACCCTAATAGAACTGGGGCAAACTAGAAAGGGCCAAGTTGGAGCCCCAACTATATTTCTGCACGGGAGTGCTCCGTGACACATTCTTTTCGACGCTCGGTGCTTCATTGTACCACAAGATCCACACGGAGAGAAATTTTTGTGTTGTGACAACATAAAACGAGGACAACAAAAATCGTTACGTTAAGCTTGCAAAAAAATTGTTCAGCCCAGCAAAAAGATTTATCAGCCGAACAAAAGATTTGTCAGCATGGCAAAACTGATTTGTCAGTCGAACAAAAGATTTGCCTGCCTAACGTAACGTTTTCTGTTGTCCTCGTTTTATGTTGTCACAACGCAGAAATTTCTCTCCGTGCAGTGACATATTGCACCCCATTGGGCATCAACAAAGTTTTTAACAAAAAATAATGATTTATCGAACTAAATTTAACAAAATATGGTCACTGAGCAAAGCAGCGATAATTGGACTATCATTTACTATCGAAAACTCGATCTGTCTTTAAAAAAGTGACTTTTTACATTTTAACTGACAGCGGAAAAATTTGATTTGAAGGGTTCAAAATAATTTTTTTAAAAATAATTATTCACAAGACTTCATGATTTTTTTACGCTTGATGAAACTCAATTTACCTCAGTGCCCAATACAAAAAAAACATTATTTATGCACGTCAAACCTATGAGAAATTCCAAGTTGCTCACTCTGCCCCGTGACACATTGTACCCCACTCTCCCCTACAGTGTAGCTAAAAGTCGTCTGCGGAGACATTGGGAATTAGGTTAGCCTAGTGAAATGCGGGTATGGTAATAGGAGGAAGGGCGATAAAAGTCGATTGAAGACGTACCATGGAAGAATGAAAAATAATAAATACAGCCAAAACAAAGTATTCAATTATATTGAAAAATTATTTTTATTTTTTTATTCGCATAGCGTCCAAGCCAGTGCTTCACAGTAAGAAATTAGATGTGTGTAGAAACATTTTAGTACTATGCGTAATTACTTAAAAACCATTGAAAATAACGTTAAGCTAATTTTTCTCTTATTATTGAATAATTTTGACATAAGCGTAACTCAAATGGTTTTTCATTAAAAAATTCCCTATTTTTTATTGAAACTCAGCAAAACTTTTTAATTTACTACAAAAAATCCATTAAAAATACTACGAATTGAAATGAAACTCTCAAAACGAATTGTTGTATTTACATAAGGCCGGTAAAATTATGTAGTCTCAATAATGACATTTTTTTTTAATTCAGCCCCCTACGAGTTTTTATAGAGGGTCGGATCAGTTATATCTATATTTGTGTTTGTAGTTGCGTCAATGTTTGTCTTCGCTAAATTAACTGAGGCAAACTGCTCCCGCGGTCTGTGGCAACTTCTCCGCTGTATCACATTTATGAAAGGATACGGAAAAACGGTAGAAAAATCTTTAACGATACAATCGGTTTCAAATTCACTTCACTGTGCGAGAGATAATTGTGTGTCGTTCAAATGTAAACATTCGTATTACAGGTTGGCATATGTTTATCTGGAGCTGTTACGTCAGAATATTACAATGTTTCTCACATATACGATAAAGATCTGCAAACACTCAACCTACATATACTCCAATTTAGATGAAAACCCTACATATGATGCTTATCTTACTTATTTGACTGTTGAGGACATATGAAAAGAAAAATGCGTTGTTAGCCCCTTAAAGAAATATTTTTTTGATATCTGTCAAAATTAATTTTTGATTTTATACTCTTCATATTTTTATAACAAAACTGGTAGGTGAAATGTGCTTAAATAATTACCAGTTGCTCAGAGAATGTATCTGTTCAGCATAAGCGCAGCGATTTAAGATAAAGATGAAATGATTTGAAGAGTAATTAAATTTTTTAAAAATGTAAGCTGATTATAAGTTCACCAGTCTTCAGAAGGGAAAAAATCAAACACATCCTGTAAAAATACATCTTACACTGAGAGAAAATTATGGTATTAGTAACTATAAAGTGACAACTATTCATTTATGGTTGGTACAACAATTTTTTTATAGCTGACACAACTATCAAATAGTTACTGTAACTAGCAAATAGTTACCATAACTATTTTCGTAGTTATTGTAACTATAAAACTAGTTGCATATATTAAAAATGAATAGTTGTCACTTTATAGTTGACTGTGCTATTACGATTTCTCTGAGTGCAAGCACAGCTCAGAATAATTTTGGAATTTTTAGCCTACCAGTTCTTTTAGTAGTTCGAAAAAATACTTTAAGTCGTTGTTACGTCCTAGACATTCTTTCGTCTTATTCCCGATTATTATTATCTACTTTAATTATTGTAATTAATTATCACTTTTAACTCTTAGATCTTATACATTCGGTATTTCTCTTCTTGTTAACGACTTTTATACGAAAACCAAAAGGAAGTTGTCTAGATGCAGTTTTTTTAATTGGACCGAATGTTAGTATTAGATTTCTGTAAATTAATGTCAGCTCAATTATTGCTACTTTCCTGTAGTCCAGACGCCAGAGGGGGTTCTGTGTGCCATTCGAGGTCCGCGAAATATTCTTGATGCAGATGATAGGTTTTGACCTCCTGAACACGAATATATAAGGTGTTTTGCGGAAAACCCGGTCGTTTAGTTATTAATCGCAATTGTTTATTAACAATAGAAATTGTTGTTTTTTTGAACTCGGATATTTTTTTTTGTATAGTCCTGTCAATTCTGAGACGAAAAGGTCCCATACAATTTTGCTCTACAATCCATAGATTCGGAGCAATAAATTGTTGAAAGTTGCAATTAGACCAAAATTGCTCTTCTTAACAAATTAGTAGCTTCGAAAATATAAGTCGTAAAAAAAAATGTAAAGGAACTAATTTTGCCCAATGAACCGAGGAATATGAAAAAAGAATCCGAACACGAGCAGAACAAAAAATAATTATTTATGAAGAGTCGCGAAACGGTATTTTTTCTCTCATAACGACGCTCGATGCGTATGTTATGAGAGAAAAAATACCGTTTCGCGACTCTTCATAAATAATTATTTTTTGTTCTGCTCGTGTTCGCATTTATTTTTTCATATTCCTCGGTTCATTGGGCAAAATTAGTTCCTTTACATTTTTTTTTACGACTTATATTTTCGAAGTTACTAATTTGTTAAGAAGAGCAATTTTGGTCTAATTGCAACTTTCAACAATTTATTGCTGAACGACGCTCGATGCGTATGTTATGAGAGAAAAAATACCGTTTCGCGACTCTTCATAAATAATTATTTTTTGTTCTGCTCGTGTTCGCATTTATTTTTTCATATTCCTCGGTTCATTGGGCAAAATTAGTTCCTTTACATTTTTTTTTACGACTTATATTTTCGAAGTTACTAATTTGTTAAGAAGAGCAATTTTGGTCTAATTGCAACTTTCAACAATTTATTGCTCCGAATCTATGGATTGTAGAGCAAAATTGTATGGGACCTTTTCGACTCAGAATTGACAGGACTATACAAAAAAAAATATCCGAGTTAAAAAAAACAACAATTTCTATTGTTAATAAACAATTGCGATTAATAACTAAACGACCGGGTTTTCCGCAAAACACCTTATATATTCGTGTTCAGGAGGTCAAAACCTATCATTTGCATCAAGAATATTTCGCGGACCTCGAATGGCACACAGAACCCCCTCTGGCGTCTGGACTACTGCACGGACAAACAATTTTGGTTGGGCAACTACGTTTCGAATTTGCTGTACACGATGTCTAAAAAATTCGTTGCCTCAACCATATCGAATAGCAATCTCAATTATTCACAATTAGTTCTCGCGAGATTAGTTAGGTTAACTAATCGAATCGTTGGGACTACCAATCGAATCGTCGGTATTACCATTCGAATCGTCGGTATTACCATTTGAGTTGTAAGATAAATAGAATAATCGATTGGTTGTGTCAACTCATTTCTTGGTTATGGCAACTAATCTTTTTTTCTGTGCATCATTTGAGTTGTAAGGGAAATAGAATAATCGATTGGTTGTGCCAAATCATTTTTTGGTTATGGCAACTAATTTTTTCTTTCCGTGTGCTATTCTGATGGCCACGCATGCAGCGCGATGTCAGCATCTATGGACCGCATCACAACTATACCCACAATTCCCCCACGATACCAACAACCTTTCTCCTTTTGTTCTTAAGTTCTTTAATCAGTCCCAATTCAAATCTCAAACAATTTAGTTATAAATCTTAAACTATTAAACCTCTATTATTTAGTGTTAAAATCACGGCCATATATATTATAATAACAAATAATTCAGCGTTTAATCCAATTATTTAAATAATGAAACAAATTGCGCGTGATAATTCAAAATATTAATTTTTATTATTAATCGAAAAAATATCCTAAATTAATCTTGATATTATATGTTACGTCGAAATAAGAACAAGACATAACAGGGGTCATCATATATTTTTTCATATAATATCAGGAAACAAACATTTGCGGTCAATGAATATAACCAATCTTGGCCTAAATCCCTTCCACTAAATAACATAATATTTTCCGAATTTGACATTATCTACGTGTGACTAATAATAAATAATGTTAATAAATAATTCAGCGTTTAATCCAATTATTTTGAATAATAAAACAAATTGCGCGTAATAATTCAAAATATTAATTTTAATTATTAATCGAAAAAATATCCTAAATTTATTTTGATATTATATGTTACGTCGAAATAAGAACAAGACGTAACAGGGGTCATCATATATTTTTTCATATAATATCAGGAAACAAACATTTGCGGTCAACGAATATAATCAATTTTGGCCTAAATCCCTTCCATTAAATAACATTATATTTTCCTAATTTGACATTATCTACGTTTGGCGGAAATGAGCTTTCTCATTAAGTCGATTTGTATGTACGGATTTGTAGGCCACATCGACTCGTTACCCCCCAGAGTGCGGTCTGAGAGACATCAGACTGCCTAGAGGATTAATGTCCACAGTCCATTTGCAAATCCGCGAAGTGCCGAACACCTCTCTTAAGTCGTTTCTGGAAATGCTAGGCCCTTCAGAGGAGTCGGTATTAATGGGATCAAGAGATTACATTTTCAAGGAATCAGTTGTATACAAAACGTGGACCCTCAACCGGCACGTTTTGCCATTTACTGGAGTACAAAATAATTGAAAACAGACTATTTATTTTATCTCTATGGTATTTAATGTCTATAAACATTCATAAAATTGTTCTTTATAATCATAATAAATGTTATCAAAACCCTGTTAACCGATTTTTTTTAAAAATTGTTCAAGTACCATCGACCGATATTGCGAACAATTTTAAAGGCCAACTGGGAGAGGTACATGGAAAATCCAATACTAAAGCTTTAGTGCCAATCATAATAAATTCGGACGAAATTCTGTTAATCGATTTTTACTCCCGACTGCCCGCAGGGCAAAAAGACGCGAATATGTGGTTCACTGGCATGGCCCGAATATGCACATTTCTATTAGTAAAATGTTCTGTAAAATGGATAAGGATATCTTAACAGAATTTGGTACACAGGTTATATGTAGCGATTCATGTGTCTTTTTTCATAAATTTTATGTATTAGGTGCGATTTCCGAAAGATATAAGCGTTTAAACAAAGAACCTATTTGTCTGTTTGAATATATCGAAACGTAACAAGATGGCCGCCATTATTGCGTATTCTGTAACTCACTTCACAGCGCTTATAGTCAAGTATTAGAATTACTTTAAAAACGATGAAAAATTTTAAAAACTCCCGACTGAAAAAATTAGTGTAATTAATAAACGAATTCGGTAAATGAAAAATGGTTACGAATTAATCTCCCGGCTATAATATTGTGTTGTAATTTTTATTTAAAAAAAATTCAGAAAATTGTTTAAGTAGGTTTGACCAATATTGGAAACAATGCTAAGGAACAACTGGGAAAAGTATTTTCGAAAGCCTATACTGAAGCTTTAGTGCACTTAAATTTCAAACTCTGTATCATCGGACCAATGAATATTTAAGCTGACCATTTACTCGTCGTGATCGGCAATCCGGTACCTAAACTTTGGGCACAGTGAAACTTAAGTACAGCTATATAGCACAGAGGCACTTGTATAACTCTGACATTAATTTCTCTACCAGTTTATAATCCACCCAGTAATTTTGTCATTCGTAACTTGCGACGGAAAATCGGAAGTGCAAGTTCGACTTCAAAGTAAAATTCAAATCATGATTTTCTGTCGCAAAATAGTCAGATAAATATTTTTGTTCAGCCATTCGTGACCTTTATTTTTATTTCAAATTTTAGAGAACCTTCAGCATTGTCATACGTATAAAAAAAATTGCCGTTGATTTCGAAATAGTGACTGATAATAATATTTTTTTAGTTCGAATATCTGAACTCCATAACGATTTTTAATTTGGTGAAAAAAATTATTCATCTGATTATTTTTCCAATCCAAAGTTTCGTCCAATAGAATTGCACCATTCGACGTCACATGGTACAACCTACACGGTTTCAAACTGATAATTGTTTAATAATTTTGTCTGTTGGTTGCTATATATACAACAAAAAAAGATCATTCAGCCGCGTTAATCATCTGTCAAACTGACAGATTAAATTTAATTGTCGCAATCAAAGGATTTTCATTAAACTAGATTTTGTTCTCCTGACTGAATGGTAATTTTCGTCTCATGGTGTAATTCCATTGGTCGGAATTTGGATGAGAAAAATAATCCCCCGAATACCAGTCGAGCTTCGAAATTAATCTGATATTTCCCTCAAGGTTTTCTGCACACAAATGAGCTCGTTAAGTTTTTCAGAAAAATCATTAACCTAGAAAAGTTGACACGTTCATTTGTTTGAACGTGTTCATTATTTTGTTGATTATTATTTCTTAAACTTTTAATTAAAGAAATAATAATCATTAATAATAATAATAATAATATCTAATTAAAGAAAACAAAGTTAAATGTGTCTACGATAATTGGTAAAAATGATCATATTTTACATTATATTTATCCTGTACGATTTTTCCTTTCCAAGATATAAATAGTTTGAAAAAAAAGTAACCACCATATTTTTGAGAAAAAAAATCTGTAAAAGAAATATCAGAGCAGGATTTAAAAAAAAGTCTGACCAGGTAATAAATGTATTTTTCAGCTATATATATATATTTTCGAAGCCTTCTCTTCCAAGTGGCTCCTCTTTCACCTCCACCTAATACTTTTTTCAAAAGCTCGTGCCCTTCCATAAATAAATAAATAAAAAAGGCAGAGTGGTTTCCAAGTGCTTCTCAAAGATGCCCTTGAGGCTTTGCAAATCAAACTTTTCCTTTTGGAGGGCAGAATTAATTTGGGAACACGGAAGAAATGGGTTAAATTGAAATAAGCTTCCTGCTCATAGTCTGTAATTAGTAATCACGTTATCGCTACACAGAGGCTTAAGTAATAGACCCAGACAGCCCAATATCGAACGACTGGATGACCGAAGGAGAAGCTATTGTACCTTCCATCGACCCATCGCATCTAAACTTAGTGCTGCGATTGCTATTATATCTGCTGGGATCTTGTGGACACTGCTACACTGTCCTACAACTTATCTACTGTACGGAATATCGGTGTAAGTGTATTTATACGTCTATAGAGACTCATATATGCCAAAGCTCAAGCGTATAAATCGATAACCACGGACAGCCTAGGTAATTTTAGCTACGTGCTCATCTTTCCACAAATTTTAACTCATAAGTGTCGAAATCCTCTTGACACATAAATTCAAAAAATGCGTTAAGTTTTTATTTGTCTTTCAATCGAGAGTACACGGAGAGGAATTTCTGTGTCTTAACAACAAAAAACGGTAACAAAAATCGTTTTGTTAGGCTAACAAAAAAAATTGTTCAGCCCAGCAAAAAGATTTGTTAGACAAACAGAAGATTTATCAGCATAGCAAAACCGATTTGTCAGCCTAACGTAACGATTTTTTTGTAACACGTGCATGAACAGCGGTGCTTTTCATGGCAGTTTTGCGGGCGGAAAGTGGCTAGTTTCATAGCAGTGTTGAAACGATAGGTTGGCGCATGCGCAGTTCGCAATTCCTTCACTTTCGACCCTAGGGTGGAAAGTTGGTAACCTCACTTTTCACTGTTCGTCCCGCAAAACTACCATTCAAAGCTCCACTATTCATGCACTTGTTACAAAAAGTATGGTGTGCAACATGGGCCGAAAATTGGCGTTTGCGACTCGTGGGATTGCAGCCCTCGCTTCGCTCGAGCGACAACCTCACACTCGTCACAATCGCCAACTTTCGGCCCTTGTTGCACAATATACTATTATATCACTCCGTGCGTAAAACGCGGTTTTACGCACGCTTCGCGTACATCAAACCCCATTTACACACCTCGTGAAATAACATTTTGTACGATACTCGTGCAAAAAATGTTTTCTTAACTCGTGTGATTGCAAAACTCGCCTTCGGCTCGTGTTACAAACTCACACTCGCCAAAAAAAGTTTTTTCGCACTAGTATCGTAATGTACTATTGTTGTCACCGTTTTATGTTGTCATGACACATAAATTTCTCTCCGTTTAACCTATTGAACGGAAATATAAGACATTTTTGCTCAATCGAAAATAGACTGGTATTACTATGAATAAAATGAGATTGTATAAATAGATAAGGAAGATAAAAAGTAATGTGTTATTATTGTAGAAAAAGTCACGTGGGCAAGTCGTTAATGTATAGAGGTAAAGCATTGTACGGTAAAACGTTGTGTGATTAGATCGGCAGACCCCCTATCGACCTTACTATTACCCTCTACGTGCAAGGTCCACTGCACAGATCAGTTGATTCGTCGGAGACTTGAAGTTACTATTAAATAACTTTTTGTTCATTCAGGAATCGATACAATACTGAAATCGTTATACATATTAAGAAACTGGTATAATGGGTTTATTTGAAGTATGTTCATTGATATGTAATAATTCTTTTATCACAATTTATATGAAATCAATATGTATATATATATATATATATTTAACTTATTTAAACCGAATAATATTCTATTCTACAGAAATCATTTGAATGAAATAAATCTTATTCGTCCGACCATTAAATAGACAAATTTAATTCTATTATAGCCCGATATGATTTAATTCCAATAAAATAGAATTTATGTAATTCAAATAAGATGCATTTCATTAAAATGAATTTTATTTCAATAAAATCTGGATTCTATAATTCAAATGCAATTTTATTCGATTCAAAGAAACTCATCAGACACTTTTGTATGGTTGTGTAATTTCATTCCAGTGCAGGAAAATTGCATGAAAAAGGATTTAAAAAAAAAGGAGCTGTGAAAAAAATGCTTTTTATGCCACTATCGACTGCCCTATATATCTCGTCCAAGGACATCGTCACCACAAAACTTGTTACGAAGAATCCCCCAGCAGCTTATGCGAGGATCGATGAAATTTCTGTGCACACACAAGTATAAATTTACTGAAACGTTTCTCGGCATGATTGCGACGGGATTTGAGGTATTTTTGGGTTGTTAATTCGCTTTTGGCCAGGAAACCAGAAAAATGTGCTATGAGAGACAAAATCTGGAACACCGAAGAGGCCAACACGTGAATTTATTGTGTTTCACGTTACCAAATCGTTCCTTCGGACGTCAACGCCTTTCATCGACCCCCAAGGCCCTGTAGCGGTATTGAGAGGGTGAATGAGTGGAGGGGAAGAGAAATCGGGGCTGTGAGCCCAAGTGTGCGAGACAACCAGACAATGCTAAAGCTTTATATATAGAAGAAACCTCGTCAATCCACTGAGAAAGGGATTTCAAACACGGATATATCGCCTTTACTACTAAAGTAAGGCGAAGTAAACAAAAAAGAAAAAAAAATGTCAAGGCAATTAAACCTCGAGCTTGTCACGCGACATCCAACTTTGATCTACGTGGCTGAGAGCTCGAATTTTATTTTTATAATTTACAAACCAGAGATGTAAAATAATAAACGTGACTTTATCTTTGACTATTGAATTGTAGAAATGAATCTGGTATTCAAATTTATCTCTAGTGGGGTAGATGCACCTTTGGCTCGGTTTTTATGCCAAATTTAATAAATATATTGTGTAGCAATTTTTTAAAAAATTAAATATGAATATTTTTTTATTCGTAGGTTGATGATTATGGTATATAAAATACTATTTTTTCGACTTTTTTTTTAACTCTTCTTGTATTTACATACTATTTTTGTTTCCTATATGATGGATTTTCTTTTTTGTCTGATGAATAAAAAAGTGTGTAAAAAAAGTATAAACAATATTTAACGTTTCATGTACTGGTGTATACTAGATGTACATACGTTATATGTTTTATATGCATTATGAATGAATGAATGAATATTCTTAGCGTGTATACGAAGCATGATTAGTTTTAACGGTCTAGACGCGTGTGTTGATAATTTTAAAAAAAGCCTCTTAAATTGAAGCTGTCAAAAAGTAAAACTAAGATCTCAAGCCACTCACGTTTTCAGCGAAAAGAAGGTGATTTATTTTCAGCGATAATTATAATATATATTCGATAAAAATATCTTTAATACACTGTAAACGTTTTATGTGCCGAATAACCCTCAAAATATATGACATATATTCATTGAATTTGCGTGTAAAGTATATGACATATATCCATCGCATTTGACTGAAAGTATATTTTCCCGACAGCGCTAAAATGACCATATTTCATCCCTGCAACGCGTGAGGAAAGTTACCGATTCTTGACCACCGGTAGGAAAAGTACTTTTTTTTTTACTAACGTAACAGGCATAAAAATATAGTCATTTTTTTAATTAGCCGGAAAAAAAGTATATTATGCTACTCGGGAAGAGCGAAAAACTTCACTTTCCTCCCTTGTAACATAATGTACTATTTCCAATATACTATATGTATATGGGATGCTCCCGTTAGCTATTAATATAAATCTGACATACATATATGACATACATCCATCGCATTTGACTGAAAGTATATTTTCCCGACTGCGCTAAAATGACCATATTTCATCCCTGCAACGCGTGAGGAAAGTTACCGATTCTTGACCACCGGTAGGAAAAGTCCTTTTTTATTACTAACGTGACAGGCATAAAAATATAGTCACTTTTTAATTAGCCGGAAACAAGTATATTATGCTACACGGGAAGGGCGTACAACTTCACTTTCCTCCCTTGTAGCATAATGTACTATTTCCAATATACTATATTTATATGGGATGCTCCCGTTAGCTATTAATATAAATCTGACATACATATATGACATACATCCATCGCATTTGACTGAAAGTATATTTTCCTGACTGCCCTAAAATGACCATATTTCATACCTGCAACGCGTGAGGAAAGTTACCGATTCTTGCCTACCGGTAGGAAAAGTACTTTTTTATTACTAACGTGACAGGCATAAAAATATAGTCATTTTTTTAATTAGCCGGAAAAAAGTATATTATGCTACACGGGAAGGGCGAAAAACTTCACTTTCCTCCCTTGTAGCATAATGTACTATTTCCAATATACTATATTTATATGGGATGCTCCCGTTAGCTATTAATATAAATCTGACATACATATATGACATACATTCATCGCATTTGACTGAAAGTATATTTTCCCGACTGCGCTGAAATGTCCATATTTCATCCCTGCAACGCGTGAGGAAAGTTACCGATTCTTGCCCAGCGGTAGGAAAAGTACTTTTTTTTTACTAACGTGACAGGCATAAAAATATAGTCATTTTTTTAATTAGCCGGAAAAAAGTATATTATGCTACACGGGAAGGGCGAAAAACTTCACTTTCCTCCCTTGTAGCATAATGTACTATTTTCAATATACTATATTTATGTGGGATGCTCCCGTTAGCTATTAATATAAATCAGAAAAATAACTTGCAAAATCGTTTTTTTATTCCAAGACCTGATTACGTTCGTGCCATGATGGTATAAAAGAAAAAAGGTGTATCGGAATCCGAGCGAAACTCGAAGCGTCATCGGCATCGCGAGCCCCGCGCAAGCCAACCCTCTTCAACCCCATTGACCCGAGGTAATTTCGTTCTTCTTGGGCTACGTACTTCCGCGGTGAAGAATTGCCGCACCAACTTTTCCCCCCTCTCAGCTATTACCACCACCAATAAACCCAAAGCAATAACCATCATTCCTCTATATCGAAATAGGTGACATATGTCTAATCAACGTCACGCCAGACATGCAGAGCAAAAAAACATGCTATTCAACGCGATACAGTAATATCCACAAACTATTTTTACCAGGCGCGAGTTAAATATGTTATCTCGCTCTCGATTAACACTGCGATCTATATTTCAATGTCTGGATTGAAAAGAACAAAAATGTAGCCGACAAAATTTGTGCTTGATAACTAAAAATTTCGTCATATTTTATATAATTTTTATAATTTTGTTCTCAGGGCAAAGCCCAGAGATTCCTAAAAATATAGCACGAAATTTGAGGAAGGTTTTGTGATATTCCTCACGAATTTTCTCTATCCCAACAATACCGAAGTAAAACGTAAAATCAAAAAAGCACTATCCGCACCTTTTAGCAAAATTGAGCTGAGCTGAATGTTATTGTCCTCTCGTTTAACGTCGATCTATAGTTCCAATGCTACAAAGCCCAGAAAATCCCCGCGAAAATCTCGTAAAACGTGCAGCCCGAATTTTGCAAGCTTTTCGAAATATTTTTCATAGCCTTTTCTTACGTCAGTCGCACTGATATATTTTATATAGTAAAGTAATAACCCGTAAAATCGAAAAAGTTCCCTTCCTACCTTCCAGCAAAACTGTACTGAGCTGTATGTTATCGAACCCACAGTTACCGTCGATCTATATTTCACTGCCTACGCTTGTAGCTCAGCAAATAAGCGCGTTAAACACGTAAAACTGCATCAATAATTTTAAGAAACTGTCTTTATATTCCTCAACCTTATTCTCTCGTCAGTCGCACCAATATATAATAATATATATTAAAAAAAGCTCCCTTCGTACATTCCGTCAAAACTATGTTATCGAACTTCCAATAAACGTCGATCTATATATCACTGCCCAGAAAATCTACGCAAGAAACTTGCAAAACTGCAGCACAAATTTTCTATCCCTTTTGCAATATTCCTCACAGCCTTTCACCGTGTGACTAACACCGATTTTCTGAAGTAAAATGTGGAATCGAAGCTCGTAAAAAAATGATGCAAAATTCCTACTTGATAATTCTTTTCAGCCAAACGAAACAATGAATATTCCTGCGTCTTCTGTAACACTGTGTGTAGAGTACTCACGGTTATCCCGTTGATAGGAGCTCTCCTCGTTCACGTAGCAAACACGTCCACTCCTTTCCCCAGTGCAATAAATATATATCCGCTCGCGTATTCGTCGGTCGACTCTATATGTATATAGATTTGTGCTTCCGGTCGATTTAATAGAAAACCGCGACTCAGTGGGTTACAACAATGTAACAAAGATAATAATCGAATAAATATAACCCGTGTTGTTTATAAGTACATCGTTACACCCTGGGCGAGTACATGCACAAGTAGCAGCAGCAGCAGCAGCAGCAGCAGCGGCAGCAGCAGCGTAGACGTTGGAAAATCTATCGTTGAGCCACGGGCCTCTACAGAAGGGTATCAAGTGCGCCTGACCGTACCTCGGAAGGGAACATGGCCGCGCGACGAAACGACGAAATCGATAAAACGCGAGTTACGTTTTCCACCGTCGGACGCGCGAGGATACGAATCCCACCCTCCACGACCCCCACGCGCGTTGCTCGTGCTTGCGCTCGCGCTGTGTGATGCTGCACGTACAGGGATGTATTTACCAAACAGTGTCGCCCTGTCTTTAAAAGACATTTTTTTTTCACCCTCTTCGGAGCGAAAAACAGATTTTTTCCAATGACAATGAAGGGCATACTTTGAGGTCCCTGGTAAAAATAAATTACACTGTTAAAAATTTTAATTTAATATACAAAACGATATGAGATTGACGATTCGGGTACATCCGTATTAATATACTTTTATTGGTAATTTTAGAATAGTATAAGAATTCTACGATAACTGGTATTTGAAAATTACCATAAGTAAAAAAAATTATCTATAGAGTATATAAAAAATATATATAATTTTGAACATAAAATTAGGCATATGTAGTTTGTATGTACTCTATATGCAATCTATATACAATTTATACATGATGGCAACTTCACAGTTGGCCTTGTATATAAATTGAATATATATGTTGTATATGCCTTGTATATAAGTTGAATATATAATATGAATTCCATATTAATTTACTTTTATTGGTAATTTTAGAATAGTATAAGAATTCTACGATAACTGGTATTTGAAAATTACCACAAGTAAAAAAAATTATCTATAGAGTATATAAAAAATATATATAATTTTAAACATAAAATTGGGCATATATAGTTTATATGTACTCTATACGCAATCTACATACAATTTATACATGATGGCAACTTTACAGTTGGCCTTGTATATAAATTGAATATATATGTTGTATATGCCTTGTATATAAGTTGAATATATAATATGAATTCCATATTAATTTACTTTTATTGGTAATTTTAGAATAGTATAAGAATTCTACGATAACTGGTATTTGAAAATTACCATAAGTAAAAAAAATTATCTATAGAGTATATAAAAAATATATATAATTTTGAACATAAAATTGGGCATATGTAGTTTGTATATACTCTATATGCAATCTATATACAATTTATACATAATGGCAACTTCACAGTTGGCCTTGTATATAAATTGAATGTATATGTTGTATATGCCTTGTATATAAGTTGAATATATAATCTGAATATAAATTGGTATATGAATTCCTTATTAATTTACTTTTATTGGTAATTTTAGAATAGTATAAGAATTCTACGATAACTGGTATTTGAAAATTACCTGAAGTAAAAAAAATTATCTATAGAGTATATAAAAAATATATATAATTTTAAACATAAAATTGGGCATATGTAGTTTGTATGTACTGTATATGCAATCTATATACAATTTATACATGATGGCAACTTCACAGTTGGCCTTATATATAAATAGAATATATATGTTGTATATGCCTTGTATATAAGTTGAATATATAATATGAATATAAATTGGAATATGAATTCCATATTAATATACTTTTATTGGTAATTTTAGAATAGTATAAGAATTCTACGATAACTGGTATTTGAAAATTACCTCAAGTAAAAAAATTATCTATAGAGTATATAAAAAATATATATAATTTTGAACATAAAATTGGGCATATGTAGTTTGTATGTACTCTATATGCAATCTATATACAATTTATACATGATGGCAACTTCACAGTTGGCCTTGTATATAAATTGAATATATATGTTGTATATGCCTTGTATATAAGTTGAATATATAATATGAATATAAATTGGTATATGAAAATGGGCATATATAGTTTATATGTACTCTATATGCATATGAAGTTGCCATTATACATAATGGCAACTTCACAGTTGGCCTTGTATATAAATTGAATATATATGTTGTACATGCCTTGTATATAAGTTGAATATATAATATGAATATAAATTGGTATATGAATTCCATATTAATTTACTTTTATTGGTAATTTTAGAATAGTATAAGAATTCTACGATAACTGGTATTTGAAAATTACCACAAGTACAAAAAATTATCTATAGAGTATATAAAAAATATATATAATTTTGAACATAAAATTGGGCATATGTAGTTTGTATGTACTTCATATGCAATCTATATACAATTTATACATAATGGCAACTTCACAGTTGGCCTTGTATATAAATTGAATATATATGTTGTACATGCCTTGTATATAAGTTGAATATATAATATGAATATAAATTGGAATATGAATTCCATATTAATATACTTTTATTGGTAATTTTAGAATAGTATAAGAATTCTACGATAACTGGTATTTGAAAATTACCTCAAGTAAAAAAAATTATCTATAGAGTATATAAAAAATATATATAATTTTGAACATAAAATTGGGCATATGTAGTTTGTATGTACTCTATATGCAATCTATATACAATTTATACATAATGGCAACTTCACAGTTGGCCTTGTATATAAATTGAATATATATATTGTATATGCCTTGTATATAAGTTGAATATATAATATGAATATAAATTGGTATATGAAATTGGGCATATATAGTTTATATGTACTCTATATGCATATGAAGTTGCCATTATACATAATGGCAACTTCACAGTTGCCCTTGTATATAAATTGAATATATATGTTGTATATGCCTTGTATATAAGTTGAATATATAATATGAATATAAATTGGTATATGAATTCCATATTAATATACTTTTATTGGTAATTTTAGAAAAGTATAAGAATTCTACGATAACTGGTATTGGAAAATTACCACAAGTACAAAAAATTATCTATAGAGTATATAAAAAATATATATAATTTTGAACATAAAATTGGGCATATGTAGTTTGTATGTACTCTATATGCAATCTATATACAATTTATACATAATGCCAACTTCACAGTTGGCCTTGTATATAAATTGAATATAGATTGTGTATAGAGTTTATACAGACTATATATGTCCATTTCCAAATGTCGGACTATATATAATTTTTTTACTTGAAACAGTACGTTATTATTTTAATCTTCATTTTAATATACCAATATTGTATTTGTCAATGACGAATGCATCTGAAAATCAATGTACGATATATGCATCCGAGCTTTACACTGTAAAAAAATCTACTTGAAATTTAATGTACAAGTACTGGAAGTTTTTATGCAAAAACTGTTGTATTAAATTTAATATACAGGTGTGATGTAAAGTATGGTACAGCAAATTGAATAATTTCCTTTAATTTTATAGTAAAAGAATTTGAATTTTAAGAATTTTCTTTAATTTTACTGCAAAAGTACATTAATTTTATACCACAATTGTAAATTAAATTTAGATGACGAGTTTATGCATAAATACTTACAGTATTTTTTAACAGTGTACAACCGGTATATTCATTTACAAAAAAAAAGGTTTACACTGTATAGAGACAGATCGATAGAATTTGAATGGGATTTAATCGTATGTTATCATCGCTATCTATTCGGACTTTGATCAATTTTTATACAAATTGAATGGTTCCCATGCAGAAATTGTGATAGGGATCCAGCTGGATACCTGCTGGATTCCCTATGTACAGCTCGGGATCTAGTCATAGATCCAGTCAGAATCCAAAGATGTATGTAATGGTCGCAAATTGGATTCTTGGATGGGGATACGCGATCGTATCACCGTCTGGACTCCAGACCAGTAAAAAGTCTCAGCAATGTCCAGTACTCCGTTAATAACTGATTTTTTAATTCAAAATCGGATTCTAGCTGGATTCTAATAGGGATACTCGATTTACGATGCCCCTGCGATGTCCCGTTACGAATGGGTAATTGAAAAGTCCCCGAGTTAAAATTTAAACCCTTCCAACACCCTTCGTTGAATTAAAATGGGTAAAGTATGCCACTTTTGGAGGTTTATACAAGGGTCTAAGAACCTCATCTCACTCTGTACAACCTAATTGGAAGTCCAAATATAAGAATGCCAGTCTACAGTATCAGTCTACAGTAATATCTGCCATTTTCGGAGGTTTTAACAAGTGTCAAAGGAATGGAGGAACCTCCGGTTACCCTGCGGGACTGCTACATTTAGGTTTTGAAGAGGGTCTAATTTTCAACTCGGGTCCAAATTGGGATCCATCTGGATTCTTATATGGACACTTTACTTCGGAATTCGTTCCAATTTTACCATTTACGCTAATAACTGATTTTACTTTCCAAATTGGGATCCATCTGGTTTATTACATGGACACCACTGTTGAGGAATCCCTAATAGATCTAGATGGGAGTTCGATCGTAAATCGGGACTCACTGAAAGATTTCTGCACAGGTTGTTATTAGTTTCTTATATTTTTCGTTTTCTATGTGTTAAATACCCCGTGCAGAAGTTAGTTCGGGCAGCCGCGATTAAATAAGGGGCCTTTTTAGGTATAAACGTGGCATCCACAATAGGGAATCTACTCTAGAACCCTACTAGGCTCAACAGAGGCGGCCACGACAAACTTCGGGGCCTAATCAGGCTTAAATGTGGAACTCTCATTAGGGTCGCCCATATTGAGCCTCTAAAGGCTCCGTACTTCAAGCGTGACTAGCCTAGTAGGGACCCTATTACAATTAGGGCAATCTAGAAAGGGCCAAGTTGGAGCCCGAACTATATTTCTGCATGGGACGATAGATACGTTATCGATATGTATGGTGCATCAACGGATTTATAATATTTTATATTGAATTTATGTTTTGTTACTTGTAAATTTTTATCTATTTGGGGTGTATCGTGCTATATTGTAAATATATGATTCAACATTAATTGTTCGCAATCAAACAGGCATCAATAGAGTGAATCTATCATTTTCTATCGTCTCACAATTATAGAAAGTATATCGGAATAAATTGTATGTGTTTGTAATGATTGACTCGTTTCTCTTCTCATCGTTTCACAGCTATAGGAAGTCATGATGCCCAGTCATAATGAATGTTGAATATAAATATATGAATCCAAAGATTCGTGGATGAAACTTTTTATTAAATGAAAAATGTAATATTTTTAATATTTCTCCTATAATCGTATATTTTTATTATTAAATTTAATACAAAAAGTGTACTGCTTAAAATAATATTACAGGATGTGGAAGATACACATAGGATTTCGATCGTAAATTTATGATAGTACTTCGTAAATTCGCGAACCAAAGTCCGTATTCGGAACGATCGGATTTTTAAAACATCGTTTCCCAAGTAAAAAAATTATATATAGAGTATATAAAAAATATATATAGTTTTAAACATAGAATTGGGCATATATGATTTTTATAAAATCTATATGAGGAATTCCACGGGACTTTCGCCACCCCCAGAAAAAAAAATTCTCAAATTTTATCTAAAAATCGGGTTCAGCGGTGTCTATTGATGGACCAAATTTCAAAATTCTAAAAAAATAGTTGACCGGAATATGCAATTTTTTTCGTTTTTTATCGTTTTTCATTTAATCTGTAATATCTCAGAAACTATTGATCGTATCGAAATCATTAAAAGACGAAAATGTGCATTTTTTATGGCCAACAAGAAAAAAATATATTCAAAATTAATTGCTTAATTTCAGGTCACATTTTATGGAAAAAACAACAAAATTATTTTTTTTTTTATGGTTGGACTTCAGATTTTTTCATCGGACAAATTGTCTCGGAATCTTTGAGTGATCGCCGAATTTTGAGTATTTTTTTTTTCATGGGATGGCCCAATGCTGTGAGGTTACAGCAATTTGAATGTTAAAATTAAAATTAAAATTAAAAACATTCAAATTGCTGTAACCTCACAGCATTGGGCCATCCCATGAAAAAAAAAATACTCCAAATTCGGCGATCACTCAAAGATTCCGAGGCAATTTGTCCGGTGAAAAAATCTGAAGTCCAACCATTTTAATTAATTTTCATTTTGAATATGGATTTTTTTATATATATTAAAAACATTCAGATTGCTGTAACGTCACAGCATTGGGCCATCCCATGAAAAAAAAAATACTGAAAATTCGGCGATCACTCAAAGTTTCCGGACAATTTGTCTGATGAAGAAATCTGAAGTCGAACCATAAAAAAAAAATAATTTTGTTGTTTTTTCCATAAAATGTGACCTGAAATTAAACAATTAATTTTGAATATATTTTTTTCTTGTTGGCCATAAAAAAATGCACATTTTCGTCTTTTAATGATTTCGATACGATCAATAGTTTCTGAGATATTACAGATTAAATGAAAAACGATAAAAAACGAAAAAATTTGCATATTCCGGTCAACTATTTTTTTAGAATTTTGAAATTTGGTCCATCAATAGACACCGCTGAACCTGATTTTTAGATGAAATTTGAGATTTTTTTTTTTGGGGGTGGCGAAAGTCCCGTGGAATCCCTCATATACAATTTATATACAATTCATACATAAACCCAACTTTACAGGTGATCTTATATATAAATTGCATATAGATTGTATATAGAGTTTATACAGACTATATATGCCCAATTCCATATGTCGGACTATATATATTTCTTTTACTTGGGTTTCTATCATTTATTTTTACCAAAGTTATACAAAAGTCAATCAACTACGAAAATTTGAAGAAAAGTACAACGATTTTAACCGTTATAAAGGAAAAATTGATATAAATTCAGGTGGATCTGGTTTAAAAAGTTCCTGCTTAATATAGAAAATAAGAGTGCAACATTGCATGTTGCTTCCACATTATTTTTGTTGCTTTTTACAGACTCTACGAGGACGTATGTTAATCGATTTTGACTCTCTTACAGAGGAAACTTTGTAAACAGAAAGAAATAATGAGGAAAGTATTAGGTTCTACTTTGCATCTATGTTTTAAATAAATTAAAGATGAACGGCAAATAGATGAAATTTCAGTCGTTAAGAAATAATATTTAAAAAATCAAATTTCTATAAAATTCAAACGTTTCTACCGATTTTTACTAAATTCGATATCTAGCATCACTGTAAATTCTTTCAATTACGTCATTTTGCATTCGCTAGATGAAGTTCCGCAAAAATTAATGCAATAACGCCAAGATCATAACAATTTCAGAACTCCATTAAATCTGAACCGCCCTATCCATTTTGCTCAAATCCAATACCAAACCTCCCATGAGTTCAGTCAAATTTCATGCTAAGTTTTATCTCGGTAGCGATGGCTCATTTTGTTTGTTGAAAGATGTCTTATAAATTGACATCGTGAATTAGGACGATAACATCCTAACTTTGTTTTTATTTTATAAATAAATGGCTGTTATTTGCGAACAATCAATATTATCACAAATGTTTAAGGGTAAATGTATTCAGTATCAGTCAAGGGTCAAAATGAGCAATTGCTTGTCAAGATCGAACGAAAATTACAAATTTGTCTTCCACAATCTGAGAATAATAGGTCCCATTGTTTATTATCGTCAAATGCGTTATTTTTCTGTAAATTCATTGCTAAACATTATTTTTCAACATTAAGTACGATCTTCTCAAACTAAATTCACTTTCGTTTACACTAATTTCCCGTTGAAAACATGTATAAGTAATTTTTTTACATCTTGTACCATCAATGACTCCATAAGGAGATTTAAAAAAAATTATTTGCACGGAAAAAAAAGATTAGTTGCCATAACCAAGAAATGAGTTGACACAACCAATCGATTATTCTATTTCCCTTACAACTCAAATGGTAATACTAACGATTCGAATGGTAATACCGACGATTCGAATGGTAATACCGACGATTCGAATGATAATACCGACGATTCAAATGGTAATACCGACGATTCGAATGGTAGTCCCAACTATTCGAGTGGTAGTCCCAACGATTGGATTAATTAACCTAACTAATCTCGCGAGAACTAATCATGAATAGTTGAGGTTACTATTCGATATGGTTGAGGCAACTAATTTTTTAGACATTTTATTTCCGTGTGCAATTAATTGTATTTTTTTCCTCTCGACAGATAAGCTCATTTTAATATATCCTTTGAAGTTCGCAACAAACGTTATTACTGTTGTTGTGCAAACCAGTTAAGTCAACCAGTTTTGTCGAATCCAAAATTAGAGTTTCCAAATTTTTTACATGATTCAGAATGCACACGGCGAGAAGGATCTGATACTTTTTATCATATTTCTAGTAAAAAGTATCGTAAATTCCTGATACAGGGGAGTCATGACGCCACCTATAAAAAAGTACGAGACCCACGAGAATTTTTCCCACTAAATATGGTAAAAAATTCTATGTATATGGTAAAAATTCTCATAGTTCTCGTACTTTTCGTCAGGTGGCGGCTATGGCTTCCCAATACCAGGCGCATTTGATAATTTTTACCATAGCATCTGGTAAATTTTGTCAGATCCTTCTCTCCATGCACTTTTCGATGGATTGCACTCTATAATCTCTCATTCAGTTCGCAATCATCTGCCACACCGATTAATTGGAGCACTTTTATATAAACTTAAAATTTTACGAGGTACATGTTTCCATTATTATTGGTAAGTGCCAACATTATTTTGCCATTTTTCAAAATCATTTGATAACTTTGCCTTAAGGGCCTTTAAAAAAATCCCTCCAATTAACTGGTATTGGGAATCAATGCAAAGTGAATAAATCACCATAGAGTACAATCCATCGGACAGTGCATTGAATCATGCACAGAGTTAAAAAAGCTGAAATCTGATTTTAAAAAAACTAATTGGTTTTTTAAAAATCAGATACGTTAATACAAAAAATTTTCGCTGCTATCCTCAAAGTATATATTGAAATGAGATGTATCAATCGATAGAAAAAGAAATCCGATTGATTACAATTTTCTTTTGTAATATGGGTAAATCCTATAGACAATGGTGCTGCCAATTTTTGTGAAAATCTATTATGTGAAAAAAGAATCGAAGTTTTGCCGCACTGAGAGAAGAGTTTGTTAACAGTTAACACACTGAGAATAATTAATGTCTTAGATTGTTAAATATAGTGAGTTCCTCTATAAAAATACTTTATCATGTCGGAATTAAGTTGCTGGTTACATGATTTATTGTTACAGCAACCATAAGAACATTGTTGTCTTCTCAGAGAAACATGTGTATAGTAGAATTGATCATACATTATTATGGGTGCAAATCATGTGTTAAATATGGCGAAACGAACCATTTACACTGAGAGAAGAGTTTGTTAACAGTTAATAAAACAAGTGTTAAATATGGCGAAATGAATCGTTTAGTTATTCTTATTAAATCTCAGTGTAGTTGTTGGTAATAATTGTATGTTGAGCCAAATAAGATTTGTTAACTATTAACAAAGGTCAACGCGCGTTATTTGGGTCAATTCAATGTTATTTAGCTCAACTGAGAATCAATAAAAATAACTAAATAGTTCATTTCACCATATTTAACACTTAATTTGTTAACTGTTAACAAACTCTTCTCTCACAACAGTAGTGCGGTTCCGAAAATTTGCCGCCCTAGGCTGTAGCCTACACAACCTAATGGTAAATCCGCCTCTGTATCAGGAAGAGAGAGAGAGAGAAAGAGACTTGCTCGCCTCGACGCCGGCGTCGAAGGGTGTTTCTCCCTCCGACCAGTGGGGAGAAACTCCCTTCGACGCCTCCCCCCGCTTTGTACTATCTGGCAAAACTACGAGGACGTCACTGCGAGCGCGAGGCCACTATGCGCGAGAGCACGATGACGTTTAACTCTCGTGCCCCGGACAGTGGCCTTGACTTCTCTCTCTCTCGCAACGTCCAGCAGCAGCAGCAGCAGCAGCAGCAGCAGTAGCAACCACACAACGATTCTCATGCTTTCTCTTGTAGTTTGCCTATTGTCAGTCAGCATATTGACGCGATTCTCTGGAATGCACAAGCAACTTTAGCAATTCGGCCAAGAGGTCCCAAGAGATTGTCTATCTGATGGACACTTTCAACTTCACGATTTTTTAATAGGAAGTACTTTTCTCCTGTGGTAAAGAGAGATGTATTCAAATATATGTCTGACATGTATGTATATTTGGCATGTACGTCTGATTTATATGTATATTTGACATATCCATACAGGGTCTCCCAGTTGTTATAAGAAATGTTTGGTTGTGACAACTACGTTTCCCATTTGCTGTACACAATGTCTCAAAAATTAGTTGCCTCAACTATATCGAATAGTAACCTCAACTATACACGATTAGTTCTCGCGAGATTAGTGAGGTTAACCAATCCAATCATTGGGGTAACCAGTCGAATAGTTGGGACTACCATTAGGGTTGTAAGGGAAATAGAATAATGATTGGTTGTGTCAACTCATTTTTTGGTTGTGGCAACTAATCATTTCTTTCAGTGTAATGGCTGCCAAGCGATGGTAGCCACTACTGACTAACTAAGTACACTGTTAGAAATTTTTGTATAAAAATAAATATAAAGTATTGGGATTTTTTTGTGGATACGCGTATATTAAATTTAATATACAAATATTAATTAATATAAAGTATACTAAATCCTTCATAACAGTTGTGTTCATAATATAATTATTGGAATTTCACAACATATCTGTATATTGAAATATCTGCATAATGAAATTTAATATACACGGAAAAAAATGTTTGGTTGTGGCAACTACGTTTTCGATTTGCTGTACACAATGTCTAAAAAATTAGTTGCCTCAACCATATCGAGTAGTAACCTCAACTATTCACGATTAGTTCTCGATTGAATTAGTTAGGTTAACTAATCCGTTGCCGTGATGCCAATGAAATGCTGTTACCGTCGGTATTTAATTTTTAATTATATAAAATGTGTAACATTTGAAACTCTGAAGAGAAGACAATGTCGTCTTTTCTTGGTCCTCTTTTCTAAATGGCTAGGCCATCTATGTCAAATGGTTAGGACATCTCCAAAACGTGGTCCATCAGCATATAAGAGCACAGCAACTTGCGATAAGCTGCCTGTTTATATGCAGGAAAAGGTGAACAATCACTTGCGAGAAACGTTTCGGGTCGTTGGCCATCTAGCGGAGCTAAGCCGGGTCTCGGCGTGGCAAAAGAGAGGCGCCCGTTGTTAGCCCGCTAGATGGCGAACGAGCTGAAACTTTTCTCGTAAGTGATTGTTCGTCGTTCCATGCATAAGTACGGGCTATCGTTAGTTACCGTCTACCGTACTGACATGGGTCATTTTTACTGTCTTTTATGATTGGTACAATATATGCTAGGGTACAGAAAAATCCCCAACAGCAATTTCAGCTGTGATTCCGACCATGATTACTGGAAAAATTTCCAGCATGACGAATTTCAGTACCATGAATTCAGCCGTCATATAGGCCATGATTAAAAGAAAAATCATGACAAGATAAATCCCAGAAACGTGAAGACTGCCGTGATTTAAGACGTGATTCTGCGAATTACCGTGGCACTGAAAATTCCGTCGAGCCGTGATTCGGGACGTGATTTCAACCGTTATTTATTGTGAAATCACGGTGCGCAAGCTCAAAGGCTTAAACGGTATAAGAGGGTCCGTGATTTCCGCCGTGCTACGACCGTGATTTTCGGTGTCGAAACTCACGCGTGATTTTCACCGTGATTCGACCGTGAACAGCGTCAATTCCAGGCGTGGTTCAACCTGCTGGGGCTTGGTTGATCCAACCAAGCCTTTTTTCCGTGTACTCGTCTATTACAAAGGCTATGTATTACAGCGGTTATGCCAGTAATAGGCCAATGCTGGTGCCATTACCGCACCATTGCTGGGAGACTTGCCGCCAATACTCGCCCAGTGCTGGGCCAATTGTACTACCCTATATGGTCAAATCTGAAAAATATATCTGAAATACATTTTTCAGTGCTTCATCTGAAAAGCGCACTTTTCGCAATATTTCGATTGGGCAAAGCACAGTTTCCCAACGTCGTACTGAAAAGTTTAGTTCAACATTCGAAAGAGAACCTTTTTTCAGCTCGTACTCGCCTTCGGCTCGCACTAAAAACCTACTTTTCCTACAATAAATTTTTCTCCCTAGTGTTGAAATATACTATTTTCTTTGTCAATTACGCCACTTTCTTTTTAGTTTTCTTTTTACTCACTCGGGCACATTTCATTTTATATAAACTACAAGTGAACGTACAGGAACTGCAGAAATATTGGCAGAGTCTATAAAAAATATTTGGATGGAGAAAAAGCTTTTTCAGGAATTGTAGTTGCTGTACTTATGTAGAATTTATATATTTATATTTTTTGCTAGCATATATTTTCGAAATATCCTAAACCGTATCTGAGCTGTGGAATTTTTCGTAAGAATTTCCGTGAGGAAATAAAGTATACTCTTCGCTCAAAAAATCTACCAATGGATATATAGACATGTAAATCTTCGTGAGTTCACTTTATAAACATTTATCATATGATTTACTCAATCGTTACACTGAGAGAAAATTATGGTATTAGTAACTATAAAGTGACAACTATTCATTTGTGGTTGGTACAACAATTTTTTTATAGTTGACACAACTATCAAATAGTTACTATAACTAGCAAATAGTTATCATAACTATTTTCGTAGTTATCGCAACTATAAAAATAGTTGCATGTAATAAAAATGAATAGTTGTCACTTTATAGTTGACTGTACTATTACGATTTCTCTGAATGCATTATATTGCAATAATTATCTATAGCTTTTGCAGAAAGATTTTTAAAGCCTTTAATAATTTTTTGCTTTCTCATAGAGGAAGCTTTCTTTTCATGAAAAATTTTTTTTTCGAGATTTTTATGTCAGGACACTTAGAATTGTCCAAAACGTCCAGAAAAGTGATCTAGAAAAAATGTCCGTATGTATGTATGTGTGTGAGTGTGTGTGTGTGTGTGTGTGTGTGTGTGTGTGTGTGTGTGTATGTATACAACTCCGAAAATTCGAACGCCGATAACTCAAGAACGGTTCTATATATCGCGCTCAAATTTGGCAGAGTAGTGTAGTAGCAGACCCTCTTTAACTGTACCAATTTTCGACAAAATCTGTGCGAAAATTTCGATTTTATGCCGTTTTGAATTTTTTGAAAAAAGGACGTGGTCGCTCTAACTTTTCTAAAATTTAGTCTATTTTGCTAAATAGTTGGTTATAAGAGTAGGTGCATTCAATGCTATTTGGTATTGAATTTGGTTCGAATCGGTAAAGCGGTTCAGATTTTATGGAATTTTGAATTTTTAAAAAAATTGACATTATCGCTCTATTGTAACTTTTGCAAAACTTGAAATAGCGAGCTCAAGTTTTGTATATAAATGAAACAATATTCAGCCATTATATATGTATAATTTAGTGACAAACGGTATGGAATTTGTGATTTTATGGAATGTTGAATTATTTTTAATAATTATTTTATTAAATATATTATATTATATTTTATATATTATATATATATTTTATAAATATAATATTATATATTAATGGAATAATGAAATAGAAAAAGCGAATGAACAACATGTTTATTTATCTAATTTAAAAAAGGATGCAAAGGAGAACCTTGCAAAATTGCTTCCTCATTATTTTTCGCTTTTTACAAAGCTTCCTCTAGGAGGAAGCCAAAATTGAATAACATACTGCTTCCTCATAGAGGGAGCTTTGTAAAAAGCGAAAAATAATGAGGAAGTAATGTGCAAGGTTCTACTTTGCATCCTTTTTTTTATTCTTCATTAAACATCACGATTTTTATTTTAATTTTTATTGTTTTTGGAGCTCCAGGGTCAACCAACAAGAAATTGGTGTAAAGGCTGGCGAAAAGGGTAACGAATATTGGGCGGTAGAACCTCCAGCTGACTCCGATGTAACCGCTGTAACTATTTGAACACACGGTGTTTCGTATCGATTTAATAGCAGCACCCTTCAGAGCACAACGAAAGTTAAGCTTCTTATCCGGATCTGAGTGAGAACATTTTTAACATCCAGAGTTTCAGCTATATTTGGAGCTCTCAATAGACTTTATTTTATAATCCAGAAATGGATAGTTGCGAAAATAAGCAAGTTGCTCGCGTGTCTGAGTTGATTTTGACGGATGATAATATGGAAAGCGAGAAATGCGGCGCAAATGTGCGGACATACATTTCGGAAGCATCAGGAGGATCTCCAATCCTTGGACATTATTTCAAATTGCCTGATCTCCCGAAATCCTTCGATCCTGATCCACCGATGCTCGACAATTCTTTGCCGTATGTAAGTGAAAAAAAAGTTCTGTTTTTCATCCGAAGACAAATATAAAAACATTTTGGTAAAAATAAATCAAAATATTTTTCAATATGAATTAAAGTAATTTAATTTTTAGGTCAACAGTTTTTTATTTTTATAAATAGTGATGATTAATTTAAAAAAAATGTTTATTTTATATGGAAAATGTTTTTTTTTTTCAATCATTCAAAATTTTGAACAATTTTTTCATTAACAGCAAGAAATGTTCATATTATTATGAAATAATAATAATCATCATAATTTCGACATAAATTTTTATTTCAACTTACAACTTTGTCGAAAATTTATCGTCCACACTTAAAATTAATGGATTATTATATTAAATATATCAGATTCCAGTTTACACACATTTAAAAACATTCGACTTGACTCCAATCGAAAGGCCGAAAACTCCGCCATTAATCAACATGTTGAAAATAAGGTAAAAAAATTATACTTTTCAAAAATGATTTAGCTGAGTGGCTTAAAATAAATTGCCTTTTATCTTCACCACATTTGCTTCTGCACAAAAATATACAGTGCACGCTTACTAAAAATAAGTGGGCCTGCCTCAAACGCTTTTAAACTTATTGAAAAAATAACAGACCGTCAGACCTTTAACACATTTCTTCAACAAATAATTTAGTGGGTCGATACAGACGAAAAATCGTTCTAAATCGAGGTCTGCAGCTGTACTGAATGGAAAGATCGAAGGAACCGCAGGTGATCAAGCCAACCAGTCTACTAATCGTTCGGGATGGATTACAAAGTACGAGGACAGCGAAGGAACGTTGCAGGACGATTCTACGTAACCTCGAGAGATTACGTAAATTTCCCTCCCACTATAGCTATACTTATCGAAATAGCAGTCTTTTACTTCGATTTCGTAATCCTCGGAGCTTTGTAGTTTCATAGTTATATCTAAGTTGAGATTCCCATATTTCGCTACACTGTTAGGAAAGACTGGAAGTTTTTATGCATAAACTCGTCATCTAAATTTAATGTACAATTGTGATATAAATTTAATGTACTTTTGCGGGAAAATTAAAGTAAGGCATTAAAATTCAAGTACTTTTACGGTAAAATTGAAGTAAATTAGTGAATTTGCTGTACCATACATTAATTTTACATCACACTTGTATATTAAATTTAATATAAAAATTTAATATTAAATTTAATATACAAGTTTATGCATAAAAACTTTCAATACTTGTATATTAAATTTCAAGTAGATTTTTTTTTACAGTGTACGTTAAAACATGCACTTTTTGATTATTTATCCTGCAACCCCTTTATTAATTAATTATTTGATAAAAAGTGAGCAGCACAGTTATTAACTGCATGTTATAAATTAAATGTTGAAATTCAATGAAATAAAAACATTAAAACTTTTTATAAATCTCATGGAAAGAAAAAATAATAAAAAATTAATGTAATAAACAAAAGTAATGTGTGCTGGATTACTGTTAAATACTATGTTTGATTTTTAAAATGTTATAAATGGAACTCGTTGTAATATAATGTGGTTTGATTTTATATTAAGTTCCAGCGGGCAGTTACATATCGTGTAGTTATCGTACCTATGTTTAACTATTGAATAAATTATTCAATAGTTATTATTGTGCAAAAATTATCCGCAGCTTTTGCAAAAAGAGCGTCAAAGCAAAAAAAAATGATGACTAATAAAAAAGTAGAACTTTGCAAATTGCTTCCTCATTATTATTGGATTTTTACAAATCTACCTCTATGAGGAAACATGTTAATCTATTTTGGCTTCCTCATAGAGGAAGCTTTGTCCAATAATAATGAGGAAGCAATTAGCAAAGTTCTACTTTGCAGGCTTGTTTTAAAAAAATTTTAATGGCATTAGTTTTGAATCTCTTGACAGATTCTCGCCAGATTCGAACTGATGCTTAGTTTACCCACACTCTACTTGTGGACCAAATTTGAGCCCGATATCTTAAAAATTGCGGAATTTAGAGCACAAACAAAAAATTCAAAATGCCATAAATTTAAAACCCCTTAACGGATTGACATCAAATTCAACCCCAAACTTTATTTAATAACAGTCCACTTGTGGACCAAATTTGAGCCCGATATCTTAAAAATTGCGAAAGTTAGAGCACGAACAAAAGATGTCAAAAAATTTTTAAATGCCATAAATTGTGAACCCCCTAACGGATTGACACCAAATTTAATCCCAAACACTATTTGATAACAGTCTACTTCTGGTCCAAGTTTGAGCCAGATATCATAAAAATTTTGGGAGTTAGAGTCCGAGCTGACATTCTCTAAAAATTCAAAATGCCATAAATTTTGAACACCTTGATGGATTAACTCCAAATTCAATCCCAAACCTTGTTTAACGACAGTTTACTCGTGGACCAAATTTGAGCCCGATATCTTAAAAATTGCGAAAGTTAGAGCACGAACAAAAGATGTCAAAAAATTTAAAAATGCCACAAATTGTGAACCCCTTAACGGATTGACACCAAATTTAATCCCAAACACTATTTGATAATAGTCCACTTCTGGTCCAAGTTTGAGCCGGATATCATAAAAATTGTGGGAGTTAGAGCCCGAGCTGACATTCTCTAAAAATTCAAAATGCCATAAATTTTGAACACCTTAATGGATTAACTCCAAATTCAATCCCATACCTTGTTTAACGACAGTTTACTCGTGGTTCAAATTTGAGCCCGATATCTGAAAAACTGCGACAGCTATCGCGCTAACAAAAAATTGTGCACATACGCACACACACACACATACATACAGACATTTTTTCTAAACCAATTTTCTTGTCGTTTTAGACCATTCTGAGTGTCCTGACATAAAAATCGTGAAAAAATTTTTTTCACGAAAACAAAGCTTCTTCTATGAGGAAGCAAAATGAAGTTGATTAAATGTCACATTAATTTTCTCCTGTATAATTGCAGATATATATTTGTTGGATTGTAAAATAAATAAAAAAAGGTGGTTCTCGATTTTTTCTCTCACAATTTTTCTGGGAATGTCAATGAGAATAAACTTTCTTAAAACTACCTTTTTTTGTAAAAAGTGCAGATTGTTATAACAATAATAATTTTATAACAAATTTTAAATTTCGAAAACAAATGAGGGCTTACAACACTAGTATGAAACACTTCGTATGTATCCAATAAAATACAACCCTAGCAAAAATAAATTATAGAGACTGATACAGATCGATAGAATTTGAATGGGTTTTAATCGTATGTTATAATCTCTATCTATTCGGACTTTGATCAATTTAAACAAATTGAATCGTTGTTATCAGTTTCCTATAGTTTTTATTTTCTATGGGTTAAATACGATAGATATGTTATCGGTATGTATGGTGCACCGACAGATTTATATCCGTGCGTAGTGTATCGTATTATATCGTAAATATGTGATTCAATATTAATCGTTCGCAATCAAAGAGGCATCGATAGAGTGATCCTATTATTTCCTATCGTCTCACAATTGTAGAAAGTATATCGGAATAAATCGTCTGTGTTTAGACTGAAAGAATTATCATAATCTATCGTAAAACCCTCATACAAAGGAAATAGTTTTCTATCATTTGTTCAATAATTACATGCTGATTTACTCGTTTCTCTTCTCATCGTTTCACACACTGTTAAAAATATTTTGAAAATTAATATATGTATTGGAAGTTCTTTTGCAGATACGGTATATTTAATTTCATTTATTATACGTTAATGTTATAAAATTCCAATAATTATATTATAAACACAACTTTTATAAGATGTTTTGTATACAGTGTATTAATTTAACAACAATTTTTTTGTATCTTAATTAATATTTGTATATTAAATTTTATATAAGCGTATCCGCAAAAAAACTTCCAATATATTAATTTTCATACAAAAATTTCTAACAGTGCAACTATAGGAAGTCTATCTTAATGAATCTTGCATATGATAGTTAATTGAAACCGAAGATTTGTGGATGAAACGTTTTTTTAAATGAAAAATGTAGAATTAATATTTCTCCAACGGTCGTATATTTTTATTATTAAATTTATAACAAAAATTATATTATTTATAATAATATTATTGAATATGGAACATATAGGATTTCGATCGTAAATTTATTTTTTTTTAATCGTTTTCTACAATTTATTTTTACCAGGGAATTGTAATCGTATTATTTTTTTGCTCCGTACTTTTGTCAACTTTTGCCAATACGAACAACAATGTATATCATTTTTAAACAAATCAATAAAATAAATTACTGATGGATCGTGGATGGCGCCACTATATGTACAATTTCCACCCGCGTTCTATGTGCGACAAAATTTATTCGTTCTCCGCGCTTGCGGACGAACGGAGCAAGTGTGTATTTATTCTGTACATAAAGTTGAAAATGTTTTAATCTTTTATCGCACGAATAGTCGATTCTGGGGGATTACACCTCTAAGACAGCATTGTTGTTTATGTTCGGGATAATAAACAACATGCTAAACACGCGAATACGAGAATGACGAAACTCAACGAATTTTTCGCGACTCTGTTCGTCCTGCAATACCTGTGCGGTATTTGCACCACACATTTGCTTATAAATGTTAAAAATCAGGTAAGCAGACTTTAAATTCCCACTAATTCTTCACATTTGTAATATATTGTAATTGTTGCTTGACTTTTGAACGATGATCTTTACAAAAAGCGAGTAACCTGAAATATCCTAACCTTAAATTGACATTCGGATTTTACGAGTTTTTGTAAAAAATCGCTTCATTTTATGATGAATCGCAAACTTTATAACATTTTCGTTGTGGTCATTATATTTTTACTTGATCTAATGTTATTTTTTATTCCTATAGGGTGGTGACATACTTTTGGAAACAATATCGTCAAATGTCACAGAAGACATGATAACTCTGGAATTTCAGAGATCGGATGGAACTTTAGTGACACAGCTAATCGATTTTAAGAATGTATGTCGATCTTTTGATTCTGACATGAAATATATTTAGAGCGATGATAATTTTAATAGTGATTGTAATGTGTTATATTGTTTAAATTATAGGAAGTGCAAGTGATAAAAGCGCTGGTATTGGGAGAGGAAGAACGAGGCCAAAATCAGTATCAAGTGATGTGTTTTGTCAATCATTTTTACAAAATGGACTTTATATCCTCCGACGCCATGTCCAAATTGCGTCAGAAAAATCCAGGCACCATACGTGTAGCAGAAGAGGACAGAGGCCACTCAAACTATAGCATGGATCTGTTCTTGGATGTTTCAAAGTCCAAAGTAATCTCTAAACATGTTACCACACTCTGCATGGAGGCAGCAGCATCTACGTACACTAGAAACGAGGACTTGAAGCAGTGGGTTCAAAGGCCAGGTGAGAAGTTTTTCTAAGAAGTTATTTACAGAACATGCAATCATTGCTTTCAGGTAGATGGAAATATTTATTTTGTAGTTGTAATCTGTTGGGCATAAATAATACCACAAAAATTCAATTAATTTAAGTACAGAATACAACTTCATATTGTTTCTTTAAAGTGCAAAATATCTAATTTAATTCAATTTATTAATTTATTATTGAAGTTTATAGAACAGTAAATATGTACCATTTGTGATCATGGCTGCTCTTCTTTCCTGCACAATTCTATCCACCACAGCAGAGATCCAATGCATTTGTTTGGCCACAAAGTCTATATTACACACTGATATTCCTTCACATCAAGAGTCGCGGTAGCAACTCGACACCCAGTTAAAAAAGAAAATTACTGTTGTTTCCAATATTCACACGCTTTTTCCACGACATTTCGATCCTAGACCTTTCAGTTGTACACATTTCATTACACACAAAGAGAGTTGTAAATCCCCATTAATACATGAGATACAGTTTACAGTACAATTTGTTTTGTAATTATGATTTCATAATAATAATATGTAGTGATTATAAAATAGAGTGTCAACATTTGAATAGCTGAAAAAAATACTAATTTTCGCTTTAATATTGCAAGAAATAATGGAAAAATGGAAGTAATAAGTAATGCATTACTTTCTCAATGCATTACTTATTTTTTTCCATTTTTTCAAAAGAATTACTGTGAATTTTTATTGAAAAATAATAATTTTTGCAGCCATTCCAAAGTTTAATCATCGTATTACAATCGCTACATGTTATTATTATAAAATCATAATTATAGAACTGATCATAACATCATCATTATTTCTATAAGTATTAGGCATTTACAACTTTGCACACAGTTTGGATACATCAAGAGTCGCGGCAGCGACTCGACGCTAAGTCAAAAAAGATTATTCTATTTACCGCGCGTTCCAATACGTCGCAATCTCGTATCGAACCAACACATTCGTTCCTCTGTAATATTCACACGCTTTTTCCACGACATTTCAATCCTACACATTTTGATTATACACATTGTGTGCTACATGGACTTGATGATCCCTCATGTCGAGTTGACTGCACAATCGAATTATTCACAAGCATTTAAAGGGAGAAAACTCTTCAGACGTGCGAATATTAGTCATTTTGTAAAAATTTTTGAAAATGTGCTAAAATAATCTTACGATTCTGTAACTTCAATCTTATTTTATTAGAACTTTTAAGATTTGAAAAACATTATTTTTTACAACAAAATGGCGGCGTTATCCCGCGATTATCCCGAAACTACATTTTCAAAAACTGGTCGTGCTGTAGCTCAAAAAGTTGTCGACCGAACTAGCTGAAATTTTGGGAGGATTCAGTCTATATCATTACCGGAAGGATATACCTAAAGTTTTAAGGATATCGCTTAAATAAATTATTTTTTTGGGGTGAAAATTGGAGCATTTCATTCAAAAATCTATTTAATATTTAGTTTTATACTTTTTAAATAATTTTATAAGTTTCTCCTTCCCCTACAATTCTCAGTAAACGAAAAAAAATTAGTTTTCTGAATGAGATCACTCGAAAAAATACTGTAAATGCAGCAGTTTTCGATGTCGCCGAAAAGAAGCCTGAAAGAAGAATTCTTAACGCCGCCATTTTATGTTGTAAAAAAAAAAAAGTTTTTCAAATGTTAAAAGATCTAATAAAATAAGGTTAAAGTTTCAGAATGATAAGATTATTTTAGCACCTTTAAAAAAATTCGTACAAAATGAATAATTTTCGCGCGTCTAAAGGATTTTCTCCCCTTAACAAAACCTTTCATTACAACTCAAATCAATCGCACACATTCTATTCTACATAACTCGATTACGCACAGGGGCATTACAGCGCGTTTTTATCCTTCACAACCGATCCAACAAAAATTTCCCCAACACATTTCATTTCTACACATTACCTTTGTCTTCAGTTGATATCGACATCGATATCGAGTTTGTAGAGGAACGAATGTGTTGAATCTCCGCTGTGGTGGACAGAATTGTGCAGGAAAGAAACTCTGGCGACCGTCGAAGCCACACACCGACCGAACAAGTGTTGTACTTTTTTCATGTATTACTCCTGCAGAGATAAATGTTGTGCTTTCGTGGTTTAATATGAGTCCATGGTGGCCGCGGTCAGGGAAAACCGGGAATACCGGGAAAAGTCAGGGAAATAAAAAATTGATCAGGGAATCAGGGAAAATTCAGGGAATATCGAAATTAGTCAGGGAAAAAGTCGATTGTTCCCAAAGTTTCAATAACTGAATAAAAATCCATAAAAGAGAGACTTGGAAAAAAAAACAACCGAAAAATATTTGAAAAGAAAAAAAAAACAAATAAAAATTGATATAAGCATTACAACATAAATCTATTCAAACAAATCGAAGCACTCAACCAAAAAGTTTAAAAAGTGTTATATATTACTAAAATAAGTCACTTCACATCAGTATTTAATCGGATTTAAAGCATTATAATTCCAAAGAAAGTTTGTGTTTTGAAAGAGAAAATATATCTTCAAAAGTACTATTCGTTGTTGACCGAAATAAATAACTTATCAAAAACACGTATCTGTTTCGAATACATTTTTTTTATTCGCGTTATACATTTTTTAGTAGATGTCCTTAAAATTTCGGTCGGGGAAAATTGATAAATTAGTCAGGGAAAAATCAGGGACGAGTCAGGGAATTTTTTCCGAAAAAAACGGCTACCATGATGAGACGAATTGCGGGCAGACATGAATAAACTGTTGATCGTAATTGGAAACTTTTAAATCATTTCGTTCATACTTTCAATCGATTTCTAATTTATATTTCGTTAATATGTTCAGGTTCTTCAGAAGCAACTCTCGCAGCGGCGGTGCACAATTTCTCGTCTTTACCTTCAACACCTCTAAGTTTAAACATCACCAGACCTCAGACTGTAACAAAATGCGCAGATACGTCGAATCTGTGGGCTCCATGTACGTGTTCGCTCGAGCTTTGCATAGGCTGGTACCCTTGCGGTTTGAAATTTTGCAAAGGCAAGGGCGACAGCAAAAAAGCACCGTCTACGTATCGTTGCGGTATAAAGACTTGCAAGAAGTGTTTTATATTTTCTTACTACTCGACAATGAAACAAAATTGTCTGTGGGACGAATGACACATGCGTTCGCGTTAATCGCAGCATCAAGTTTCTTTGATTCCGCAGACGACGAAAACCTGAACAAAAAAACACTCAATTTTATTCTGAATGTCGTTATACGTATTTGATAATACTAACACATCGCACGCGAAATTTTATGGACATTTGCAAATTCGCGTGAAACAATCGCTTTATTGCATTTTAATCCTAATTTTGGTCTTTTCAACGAAACATTCCATATCTTCATTCTGGATTGAGTATTATGTTTGCCATTTAATTTTACTTTTTCCCTCGGTGTCTGAAGAAAAAGAAACGCTTGAATATGTGTCAAGCATTGCCATATTTTAATATACAGAATACTTTTTAAATGAGTATCGGACAGTTCACTAAATCTGTGGATGCCAATAGTGAAATTACAATGGATTTTCCCTTGTTTTCAATTTTCGAGAATGCATATTAAAGGTTTTTGAGAAAAATAATTTATAAAAATAGGAAGCTTTGGTGCATAAATCTACTTAATACTTGTAATCACATACAAGTATTAAGTAGCTTAAGAGGTTTTGTACATTTGAAAAAATATTTAAATATGATGTTGAAAACCTGATGAGCAACGATTAAACTTTTTTCAACGTCGAAGATAAGATCGATAAGTTGAAAAATATTGTTGACGAGATTGAAAGATCAAAGAACTTCAAAGTTACGCTTTGTTTATTGCAATCTTTAAAAAAATGGCCAAGTTTTTATCACTGTTTATCTAAGATTGCAAAAAGTTCGACACTTATTTAAAAGTACCTTGTATTAAATTTCGAGTCACATTCCCGAACAAAGTCCCATTTTCTGGACGCTCCTTCCTCCTTATAATTGTGAGTATTGCCATTTAATTTTACTCGCATATTTGTGCGCCGTCCACGTAGGATGATCGCAAAGTGCTTTTAAATTACCTATTAGAATTTTTACTTGAAGGATCCCGCAAATACATTGCCTCGGCGATGACGAGCAAACCTGTGTCATACGTGTGTAATTAACGTTTAAAAAAAAACAAAACAAAACAAAATGTAAATAGCGTTGATAAATTTGAAAAATTGTATTCAACGCAGGTGTCTGATAATGTCAATGTACAGAGTTTCGTTTGAGCAGACTTTCGAGTCGTGATTACGACGAGGCGCGCTAAAAGCGAGCCTTGCGCGTGCCATCGTAACGAGAGACTTGAATTTTTAGAGAGCAATTTTGTGAAAGACTGGAAAATCTGTCCATTTAAAAATCGTTAGTGATTTTATTGTAAATTCCGTGTTCCTGTAAAGGTAATACACACGGCAATGGCGAATAATCAAACTGATGATTTTTCGTCTTATGAAGGTGGGTATAAAATTAGCACATCGCTTTGTCGACGCTCACTTTTGTAGTAACAAAAAAAAAAAAAAAGGTAGAAAAGAAAAATCGTCAACGCGAATGGACTGATCTTTGAATTATATCTAAAGCGTTTCAAGCATTTTGCTGAACGACGATAAGCTGGTTGAGCGACGGTTAGTCGACAATAAACGTACAAGTCAATACAGTACCATTTTCACGAGGTCGAGAAATGAAGTAATAATTGGTAATATTAAAAACAAAAAAAAAACAAAAAACGAGGAAGAAAATAGAGATAAAACAAGCAGCAATATATACCTACGTGTATGTGTATATACGTGTATATATATGACAAATAATTTAAGCATTTTATTACAGAAACATTCGTGTATTAGAAGTATTGTAAAATTGTAGATGAAAAATGATTATCGCGTTATGTTTCTTCGAGATTCGTTTTTTTTTTTAAATTCGTTTTCGAACTAAATAACGTAGCAATAATTTGATCTAAAGGTTATTCCGAAACTAGTTATAAAATACGAGATAATTTGACCTGGAAGACTTTCCAAAACTGTATTTAATGTGACCCTCTCCCTGTTCCCCATTCCTGCATAATTTCCGGTGATAATGTACCACGCACGCTGTATAATTCGCATAATATTTATGTAACGTAACACTACGTATAATTTTGGCTTTACACATGACGTTGTAGCTTATATACATATTTTTTATATGTATTTAATAAAAATCAATTGACACGAATACACAATGGTTTTTTTTTGGTGAAAATATTATTTATTTGTAAATACAATGTAAAATCTATGCATGCCTGTTGAATAATTATCGAGTAAAGTATCTAATTCCCTTAAAAAAAACTTGTTCCCCTAACAGCGGGTTCTGTCTTAATTACTTTGACTTCACAAGAATCGCATTACGTCCAGTAACGCGGATTGGATGTTTGAGATTCGATAAAAACGCGACGCCGACCAATATTAGTGGAAAAAAAAGAACGTACAGAAAACGATCACTCGTTACATCAGCGTCAATATTTGCATCACAATTTCAGTCGTATTTTCTATGTCGAAAACGTTTCTACGGATCATAGTGGATAAAAGTCCACCGCTTCTTTCTATTTACAAACAAGTTATTTCATTGCAAATATTTAAAACAATTCAACTATAATAGAAAAAAAAGGTATTTTCTTTTACTACTTTGTAAAGCACAAATTGCCATAAGTACATTGCGACGTATCACTGCGAATTTTTTTTTCGTATTTGACGAATAACAACAAACGAATAAATAGTTATATATGTGGATTAAATCTGCAACCTGCTTGCGCGAGGAAACAGCTTTCTTTGCGAAAGGACGCCCATTGAATGAATAAAAGAAATGCTTTTGTTCGTTGAGGCTCACTATAATAATATTCGCGTGAGAAATGTACAATGAAATCGCCGACTTTCTCTTGAGTAACGTTAACTCATAATAACAATAATTTATTCTTTTTTTCGCGTCAGTATGCACATCTAACAATCGTACGTTTCTCGGCGGTACTTTTCGAAGCACTGCGGCCGCATCATTTCGGCAATATGTCGTTTCTACAGAACCCCATTCTACACATCACCGACGCTACACAACGGCACTTCGACACATGCCTCGATTCAACACAACAGCAACTGCACACATCACCAACTTGACACATGCCTCAATTTGACACAACCCCAATTCTATACAGCCCCGATTCTACACAGTCACAACTGTCACGAGCGAAATGCAAAGCGGCAATACTCTACACAGCCCCGATTCTACACAAGCACAAATGTCACGAGCTAAATTCACAACGGCAATACTCTACACAGCCCCGATTCTACACAGGCACAATTGTCACGAGCTAAATTCACCAAAGTCCCGATTCAACACATCACCGATTCTACACCGTCACCAACTCACATCCAATCACAGTGCGCCGATGAGTTGGAATGCTTGAACGACATACGTTGATTGGATGTGAGTCGGTAACGGTGTAAAATCGGTGATGTGTTGAATCGGGACTTTGGTGAATTTAGCTCGTGACTGTTGTGCCTGTGTAGAATCGGGGCTGTGTAGAGTATTGCCGTTGTGAATTTAGCTCATGACATTTATGCCTGTGTAGAATCGGGGCTGTGTAGAGTATTGCTGTTGTGCATTTGACTCGTGACAGTTGTGACTGTGTAGAGTATTGCTGTTGTGCATTTGACTCGTGACAGTTGTGACTGTGTAGAGTATTGCTGTTGTGCATTTGACTCGTGACAGTTGTGACTGTGTAGAGTATTGCTGTTGTGCATTTGACTCGTGACAATTGTGACTGTGTAGAGTATTCCTGTTGTGCATTTGACTCGTGACAGTTGTGACTGTGTAGAGTATTGCTGTTGTGCATTTGACTCGTGACAGTTGTGACTGTGTAGAGTATTGCTGTTGTGCATTTGACTCGTGACAGTTGTGACTGTGTAGAGTATTGCTGTTGTGCATTTGACTCGTGACAGTTGTGACTGTGTAGAGTATTGCTGTTGTGCATTTGACTCGTGACAGTT